>CM035435.1:148235390-148835390 GCA_020310875.1 Ceratopteris richardii
TGAAGTTTTTTTGGCCCATTTGGCTTCTACCTCTTAAGTGAGGGTGATTTGCGAACCACTTTATGCTCTCTCGGTCAAAGATAATTGTTACCTTTGATCCATACAAATAATATTGCCACTTCTTCAGAGCATTTATTATTGGGAACATTTTTGGTTCATAAGTAGCATAATTTTATTGGGCATAAATTAGCTTTCTACTTTCAAAAGCTATTGGTTGAGCATCTTGGTTTAGTATTGCTCCAACTACAGATGAACTTGTATTTATTTCTACTTAGAAAGGCTTGTTCGGTTCCATAGTTTGGAGAATTGTGGCCGAAGCTAAAGCAAATTTCAAATCTTGGAAACTTTTTGCTTGTTCCTCTTTCCATGCTAACTTTTTTTGATTACGCTTGATTTGATCGGTCAAGCGTACTTGTAACTTGGCATAACCTGAAACGAACTTCTAATAATATCTTTCGAGTTTGAGAAAACTTTGTAATTCTTAGACAGTCATAGGCTCAGGTCATTGAAGAATCATTTGGACCTTTTATGGGTGAACTTTGATTCCCTTCACAGACATAACATGGCCTAAATACTTTACTTCTGTGGTAAAAAAAATCACATTTCAATTCTTTACTATAAAGTTTATTTTCTCGTAGAGGTTCAAAAACTTTCTCCAAATGACTTTCATAATCGTTACTGAAGATTAGAATACCATCGAGGAAACTCATTACAAATTTCCCTAAGTATGGCTTTAATACTTGATTGATTAAAGTCATAAATGTTTCTCGTACATTTGTCAGTCCAAATGGCATCACTAAAAACTCGTAGTGATTATATTTCGTTCGGAAGGCTATCTCAGAGATATCACTTTCTTTGATCCTTATCTTATGATACCCCTCACATAAATAAATTAATCTTTGAAAAAACTTTGGCTTCCCTTAAGCTATCAAAGAGATCTTCAATTGGCAGCATAGGGAACTTATTCTTTATAGTTAGATTGATTAGGGCCCTATAATCTACACACAACCTCATTGATCCATCTTTTTTGTACGAGGAGGAGGATGAAGTCCAAGGTGATTAACTTGGATGTATAAAACCTTTGTCCATATATTCCTTGATCTGTTTTTCGACTTCTAATTTCCAGACAAATGGGAGTCGATAAGAGTCTTGAGATCTTAACTTGATTGTTGGAAACAAATTTTTACTATGATCAATGTTTTTATGGGAGGGTGGAAAGCTGTGGGCTAGTTGTGAAGGCAACACATCTTTAAACTCTTTTAAAAGATCCTTAAACTTAAAAAATACTTTGTGGGGAATATAAGATGAGGCATAAGAAACTTATTCTTTGTTATTTGTATTTACATCGGTGCTAAGGACCAAAAAAGCTTGAGTCCTTGTTTCATTATTTACAAGTTTTTGTATTTCCAAATTAGAAATGAAGGGGATACGTGGAACATCATGCTCTTCGTTGATTTTATACATTATCTCGTCACATTGGAATTCCAAAGTTTTAGTGTGATAATTTCATGACAACTAAGGTCCTTAACTCTAGAGCCACTCTCTCTTTAGTACAAAGTCCATCCTTTTCATGTTCATGATTTGGAAGTCTAACTTGTCCTTGAAGTCTTGGATTTCAAATTCCAAATTAAAGACATGGTTTCCCAGATGTGGGTGTCTTGACCTTTCATCATAGAAAAAACATATCTATGCGGTGAAAAGCTATGTGGAAGTTTCATCCTCTTGACCATAGCATAATTAACGAAATTATGTATCGTTGAATCATCAACCACGATGCTTACTAGGCAACCTTTGATCGATCCATGCAACTTGACGAAGTCATGAGGCCCAAATAGTTGTGGTCCCACATGTCCTTGGATACCTTGCATGGGTAGGTATTGGCATAGTCCATCACTTGAGCTTGCCTATAATATGAATTTTTATCCAAATCAAGGGTTTGAATCAAGTGAATCTTCTTTTTCCCATTCCCTTTGTCATTTTGAGAGGGTATTGTGTGATGTGTCCCTTCCAACTCAACAGGCCCTACTCTAGTGTTTTGATTTTAGGCATTTAAAGCACAAGTTCTCTTTCTTTGCTTTCTCAAAGTCTTCTTTTGGAAGCACACTTTTAAAAACACATGGTTTTTTAGGCAATCTATCTTCGACACTAGCAGATTCATACTCAATTGAAGTAAGTGTTAGAATGTTATGAATTTCAAAATGTTCTATGTAATTATCTTATGTGCACGATCTTTCTTTGTCTAACTTCTTCTTCTCCTGTGAAGTTTTCTATACCACTATCCTTCACTCCTTGAAAGAACCACTTTGGAAACTAGTGCAACATGTGGTTCCTCTTCCTGGAGCTCTTGAAGTTTCTCCAACTTCATAAGTTGGTAGATCAAGAGATGGTGCTGTTGGAATTTGGGGCCCCAGGATCGTTCCAATACTAAAAAACCTTTGAGCATACACACTTGATTAATCAAGATGATAGGTGCGAGATAGAAAGAAAGAGATCTTGAGACAAGGATAGGGAACGTAAGCAAGATGCTTACTCACTAAAAAATAGATGTCCAAATTACAACATGGGAGTACTACTCAACCATATGATGTGGTGCACTCACTAATGGAAGAATAGCCAAGAAGATGATGATACAAAATTCAGATTATGCTGTTATAATCTGAGTGTGTGTGAAGCGAATGAGCAACGAAGTGAAACTAACCTCACAAGAAAGTGCAACAAATCTGAAAATCAGCAAACCCTAATTCTGAAATTAGGGTACAGAAACCCTAAAAACAGAATATAAGGCTAACTTACAAAAGATAGCTGCCACCACCTTGTAGAAGACTTCTTGCTCCAAGAGAGTAGCCTCTCCTTCACCAAATCTTCACCTCCAAAGCTTCAGAACTCCAAAACCTCTAGCTTGAGAATATCCAAGAGTGTGTCCAAGTGCCTCTTTAGATAGTTCTTACTCCCAAAATAAAGCTCTAGCGATCCAACAACGAAAAACTCACATCGCAATCCAAAAAAGCCTCTATCGCAGTTTTCAGCGAATTGATTTTGCTTTTGTAGTTAAAAAAATAAAGATCGCTAATTTTGCTTTTGTTTTAATTTTGATCACCCAATTTTAGTTGCTTTTTTGGCCATCTGACTTCATAACCTAGCTTTTCAAAATTAGACCTTCATAAAATGCTTTTCCTCCATGTTGAGCTAAGTTAGGGTTTGTCTTTTCTACCTGTTCTGACCTTTGATGAAGAAATGAAGCATACCACTAGATAGCTCTTGCCAAGCTTATCTATCTAGCCTAAAAAAGTTTTGCCCAAACTCTACAAAGAATGCTAAGTCCAAAATGTAGTAGAATTGCTGGAATGTGGACCATATGTACATTGACTTCCAACAATCCCTCCTTCAATGTCATATTGGTACAAGCCTCAGTAACCTGCACATCTTCTCATGATTATCTCTCGTCAATGCTTTGGTAAATATATCTGCAACATTCTCACTAGAAGGAATATAAACTAGCTCAGTGTGTTTCTTAGCTATCTGCTCTCGAGTATAGTGGTAGTGTACCTCTATATGCTTTGTCCTTGCATGATGCACTGGATTCTTTGCTATAGCTATTGCACTTTGGCTATCTGAAAATATCTGAATGGGTTCATGTACTCTTACATCTAGATAACTGAAAATCTTCTGCAACCAAACTGACTCTAGAGTAGTTGTAAATGCTGCAAGATATTCAGCTTCACATGATGAAGTTGCAATAGTGGGTTGTCTCTTCGAAAGCCATGAGACAAGACAATCTCCAAGATAAAATCCACTAGTACTTCTTCTTGTGTCTCTATCACTTGCCCAATCAGAATCTGAAAATCCTTTTAGTAACAAATGTGTAGATTTCGAAAATACCATAGCATAATTTGAAGTTCCCTTCAAATATCGGAAGATCCGCTTTACTGCTTTCCAATGTAACTCTGTCGGATCTTGCATGAACCTTGATACTTGAGAAACTGCAAACTGTATATCAGGACGTGTATTACAGAGATATATCAAACATCCAACTTCTTGACTATATAAAGTAGCATCAAATGACTCTGCATCTGCTACCTCTGTAAAGACGTGTTCTGATCCATAGGTGTTTGCACAGGTTTAGAATCAGTCATATGAAACCTCTCTAAAAGTTTCTCAATGTACTTCTGCTGTGTCATATAGATACACTCATTCTTAAATAGAAACTGAATCCCAAGATAATAATGTAAGATTCCCAAATCATTCACATCAAATGTTTGCTTCAATTGTCCTTTGAACATATGCAAATCTTCATCTCTGGGACCTGTGATTATAATATCATCCACATAAATGATTTCTATAATCATCATACCTGGTTCAGCTTTGACATAAAGAGTTAGAGCTTCATCTGAGTTATGGAAACCAATGGACAAAAGATGTGTGTATCTTTCCATACCATGCCCTAGGTGCTTGTTTTAAACCATACAAAGCTTTTATAAGCTTACATACCAAATGTTCTTTACCTGTCTCTTCAAAACCTTCTGGTTGCTGAATATACACATCCTTATGTAAATCATCATTTAGAAAAGCCGTCTTTATGTCAAGTTGATATATATGCCAACCAAAATGTGTTGCTAAAGCAAGTATTGACCTAATAACAATCATTCTAGATGTAGGAGCAAATGTCTCATCATAATCAATACCTTTTTGTTGTGCATATCCTTTGACAACTAATCTGGTCTTATACCGGTCAATAGTACCATTTGCTTTCCTTTTGATTTTGAAGATCCATTTTACACCTATAGCTTTCTTTCCCTCTGGTAACTCACATAGCTTCCAAGTTTGATTCTTATGAATAGAATCAATCTCTTCTTGCATAGCTTTTCTCCAAATAGGAATGTTAAGTGCATCTTTAACACATGCAGGTTCTCTTCAACTGTTGTAAGTGCCAAAATATCATGAATCTCAAAGTCTTCAGCAAAACTTACATGATCTTTTTGTTGTTGTTGTCTAGTCTGACTCCTTGTTCTTCCTGTAAAAGTCTTTATACCACTATCTTTCCATGTTTGATATAACCAAGTAGGTGTATCCTTAAATAGTGGTGATACTCTTTTTGATCCTTCGGCTTCCACCGGTTCTGGTACTTGTCCCTCTGGAACTTGTCTTTCTGAGGTTCTAGGACTTTCTGGAACTCTAGTACTTTCTTCCATTTCTGGAACCAAAGTCTCATGTGGAATTGATTCTGTAGAAGGTTGTGAAATTCCTCTTTCTTCAACTCTTTCTTGAATTCTAGGAATTTTAACTCCCTCTTGATATGGCTGAACATGTACATCCAAATTCCTTCTAAAAAATCTATAGTCAATTTCACTAATGAACTCTGGAATCTCTGCTTCTTTATCATAAACCTTATTTTCAGCAATATAAGCATTATGTGAAAGAATAATTTCACCCGTCTCTGGAACATAAAACCTATATCCTTTACTTTCAACAGGATATCCAATAAAAACAGCTTTCTTTGCCTTTACATCTAGTTTGCCTTGATCCGTTTTCTCAATATGTACATAATAAAGTGATCCGAATACTCTGAAGTAACTCACATTAGGTTTTCTACCATAATAAGCTTCATAAGGTGTGATTACCTTTAAAGCTTTTGTAGATGACCTATTCAAAATGTGATTAGCTGCATGTATTGCATCAAACGAGAATTTTGGTGAAAGCTTCTTGGATGCCAACATGCTCCACATCATCTCAACAAGTACTCTATTCTTCTTTTCTGCAACACCATTCTGCTGAGGAGTATAAGCAATAGTAAGGTGTCGAGTAATACCTTTCTCGTCAAGAAATGTCTGAAACTCATTTGACAAGTATTCTCCACCTCTATCACTTTTGAGAATCTGGATAGTTTTGTGACTTTCATTTTCAACCATAGCTACAAATTTCTTGAACATAGGAAAGACTTTTGACTTCAACTTAAGACCATAGATCCATGAATATCTCGTAAGATCATCAACAAATAGAACAAAATACCTGAAACTCTGAATAGAGTCTGCTCTCATAGGTCCATTCACATCTGAATGAATAATCTGCAATTTCCTGGTAGTTGCAATATGACCATGTTTCTTGAAAGGTAGTTTATGCATCTTACCTTCAAGACAACCTTCACATATGTCTGAATCATCTGGTAGCTTGCATGAGGGTAAACTCTCAACCATACCTCTGTCTTTGATACTCTTTAGAGCTCCAAAACTTATATGTCCAAATCTCTCATGCCATAGCTTCATATCTTCCACCGGTGATGAAGATTTGACCGGATATGCCTGACTCATTTTTGACAAAACACTTCCTCTATGCTCACCTTGGAAAATACACTTGTCTTCTTTGTGTGATAAGATCTTACAAAGATCTCTCTCAAATACAACTTTAAAACCATCACTTGAAAATGCAGATATAGATAGCATATTCTTCTTCATTTCAGGTACATATAAAACATTTGAAATCTGAAAATTACCACCTTCTCTTGATTTTAGGGTTATTGTACCTATTCCCATAACATTCAAATCATTGCCATCTGCAATAGTAACTCTTCTACCTGTAGAATAGGAAAGAGAAGAAAACACATCTCTGCAACCTGTCATATGCTTTGTAGCACTTGAGTCATATATCCAAGGATTTGCTGAAAGAACTTGTAAAGCTCCCTGATCAAAAGCTACTTCCTCAATGGTGATACAGGCATAAGAATCACCTTGAGATTTCCCTTTTTTATCGTCTTCTACAACATTACCTGATGCCTTTTTCTTTTCTGCTGCAATCCTTTTATAACATGCTGACTTAAAATGTCCATGTTTCTTGCAGTAATAGCATATTACTTCCTTCTTCTTAGAAGACTTTTCTTTAGATGTAGTAGAAATAGAATCTGAAGTAGAAGGTGAAAGGGACTTTCCATCTTGGATTGTTTTTCCTTCTTCTCCTTCTTCTTCTTTTTACCCTTTGATGAAGATAAAAGTGCTTTTTCATTGTCTTCCATTCCCTTCAAGTTTTCAATTGATCTTCATCTTGAAGTAACAAGAATTCTAACTCTTCAAATGTAACATCTCTATCTCTTATGGTAAGGGTAAGAGTGGTTATGAAAAACCGATTTGAGATAGGAAGTGAATTAATCAGCATATTTACCATTTCTTCATCAGATATCTCAACTCCTACATTTAGAAGTTGATCTCTCAAGTCAACGAGTCTCGTAGTCTCGTAATGTGGGTTTGAATTGACTCACCAACCTTCATCCTTGTATTTGCTAGTTGTCTCCTCAAGTGAGCTTTCCTAGCAGGATTTCAGCTCTGGAAAAGATTCTCAAGCTTCAACCAAGCTTGTCTAGAACTTCTGCAAGATCTGATCTGTGGTAGAATATGCTTTTTGACACTCATTGCCATGAATGAAAGTGCTAAAGCATCTCTAGCATCCCATCTTGCCTGATCTTATGTAGAAGTGGTTACCTCTTCTTCAGTTGGTTTTGTGATAGTAACTTCACTACCTCTTGAAGTTGTTGTAGCCCCTTCTTCGCCTTCTCGTCATGGTCTTGTTAAGGATCCATTGACAATACTCCATAAATCCTTTGTCACTAACAAATTCATCATCATGAAACTCCACATGGGATAATTAGAAGATCCATCCAACTTGTGCTCAATCTCAATTCTAATCTCACTCATCTTAACTAAGTGTGTATGTCAGTTATGCTCTGATACCAAGTGTTGGAATTTGGGGCCCCAGGATTGTTCCAATACTAAAAAACCTTTGAGCATACACACTTAATTAATCAAGATGATAG
The DNA here is from genome assembly GCA_020310875.1 of Ceratopteris richardii. NCBI lineage: Eukaryota > Viridiplantae > Streptophyta > Polypodiopsida > Polypodiales > Pteridaceae > Ceratopteris > Ceratopteris richardii. Next base: position 148,243,189 of record CM035435.1, read on the forward strand.
GTGCGAGATAGAAAGAAAGAGATCTTGAGACAAGGATAGGGAACGTAAGCAAGATGCTTACTCACTAAAAAATAGATGTCCAAATTACAACATGGAAGTACCACTCAACCATATGATGTGGTGCACTCACTAATGGAAGAATAGCCAAGAAGATGATGATACAAAATTCAGATTATGCTGTTATAATCTGAGTGTGTGTGAAGCGAATGAGCAACGAAGTGAAACTAACCTCACAAGAAAGTGCAACAAATCTGAAAATCAGCAAACCCTAATTCTGAAAGTGGGTACAAAAACCCTAAAAACAGAATATAAGGCTAACTTACAAAAGATAGCTGCCACCACCTTGTAGAAGACTTCTTGCTCCAAGAGAGTAGCCTCTCCTTCACCAAATCTTCACCTCCAAAGCTTCAGAACTCCAAAACCTCTAGCTTGAGAATATCCAAGAGTGTGTCCAAGTGCCTCTTTAGATAGTTCTTACTCCCAAAATAAAGCTCTAGCGATCCAACAACGAAAAACTCACATCGTAATCCAAAAAAGCCTCTATCGCAGTTTTCTGCGAATTGATTTTGCTTTTGTAGTTAAAAAAATAACGATCGTTAATTTTGCTTTTCGTTTAATTTTGATCTCCCAATTTTAGTTGCTTTTTTGGCCATCTGACTTCATAACCTAGCGTTTCAAAATTAGACTTTCATAAAATGCTTTTCCTCCATTTTGAGCTAAATTAGGGTTTGTCTTTTCTCCTTGTTTTGACCTCTGATGAAGAAATGAAGCATACCACTAGATAGCTCTTGCCAAGCTCTATCTATCTAGCCTAAAAAAGTTTAACCCAAATTGTACAAAAAATGCTAAGTCCAAGATGCAGTAGAATTATTGGAATGTGGACCATATGTACATTGACTTCCAAGAGGTGCATGACTAGGAGAGGTTGATCTAGATAGTGGTGTAGGACTAACAACTTTCTCTTTACCTTTCTCAACAAAATTGTTTGGGGTTTGACAAGGTTCATTACTCTCCTTGTATGGCCGACTATAAGCATCCAAATTTCTTTTGAAAAAAAGCATAATCATATGCTTCAATAAAATCTGGAATTTTTGAATATTTATCATAAATTTGGCTTTCTGCAATATATGCATTGTGTGAGAGTAGGATTTTACCTCTATTTGGTATACAGAACCTGTATATACTGCTCACATAGCATAAGCAATGAAAACAGCTTTGATGGCTTTCATGTCATGCTTACCATAAGCCTTCTTCTCAATGTGAATATAAGATGGAGAATCAAGAACTTTGAAATAATTTACATTGGGTATTTTACCATAATAAGCTTTATAAGGTCTAATGACCTTCAAAGCTTTTGCGTAAAACCTACTTAGAATGTGATTAGTTCTATGTATTGCATCAACAAAAACTTAGGTGAAAGCTTCTTTGAAGACATCATACTATTATGCATCATTTCAAGGAGTGTTCTATTTTTTCTCTCTACAACACCATTTTGTTCTGGAGTGTAATCAATAGTGAGTTGATGAGAGACCTTTGTCGTCAAGCAATGACTTAAAAGTGCTTTGACATGTACTCTTCTCCTCTATCACTTTTTAAAATCTGAATTTTAGCTTGACTTTCATTTTCAACGAAAGCTAAGAACTTCTTGAAGGTAGGAAAGACTTTTGACTTTGCTTTTGAACCATAAACCCTTCAACTTTTTTCTCTTGAGCTCTTTAAGTTTTTGCAACTTCATAAGTTGGTAGATCAAGAGGTGGTGCATGATTAGGATAGGCTGATGTAGTTAGTGGTGTAGGAGTTACAACTTTCTCTTTACCTTTATCAACAAAAACGTTTGGGGTTTGAGAAGATTGATTACTCTCCTTGTATGACCAAATGTAAGCATCCAAATTTCTAACGAAAAATGCAATAAAATCTGGAATTTTTGAATGTTTGTCATGAATTTGACTTTCTGCAATATATACATTGTGTGAGAGTAGGATTTTACCTATATTTGGTACATAGAAGGTACATAGAATCTATACATTTTGCTCTCAACAACATAAGCAATGAAAATAGCTTTGATGGCTTTCACATCATGCTTACCACGATCCTTCTTCTCAATGTGAATATAAGATGGAGAACCAAAAACTTTGAAATAACTTTCATTGGGTTTTTTTTTTTCAATAATAAGCTTCATAAGGTGCAATGACCTTTAAAGCTTTTGTGGAAAACCTGTTTAGAATGTGATTGGCTCTATTACTGCATACCAAAACTTAGGTAAAAGCTTCTTTGAAGACATCATACTACGCATCATTTGAACGAGCGTTCTATTTTTTCTCTTTGCAACACCATTGTGTTTTGGTGTGTAAGCAATAGTGAGTTGATGAGAGAAATTTGTCATCAATAAATAACTTAAAGTCCTTTGACATGTACTCTTCTCCTCTATCACTTTTTAAAATATGAATTTTAGCTTGACTTTCATTTTCAACCATAGCTAAAAACTTCTTGAAGGTAGAAGGGACTTCTCACTTTGCCTTTAAACCATAAACCTTCCAACTCTTTTCTCTGGAGCTCTTGAAATTTCTCCAACTTCATAAGTTGATAGATCAAGACGTGGTTCGCAATAAAGGCTTTGTTCCAAACTTCTCTCGGAGATCATGCAAAACCAGAATGCGCCTTGATATAGATGTTATGCCTGTTGAGGACAGAACAGGACTTGCATCGCTCTTAGATGCGCTTTGATACCCTGTGCTGTGCAGTCTTGAACTGCATTTCTTCTTTTACGATATTTTGCAGATCCTATACTTCCATTGTTGGATACATCATCTAGGTGGCGTTAGCATATTGATGTTAGCAGCATAGGATTTATTTTGGGGAACAGGGAGAGTACTATCTCCCCTCACTCTCTTGCATATCATTTTTCTTTAATGCAATAAAGTGAGAACTCTCACCAAAAAAAAATAAAAATAAATAAATAAATAAATAAATAAATATATATATATATATATATATATATATATATATATAATATATATATATATATATATATATATATATATATATATATATATATATATATATATATATATATATATATGTATGTATGTATGTATGTATGTATGTATGTATGTATGTATGTATGTATGTATGTATGTATGTATGTGTGTGTGTGTTGTACCGTATGAAACCTCCATGACACGTACCGTACATGTATTGTATGTATTGTACCAAACGTACCGAACTACCTTGATGACTATCGAGATGTTTCGCCAACTCCCAAACACGGTTGAGTGACTAACCCTAAGGAACACTAGAGGGTTGACTAGTAGTTTGAACATCACCACGTCATTGGTACACGAGGAAGCGATGCTCTGCAATCTCTTATTGACTGTTTATTACAGCGAATCAATGAAAATTTCAGCAGTAAAGCTAGAATTTGCTGGACTTTTTGTTCCTTACTTCTGCTGCTGTTGTAATGGCTGAAATCTGCCATTTTCTACTTCAATATGATCCCTCCTAGAATGTAACTCTTCAACATTATATCCAGCACCTTTATAGCGAATTTTTAACTGGGTATCTGTTGGAAAACAATGTCACATCGGTCCAAAATCCTATTAGGGCAGAAGCCTTAATTTTGGTACTTAGTCATTTTTGGCACAAAATTTGGGTAAAATTTTTATAAGCCTATCTTGTAGAGCTTGAAGAGAGCTTTCTAATGGTATATGACATGAAGTCATCAGAGATCAGATTTGGGAGAAAACCCTAACCCTAATTTTCTGCTGATTTAGGGTTTTTACCTCATTTGATAGCTCTCAGCTTGGAGGTCATGAAAATGTAATCAGTTCATTCATCAAGTGGTCAGACATCTGAAAAAGCAAGCCAGAAGCAATATTTAACGCTTAAATTAAAATAAAGCAAAAGCAATTAAAAATAGCGATGAGTTTTTAATAAAACCATCGATTCCAAATTTGGTCGCAAAAAAGCTGCTTTATGCTTTATTTTTACATGGAATCGCTAGGAGTCATGGTGGCCTATATAAGAAGGCACTTGGTCACTTATTTGGACATCCCAACGCAAACCAACGCTACCTTGTGGTGGAGCTTGAGGAGGTGGTGCTCTAGCACTCATGGGACAACCATGGTGCACTTTGTGAAGCTATGTTGAGGAGCAGCCATGGAGTTCTTGGAGAAGAGTCATGGAGTTCTTGGAGAAGAGTGTGCTCACACTCTTGCTTATGGAGAAGACTTACCTATGAGCAACTTGGTGGTTTGGATCAGCCATCTACATGATGTATTTGAAGAGTGTCTTCTACATAAAGATTATGGAGTACTTCAAAGACATTGGATGGAGCTTAACATAAGATTGCATCTTATGTTAACTATTCAGGTACATATTCTCTTTATGCACACAAGTACTACTTGGAGCTTATGGAGGCAGTGGCATCCATATCTGGAGGAGTCCTATTCGGCATACATAAAGGAGAATCAGTACATGCACGCTACATGCATTCAGATGAGGTGTTAGAGAAGGTGTTTTCCATATGAGTATGATGATTTCTGTCAGCAACATGTTAGCATTCTATGCTAATTTCGTAAGTATGTGATCTATCACACACACATCTGATTTAGGGTCTTCCATAGCCTAAAATCAGATTAGGGTTTGCTGAATATCAGTTTCAAACTGATCTTTCCTCTTTCAGTCACTCATATACACACTTCTACAACCTATCAGGTTACACATCTCATACATATTCAGATTTCTGTCTCCCTACATCTGAATATTCTTGTAAATTCTGTACATACACTCTTACATCTATTTCTGTTCACATAGAGTGGTTGAGGTTTTGACTCCCACATTGTAAATTGACATTTGTATATGATGGTGTGAGTAAGGAGTGGCTTACGTAACACTTTGAACATGTCATCTAATCTCTCTCTATCTTTGTCTCATCATTGTATTATTAAGTGATGTATGCTCATATCTGTCAATATTGGAAGATGCTTGAATCTGTGTTGTAGATCTTGGACCTATGGGACCTCTGGAATTTGTTATGGGCCTAACTAATTTCCAACATTTGGTATTAGAGCTCCCAGACTACCAACATATGGTTTCAGAGCATCTTCTAACATTTGACATATGACATATACACTTAATCTAGATGAGTAGAGATTAGAGAATTAGACAATTTAGTCACATGTTTATTTATGAGGGTGGAGTATGAAGTTGATGATCTGTTAGTAGCCAAATACTTTACAAGAAGTATTGCTTGAAGACCAAGACTTGATGAAGAGAAGGCTACTTCAAATTCAAGGAAGAACAATGGTTTGGAGAAGATGAAGGAACTAGATCAACATCAAATCAGAGGTATTAGTTTCTACTATCAGATTGTCATTTGAAGGTCATATCTTAGAAGAGAAGTTATGGAGAGATTTGAAGGATTCAAGAATTGCTTTTATACACTTTCATTAATTTGAAAGTAAAAGCATTAGCTACATCAAAACAGGTATCTAGAGGTTGTTCTTGACAGTTTTGATAGATCTCTTTCATGGCAAGAAAGCTAATCTAACAAGACAAATTTGGAGATTAGATCAAGTTCTGTTTTTAGCCAACATAAGGTTAGAAGTATTTTTGATCAGATTATGTACCTAGAGAGGTAATTCAGCATTCAGCCAACTCAAGGAAAAGGTTGGTGAATTCAGTCATATTAGTTACATTTGAAGCAGAGTGTTGATTCCTCATATGCTGAGATGGAGTTTGAGATGGTAGAAGCATGTTTTATCTTCTATATTCACTTCCATTTATATATCATGTTTGTTTTGTCTCTTACTCTTAGCACTAGAGGAAGAGAAAAATTCATTTGAAGAAGTTGAGAGTGCTTGCTACTTCAAGATGAAGAAAACAAAAGGTATGGAAGAGAAGTCTGAAGATGTTAACATCATCAGGTGGAAGAAAGATGCAGAAGAAGAAAGTCCAACAATTCCAAAGGGAAAGTAAGACTTCCTTTTGTATTTTCCATATACTTTTCCTACTTTTAATCCTCTACATCCAAAGACAAGTCTACAAGAACATCTTGTGTGAAAAAGATAGTTTAAAAAAAGAAGTAGTTTCTTGTTTTGCAATATACTTGGTCATGTTTTAGTAGCTTTTGACAAAGAATTACATTGAGAGAAAGAAAAGAAGCAGATATCTAAGACAGCTTATATGAGTTATGTTTTAGTTGAAGCTTTTGAGAAGGCAGCTTATATGTTCCCTCAAAGAATTCTTGAAGTGTCAATTCAGAGCTATTTGGTATATGACAAGTTGCAGAGAAGTATATTTCTTCTTTACTTAACTCTTGAGGTAAAAGAGTATTTGTAGCAGATATTGGAGACTTGGAATGAGGTTTTTTTTTTTGGAAAAGTTACCTCATATTTAGTATATTCAGTATACTCAGAAAATTCAAAGTTTTTCAGGAGGAAAATTCAGAAAATTCAGTATTTTCAGAAAATTCAGAAAATTCAATATTTTCAGAAAATTCAGAAAAATTCAGATTTTTTTTATATACCAGTCAGGTGAAGAATCTACTTTCTATGTTTGTCTTGACTTTTGGATACATGCTTGTATTCAAAAAGGTGTTCCATCGGATCCTATCACTTGATTGATAAGTGGAGTTAGCCAAAAGAAAGTCAAGCAGATACTATCAAATTTCACCCGGGAAGAATATGAAGATATGAAGTATCAACTTACAGCTTTTGGAGTTCTTAAGGTGAGAGTTTATCCACTTATGTTTCAAGTAGAAGTTGCAGATTCTTGGAAAGGATCTAGTTGAAGAAAAGTTTTACAACTTTATGTAAGAAGCATGGATACTTAGAGACATTCAGGTTGCAAATCAAACATTCAGTCATGAAGGTTTGATGAGAGCATACTCTACACAGGTACTTTGTTGGAGAGATCTTGTAAGATCTTGATAGATCTTGTATGATCTTGAATATCTTGAATATTTTGAGTCAGATATCTATCCTTTGTTTGTAAAGTTCTTAGCATTGGAAGAAGTAAGTCAAAGATTCAGATTCTATCAGATTAATGTTGCAGAGAAATAGAAGAAGATACTTGTTATGTTGCGGAAGATTATGAATCCTAGTATGCTTTCAGAAAGGTCTTTGTTATGATAGGATCGGCTAACCTTATTCTAGATTTTGGAAAGCTAAGGAATAGTAGGGAAAGCTATTGGCATGTGTACAATGCTAATAAAAGGGTTCATATATTTTGTTTTAAGATACAAGTATTGATCATTGAAGATGAGAGTTATTGAAAGAAGGAAGACGTCACAAATTTCATAAAGTCTGATTTATTTTAAAGGAATTTGGATACTAGTGTTAAATCATCAAGGGGGGTGATGAAACATGAAGACTTATTTTCAGCCATATGTGAAAGGATGCAGAATCATACCTACAGGTATTCCTATATTTCCTTTGTCAATTTCTCTTTATGTTCCAGCTTTGAAAGAAGAAGGAAGAAGGAGAATGTATGGAGAAAGTTCCTGTTAGGTGTTCCTATTCGGGAGAAAGTTCCAGAGTTCTATTGAAGAAAAGCTTGATATTTCAGAGAGGTATGTTACTTATGAGGTGCGCACATATATGATTATACCAGACTTTGAAGGAAAGAGGTATGAAAGACCTACAAATAGAACAAGGATGAAGGCATGATGACATCATAGATATGAAATTTTGGTGAGATTCATGAGAGTTCAGTACAGTTAGAGATGTGAGATGCATGAGTTGAGTTGAGTACAATCGGAGATGAACCGGCTAGTGTTCATAATACACTAAGTTGTGAGTTCTCGGTCACAAGTCCTAGGATGGATTCAGTTTTTGATTTTGTTTAGTGTATCTACACGACACAACAGAAGTACGTTGAGAAACCTTTCTTAAGGTAAATGCAAATATGTGAATCCTAGTGTATGCTTATAGGTTTGAGAAGACAGGAGATAGCAGATTCAAAGTCAATACATGCTACATATGTTGTCAACCAATGATTGCTTGATATATGTTAACACTATTGGATATCTAGTCTGCATATTTTCTTAGGTATTATGGTTCATATTCAGCAAATTCAGATTCTTGAAGTTTGAAGAAGTTCAAATTCAGTTTTGAAAAAGACTTTTGAAGGTCAATTCTAGAGGACAAGTTTGAAGCTTATGTCAGTTTAAAGATGAATGAAGTTAAATATCCAGTTCAGTTTGTACCAATATGACAATGTCGAGGGGATTGTTGGAAGTTTGAAGGTCAATTCTAGAGGACAAGTTTGAAGCTTATGTCAGTTTAAAGATGAATGAAGTTAAATATCCAGTTCAGTTTGTACCAATATGACAATGTCGAGGGGATTGTTGGAAAACAATGTCACATCAGTCCAAAATCCTATTAAGGCAGAAACTCTAATTTTGGTACTTAGTCATTTTTGGCACAAAATCTGGGTAAAATTTTTATGAGCTCTATCTTGTAGAGCTTGAAGAGAGCTTTCTAATGGTATATGACATGAAGTCATCAGAGATCAGATTTGGGAGAAAACCCTAACCCTAATTTTCTGCTGATTTAGGGTTTTTACCTCATTTGATAGTTCTCACCTTGGAGGTCATGAAAATGTAATCAGCTCATTCATCAAGTGGTCAGACATGTGAAAAAGCAAGCCAGAAGCAATATGTAGCGATTAAATTAAAATAAAGCAAAAGCAATTAAAAATAGCGATGAGTTTTTAATAAAACCATCGATTCCAAATTTGGTCGCAGAAAAGCTTCTTTATGCTTTATTTTTACATGGAATCGCTAGGAGTCATGGTGGCCTATATAAGAAAGCACTTGGTCACTTATTTGGACATCCCAACGCAAACCAACGCTAGCTTGTGGTGGAGCTTGAGGAGGTGGTGCTCTAGCACTCATGGGACAACCATGGTGCACTTTGTGAAGCTATGTTGAGGAGCAGCCATGGAGTTCTTGGAGAAGAGTGTGCTCACACTCTTGCTTATGGAGAAGACTTACCTATGAGCAACTTGGTGGTTTGGATCAGCCATCTACATGATGTATTTGAAGAGTGTCTTTTACATAAAGATTATGGAGTACTTCAAAGACATTGGATGGAGCTTAACATAAGATTGCATCTTATGTTAACTATTCAGGTACATATTCTCTTTATGCACACAGGTACTACTTGGAGCTTATGGAGGCAGTGGCATCCATATCTGGAGGAGTCCTATTCGGCATACATAAAGGAGAATCAGTACATGCATGCTACATGCATTCAGATGAGGTGTTAGAGAAGGTGTTTTCCATATGAGTATGAGGATTTCTGTCAACAACATGTTAGCATTCTATGCTAATTTCATAAGTATGTGATCTATCACACACACATCTGATTTAGGGTCTTCCATAGCCTAAAATCATATTAGGGTTTGCTGAATATCAGTTTCAAACTGATCTTTCCTCTTTCAGTCACTCATATACACTCTTCTACAACCTATCAGGTTACACATCTCATACATATTCAGATTTCTGTCCCTACATCTGAATATTCTTGTAAATTCTGTACATACACTCTTACATCTATTTCTGTTCACACAGAGTGGTTGAGGTTTTGACTCCCACATTGTAAATTGACATTTGTATATGATGGTGTGAGTAAGGAGTGGCTTACGTAACACTTTGAACATGTTGTCTAATCCCTCTCTATCTTTGTCTCATCATTGTATGATTAAGTGATGTGTGCTCATGTATGTCAACATTGGAAGATGCTGGAATCTGTGTTGTAGATCTTGGACCTATGGGACCTCTGGAATTTGTTATGGTCCTACCTAATTTCCAACAATATCACTGTTGAATATGTTGCTTAGCTTGATTTTTATCTGCCATGAAGATTTGATCTTTTTACATGTGGTGATACTTTTTGTACTCTAGTTTTTCCTTCTCTGATATGAGTTGTTGGTTTTAGGTCCACAATTAATATATAGAAATAGAGAAAATAGAGACAAGATGGAGAATAGACAACACATGAGAGATATGAAAGGAGCAAAGCTCTAGATAGATTAGTTACATTCCATGTTGAAATACATGAAGTTACAAGATAGCAGAGAGAATATGTATGAAATACAAGCTGTCCAGAACTCCACAATCTCCAAAACTAAAGGTGATCTTTTCTAAATAAATAAGATCCAAGCTGCTGCACACCTTGTTGATCATGAAGAAAACACAACTCAACCTTTCCAAGTTGAAGGGACATCTGGGCACAAGCTCAAGAGAAGAGTGATGATTTATATGTGTCCAAATTGTTCTTTATATAGAGATTAGCTGCCTTGCATAAGAATCACGAAAAATCAATTAAAAAGCAGTTTTTGTTTTGGTTTATTTTGTTTTTTTTTTGGCAAAAAAGCTGACAAGGGTTTTGGAATTGGGATCTATGCTTTTATTAGATTGCCACCAGCTTTTTGATATTGCCACATGGCATGATTTTTGACAAGTCTTCAAATTGCTTTTCACTTTTAAGTGATTTCCACATTCAATTCTGAAAATTAGGGTTTGGTTTTTTGATCATCAAATAGTTGCCCAACACGCGTGCTACATATCATTGGATATTTCTCAATGAGCACATCATGTGATAAAAATCTTAGCCAAATTTTGACCAGCCTGTTGATCATCCAATTTTAAATGTTTTTAACCTGCAGGTGAGGTCCTTGGTGGAAGCTTGCCCCATTGACATATTTTCTAACAAGTTCATGTATAAGAAATTGTTGTTTGCAGAGTGAAATCTCTACATCCTATTGTCCAAAAAATTCTTGGTTTGTCACCATGTAAAAATTAGACTAAGTTTCTCATAAGAGTCTGTTCACACTCCTGTATAAATTCTACTTATAACAGCAAGTAAGAGATTGACGTTCCTATCGATCAGATTTATCCCTATCTCCTAAAACTCTAAAGGCAAAAGCTATTACTCTGTTTCCAAACTGTCTAATGTCAACTACTAGAACTTGTAGTCTAGTCGAAGACCATCACTGGATATGGATATGACAACTTCTCTCATTGAGTCTTCAGGTGGGTCTCCAATATAACTCTTATGAACACCTAATCTCCTATTGCCTTTAACAGTATAGTGCTATTCTCTTGAAGAAAACAAGGGCCTATTTTGTGGCAACATTCTTCCCAAGGTTCCTAATTTATCTGCCTAAAATGCAGTAGCAAAAAATATGCAACATCCCTTCAAATGGATAGAGAGCTAGTGGAATGAGGCTTGCTAAACTACACGTTACTGATTTCCCAGTGCAGATGGATACAGAGTCACTTTGGTGTATACTCATTTGGCAATGATGACATAGGAAATTGGACAAATTAATATTGGTTATTCATTAGTTCATTAAAGTGTCCCAAAACTCAGCTCTTTTCCATGCAAAACAGACACACATAGATGCTCTATCTCAAGAGTTGATCAAGGTTTGAATTTTAGATTAAGGACTACTTCTAGAAGAGCATAGGAGAGATCTTTCTTTATGCTGATCATATAGGTATTGATTGATCCATGTATGTGTACTGGGTATGTAATATGTATGCACATATATATGCAGTTTAGACGCTGGGCATAAAAATTCACAATGTCTATTGCATGACCATGTGCAATGCACATGAAATTTCAAATCTTCAGAGCATTAGAACATTAGGGACATATATTTATATATGCGAGTATCCACAAGCTCTCAAGTACTTGGTGATTTTGAAGCTTTTCATGATGATTCTCAATGTGACAACACAGTTTGATATTTATGCTCCACATTCTTAGATAAGCGATTTATTGTTTCTTTCATGAGCCATGTATGCACAATGCACATGTTGACTAAACTGTGAACACATCTGATGTGTGTGCGTCCTGTATATGAGTGTTGCCTTCCATGTGTGAGTATGTGAGGCATTTGTGTACTCTCTCTTTCTCTCTCTGTGATGGACTTATCTGGTACATATTCTTGAACTTTCTTTCAGGTGTTGAATCTGATTGTAGAGGACTTATTTCAAGGACATCCTATCAGTGAAAAGAAGCTCAAGGAATTGTTAGGCCACACTCCATTGCAAGTGGGTGCAGGTGCATTTGTGGGGATTTTAGCTGGTTATCTCTGCTCCCAAGGATACCCAATTTTCTCTGGACACGGAGTTTAATTTCTGGAGGGGTAGAATGCATTCGCAATGACATGTGGCCTTTAATATGGTTAACATTAACTGCAATGCTGATATTTGTACTGTGTAGTATTGAAGGTCATAGTGGAAAAGTTTTCTATGAACATTGCCAACTTGCTTCTAAGGATTTCCAATCACTGGCGTCTGGCATGATTAGGGGTTTTCGGAAATATGTAGCCATGCATTCGAGTTGTTTTAGTCAATGGGCTGTCAGTCACTTGGTGCTATCATTATATTTTTATAACTTGGAAACTTTGGTTTGCCTAGTTTTACTCCCCCAGTGATCCGGTGAAAGGTGAGCTATTACTCTCGCCTTGAGTTGTTGTATGAACTCAGCAATTTATAATGTTGTCTCTGAAAGAAGGAGAAAGAAAGAAAGAAAGAAAGAAAGAAAGAATGCCTGATAAAGAACTTTCACGTGTTATTTAATGACTGTAGAGTCGTTCACGGCAAATGGAAGCATTTTGCTGTAACTTGCGCTTCTTATCAGAGAAGTATGTTGTTCTTGCAAATTTGTTGGCACTTCTGTAATGTTCTGCTCTACATGGAGTTGTTTATTTCAAACAAAAATTCTCCTTTGTAAAATTATGAAAGTTGAAACATTTAGTGTGTGTGTATGTATGTATCATGTACGTAATATGTATGCATGCATGTATGTGTGTGTGCATGGATTTGTGGATTTACGCATGCATTCATGTATGTATGCATGTGTCAACATGTGCTTTGTAAACACTGTACATAGGTATTACAATGGACATGTTCTCCAAAAATATATGCATGCATCTTTGTCTGTCTGCCTGTAAATTTGAAAGCAAGTGACTGAGGCTGTAGAAGGGACCTGTAAGCTGACTTGTTGATCGTAGGATTTTCAGTAGAGGAAGATCATGCATCCCGACACAAATTATGTATTACAGTCTACTCTTCCAAGATTCAATGGGAAACAATGCAGCAGGTGAAGAAACTTTTAGGTGCACATGGAAAAGATTGGCACAGTTGTCCAATCACCATCCAATGATGAGGATCTTTTGTACAAGAGTTCAGTGCACGACATGCCCACGAATGAGAGGAATCCATAAAGGAGTGAAGGACAGTGCATCTGCATGGATCCATATGTACGAAAAGATCCAGTATCTCAAGACCATAACTCTGAGAGGACTAAGTGGTACATGCCCAGGAGCATCAAACAGAAGATCATGCTCATGATTTTGACATAAAAAACATGATTTTGCCATAAAAAAGACTGTAGCAGCAAAATAATTGGTCAAAATGTATAAGGGATCCAATTCATGAGACTATATAGCATATGAAAGCAAAAAAGAAATGGAGATTCTTTTGCATGCCACTTTACGATTTTAGTGATAACTTTTTGCAAGACCCAAGATCTTTGCTCTATATAATTGTACAGAGAAGATGAATAGGGTGATTGTCTTGGAGTTAGACATTTGCGGAAGCACATGAACAACACAAGGAAGAAGAAGAAGCTTGGAGCACAACACAATATTGAATGTATTACCACTAGAATGTACAAAGATAAGTAGTCCATTAGGGCAATAGGCATATATACAAGTGCGGGAAAAAAACCTCCTAAAGAGGGGAAAAAGGGCACCGGGGGTCCTAGAGTGTTCACACATATCACTACCTAAATATATCAACAAATCCTCCTTGGGAATGATGCGATGAACAAGGAGCTTGCACTCATGTATAAGGAAGCACCAAGCTAGGTGGAATCAATCCACAGAAGGAAGTAAGCCCAAAGCTTTGCGGAAAGCTTCAAACTTCTCCCTAGGCAGAGCCCTCGTGAAAAGGTATGCAATGTTCTCTTGCGTGGGCATATATGCCAAGCTGATCTCTCTAGCCATAATGACAATACACCTCAATGTGCTTAGTGCAAGCATGACAGCATGGAACACAGGGTTCTTAACAATTACCAATGCGCTTTGACTGTCAGTGAAGATGGTGGTGGTAGAATGACCAACACCCAAATCAGCCATAAGGCGTCTGAGCCACACACACTCAACACTCATTGTGAAAGCTTCCCTATACTCAACCGCTTAACCAAGATATACATGAACTACCAAGCATGAAGCAAAAGCCACTAGTGGACACACGAGTGTCATAACAAGTAGCCCAGTCAGAGTAAAAAGAAGCATGCAAATCTGTCAGCAGTGATCTCCCCTTGGGATAAAACAATCCAAGTAGTTTGGTACCACTCAAGTAGTGAAAGATGCACTTAACCGCCTGCCAATGCTTGACATTTGGGCAATGCATAGACTTGCCTATCTGTGAGATAGCAAACTGAATATTTGGCTGAGTAATGCATAAGTAAATCAAGCATCCAACAACTTGCTAATAGAGAACAACATCAAATGCATCTCCAACATCATGAAGACTCAATCCTAAACTTGTCTCCATAGGACTGGCAATAGGTTTACAGTCTTCAGGGCCAAACGTTGCAATAACATGTCAATATATTCCATTTGACACAAGGCTATTCTGCCATCAACCTACATAAATTGAATGCCCAAATAATGATGCAAATGTCTCAAATCAGACATATCAAATGAGGCATGTAAATCAACTTTAAAATATGAAATATGCTTCTCGTGAGGACTAGTGAGCAACATGTTATCAACGTACAGAACAATGATCAAAGGCACATCATTAACACGCTTAACATATAAGGTGCTTTCAGTTAGTTTGTTCTCAAAACCATTTGCAATCAGATAGGCATGTATCTTTTCATACCAAGCACATGGTGCTTGCTTTAAGCCATATAATGCATTCTTTAACGTGCATACCTGGTTTTCATGTCCTTTCTATACAAAGCCACGGGGCTGAAAAACATGCACTTCATGCAAGTCATCATTTAGAAATGCTGTTTTAATATCCAACTGATGTACATTTGAAACATGATGAGTTGCAAGTGCATAGATGCTACGAACAATAGTCATTCAACAAGTAGGAGCAAAGGTCGTATCAAAATCAATGCCTCTTTCTTGAGCATAAGCCTTTGCAACAAGCCTAGCCTTCTACTTGTCAACTGTTCCATCATGTTCACGCTTCAGCTTATATACCCACAAGAGGCAAGTTACATACAGGCCAGATACCATTTTTCATGATAGCATCATATTCAGATTGCATTGCTGACATCCAATGTTCAAAATTTTGTGCGTCATCAAACGAAACATGCTCAATCTAATCACACAGACTAGATGCAGCCATAGCATATCAATTTGATGCAAAAGAGGCACTATGAGAGCCTTAACGAGTACGATGTGACAAAGGTGCATCTAATTTGTTGTCATGCAAAGTCTACACCAACCATTTTGGCATAGTTTTTGCCTCATCAATATCAGCTTTCTCATCAAGTGCATCATGTAAATCTGCATCAGAAATAGAATGATATGCATCATCACATGAAACCTGTAATGGTTGAGAAGTTGCCTCATTAAGACCAACACTAGTTTGTCCACTTGTAAAAAGAGGAAGCAAAGTATCACACAAGTTTGGTTAATAAATCTTTTTCGTACATGAAAGTAAAGGTTGAATAGCATCTTCCACAAAAACATCATGGCTAATCAAAATGCATTTAGTTTATGGGAGATACAGATGATAGCCTTTGCTATCAGAACTATACCCAACAACAATACATTTTATTGCTTTATCATCCAATTTCTTGTGATGTTGTTTAGGCACTAATGCATATGCTTGACAACCAAAAACATGCAGATGAGCAACCGATGGCTTTCGACCATGCCAAGCCTCATATGGAGTGATATACTGTAGTGCTTTAGTGGGATACCGATTAAGTACATATGTTGCACACATGATAGGCTCAAGCCAGAAATTATGGTAAAGCCTGACTCTTGACCATATAACTCGTCATCTTCATGAGTGACTTGTTCTTCCTTCCAACAACTCCATTCTATTGAGGTATATACAACACTGTACATTGATGTTTTATCCCACGTTCAACGAGAAATGCATTAAAGGCAAAAGGCATATATTTCCCCCCTCGATCAAAACGGAGAGTGCCCATTTTACATGTTGAAAGATTTTCAGCCAAAACCAGAAACTATTTGAAGCACATAAACACTTCAGACTTTGCCTTCGATGGATATACCCATGCATCCCTAGTAAAATCATCGATGAAAGTCACGAAGTAAAGATAGTTCCCAAAAGAAAGTGTCTGCACAAGACTACAGACATCACTATGAAAAGCTGCAATTTCTGAGTAGCCTGAATTGAACCATCTTTTGAGAAGGAGGAACGCTGCATTTTGCCCAAAATACAACCTTCACATACATGTTTACTGGGTGCCTCAAGTTTGGGCAAACAGGACGCCATTTCAAATTTTTGCAGGCATAGCAAACTAGCAAAATTCAGATGACCAAAGCGTGCATGCCAAAGCTTTGCATCTGACATAGCTTGAGAATCATGTGCAGCACATGCTGAATCATTCATAGATCTTTCATAGTCTATAAGCTTATACAACCCACGACATAAAATGCCAGAAGCAATAATCACATCGCCATTTGATGGATCAGGAACTGTACACCTATCATAAATAAATTTCACAGCCAAGTTAATCTTGGCTAAAACTGAAATTGATAACAAATTCTTCTTGATCACTGACACAAATAAAGCATCTGACAAAGTGAAAGAACTACCATCAGCAGTAATCAGAATGATCTTACCAAATCCCATGATAGGATAAGAGGGGTTGCTGGTGCATGAGATAGTATTCTTTGCAGAGGCAGGCTCCAGTGAAGTGAAAAAACTATGTTGCAAGGTAATATGTTTGGCTGCTCCATTATCAAAATACCAAACATCTGAGTCTACTGCAGACATACATTGCTCTTGAGAAGATGGGTCAAAACTGCAAACAGTAGTAAATGCCCATTCTTCATTGTGCACAAGATTAGGAGACTCTGTTTTGGGTGTAGAGGCCTCTGTAACAACCATTCCAACCTACTTTTTCTTTGCCTCTTTAGTAGTCAGTTTTGGACAACTCTTAATGACATGATCATTTGCTTTACAGTATTTGCAAAACAATTTTTACTTTTCTGATTTCTTCTCGTCTTTGTCTTCCTTCTCCGAATGTGCAGCATTTGCAAATTTTTGCTTACTAATAGATGAGCTCCATTTACCTTTGCCCTTCTGACTATCCAGGAAAGCTTGATCTACAACACGCATAATAGACCTGTTTTGCCTAGAGTGATCTTGCTACAACAGAACAGAAGCTAACTCCTCAAATGACAAGGCATTTGGATTGCCTTTCATCATCAAATGAAGAGTAGAAGTAAAACTCTCATATGAATTAGGAAGACCATTTAGAACGGTCTACACAAATGAGCTATCTAGTATAACTTCGTCAGCAGAAATCAACTGATCCTTCAAGTCGTTGATCTTTGTTACAAAACTGTCCATAGAATCACCTTCATTCATATGCTCACTCTTCAATTGTTTTCGAAGGTAAACAACACGAGCTTCATTCCTAGCCTGCTACAATGTGGTAAGCATCCTTAGCTGTTTTGCAAGAGCGAATGTGAGCAATAATGGCACGTTTGACAGACAAGGCTATCAATGCATGTGCCTGAGCATCTCTGCCATCCCAACAAATTTGCTCTCTAATAGGTGCAACAAAAACCGCATCACAAACAAGAATCTGAAGAATATCAGCATCCTCAATGCCATCTGCATCAGCTTCAATACTTGTATTTGCAGGTGTAATAGGACGTTTTCAACACCCTACACAATGTTCCATAGTCTTTTTGCAACCAATACATGTCGCATCATATAAGCCCACAATGGATAATTGGTAGCATCCAACTTATCCTTAACAACCAACATATGGAATACATCACTGCTTTCAGCCATAGCCACTGACTAAAATACCCTGATGCAGAAAAATGACTGTAACTGAAAAAGTTGAACAGAAGTACCCTGGCGAGTTCTGCTAAACTTGTAACAAACTTTGGAACGCTTATACTGGCGAACCGAAACTCGCATATATCTTTCATACAAAAAGAAGAAATGACCTGCACAAGCATTGCGATAATGCATTTGGAGGACGAAACGAGCTCAGATCGCCTAATCACCTAAGTATGCATACTAAATTTTCGAATCACCCTGAGTATGCGTACCAAATTTCGTGAGATTCTGAGACTGTGATCGAAGGGGTGTCGACGATGCCCTAGATGAAGCGGCGGCCTACTCTGATACCAATTATTGGAGTTAGATGTTTGCGGAAGCACACGAGCAATACAAGGAAGAAGAAGAAGCTTGGAGCACAACACACAATACTGAATGTATTACCACTAGAATGTACAAAGATAAGTAGCCCGTTAGGGCAATAGATGTATATACAAGTCGAGGGAAAAAACCTTCTAAAGAGGGAAAAAAGTACCCCAGTGATCCTAAAGTGTTCACACACATCACTAACTAAATATATCAACAGGTTGAATATTTTACCTTTAGTACTCAGAGTGCATTCCAAGGCAATTTTTCAAACGTCAAACCATTGACTTCGATAAGATGTGATTCTGTAATATTGACACTAAAAGTTGAAGCCAATGCATAAACATCCCTATATATCAACGACAAATTCAGAGAGGAGTTAAAACTATGTGAATGCATATATGTATGTATTGCATGCATCACTTGACTTGTGGAGTTATCTCATGGCAAACAAACTCAGTGGGTCTGGAAGAAAGTTCTCCCGAATTTGGCATGTTGGAGACTAGTTGAATGGCTATTTCATTTCATAATGTTGATTACACAATGTATTATGCAGTGATACATAATGTATTTCATGTCAATGTTGATTCGGTCAATCACACTCATTATGTTCCTTTTTTTATGTGGCAAAAAGATTCATCTCATTCTATTGTTGGTTATGCTTGAGCTATTGTTACCATGATTACTGAGAGGGGGCTTGAGTGTACTTGATTTTTTAATGCAGACATATGCTAGGAGATGTACTCTCCTTTGGTAGTTCAGATTATGAAAGCTTCATCAGTACTTGTTCTATCTATTTAAGGGTGGACGGGATTTAAGCGTATGGTCCAAAATTTTCTCACATATCCCTTTGAAACTACACTTACATATTGCTTCTCTATGGTTATTCTTATAGAGTTGTCTTTCGTTAGATGGGAACAGAGTTCAATTGATGTTAGACATGTTCAATGCTCCACTCTTATAAGTGCCCACTTATGACCCTTGATGCTCTGAATTGTGGATTGTCATGATAAGGAGAAGCCATGTTGTGTGCGGAACATTTTAAGTGGGCCTTGACTAGAAAGTCAGATGAGATTTATGTGAGCAAATGGAAAGAATGTGACCACTTGTGGATCTAGACTTTGGGTTAGATAGAGTACTTAGGTTCATAGAATCAATTGAGACATATTATAAAGAAAGTGAGTTATTCAGTCTCCTATTTAGAGGTTCCGATAGTGTTGAGTTGCCTTGGTCGAGGAGTACTAGGCAGTCAACAGCCACTTTGGATGGAAATTCAAGGGTAGGGTGCCTTTATATTGAATAGGTTGAGGTTTGTCGACCCACCCTAAGTTGGCTAAACTAGCTAAGATGGTGAAGTTGGCCACTAACTACCTTAGGCCATTCTAAGGTAGTTAGTGGCCGATTGAGCCCTTGTGCGCTTCATGTATATGCGGATGCCCTTTGTCGCTTTGATCTCTGTCTCTATATCACCTGTTTAATGTTGTTCCTATTCGCTTAATCTCTTCATTTAGTTTTTTTCTATACTGCCTCCTCATCTCCATAGCGGGTGCACATAGGTGTACATAGCCATCTTTGTATTGATTGTTTAAAGAATAAGACATCCCATTTCTCTTATCTATCGTGTACTTTGTGTCTCTTACTCAAGTTTGTTTGTTATGTTAACTAGATTCTCTTACACGGGATGCTGGGAATTCTTGGCAAGCTTCCATTTAGGTCTTTGTTGTATGCACCTTTACTTACGTTTGTCTTGGTTTTGATTCATGTTAATCACATAGAAAACATTTCTCAAGTATGGGGCAATGCAAGTAACTTGGCTTGCGAATTGCAATGGTTATGTTTCTTTGTTGCCCATTGGTTACTTTATATTGATGCCCACTAAACCAATTGGGGGTCTCAAGACAATGCCCTTGGCTTGACCATAAAGGGAATAATTTCAACTCAATTTGCAAGGTCGATTGATTTAGTGTTGACTAATTTGGGTTAAGTTAGTTATAGGCCTTTCTAAGGTGATTAATAGTTGACTTAGCCCTTGTAGAATTTATGTACACGTGCATTCCTCTTTGCACCTTTGATCATCTATCTCTCATCCATTTAATGCAATTCCAACTAGCCTAACTCTTTACCTACCTTTTGTTTATTGCCATCTAAGTTTCATAATGGGAGTGCATGGATGGACACAACCATCTTTATATTAGTTATTTGAAGAATAAAAAAATCTCATTTCCTTGTACTTTGTCTCTTGGTCAGATTCTATTTCCTATGTTAATTATTATGTCTTAGCGGATGTTGGGAATTTTTGGCCAAATGAATTCCCATTCAGGTCTTTGGTCTATGCATCTTCGCTTGGTTATGCCTTGGTTTTGGTGCATGTTATTCACATAGAGAAGGTTTCTCAAATATGATCCAATGTATGTGTTAGAAGCATCAAAGGACAAGAAGGCCAAAGAAAGGGGTTAGAAGGAGCAAGGAGATGGAACCATCATGTAGATTATGCAAAGAATATGCCTAATCAATTTTTCATAAATTATCTTCAATCAAGAGTGATTTTCATTACTACACCACCGCTATAAATATCATTTTTGATAGCGTTAGCTCCATTTTGTTCAAGTCAAGGAGTCCCTCAAGCTTGACGAGTATTACAAGTATTTACGTACCAAATTTCATGATTTTTAGACTCTATTTAGCCCTCAAATAAGCCCTAGAACTTAATTTTTAACTAGGCTAGGCACTATGTGTGGAGAGGGCCAAAGCTAGCAAAAAACTATAAAAAGAGCTAGAGAGCTCACTTTGGAGATTGCTTGGTAGAGATTGAAGCTTTTGTAATAGGGATCTTTTGTAATTGAAAGCACTCCATTGTTCCTCTCTTTGTTCTTTCCTTGTGTATGTGTGTGCATGCTTGTGTTCTTCTCACTCATTCGTGCACTTCACTTGCTCATGATCTTCATACTAGTTGTCATGTCTCCAGAGATTGACATTATGAGGTGGATCTCCTCACGTTGGTACTCACCATTGTGCTAGAGTGATACCAAATTTGGCGTCGTTGTCGGGGAGCAAGTTTCGAAGACGAGTGCATGATGGTAAGATGTAGAGTTATGATATTGGAGTCAAAGGTAATTTTCTTACTTTTCATGTTTTTTGTTGCTTTCTTCATCACCATCATCATCATCATCATCCTCACCATCATCTCCCACCTCCATCTTCTCCTTCGCTGAATTTTTATCTTTTTTCAATCTATCACAATAGACGGGTGTCTGTCGTGGGGTCCCATCTATCGTGATAGATAGTGTTTGTCATGATAGATGGGTATCTATCACGATAGACGGATGTCTATCTTCATAGGTGGGTGTCTATCACGATAGACGAGTGTCTATCATCTGTCGATTGTCGCGAATTTTGTTATGTCGCAATAGATGGGTGTCTGTCGCCATAGACAAGTGTCTATCATGGATTTCATTCTATCGTGATAGATGGTGTATGTCACAATAGACAGGTGTCTATCGTGGACTTTAGTCTCTCATGATAGACAAAAAAAAATTTATGATGTTTCTAGTGATTTGGGACTCTCTAGTGGTGCACTTTATTATGCCATGCATGAAAAGAAGAAATACCAACATTCTTTTTCTGTCGCCATAGACAAAGGTTGTTATCTCAAAAACTGTGCAGAGGTCTGTCGTACCTACGAAAGCTATCGAAGATGATGATACAATTGAAACCTGCAAAAAACACTCACAAACAACACGAAAACAGAATGCATAATAGCTCTGTCTTGCTCACTCATGAATGAAATGAGGGGAATGAGATAGAGAAGGGGATACTGAAATTTGTGATAGACGACAAACAGGATCTAGGATAGACACTATCTATCCCGACAGACACCATCTATCGTGATAGATAGAACCCATGATATACACCCGTCTATCATGACAGACACCTGCCTATTGCGATAGACATCCATATGTCACAATAGACAGAGACCATGATAGACATCCGTCTATCGCGATAAACACTCGTTTATCATGATAGACATCCATCTATCGCGACAGACACCTGTCTATCGCTATAGACAGAAGGTCATGACAGATGATAGACAACATCTATCGCAACAGACAACCATGCATGATAGAGACTGTCTATCATGACAGACACCATCTATTATGACAGACAGGTCTATTGTGACAGACATCATCTATCGTGATAGCCAGACAATTTTGGCAAAAATAAAGGTGGTATTTTTTTCAAAATTGAGGCTAAAGATTGGCATTCTTCAAGCTCTTTTACCTACACAATTATGGAGGCCTTAAACAAATACACAAATATCCTAACGGCTCTTGTTTGTCTATTTGATCCTCAAGGCTTGAACTGACTTAACTTTTTATACAAAATCCATTTTTTGAGCTCTAGAGTGCGTTGGAAGGCTCATTTTGAATCTCGCACGACCTTCATTTAGGATTAGATTTTTAGATAAGATAAATTGAAGTTGACCTTCAGGCGGGATTAGGAAGCCAAGGGAGCTCCAAAGGGTGTTTTCATCAATACAAAGGGGGAAAAAGGGTCTTTAAACAATGCTTGAATCAAGATTGTATGTCAATTAAAGTTAAAGATTGAGTTAAACTTGGAACTTTTACAGGTCCTTTGAGTGCTCTTTGAGAGACCAAAGAAAAGTGTAAGTGTGTGCAAGCTTGGGAACGTGTATCCTAAGCATTCAAGTGTGATCAAGGGAGAAACGACTTGAGGTTGGAAGCATTCTTAACCTCCTCAGTCAATTCTTAGCTTAGGCTAAGCATGACTAGTGGTATTAACTAATTAAGATGATGATAAGCACGACATAAATACAAGAAACCCTAGTTACTCAAGTGCAAGCATAGTTAGACTATTGTTGCGGTAAAATCTAAGGGAAAAGACTATAAATTGGCCAAGTATTCGTTACATAAAAAACTAGTGGACAAGAAGTGACAATCCAAGTAAAATAAAAAGAACAAGTGATTGATACAAAGGGACATCGCAACGTGGTTGTACTCAAGAAATCGGGGTTAATCGATAAGGCTTACGAACCTTAGATTAGGTAGACATCTAGGTCATGATAGACAAAGCACTAGATCTTATGAGGCTAGTGTCAACCATATAGTGAGGTCGTGGGCTCAGCAACACAATGATTATTCCTACATGCTGAGTTCAAGACCAGTGACTCGGAGATGTCATATAGCATTGAGAGACCTGCCAGTAGTTCTAGTGTTGCATACCTAGAGAAGCTAGAAGGGCCATATAAGACTCAATTGGAGTACATTAGGACCAACCGATTAGGTGCTCACATCTATGAGGATTCTCTGAGAAGGTCTGTTGTCCAACTTAGGAATCCAGATCACCAATTGGACTTGAACTCCTAGTGATCAAGTTTGAAGAAGGCTTATACATTGATAAAGAGGGAACCATGTACGTGGTCATGAGCTTACCTGATAGAATTGATGAATTTGAAATTATGATTCCAGAAATGGACCATGAAGGCATAGAACAAGGAACCCTAGGAGGAGAGCCTAGGACCCCTAGAGGCAAATCAGTCTTGACTAGAGTGATCACCCTAGAGTGGATTCCCCCAAGATAATAAGAGCATGGAGTTATTCTTGAACAGAGAAACAGACAAGGCATTCTAGAGGTATAAACTCGATGAGCCTAATGAAGTTGGGATAGTTACCATATATGAATTTAAGGATCCTGAAAACACGAGGAAAGGCGGTCTACTTAGACAAAACCTCAGAGAGAGTGTTTGTCATATCAGAGCATGGTAGGCATGCCTACACTTGGAAGGGTGAATTTTCCTTTCCCCAAGCAAGATCAAATGTCTCTTTTGACCATCAAAGAGCTGGAACATCCCAAGCTCATGGAACTTAGAAGGACAAGAGTAGAGATAGACCTGAAGTAAGTTTTGCACTTAGAAGACAAAGAACCAGATCAAAAATGGATAAAGTGGATAATGAGAGGCATAGAGAACCAAGACTTCAAAGAGGCATGGATGAGTTTCCCTTGTCAAGGCCCAGAGAACACCTTGGGATCTTGAGGCCTACACAGTTGGTTAAGTCCATGAAGAACTGCTTTGATGGTGCAGGAGACATATACGACCACATAGTAGAGTTTAGGCAAGTTTTGAGAGTTGAACAAGTTGAAGACTTGTTCAGTCAATACAGTGCTTTTGATCTAACTCTCAAGAACACTGCCTTGACTTGGTTGCAACCACTTCATCAAAGGCAACTCAAAAACATTGAACAACTATAAGAAGCCTTCATCACTAGGTTTTCTAAGAGTGGCATCAGACACAACACCTCATCTCCGATACATAGCTTCAAACAAGCACATCAAGAAATAGTTCGACTTGCAAGATGATAATTTAGATAGTACTTAGAGAGATGCCATGTTCTAGAGTTACCCACATCAGCCAAACAAGTAGCTTTATTCCTAGATGGTTTGTTAAGTACCAAATTGAGATCGTATGTGTACTTAAAGGAACCTAGATCCATATAACAATGCTTAGACATGTGCATAGACATTGAGGATAATGTAGGTGATAAATTAGAGCTTTCAAAAATCTTTAAAGATCAAGATAGCTCTACAAACCTCACCTCCAAACCATCTACATCTATTGAGGAACTTGCAGAGAAGGTAGCTGAGAAGTTAGGTGTCTCTATCAAGCAGACACCTAGATTTGTCTCAATGAAACAATGTTATACCTATGGAGGAGACCATATGGCTACCGTGTGCCCAATCATGGATCAACCCCAAATGAACCCTAACAAAGAAAACTACATAATAGAAAGGAAGTATACAACCACACAGCACAAGATTGCCCATATGACAAGCAAGTGGTTAGGAAAAATTATCCAAAGCCATATCCACAATAGGGGAGATACCAAAATCAATATCAACCACATCAGTATGTTAGGCCCTAACAAGCCTACCAGCCACCCTATCAAGCCTACCAACCACCCTATCAAGCTCAACAAAGGCCTCAACCAATGTTAGTTCAACAACCTTCACCTCCAAACAATGTGATCCCAGTGAAATATGGAGATGCTAAAGAAAATTTGAATAGAGCCTTAGTGTCAACATCACCATTGATTTCAAAAAGCGATCTGAATAATCACAGTTTTGACTTGGCCCACATGGATAGTCCACTAGCTAACTATATGGAGTCCCCATAGCATAACGAGATTTACCCTTACAAAAATCCTAGTGAACCTAGTTGGGAGCCAGAACACACTAACATCATGTATGCAAATCCTAACTCTATGCCCCAACCTAGACAGATAAGACCCCGAGCACCCAGAGGACCATGTTACAGATACCAGGTAGATCATTTCATTCATAATTGTCTTATACCTGCACCCATGCAACCCCAATTAGTGACAATTCAAGGTTTTTGTCGGGATTGTGGGAGGGAGCACCTTTTTTGGGAGTGCCCTAAGAACCCAAACAATGTGCCGAGATCATCCTTATCAACATTATTGGGTTAATAGTAGATTCTAATGGCAGTGTGACTTCCATTGCCCAAGTGCAAATGGTCACTAGAGCTCAGGAAGTACAACAAAACCAAGGCTTATGTTAGAAAAAGAGTTTAGAGGTTAGTGAGATTGAGAGTCTAACTAAGAAAAGAACAAGAGCTTGGAAGGATATCCATGAACGAATGAAGAGATGATGGTCGAACAAGATGAGCAAGCTTGATGAAAGCTTAAGAGAAACGAAAGCCAAGATGACTGAAATCGCATCTT
The DNA here is from genome assembly GCA_020310875.1 of Ceratopteris richardii. Taxonomy (NCBI): domain Eukaryota; kingdom Viridiplantae; phylum Streptophyta; class Polypodiopsida; order Polypodiales; family Pteridaceae; genus Ceratopteris; species Ceratopteris richardii. Next base: position 148,269,352 of record CM035435.1, read on the forward strand.
AAATGCTCTCAGAATATTCACCATCCCCATCCATCCCAAACCTTCATATTAATTTTCCACCACCTAAAGTAGGATCAATCTTAGCAGATCGTACTTCTAAAGATTTAGACATGATGCTTAGAGCATATCAGACTAGAATCCAAGAAGGGCCAAATGTGATAGAACATGAAAAATGTTACCCCAGGACTGACTTAGAGATTGAAAGAACAAAGCTTTGTGCAAAGATGGTAGAATTGGCTCAAACCATTTTTAGGAAAGTCGCCTCTTCAATTGCACAACCTGAGCCAAAACACAGTTACACTTTGATTGATTATTAGAAAGATTGGAAAAGATGATAGCTAAGTTGGGAAAGTAAGTTACGTCATAAGTGAGTAGCATGATAAGTGAAAGGATAAGCCTTTCTCCCAAGGATGCTTACATTCCCAACTCCACCGAGTCAAGAACCTCTACTTTTGAAAATCAATACTCTCAAGAATTTCTAAGAGAGATTCAAGAAGAGCAATGGGCAAAAGAAAGTGAAAATCCTCCTCCCATTGAAATTATGGATGATCTACATGATCAATTCCCACAAGATATTTGTTCTATTTATGGAGAACAAGAGGACACCCAGTCTAGTGAACAATTAGACTTCGAGTCTAATTTCTTACAAGAATTGCCTCATTTCACAAGTCCTTGGGAAGCGAAGTCCACTTGTATGAGAGCACCCACTGTCATGGTAAGGAACGAAGACTCAGTCTTGCCTAGAAATACCAAAGTCATGAAGAACACTAAAGTGCAATGCAATCTCACTTTAGAGAAGCTACTCAAAGTTAAGTCAGAATTGTGGAAACATGTAGCCAATTGAGTCTAGCTAAATCTCATTCTCAGTTAGGATCACATAGAATGGTGCCATAAATACCCTTGGATAAGATAGGAGACATGAGCGAAGGAGAATACTCATTAGTGTTACACAACCAAGGCTATTTTGGACTCAGGTGCAAGAGTTGCAATTGCTTCCACTTCCCTATGGAAGTGTTGGGGCAAGCCATCACTTAGGCCAATGAGGATGAAATTACAGATGGCCGATGGTCACATAGAGAGACCCTTAAAACTCTTATAAGGGATAACTCTCACTACTTGTGGTGTAGGGTTTGAGCACACTTTTGCCATATGTGACTTTAGCAAAAACCAAGCCTACGAGATGATTTTGGAAAGACCATTCATGAGACAGTTGCAAATAGTGCAGGATTGGGGAACCAACTCTTTGTATTTGCAACACTTAGGTGTCACTACTAAAGTCAATCTCAAGGACTACTCTCATAGAGATATGCCTCCTATATAGTGGAATCCCATCCCCATAGCCACAGATGATATGAAGCCTGTGCATTCCATAGGGTTAGGATCCTCATGGATGCATGAAGATACTCATTTATGGATGTGCAAAGTTGCAGCAAAAGAAGAGAAAATAGAGGTAGGTGTGAAGGAAAATCATAGATCTATTCGAGACCAAGCCTATGCACATGTAGTATTTCCATACGAAGAGTTTGAACCTCATGGTTGGGCAAAAATCCTAACCATAATGGATGTAGCCATCAAGGAAGAACAATGGACCCCACGCTATGATGAAGATGGCTACGAAATTTCAGTTTTCTCTATAGAACCAATCATGTGTGATTTGGTTATCAAAGAGTGTGAGCCTAGTTCGGACAAACTTGATAAAGAAAGTGACTCAGATTTAGAATCAATTATTACGGATCCTTTTTGTGCATCAAAAGAGGAATACTTGTACGTAGTAGAAGCTCACACTCAAGGACAAGAGGAACTTATGAATGATGTGAGATCGAAAGAGAGAAGAGAGAACTCCCACCAGAAGAGTAAGAATCTTTGTTTAAGGTTCTTGAAAATTTTAAGAAATATGAGGTAGAAGATAGGAAAGTCATGATCAGAATGCCTAAACAAGAAGCACTCAGAAGATTGGCCTATGACAACAAAGAGACAACAAAAAAAATTAAGAAGGTGAAGAATGATGCACATACATAAGACATGACTTGAGTGACGAGGAAAATGAGTTGATTGATTTATTAAGAGAATATAGAGATGTGATCGCATGGAGTTACAAGGAACTAAAAGGAGTAGACCCTGACATATGCTTGCATATGATTCCCATGACCTCAGAAGCCAAACCCTACAAGCAAAAACCATACACCTATACAGACATTTATGCCACCAAGATCAAGGAAGACATAGATTGATTGGTAGAAGATGGATTTATCGATGAAATTGAGCACACTAAATGGATTTCCCCCATTGTGGTTGTACCCAAAAAGAATGGCAAGTTATGTGTATGCATTAACTTGGAGAAGGTTAATACAGCCACTATTAGAGATAGTTATCTGCTTCCTATCACTGAGAACCTATTGGTGAGAATAGCAAGCAAGGAAGTATACAACTTCCTTGATGGGTTCTCTAGCTACAATCAAGTGGCTATTGCCTTAGAAGACCAGCATAAGATGGCTTTTTCCTTATGCTTTTTCCATAGAATGGGGCATACTTGCATTTTGAGTAATGCCATTTTGGCTCACCAATGCACCAACTACCTTCCAAAGGTTGATGTGTCATGTCTTTAAAGAGTTCTTGCATAAGAACTTGGAAATCTATGTTGATGATCTATGTGCTCATTTCAACATTAGGCAAATACATATAACTGAGCTAAGACAAATCTTTGAGAAATGTAGAGAATATCAGGTATGCTTGAACCTACAAAAGTGTGTTTTAATGATTAGACAAGGCAAGATTCTAGGACATATAGTGTCAAAGAATGGCATATCTATGGACGAGGATAAAGTTATAGCTATTGTAGAGCTACCGAGGCCAAAGAATGTGAAGGGAGTACAAGCATTCATGGGGCATTGTGGCTATTATCGATGTTTCATTCATATGTATGCAATCATTGCAAAGCCTTTGTACACCCCTTTAACTAACTTTGAGTGGACACAAGAATGTGAAAACTCCTTTAATGAGCTTAAGTGATGATTGTGTTCAACACCAGTCTTGATTACACCAGATTGGAACAAGCCATTTCATATTCATGTGGATGCATCCAATTATGCTATTGGGTGTGTACTAGCATAACCTACTAGTGAAGGTAATATGGATCTTCCCATTGCTCATGCCAGTAGACAATTGAATGTGGTTGAATGAAATTACACCACTTTACAGATCATCAAGCATTACTCGATCTAGTGAATAAACCCTGCAATATTGGTAGATTAGTAAGATGGTTCCTCTTACTAATGGAATAGGAATTTGAAGTTGTGGTTAGGAAAGGTAGGAATCACCTTAGGGTGGATCACCTTCTTGGACTAAGTTTAGGAGAGTCCCCTCAAGGAGTATCAGATGAACTTCCTGACGCGTACTTGTTCAATCTAGAAGTACTGCCTGACTGGGCCAAGACTATAGTGCTTATTCTAACCTTTGGGCCAAAGCATCCTGTACTGAAAGCCAAAGATAAAGAAGTAATGAGGTCTCAAAAATATCACATACTGGCAAGCAATGTGTATAAGCACACAAATCAAGGCACACTGGCTTGCTGTGTAGAAGAAGATGAGCATGCAAAGTGGTTGCAAATAGCACATGTAGATGCACTATAGCAACGACACTCAAAACATCAAACCCTATAGAATCTACAAAGATTAAGTTTATACTAGCAAACAATGGAAGCAAATGTCCATAGGACATGCAAGGAATGCCCAATCTGTAGTATTAGAACACCAGTGGAACATGCTACACTGTATCAAGTATCTTTAGTGCTAGATTAGAGGAAATCTTTAGTAGCTTTTTTGAGGACAAAAACATTCCCTCAAGAGATGACATTGGCCAAAAGAAAGAGCTTAGAACATGAAGCACTAGATTACCATCCATTGGAGATAATTTATACAAGCATGGAAGAGATGGATACCTAAGAGTGTCGATGAGAGTGAATATCTTAAGATCTTAGAAACTGCTCACCAAGATGTGGCAGGATGACATTTTGGACCAGAATGTGTGATCAAAGCAATTCTATTTGCAGGTCTTTGGTGGCCAACCCTTTGTTGGAACATCAAGCTTACACTATGCTTGAGGTGGATTTGATCTACATCAAAGGCTATCGCGTCGAAAGAATATCCATTGGAGAGTTCTATTTCTTATGCTCAATTATTGTATTTTTTGAGAGATTTTTGATGGCTCATTTACCGTTGTAAAAGCCTTGAGCTTTACACATGTAAAGGTAGAAATATAGAGCCCAAATCCCACGAATTTGTGGTGGTTGAAGTTGCATTCAATCAAGTAATCAATCACCTAAAAGTAGATCAAACTAGATCTTCACTTTTCCTAGATTGTAGGAAAGTGAATTGATTCCCTCCAACAACCATTCCCACCTTCATTTGAATTCAAATTCAACTTGTAAAAGTCGTGGAACACTCCTAGAGGCTATGTAAAGACTTGAAATCACTTGTACATTACATGGAAGCAATATACATACACTTGTGACCATCATTGTCTTGCTCCTTCAATTTTCTGCATCATCTTCTTCGCCAACAGTAATCTTGCAGAGGTTGCTGATCTCTCTCCAGAGCTCCAAATTGAGTGCAAGATGACCCATTGAAAAGGTATTAGTGTCTAGTTTATGCCTATAAAGTTTCAAAGCATTTGGTTCAGCATATTGGGCGAAATCTCAGCTTTTCTGTCTCGGGGTCAATCTCTATGTATTCCTGAAAAATAGGAAGTACCACTGGTGAATGTCGCATTCATTCCTATAGCATATTTTGCTTATTCCTTATACTTTTGTGCATTCCATACACTCAAACCTATGTGTATCACTCCCATAAAAGGATTTTTTCTAATTGTAATCATGCTGGTCGCTATGGGCATTTGAAGTTCATTGTCTCTTCCATAGATAGTAAGTTTTTTGAGCTAGTCGACCCGCGAACCTATCTGTTTTGTATCGACTCATTCTCCTTGATGCTCCAAAGTACATAGTGTGTTTCTTTGCACTTATCACATGCCTATAAGGTCTATTTGAGTCTCCATAAGCTCAAGGGATGGTCTTGTGCCGGTTGGCTTGACCAAACTTCATCGCTTCGAAACGCATTTTTCTACCTTCGACAAACTTCTCCAAGTTCTTTCACCCTTCGCATGGATGCACATAGCTATGTGAAGCAGTGACTTATCAACAAACTCAATATCCAATACATACGGACGAGATTCCATTGAAACCCATGATGGGAGGACAGACATTCTCTAAGTGGGGAATAGACTTTGTAGGTCCTATTAATCCCCCAACTAAGAGTTCACATGCTGAATACATTGTTGTTGCCATGAACTATCTAACCAAATGGGTAGAAGTAAAAGCCATGACAAAGAATGATGCTCAAATGATGGCTAAGTTCTTATTCGAGAATTTGTTCACCAAAGACATGTTACCAATAGAGTTGGTAAGTGATACACAATTCTTGAATGAAGTCATTGAAAACCCTCTACAAGAATTCTTGGTGATACATAAGAAGTCCGCCCCTTATCATCCACAAGCTAATGGACAAGCTGAGAACACAAATAAGATACTATGTAATGTATTTACAAAAATGGTAAATAATAAATGCTTTGATTGGCATAAACAGTTACATCATGGTGTTTGGGCATATTGAGTTGCTTATAAAATTCTACTCAATGCCACACCCTTTCAGATGGTATTTGACTAGAATGCGGTACTGCCACTAGATTTCTTGATCCCTACATTAAGAGTAGGACAAGAGCATCAATGGACATGTCACAAGATCTCATCGAGAATCTTTGATCTTGAAGGATTATGTGAAACAAGATTAAGAGCTGCAGGGATATGTGTAGCCAAGAAAAGAAAAAAGGCATACTTCGATGCCCATGTGAAGGATAAGGGCTTGAAAGTAGTAGATTTAGTATATACACTTGACTAACAATTAACTCGCATAAATGTCATGTTGGTATTGCAAGGGGAATAAGGTTTCATATCTTCTCTGTTGCAATGTTAATATGATCTTCTTCTTCTAGCAAATAAGTAATCTGCAAGTACCATTGCACTCATGGCTCATATAGGAGGCACCAGTTCACAGGCAAGGAAAAATCAACCAGTAATCAATATGGAAAACTTGCCTATTGAAGTGCCGAGCAGCCTGTAGAATAATGCCACCTCAATCAGATACCCATTCAGGATCCACTGACAGGAATCAAAGAAAAGGTTAGTGGAAATTCTCATTGGTTCAATGGGATGCTAGGGTAGTTAGGAGAAGTTGCATACATCTCGGAGTCAAAGCGCGAGTTTGATCATGTGGGGGAGATTTCAATTTTTCTCAAGAGAATTTGGGCAACTACAGAACAGCCCCGAACTTCAAGCAATTTGGCAACCCACAGGGTTGGCAGACTATTTCAATGCCCCTTTACCAAAAAGAAATTTTAAATGATGCTATTATCTGGCGTCCACCTTACAGAAGAGTGGCATAAGGGATCGACTAGGAGCCTTTGCCATTCCTACTTTGTTGCGCAATAATGAACTGAAGAAGTTCAAGATCACTATGGAATTAGTAAGAGATGCACTTAACATACATGACACACATGTTCCTTCAGAAAAAGAAACCTTGGTATCGGATAACATGAAGGATATGAAGATTTTGAAGCTAAAAGATATGGCTACAGTGACACCTTATGTCTCCGTACCCCTTTGCCTATGCATGCAACACTTTGCATTTCCGGGTCGAGACTACTTCACTCAACCACACAAAAGAATTTGGTTCAATGTCTATTTAGCTAAGATAGACTTGTTAACCATCAAACTTCTCATGTGGAACATTGACTAGTTATATGAAGCTAACAACAGGTGGTTCAGGAAGCTAGTCTTGAATGGGTGCTATGCCATTATGCACATTATTTATAACTGTTTATCATACAATGTGCCTATTGCGCATGCTCTTACTTGGCCCCAAGTACAACTTTTTAAAGGCTACTGAGCTTCAACTCATCAGTCTAAAAGAACGAGGGGCACTACCCCATATGTTCAACCACGAGGAGTAGTCACAACCCTAGACATCTCACAAATGGGAGAGGGCACTATACCCCCATTCACTATTAGAATCTCTTGATCTGGGTCTGATGGGACTTCATAAGTAGCACCCTCTTCTCCACCTATGCCATTGGGGTTTGAATTTGCCTCCACTAGAGACATCAAAGGGATGGGAACATTCGACTTGAGTCTTTCCTATTGATAACTCAACTTTCAGACCTTGAATTCTTTTTAGACACCAAGGGTCCTAACACCTCTATACAAAGTCTAAGTCAATAGTTACACAATATAACACAAGATTAGTAGCAGAGAAGATAACAGATATAGGAGATTCTCCACAATTTTCTACTAACAACAAGTACAAAGATGATGGCGTTGTCCACCCGTGCGCTCTCAAGGTAGAGCTTAAATGGTGATCTAGATAACTCTAGATAGGGAGATACAAGGTAAAGGTATTGTAGCTCAGCGATGAGTAGCACCTCCTTTAATGTCAATCCGGGAAGACGTGAGGATGGTATGAAGACCACGAGCAAGTGGAAGCACAAGTGCGTGAGTGAGAAGCACACAAGCATGCACACACATACACGCACACGCGCACACACGGCAAGAACAAAGAGAGTAAGACAATGGAATCACTTCTATTGCAACCAAGTTCTCATACAAGCTCAAACTACAAGAAGCTAGCCCAAAAATGAGCTCTCTAGCTCTATTTATAGTTTTTGACTAGCTTTGACCCTGTCCAGACCTAGTGTCCGGCCTAGTTAAAAATTAGGTTCCAGGGCTTATTTGAGGGCTCAAACAAGATCTAAAAATTATGAAAATTGGCAGGCAACTACTTCTAAGGCTCCTCAAGCTCGAGGACTCCTCAGCTTGTACAAAATGGAGCTACAAAAAGGTGAAAATGGTATTTACAGGGGTTTTTAGTGATGAGAATCACTTTTAAATGGTGTAGTGGTTTTGAAAAAAATAAAGGGTTGCCTTAGTGCTAGATCTGCTTGTATGCTCGTACTTGCTTCTTCTCGTATACGGCCAACACTCTCCCCCCCCTAGCGTCTGTCGCCTCTGACAGACCTCTGCTCCACTGTTTGATCAATGTATTCCTGCAGGAGGTCGGTTGCCACTTCTTGTTCCTTGATGCGTAGTCCCCGGACCAAGTCTCTCTGGAGGGCATCCCAATTGATCGCACCCGGCATATCAGGGTGTGGTGTGGTGTAGAGCTCTGAGTGCATGGTTTGTTCACACGCGAATAGATGTAGCAGCTGGGTTGGGCGTGGTGCGAACACTTCGGAGTGTGACTCCCAAAACCCCGTGGTGAACATATCATCAAAGGTTTGCTTGTAGCAGGCAGGGAGATATCTTATTCATGCATGCCATGCGTATGCTACTCGAATGCTAGGGGTCGTGCTCATGTCATATAGCAAATCATAATTACCGTTGATGAAGCCCGGGATTGAAGGCTGGATGTTACGTACATTTCGAAAGGTCTTTAGGACCACTTGCATCATGTCCAAAATTTTGAGCATCATTTGAGCGGCGACATCCGGCATGGGGTGGAGGCGTGGCATCCAATGTCTGATGGTGGCTATCATGTATGATACTGTAGGTGTGCCGGTTGGGGGTGCGATTGCGGGGTAATTGAGCCATTCTTTACAATTTGCGTTGTTCTGAACCTTGATGGCGAAGGCCTTCCATGATCTTCTTCTTTGTACTGGCCCATAACAGGGGTTATACTTCAAATGCATGGGAGCGTGATCCCATGTTTCAGCATTTCCGGGTATGTTTCCAGTAATCTTTGCCTCCAAGTAGGTTGAAAAATCGCCCCTTTTCTGGCTGCCTCTGGTATATCTTCTGGTTCGAACTGGGTGGCGAAGGTAGGGCACTTGTTGGTGACTCTTTTGATCTCTATGTTGTAGTCGGCCAACAATACAAAATATGGCTTATATTGTAATTCTGAGCTCGTGATGAGTCGTCTAGGAGCAAGGTGCCTGAAATACTCAGATTGAAGTATGGTTTCTTCAATGGCCTTCATTGCTAGCATCTGAGTTGCTACGCGCTCCTCGTGAGTGTGGCCCATCTCCTCTACCTGCTTCATCCATGCTGACGGGGGTTCCTCATATGTATCCTGGCCTTCCTCCGTAATTCTGCCTCTTGGAAGGGGTTGAGGCTCATAATTGTCTTCAAATGTCTCCTCCACTGGAATGACTACTGTGTCTTCTTCTATGGTTTGATCAGGTGGAGAGGGAGGTCGTTCATACTGTAACAATTTAATTTTTAGTTCTGCCACCTGTTGCCGTAGCTCAAGTACCTCATTGGTTACTGATAATTCTGGCTCTGGTGAGGTTGCAGCATTGGCCATCTCTTTAGGTTCTTGTTGGTGTGGTGCAGGCACTTGGGCTTTGTGTAGGTCTTTGACTTGGTCAGCAAGCTGATCATGAGCTTCTAAGAGAGTGGCATAGGTTTCTAATATTTGTTGTATATTCTCTGAGGGGATGGCTTGGAATTTAGCAGGGTCGATGGGTGCCCCTGGAGTATTTTCCATGGCTGCTTCGAGGTTGTCTTGATTTTGTTGCTGTAGTCTTTTGTTTTCTTCTTGGGCAGCCGCTAAATAGCGTCGGAGTAGAGCCATGTTTCGTTGTAGTCTAGCGTTACGGGCTAGCTGATCTCTAAGTTGTTCTTCCGTTGCCCTACTCTTCTCTGTATGTGTGGACTCGAGCTCCACCTGATATTGTTGGAGGGTGGTCACCTCCTGCTGTAACTCCGTATTAGACAACTCCAAGGCAGTGACACGTGCCTGGAGGTGGGATGACAATGTACAGAGCTCCTTATTGTTTTCTTCTAATAACCTGTATTCCTATTTAAGTTGGGCAGCAGCTTCGAGCATGGTGTTGAGTGCATGACTAAATGAGGTGGGTGCAGGGGTGAGGGTGGAAGATGCAAGGGGTCGGGAGATGGGAAAGGGAAAAGTGGATGCTGTGCCTACAATGTTTGGAAATGGCGACGTAAGTGAAATGACACGTGGTGATGTTGGAATAACAGTGGTGGTGGGTGATCCTGTGGATGGTGAGATGTCCATGGGATCGGACGTGAGAGTGTGTGATTCGTGAACTGTGAATATAGGAATGGTGGGTGGTGTGATAGTGGTGGCAGTGAATGTGGGGGAGTGGGGTTGGGAAAGGGACTTTTTATTATAATTATCCACCTGCTGGAGTATATTTACAAGGTTCGTCCAGAATGACGGTTGTGTGACTTGGGTTGAGCATGAGGCGGTTACTAGGGAAGTGGTGGATAGGGTTTGGGTGTGGGTGAATGGAAAAGGATGGGATGAGTGCTGGCTAGTGGCAAGTGGTTGTCCAAGGGCGGGGAGATAGGAAGGGTGACCTATTATGGTTTGATCGGTGGCAGGATGACCGGTGTGAGGTTCAAAATTTAGGGTGGAAGTGATGGATGTGGGTAAAGGGAAGGATGTAAAAACAGAGGTGTGTACAATGGTTTCATAATGGGTGGACATCGGTTGTTCAGAAAGGCTAGTGGAGAAGGGTTCTGAGGGTCGAATGGAAGGTGACGGTGGAGATGGTACCTGAGTAATTACCTCTTGTTCGTCAGCGGGACTTGGGCTCGTCATGTGAACATCCTCTGAAATGGTGGTAGGCAAGGCAGTAGAGACTTCCATTTGAATCATTTTCCCTCGTCGTGGCCATGTATCAATCCTTCGTTGATCATAGATAGGGTTTTCCTGATAGACCATTGTCCTCAATGCTTCCCCGATCCCACATGTCTCTGCCAATAGATTCAATGATTCCACAAAGTGTGAGTCGACATTCTCAGTTTGAAGCATCTGGTTCACTAGAGCTCTATTCGCCTCTTCTGTCATCTTATGTCTTCTCTGTACCTGCTTGATTGTCTTGTACAGCCGTCTGAGTTGTGCTGTGTAGGCAGGGGCCTCCTCTTCACTGTCTTCTGGGTCATTTCTTTGTGCACCTTCCTGAACTTGTGTGTTTGGGTCATGAGGATGTTGTGCCACTTCTTCCCCATGTACTCTACTCGTCTCGCCCCGTGGCTGTTCTCTTTGGACTGATGCACCCGGATCAACATTGTCAGGGGAATCTTCACTGTCTGATAGGGGGACCGTCTGCAGGAATCTTTCAAAATCGAAGTTTGGATCTTCTGTGAAGGTGGCCATAGATGCAAACTCTGCATCGCTAGGTAGTGGAGGGGCGGATGGAACGGGTTGTACCACCTCCCCAGCTTGAACTCCTTGAAGATGGATCGTGAAAGGTGTGACCTGAGCTTCTGGTCGGGGAGAAGCTTCGGTCGTGGCTTCTTGAGGGATCGTTACCTGGGAGAGCGATCCACGCATTCGTTTTGCAGGCTGGCTCCCTGACTTCCGCCCTTTGAACAACTCCAGTTGTGCATACTTTAGGGCTCTGGCAACTGGCACATCATATGCAAGACATCTATAGATAATTCTTGTAAGCGCACAACAACCATGTAGAGTAGGCTTTCTCACTCCCCGCTTGCCTGCCTCATACACTTGGTCTAAGATCCATACCGGCATCTTAATGGGCAAGCTTCCAGTCTCTGCTAGATATAGCCCATACCATATTTTCTTGTGATGTTGAGTGAAACGGTCCTGAGCGGGGAATGCGAAGTGTTGGAGGCACATCCGCAAAGGTATGGTGATGTTGGGGGTGAGGGCGCACATTTCTTTTAGCTTCTTGATTCTATTGCTTTTCATCGACTCAGGTATCAAGGGGTCGCGGTCAGAAGGTACATGCGTGCCATACATCTGAAGTGCTTCCCTGATTAAAGTAACATTCAATTCAAACTTCCTCATTTCCTCCAGATTTGACAAGGAGGGCACCCAGAATGTGCCTGAATGATCTTTATCCCCTGTCGGCTTCAGCGTGGCAATTAGGTAGTAGCACCTGAGGAAATCGGGTTTAGGCTGAGCTGCACTAAAATACGTTTGTAATCCCGCTTTTTGCCAGATATCTTGAAGTGGAGCTGCATTTTGCAATGCTTCGAATTCTCGTGAGAAGAACTGGAAGGTCCACCACACTCCTCCACATTCCATCTTGGATTCCCAGATGTGATCCGCGTCTCCCAAATCTCCTGGCATCTCATTGAACCAGTGAGAATGCCCCTTTACTCTTTCGGTTAGGCCATTGGGTGGATCTGGAATAGGAATTCTCCGCACATTCACGAACTCTTCAGGCCGAGCTGTTGGTGGGGCCTCCACTGGCATGGCATCCCAATTGATTGGAGCACCAGAGCCTGCCTGAGAGCTTGTGCCTGCCACTGTTGCCATGAGAGTAGGTTGCTTATCTGCTGGAAGAAGAAAGGCACATTAGTGTTGCATAGGACACAAGATGTAATGGTGTTCCCTTCACAATACTAACATGACAATCCCGGAGGTCAGTGGTTAGTGGTGAAGTGTTTGTGATAGGTGTGAGTGGTGATTAAAGGTCAGTGTCATCCTAGATGCATACTTTGGTTATGCAATGGGCTCGGAATGCTCTTGTGTTAGTGTGGACGGATTTACAGAATAGGGTCAGGGGGTTTAGTACACAGTTTAATTCTCCACACTTTGATAGAGGAGTCGTAGCTCTTAGAGCTAAAGACAAGTGAAGATTTCTGGATGAGAGTGTGATGTATTTGGGACCTTTTGGGTACCCATTTCCAGACATTCCTAGGGTTGATGGGAGTGGGGACAGTGAGAAGTGTAGGTATCTTTTCATTTTCTGAGTTGTTGGCCAAGAGTGCTTGTGAAAGTTGCTTCATCCTAGTGCCTGAAGGTGAACTAATTTGGGCTCGTAAGCAAGCCTTGGGCACCCATATCTGTCTAGCATTAGGGGTGGCCTTCATTGACCGCTTAGGAACCCAAATAGAAATGGTATGCCTAGGGGTTATCCTAGGGGGCTTCTTCACTTTGTTCCTTGATGGTGAGGCTCGTTTCTTGTCTCCTTGAGAGTCTGCTATTAGAGTTGTGGGTTTCCCATCCTTGCGTATCCAGATCTGCTTCGCGCCACAAGATGCTCCGTGTTGCACGGGTTGGCGCTCCTCTCTCTTGATCAGCAGCCTCCTTCGTGTCAAGTGATGTTTGGTCTGCTCGTCTAGAATCTTCCTTGGATCAGTTAGGAACTCCTTATTGGCTCCTGTACCTTCAGTAAGATTGAAAATCCTCTGCACCATAGAAGTTTGTACAAGGACAACATTGTTATCTTCATGTGGATTCCTGGAGGGACCAGGAGTTGGTGCCTGTTCTATTGGTTTGAGTGCTTGATTTTCTAATTCAATCGTGAGACGGCTTTGGCCTACCCAAGCCTGAAGAAGTCCACTTCTTAGGTTGAGGTTGACTGCGTGATCATAGATCCAGTCTTGGCCTAAGACAAGAGGTTCGGTCAGATCCTCGTCTTCACACACTAGCACTTTTGCTAGCATGAGGACCTCTTGTATGTAGAGGGGAAGATCCACCTCTCCCATACAAGGGGTTTCAAAACCTCCTAATCCTATCAGATATGCTTCTAGGGGTTTTACCTCCAATTGCAGCTGCTGGCAATAAGAAAGCCGAACTGCACTTGTGGCTGCTCCTGAATCAATTAAAGCTCTCACGCTTGTTGTGCTGTCTCTTTGTCCTATTTCTAGGGTCACAAAAGGTCGTCGGTCCACTATCTTATGGGTACGTTCACCTGAAGCCTCACACATGGCCATGTGATAGCCTTGAGACTCTTGAGTGTCAGTCACAGGCTGATCCCTCCCTTGTCTCCTCAACTTCATTCGTCTGATACGCTCTAAGGCCTCTGCCTGTGCTTCTTCTCGAATTCGTTTTTCCTCCTCTTTACGTTGCTTAGCAGTATTGAGTTGACTTAGCATTTCCTCCGTGAGGGGTTCCTGATATAGCTTGACTCTGCATCCGCTAATATAGTTTGGGAGCACATCCCCCTCTAAAGTGGCTAGTTGTACTGCTCCACTCGTGGAGATCCTATTGATGATCATAGGGCCGTAGCCTCTCTTTTCTAACTTTCTTGCATGTTGTTTCAAGGTGTAGACTAAAACTAGATCTCCTGCTTTCAAGCCCTTATCCTTCACATGGGCATCAAAGTATGCCTTTTGCCGTTTCTTTGCAGCATAGATGCCTGCTGCTGCTCGTAACCTCGTCTCACCTAAACGTTCTAGATCAAAGATCCTAGAGGACAACTCATGTCCATTCCACTCATGCTCTTGTGCTACCCTTAAAGCTGGAATTAGGAAATCTAATGGTAGCACCGCATTTTGTCCGAAGACCATCTGAAATGGGGTAGCATTGAGTACCATTTTGTAAGCAACTCGGTATGCCCAAACAGCATGATGAAGTTGTTTGTCCCAATCCGAGCGTTTATTATTTACAAGTTTCGTCAATACGTTACATAGGATCTTATTCGTGCTCTCGGCTTGTCCGTTAGCTTGTGGGTGATAGGGGGCAGACTTCTTATGTATCACCATGAATTCTTGAAGGAGATTTTCAATGACCTCATTCAAGAAGTGCGTACCTCTATCACTAACCAACTCTATTGGTAACCCATATCTAGTGAACACATTTTCGAATAAGAACTTAGCCGTCGTTTGAGCATCATTCTTTGTCGTGGCTTTTACTTCCACCCACTTTGTAAGGTAATCTGTGGCTACAATAATATATTCTGCATGGGAGTTTCTAGCTGGGGGGTTGATGGGACCTACAAAGTCTATACCCCATTTTGAAAATGCACGTCCTCCCATCATTGGCCTTAAAGGCATTTCATCTTTTCTTATTGGATATTGGGCACGTTGGCATGTGTCACAACTCTTCACATAAGTATGTGCATCCATATGAAGAGTGGGCCACCAAAGTCCTGAGAATAGAATGGTCTTAATTACTCTGTCAGGCCCAAAGTGTCCACCTGCAGCACCGCTCTGTGCAGTTTCTAAGACTTTCAAATAGTCTGATTCATGAATGCACAGTCTTAGGTAACCATCCTTGCCTCTTCAATATAGGTTGTCTCCTACTAAGGCATAGTCTTGAGCCTCTTGCTCCATGCTCCGCTTTCTTGCAAGACTAGCCTGATTGGGTAATGTTCCCGATCTCATGAACTCGACCAATGGAGCACTCCAATCTGGGATTAATGACACGTGGTAAAGAGTGGCATGTTCCACTGGGGGTCTCTTCTGGCACACTGGACAATTGTGGATCCACTCTTGTATTTCTTTGTCCATGCTAGGCCAATACACTCCTAAACGTTTTAGATTCTGCAATGTTCGTTGTTTAGGGTAGTGATTTCCTAGCAGTCCCTCATGGGCTTGTTGCAACCAACTAGCATGTTCATCATCCTCGACACAACAAGCTAATACGCCCTCGGCATCTTGCTTGTACATACTTCCGGCCAATATTTGATACTTTAGTGATTTTACAATTTCCTCTTTGCTTGTTTTCACATTCTTATTTGCAGGCCCGAAGGTTAGGACTGGTACCAACTTATTTGCCCATTTAGGAACAACTTCTAAATTGAACAGATAAGCATCGGGCAATTCATCAGACACTCCTTGCGGTGGCTCTCCTGAAGTGATGCGAGAAAGATGGTCTGCCCTAAGATGGGTTCTACCTTTCCTGACAACAACTTCAAAGTCGTATTCCATTAGCAAGAGGAACCATCTTACTAAGCGGCCTGTATTACAAGGTTTATTGACCAAATATAGTAAAGCTTGATGATCGGTGAAAAACTTAAACTTATTGGCCAATAGATAGTGTCTAAACTTCTTCACGGCATATACCATGCCTAAGCCTTCTCTTTCCGTTGTGGTATAATTTCGTTCAGCTGCATTTAATTGCCTACTAGCATATGCTATCGGCAAATCCAGGTTTCCTTCACCTGTAGGTTGTGCTAGCACACAGCCTATTGCATGATTGGAGGCATCTACATGGACATGGAAGGGTTTGCTCCAATCCGGAGTAGTCAATATTGGTGCTGTGCACAAACGTCTTTTCAGCTCGTTGAAGGAATTCTCGCATTCCTCGTTCCACTCAAAATTTGTTAACAACCCATAAAGAGGTTTAGCTATGATGGCATACATGTGGATAAACCTACGGTAATATCCACAATGGCCCATGAAGGCTTGTACCTCTTTAACATTCCTTGGTCTTGGCAACTCCGCTATTGCTCTTACTTTGTCTTCATCTGTTGAAATTCCATTCTTAGAAACAATGTGACCTAAGATCTTGCCTTGTCGTACCATGAACACACACTTTTCTGGGTTCAGACACACTCGATAATCTCTACACTTATTGAAGATTTGTATGAGCTCAGGGATGTGGTAACTTCTTTCTTGGGAATGAGCGCATAAATCATCCACATATACTTCTAAGCTCTTTCGCAAGAACTCTTTGAAGACATGACACATGAGCCTTTGGAATGTTGCAGGTGCATTGGTGAGCCCAAATGGCATCACACGAAATGCAAAGATTCCCCATTCTGTGGCAAAGGCTGTTTTGTGTTGGTCTTCGGGGGCAATGGCTACTTGGTTGTAACCTGAAAATCCATCAAGGAAGCTATAAACTTCCTTGCCTTCCACACGCTCCAATAGATGTTCAGTGATTGGAAGTGGATAACTATCTCTGATCGTAGCGGCATTAACTTTTTTAAGGTTAATGCACACTCGTAATTTCCCATTCTTCTTGGGCACCACTACAATGGGGGACACCCATTCAGTGTGCTCAATCTCATAGATGAATCCAGCTTCAATCAGCCTGTCAATTTCCTCTTTTATTTTGACTGCATAATTGTCATTATATGTGTAGGGCTTTTCTTTGGTGGCTTGGCATCAACGGTCATCGGAATCGTATGAGAGCAAATATCTGGATCTACTCCTTTCAAGTCTCTATAGTGCCATGCGAACACATCCCTATATTCCCTTAATAGAGCTACAAGCTCTACTTCTTCTTTTGCACTTAGGTCATCTCCTATGTACGTACATCGTTCTTCGTTCCCTTCAATGGTCACTATAATTTTTTTGGTCTTTTCTTTATTGTCATATGCTTCTCCCACAATGGCCTCTCTCTTATGCATCCGCACCAAAATTTTTTGGTCTTCCACTTCATATTTCTTGAAATTTTCTGGTACTTCAAACAATGATTCTTCCTCTTCTTGTTTCACTGCTTTTCTTTTCTTTTTCTTTTGACCCCCTTCACTTCCTTCCTTTGAATTTATCGTTTTAATGCTTGTGAGGGGTTCTTCTTCTTTTTGGGTTAACACTCCTATATCTTCTAAATAGTGTTCCTCTGAGTCAAAGTAAGTATCCATCACAATGGATTCTAGATCATCGTCATTCTCTTCTTCTTCTATGAACTCACTAGGATCACACTCTTCCAACAAGGGCTGACACATGAACACTGAAATATCATAACCCTCCTCATCACAATGGGGTGTCCATTGTTCTTCATTGACTGCAATGTCCATGGTAGCTAAGATTTCTGCCCAACCATGAGGCTCAAATTCCTCATCTGGAAATATCATCGGTGTATAGGTTGGGTCTTTTATTGGTCTATCTCCTGGGGGAGTTCCTTCTTCTCTCGCTTTTAGGCGCTTTTCCTCTTCCTCTGCGACCTTGCACATCCACAAGTGAGTATCTTCATCCAGCCATGATGGATCAGGTG
Source organism: Ceratopteris richardii (assembly GCA_020310875.1). Classification (NCBI taxonomy): domain Eukaryota; kingdom Viridiplantae; phylum Streptophyta; class Polypodiopsida; order Polypodiales; family Pteridaceae; genus Ceratopteris; species Ceratopteris richardii. The sequence continues at coordinate 148,287,063 of CM035435.1, forward strand.
AACTTCCAGAATGCACGGAGATAGAATCTTCTTTCGCTTTGTGGATAGGATTCCACTGTAGGGGTGGTACATCTCTGAAGGTGTAATCCTTTAGATTGACCTTGGTGGTGACCCCTAAGTGCTGTAAGTACAAGGAGTTGGTTCCCCAATCCTGTACTATTTGCAATTGTCGTAGGAAGGGTCTTCCTAGGATCATCTCGTAGACATTATTTTTCTCAAAGTCACATATAGCAAATGTATGTTCAAACTCTACACCACAAGTGGTTAGAGTTATCCCTTCAAGCAATCCTAGAGGTCTTTCAAAATGACCATCTGCCATTTGAAGTTTCATTCTCGTTGGTCTTAAGGTGGGTTTGCCCCATCGCTTCCACATTGTCAAGGAGGTGGTCGCAATAGCAACACCAGCACCCGAATCCACAATTGCTTTGGTTGTGTAACCTTGATAGGTGATCGGAAGATAAGTGTTACCTTCTTCACCTTCGCTCATGTCTCCTATCTTGTCGAGAGGTATCTCTGGTACTTTCTGCTTAGGGCCTACTTTTGGCATATTGGAATCAAGTTCTGGAACCTGATCCTTCACATGATTCCAGAGCTCCGGTTTGGCTTTGAGCAGCTCTTCCACAGTGAGATGACATTGAACCTTAGTGTTCTTCACAACATCAGTGTTTCTTGGAATCACTGAGTCTTCATTTCTTACCAATATTGTGGGAGCTCTGATATGGAGAGATTCAAATTCCCATGGGCCTGTGAAATGAGGCAACTCTTGTAAAGAATTAGATTCAAAATCTAATCTCTCATCCTCTTGTTGCTCTGTTTGATCTCCATAGATAGAACGAATGTTTGGGGAAATTGATCATGAAGATCATCAATCTCAGGAATAGGAGGGGAATCACCCTTCTCCTTGGCCCATTTCTCTTCTTGTATTTCCCGCAAGAACTCTTGAGAGTACTGTTGAATTGAAGGAGGTATTCCAGCATCCGTGGAATTAGGAACATAAGCTCCCATTGGTGGTGAGCTTCCTCTTTCAACAACTGGTTGAGCCTGTGGAGGTAAAGAAACTTGTGATTTGTTTACCAACTGCTCTAATCTTTCTAGTAAGCCTTGGAAATGCAAATCCGGCTTGACAGAGTTTGTCTGATTGAACTTTTGACTAGTCTCAAGTATAGCTTGAGCTTGTTCTACCATTTTCATGCACATTTTCATCCGTTCAATCTCTAAATCTGCTCTAGCATAACTCTTGTCTAGGTTTGCAGCTGTTGGCCCTTCTTGAAGTCGAGCCTGGTAGGCCTTGAACATCATGTCCAAGCCTTCAGGAGTGGGATCCGCTAATACTGATCCTACTCGGGGTGGTGGGTGGGTTACGTGGAGTGTATTAGAGGGTGGAGGAATGGAGGGTGATGGGGATGGTAGCGGTGGGAATGTGTGAGAGTGCGGTTGAGATGTGATCTCTATGATTTTTGCCTTGGTTTCTCTCAAGCTTTCTTCAAGTTCGTTTATCTTTTTTGCCCATTGCCTCTTCATTCTTTCACGACTATCCTTCCAGGCTCTAGTACTCTTTTTGGTTATGCTCTCTATTTCACTCACCTCGGGGCTCTTTTCCTGACCATCACCTTGGTGTTGTTGAAGTGCCTGGGCTCTTGTGATCACCTGCACAGGTGCAGTGGAAGTCACACTCCCTATGGAGTCTACAACTAACCCAACAACATTGATAGGAGTGATTTTAGGCATGTTATTAGGGTTCTTTGGGCAATCTCGTAGGAGATGTTCTTTCCCGCAGTCTTGACAGAAACCCTGAATGGTTACTGGTTGAGGTTGTGTAGGGGCAGGCAATGGACAATCACGTATAAGGTGATCTCCCTGACATCTGAAGCATGGTCCTCTAGGAAATGGGGTTCTTACCTGCCTAGGTTGAGGTCTAGAGTTGGGTGTCTAGAGTTGGGGTTTGTGAACATGACATTAGCATACTCAGGTTCCCCGCTATTTTCACTTGGGTCCTCGTAATAGTATGACTCATTATGCTCGGGTGACTGCATGTAGTAAGCCTGTGAGCTATCAATATGTGTGGAGTCAAAACTATGGTCACTTGGATCACTGTCTGATAGCAATGGGGTGACTGGGACTATGGCTCTATTCGGATTTTCTTCAGTAGATGCATATTTCACTGGGATCACATTGGTTGGAGCAGGGGGTTGCTGCACTAGGACTGGTTGAGGTCTCTGCTGCCCTTGATAAGGTGGCTGATAAGTTTGCTGTGGTCTGTTGTATTGTTGTGATGGGTACTGATTCTGGTATCTACCATGTTGTGGGTATGGCTGAGGGTAATTTTGCCTAACAGTTTGTTTGTTATATGGGCAGTCTTGTGCAGTGTGGTTGGTGTACCTGCGCTCTATGGTGCAGTACTGGCTACTAGGATTCGCCTGGGGTTGGGCCATAATGGGACATACACTTGCCATATGGTCACCGCCACAATTGTAACACCTGAGCTTGGTGCTCAACAATCCATCTAAGAACAAGGCCACTTGTTTGGCTGGTGTGGGTAACTCCGGCATCGGGCATCTCTCCAAGTACTGCCTAAATCTTCTTCCAGCTAGTCTGACCGTCTCTTGAGGTGTTTGTTTGAAGCTATGAATTAGTGAGGAGGTGTTATGCCTGATTCCACTCTTAGAAAACTCAACAATAAATGCCTCTAAGAGCTGGTCTATGTTTCTGAAATGCCTCTCGTTTAGTGGTTGAAACCACGTAAGGGCAGTGTTCCTAAGGGTTAGACCGAAAGCATTATATTGTGTGAATAGGTCCTATACTTGTTCAACTTTCAATACTTGCCGAAATTCTGCCACATGGTCATAAGGGTCTCCCGTGCCATCGAAATAATTCTTCATGGACTTCACCAGTTGAGTTGGTCGCAGGGTCCTAGTGTGTTCTCTCGGCCTTGGCAAAGGAAAATCGTCAGTATTCCTTTGATTCCATGGGGTTCTATGTCTTTCAGGTTCCACTCTATTCCTTTCTGTTCCCGGTCTTTCTCTTCCCAGGGAGTTGGCAAAACTTACCTCAGGTTTGTCTCTACTTCTATCTCTTTGAGCTCCATGAGCTTGGGAGGTCCCAGCTCCTTGGTGACCAAAGGACACATTAGACCTTGGTTGGGGAAAAACAAATTCACCCTTCCATGTGTAGGCATGCCTGCCATGCTCAGTGACCACGAAGATTCTTTCTGATGCATTGTCTAGGTAGGTTACTTGGCCTGGGCTATCAGGGTCTTTAAACTCATAGATTGTGAGGGCACTCACTTCTTGGGGTTGAGCAGATTTGTATCTCCAAAAAGCCTCATCGGTTTCTCGGTTTAAAAGCAGATCTATGCTTTTATTATCCTGTGGAATCCACTCTGGAGTCATGATTCTGGTCAAGACAGATTTACCACGGGGAGTTCTTGGCTCTCTCTCTAAGTTCCCTTGCTCTATATCACCCATGTCGGTCTCCGCAATCACATTTCCAAACTCATCAGTTCTATTAGGAAGAGTGGTGACTACATATATAGTCCCCTCTTTATCTAGGTATGCTCCATTCTCAAACTTGACTACTGGGTGGTCTAATCCATGGGGTTGATCGGGGTTCTTAATCTGGACCACCGATCTTCTTAGGCCATCTTCATAGATACGAGCACCTAGACGATTAGTCCTGATGTATTCCAGTTGAGTCTTGTAAGGTCCTTCTGGCTTTTCTAGATAAGCCAACCCTGAACTGCCTACTGGTCTCTCCATGTGATAGGACATCTCAGAATCACTTGTTTCTGATCTGGGAGTGTATGGGTAATCACTCAACTGTTGGGCCCAAGACCTGGCAGTGTGATTGACACTAGCTTCAGAAGATCTGAGGCTTTGTCTGTCTCGGCCTAAGTGTCTGCCTGATCTAAGGTTCATATGCCTGATTTATCTACCCCCTGGGACCCAAGCACACTCTCGTTGCAGGTTAATTTTGCACCAATCACTTTGTTCTTTTGAGTTGAATATTATGTTTATGGTCTTGTCTGAAATCGCGTCGCCAGGAGTACTTAAGTGAATTTCCGCACTTGATAAGTGATCGACTCCAGTTTACCTTTTGTCCCTTAGAGTTTTCGCACTTAAGACCTACTTACTTCTTGTACTTGGTTGATTAATACTCTTGGACTTGATTCGTGCCTAACGTTGCCCTAATTAATTACCACACCTAAGTCATACTTAGCCTAGGCTAGGAATTGACAAAGGAGGGTTGAGAGATCTTCCAACCTCAATTAGCTGGTTGACCAAACTGCTACACAAGCCCAGGAAGCCTTCTCCCAAGCTTGGTACTCACCCTTGCTAGCTTGCTTTGGATTGCCTTGAGTGCACACAAAGTTCCTGCAAAAGCTCACCAGTTAGTATAGCTCTATTACCACAAGTAATTGGAAGACACACATCAATATTTTCAGTCCCCCTGGAGTAACTCACTGTACCCCCTGAATCTGAGGACCACTTAGTTCCACCTAAAGGTCAACTTAAAAATGCATGTTCTAAAACTCCGCGTATGATTCTTACAAAAACCAGTCAAGGTCCACGTAGGATTCTCAACGAGCTTTCCAACGAGACCAAAATCTCATCAATCGGAGTTCGTATGGTCAAGTTATGACCATTCAGGCACTAAAGGGTCAAAACAGGCTCTCAGGGTTCAGGAGATCCCTCTCTGGTTTCTAGGCCTTTTGCCCACTTCCAAGGTTCTAAAGTTATACCAAGGTGCCTAAAATTAAGCTCAACTACCCTTCCAATCACTAAAAAATAACCCTAAATTTTCATGCGTTAAAGGCCGTGTATCGCGATAGGTCGGGTCGAGGTGTCGCGATAGGTTGAAGTGTCGCGATAGGTCGAAGTGTCACGATAGGTGTGAGGTGTCGCGATAGGTGGTGAGGTGTCGCGATAGGTCGAAGTGTCGCGATAGCTCGTGAGGTGTCGCGATAGGTGGGAGGTGTCGCGATAGCTCGTGAGGTGTCGCGATAGCTCGAAGTGTCGCGATAGCTCGTGAAGTGTCGCGATAGGTGGGAGGTGTCGCGATAGGTCGAAGTGTCGCGATAGGTGGTGAGGTGTCGCGATAGGTGGGAAGTGTCGCGATAGGTGGTGAGGTGTCGCGATAGGTCGGAAGTGTCGCGATAGGTGGTGAGGTGTCGCGATAGGTCGAAGTGTCGCGATAGCTCGTGAGTGTCGCGATAGCTCAGGATATGGTGAATTTTACTGTTCTGTCTAGTGATCCTGGGAGCTCTAGGCCTGCGCAGTGTCGTGGTGCACTCAGAATCGTGATTGGGTGAAATTTTCGGAGTGTCGTGATAGCTCGAGGTCAACGCCTCGGGGACTGTGCAGACAGATTCTGTACCTGCTGAGCTTGCTGGAGATGATGATGGAGCTGCAACCTGCAAGAAACATGCAAAAACACACAAAAACAAGCACACACACTCGCTCTCTCTCAAACTCGCACACAACAAATGAGGGAAATGACAAGGAAGAGGGAATATGTAGTGGGGAAGGAGAAGGAGGTGGGGAAGGAGAAGGAGGTGAAGATGGAGATGGAGATGGAGAAAAATCAGAAATTTACCAACTACTTACCATTCCAACGCGTCCTCTCTACGTCTTACCATCACACGCTCGTCCTCAAAGCTCGCTCCCTGGCAACGGCGCCAAAATTTGGTGTAGCTAAGCGATGAGTAGCACCTCCTTTAATGTCAATCCGGAAAGACGTGAGGATGGTATGAAGACCACGAGCAAGTGGAAGCACAAGTGCGTGAGTGAGAAGCACACAAGCATGCACACACATACACGCACACGCGCACACACGGCAAGAACAAAGAGAGTAAGACAATGGAATCACTTCTATTGCAACCAAGTTCTCATACAAGCTCAAACTACAAGAAGCTAGCCCAAAAATGAGCTCTCTAGCTCTATTTATAGTTTTTGACTAGCTTTGACCCTGTCCAGACCTAGTGTCCGGCCTAGTTAAAAATTAGGTTCCAGGGCTTATTTGAGGGCTCAAACAAGATCTAAAAATTATGAAAATTGGCAGGCAACTACTTCTAAGGCTCCTCAAGCTCGAGGACTCCTCGGCTTGTACAAAATGGAGCTACAAAAAGGTGAAAATGGTATTTACAGGGGTTTTTAGTGATGAGAATCACTTTTAAATGGTGTAGTGGTTTTGAAAAAAATAAAGGGTTGCCTTAGTGCTAGATTTGCTTGTATGCTCGTACTTGCTTCTTCTCGTATACGGCCAACAGGTATGCTGGCTCAATTCGATGTCTCAAGTAATGCAGAAGTCATGTATATATAGGATCATGGGTGGCCTTCCATGGACGACTATACATGGGCAGTAGAGCATGGGTGGCCACCGCCCACGTAATTGCCATACACAGCTTAGGCCGGTTGAACCGACGTAACAAATATAAATGATTTTTGACTCCAAAAGGGAATATTCCAGGGAATATTCCCTTTATCGTCGCGCTGTGGGTGTTGCCCGCGGACCCCCACCAGGGGGCCCGCTGCCCCCCTTGGACCCCCCAGCCGGGGCTGCTCATCGCTGCCCCGGACCCCACAATTGGGGACCCTGGTAACTCCCTTTCCTTACAATACCTTACATGGTCCAATATGACCTTCATCCAACATGCAAGTTGGGATTCCCATCAATTGGGTAATACACGCTTGGCTTCTCCTTATAATGGGGGCCTTACAAAATGTGCCTACAATCATGAGGGGTAGACATTGATCATATACTAACACCCCCCCTCAATGTTTACCAATGATAAATCAAGTAGGTCTCGGTCCTATGCCCATCTGTTGAAGATGCCTATTGAGCTGCTCTCTTCCAAGTGCTTTAGTGAATATGTCAGCACAATTTGCCTCTGTTGGGCAATATTCTAGCTCCACAATTTCATCTTCAATTAGCTCACAAATGTAATGGTACTGTACTTCTATGTGCTTGGTGCGAGCATGAAATACTAGATTCTTTGCAATCACCATACAACTTTGATTATCACACTTGAGTACAGTCACCATATTCGATGGAAAGCCTAGATCTGCAAGAATTCTCCTTAACGAGACTGCCTCACAAGAAGCAAAACAAGCTGCTTTGTACTCTGCTTCAGTGGAGGAGAGTGCGAGAGTTGGTTGCTCCCTACTTACCCAAAAAAATATTCCTGAACCAAGTGAGAAACAATATCCTGAAACCGATTTTCTAGAATCACAATCTCCAACCCAATCTGAATCACAATATCCTTGAAGTGTATCACCTGTGGTATAAAAAATACCAAAATCCAAGGTTCCTGTAATGTACCTTAGAATTCACATTCCAACATTCCAGTGAATCTCCTTAGGTTTGTTGGAAAACCTGCTTAACACTCCAACATCATAGCAAATGTCTGGTCTAGTGTTGCACAGAAAAATAAGACTTCCAACGAGCTTCCTATACTTCTTAGCATCTACATCAGGCACGTTATCATCCATAGATATCTTATGATTTACCTCCATAGGTGTGCTAGTTGGTTTGCACTCCATCATTCCAAATGCCTTGAGAATTTCTTTGGCATATTTTTGTTGTGAGATGAAAATGCCATCCTTCCTTTGCCATACTTCAATTCCCAGACAAAAATGGAGTAGACCTAAGTTTGTCATTTCAAACTCAGTTCCCAAGCTGATCCAAGTTTGATTGATGAGTTCCTGATGATCTCCTGTAATGATCAAATCATCTACATATACAATGACAACAACTAGCTTGCTATCCCTTTTTGTTACATACAAGTTAGCATCAGAAGTACTTCTTTCAAAACCCGTGGAGCTTGCTTAAGTCCATACAAAGCTTTCTTCAACCTGCAAACTTTATTTTCTGAATTGGGCACCTCAAAACCTTGTGGTTGAGATACATATACCTCCTCCTTGAGGTGACCATTCAAAAATGCAGATTTGACATCCATCTGGAAAATAGGCTAGGCCTTTTGTGCAGCTACTGCAAGTACCGTTCGAATAGTTGTCATTCGTGCTGTTGGTGCAAAAATTTCTTGAGCATCAAATCCTTCAATCTGTGAAAAACCCTGTGCAACTAATCTTGCCTTATACTTTTCTAAAGTTCCATCTGCTTTATACTTAGCCCAAATCCATTTAGTACTTATTACCTTCTTCTTTGGCGGCAAGTCGACTAGATCCCATGTATCATTTTTGAGTATACTATCATACTTAGACTGCATTGCCTCTCTCCAACCTAGATCATCAAGGGCTTCTTCAATGGTGGTAGGTTCCTTTATTGAGCCCATGATATCTGCCATTAGAGCCATGTTAACAATGTGTTCTGAGGTTCTTCTTTGCTCCTCTATTCTCGTTGATCTTCTTAATCCATCCGAGGATGATTTTGGTACATCTACATGTGGATTGTGTTCATCAAAGAGCTGTTGTGCCCACTTTGGTAGTGGCTTATGTTGTGCAGCTACAACAGGCTGGCTTTTTATTGAGGAAATTTCTCCATCAGATGTTTCCTCCTCCTCAACTTTAACCTGTCTTTTGATAGGCACAAGATGAGATATTTCTCCGTTTGATGAGAAAGTAGATTTACCTTTATCTTCTACTAAGTGTGGTCGTTCATCAAACACCACATCTTGGCTGACAAAAATCTTCCTTGCCTCAGGATCCCACAACCTGTATGCTTTAGACTCTTCACTATATCCTAGGAAGACACACTTTTTGCTTTTTGAATCCAACTTTGATCTTGTTGAATAAAAAATATGTGCATAACAGAAACAACCAAAAATTCTAAAATGCAAAACTGAAGGCTTTTCATTAGAATATGCTTCTTGAGGAGTCATCCCCTTCAGTGCTTTTGTGTAGCTTCGATTGAGGATGTAGACTGCTATATTGACTGCTTCTGCCCAGAATAAATTAGGGTGTCTTGAGCCTTTAACATACAACGAGCCATTTCAACTACTGTCCTGTTCCTGCACTCAACAATGCCATTTTGTTGAGGTGTATGAGCTGTGGTAAGTTGCCTTTTCACACCATGCTCCTTATAGTAATTATTGAATTCTGTTGACATGAATTCACCTCCTCTATCTGTTCTGAATTTCTTCAGTTTCCTTCTTGATTCATTTTCCACATACTTATGCCACGTTTTAAATTTTTCAAAAGCATCAGCCTTCTCTTGAATGAAATAAACCCACATCTTTCTACTATAATCGTCGACTAACAACAAAAAGTAGAAAGACCCTCCTAAAGCAGGTGTAGACATTTTACCACAGAGATCAGCATGTACCAACTCTAGAGGAGCTTGAGATCAATTGCTGGTTTCTCTTGGAAATGCCTTTCCTTATTGCTTGCCCATCATAGAAGCTTCAAAAGGTTCTTGCAACTCTGAAAATGCAGGCAAATGAGCAACCATCCCTGTTTTTTGCATCTCCTTCAAAATTGCAAATCCGAGATGCCCAAATCATTGGTGCCATAACTTGCTTACATCTTTATCTTCTGTAGTAGTTAAGGAACTCATACAAGTTATCACATCTTATGCCTTTACCTACTACATTACTTGATGAATCCATGATTTCTGCACCACTCTTATTGAAGTGAACTTCGAGTCCACGATCTGTTATTGCAAAAACTGACAACAAATCTCTTTTAAGTGTAGGTACATAAAGAACATCGGATAACGTTTTCTCAACACCTGGAGAAGTGGTAAAAGAGATGGTTCTAGTTCCTTCCGCTGGACACTTGGAGGCATTTCCCGCCACTACATTGATGGATTCCCGCAGAGGCACTAGGGAACTATACCAACCCTTTTTACTGGTCATATGGCAAGAAGCTCCACTATCTAAAATCCATGGTTCATCAACACGAGCTTGAGCAGATGAACATACCTCTTCAATAGCTACCCAAAGTTCCAGCTCTGTGTTGTTTGTAGACTCTTTGTTCTTCCACAATGATTTTACAGTCCCATTCCGTTCATCAACTTGCTTATTTCTGAAATCCTTGATGGCATGGCCTTTCTTTTCACAATAGAAGCAACTTCTTGTGAACTTTTTCTTCTTTGGCTTCTTCTTTGATACATCAGAAGAGCCTTTACCTTTTGCATTTGCTGAGAATGCAACATCACTTGTACTTTGCCGATTTTTCCGCCGCATCTCTTCTTCTAAAATCATAGCACAAAACTCTTCAAATGTGAGGGGAGTTGGTCTTACCTGAGTGTTAAGGGCTGTTACTAATCCATCATACTTTGCTAGAAGAACACGTATACATCTTCGAGCCAGCTCTTCTGGTGTTATAACAACACCAACTACAACCAATTGATCTTAAAGATGTTTTATCCGTTTGATAAAATCTTCAGTCTTTTCAGAATCAGAATGCTTTTCATTTGCCAACTGATTCTCTAAATTCTATATCCTAGTGTGGTTTTTGATCTCATATTGATGAGCCAATATGCCCCAAGCCTCATGTGCTTTAGTAGTATGTTGAACTAAAGTAAGCACAGAATCAATTACACTAGTGATAATTGCATATAATGCATCACCATTCCGCCTCTTCCAAGTTCGTAGAAGATCTGGATCTGGCTGAATCATCAATCTTGAATTTGCTGGATCTTCAACTGGTATAGGCTCTGGATCCAATCCCATCGGTGCCATGACAGTCAAGTAATTCATAGGAGTCCAAAATCGCAAAAATTTTGAACTTCCAGAGTGTATAGCTGGTTCCATCCAACTTCCCTTCAGTAAATGCAGGTGGGCGAATTCGAATAGGTTCAGCATTAACATTAGATGAAGCACCAAGACCAGTGTTTGATGAAGCCATCATGTAATCACTCAAATAATCTATGGATATTCTAGTCTACTAGTAGGCTAAAATAGTGATACTTCTCAAGCTATTTGAACCTTATGGCTCTGATACCATGTAAGAATATAGTTACGCAATATAACACAAGCGCAGTAGCAGAGAAGATAACAGATATAGGAGAATCTCAACAATTTTCTACTAATAGCAAGTACAAAGATGATGGCATTGTCCACCCGTGTGCTCTCAAGGTAGAGCTTAAATGGTGATCTGGACAACTCTAGATAGGGAGATACAAGGTAGAGGTATGCTTGCTCAATTCCATGTCTCAGGTAATGTAGAAGTCATGTGTATATAGGATCATGGGTGGCCTTCCATGGACGGCTATACATGGGCAGTAGAGCGTGAGCGGCCACCGCCCGCCTAATTGCCATACACGACTTAGGCCAGTTGAACCGACCTAACAAATATAAATGATTTTTGACTCTGAAAGGGAATATTCCATGGAATATTCCCTTTACCATCATGCCGGGTGTGCTGCCCTTGGACCCCCACCAGGGGGCCTGCTGGCCCCCTTGGACCCCCCAGCCGGGGCTGCTCACCGTTGCCTTGGACCCCACGATTGGGGACCCTGGTACTCCCTTTCCTTACAATACCTTAGATGGTCCAATATGACCTTCATCCAACATGCAAGTTGGGATTCCCATCAATTGGGCAATGCACGCTTGGCTTCTCCTCATAATGGGGGCCTTACAAAATGTGCATACAATCATGAGGGGTAGACATTGATCATATACTAACACCAAGAATGGGACAATCAAGAGAATCATGGCATGTACATTGGGAAGATGACCAACAAAGAACACTTTCATAGTAATTAAAGCAACCCAAGGGTGAAGAAGAAGAAGTAGTTACTGAAGCTCCAACCTATATCATATAGCTATGTCGATTATATCAACTTATGGAGAATGTTCGATCCTAATAAATACTTTATAAACAGGGAAACAGAGTACTCATGACCCAACTCTTGGAAGAAGCTAGTGTAGATTCTCAATTCAATGAATCTCCACAAGTGCTCTCATTAACATGTGGTCTAGTGGAGGCCATAAGATACATACTACAAAAACCTCATGCCGCATACAATCCATGCAGGTTACAAAACCAAGGTCAGGGAAAAGTATTCAAATTCCCATCATTACCATGGCGATGATGACTACATCACCTGAAACAATAGAAATGACTACCATTGCAATTTGAAGATTTCCCAAGCAACCAACACTACTATGCCAAGTGCCCCAATATCCTTGCTGAGAACTCCTAGAATGGAAACAACTATCCTTCACGAAGAGACATCTAAGAAAATTCTTTCAACATCTCCACCATCACCCCCTCAAACTGAGGATGTAACTATAATACCTACTTCTGCTCCTACCAAACACATCTTCACCTTTCATAGCCTGACTTACATTTCATCCCTCTTTTCTTCTTTCGACAATCCATTGTATCATACCACCATCCAGTCAATAGGTTCTTTCATTGATCCTGCAATTGGACACCCTGCGTCCTCTACCTTTGTGATAAGTCATCTAGATTTTTGATCAACTTTTCTTGATCTTCCTATCACTCATCCTTCTTCAATAGTAGTGTCCCGTACAACCTCGATCCGAGCAACTCTTTAACCTTTGTATTCCCTTTTGTCTAACCTCCCCCAACCCTTCACCAAAACCCCATTGTCCTTCCAGTTTCAACACCCACATCACAACTATTCACCACCACCACACACACACCACCTACCATCCCTATGTACATGGTAGAAACTACACACAATTCCACATCCGATAGCATGGACATATCACCACCCACTGCACCTCCCCCTCCCCACATGATTCCACCATCTCCCATTTCCCTTCCACCAACTTTGCTTGCATCCACTTCCTTGTTAGACACGGCATTCATAATTCCCATTCCCCACTCCCTCCCCCTTGCATCAACACATGTAAATATTGCATTTACTCCTGTAAATAATGCATTCACCACCATGATTCAATGTATGACAAAACTCCAAACAGAGTACCATAGGTTGGAGGAACGAAAAAACATGTTACAATCTTGCTCTAAACAACTACAACAACACATCACCACCCTTGAAGTGAATAATGAATGTTACAATCTCACTCTGAATAGCTACAACAATGCATCACCAGTGGACAAGAAAGACTTGCAAGCTCAATTTCACAGATTACAAGAAGCTCACATCACATTGGAGGCAAAGTTTCAAGAAAAAGAACTAGAAGCCATTCAACTCATTGAAGGTCATCTTCACACACAAATGGAATGCAACTCCAAAATTCAGTGCAACATGGCATTACTAAGATGGTATCTAGTAGGTGCACAGGAAGAGAACTGATGCTTGCAAATACAGAATCAAGAGAATTTAGCAATTGATATAGAGAACATACCAGGTGCCTAGATAAGTCCATCCAAATTCTAGGCAATTCCACTTGAAAACATCCATAGCATCCTGGAACATTATGCGAACTTATTGGAGGCACATGATAAAATTATCAAACAAATTGGCACAACTCTAGCAACAAAGGGAGTCAAGACTTAAGGATGCTCCAAGTCTAGTTCAGTGACGCATCATCTCCAGCAGTATCAGACTCCGCTACACTGATGGCCCTATAGTAACAAATCGTAGAACTACAAACTCGACTAATCCAATACGAAAGACCTCCATCTTACCCAGAGGATCCAGAAGAAGAGAAAATTGTACATATTCCGTGGAAAAAAGTTTCCAAGATGACTACAAGCCTCAACCAGTTCTTGGAGGCAGATTCACTAAAGAGGGACAAGAAACATTCGAAGCCCCGTGCCCTCCATGGCTTAAACAAGTAGAGGATATCAGATGAACTCATGAAGATCACACACTGGTTTACAGGCAAGCCATGAGAGTTATAGAAGAAACTATGCTGCAATCAACATATTTACAGAATTTGGCACATCCACGGCTGATCACTCCCTTTGAACTGCAATACCGGCCATATTTTGTGATTTTGGCTGATTATAATGTAGAAATTTAGAGAGCCACGACGAAAACCCCCACTTTTGTTACACAATTCCAACCAGAGGAGTTACAGTTGACAACATGAAAAGGCACTATTTTTCAACCAACCAGGGAGAAAACTCTCTTGGAAACTTACCCTAAAATGTTGCAGACATGGAACAATGTACCACTGCATCTTCTCTAGAATCCATGTTACGGACCAATACCAAGGTGCAGAGCACTGAAAGCCTTTGCCATTAAGATACAAAATAATGCACAGTATAAAGAGTGGGTCAATTATCAATACATAATGCCATCACAAGGACCACCTTCCATATCTTATATGATGGCCACTCTACATCACTGGATCCCTCGGTTGAAGCCTATGCCAGATGTCATGGTGCAAATGATGTTGATCATCTTTGACATGATGCAAATCGTTTGTAGAACCTTTTGCAACACACAAGTCTTGCAAGTCACCCTCCTCGGCTTTACAAATGGCAACTACAATCTTGTGTATGAAATGAGCATGACTCCTAGCATTCGAGTGGCTTACACTTGGCATGCCCACATCAGATATCTCCCAGCCCGCTATAAGAAAACTTTTGAAGACATGTTTACTACAGGTTTTTGGGAGTATCACTCTGAAATATTCACACCTAAACCAACATACCTGCTTTAATTATTCGCATGTGAGCAAGCAATGTATTCTGAATATTTCACAATCCCACACTCAGATATTCCTAGTGCCATTAATTTTGACCCATTGCGATTTGATATAGCAAAAGGATTAAGACTACATGAACATGAACTGGCAATAGATGTCCTCCAGTACTACATTGACCATCCTCCAGAATGAAGGTCTATCAAGGATGATAGATGCTAGAGAGGGGAGAGTGTTAGAAGCATCAATGGACAAGAAGGCCAAAGAAAGGGGTTAGAAGGAGCAAGGAGATGGAACCATCATGTAGATCAGACAAAGAATAGCCTAATCAAATTTTCATAAATTATTTCAATCAAGAGTTATTTTCATCACTACACCACCACTTTAAAAATCCTTTTTGATAGCCTTAGCTCCATTTTGTTCAAGCTGAGAAGTCCCTCAAGCTTGACAATTATTAGAAGTATTTACGTACCAAATTTGATGATTTTAAGACTCCGTTTGAGCCCTCAAATAATCCATAGAACCTAATTTTTAACTAGGCACGACACTAGGTCTAAACAGGGCCAAAGCTAGTGAAAAACTATAAAAAGATGTAGAGAGCTCATTTTGGAGGTTGGAATGCTAGAGATTTAAGCTTTTATAATAGTGATCTTTTGTAATTGAAAGCACTCCATTGTTCCTCTCTTTCTTATTGCCTTGTGTGCATGTGTGTGTGTATATATGTGTGCATGCTTAGATAATAGGAATTGAGCTATCAAACAAATTTTTGCTCTCATGTGCTAGAAATTCATGCAAGTAGCATTCATGAAATATATTTTGACCTAATTATTTTCTTGGACACGTGTTTGGGTTTAGGGCATGTCTCATATGAGCATTTAACAGCTTTGGGAGGCATGTAGGGTGTAGCTTAACACCAATCTCGTAAAAAGAAGGACACTATCATAGCTCCTTATGGAATAAAAGTTTTGGAAAACTATTCATGATATATAAGAACATATTATAGGATATCGTGAAAAATATGAACATGGAAATGTTATGATACCTCCTATCATAAACTTCTGAAATTTCCATGGTTTGAAGACATGTTCTCACAACTACTTCAATTGAAGGATACATTTCAATAACTTCCAAAACAAAATTTTCCTTATGTAGAATGTGAGAAAACGTACTTTCATATACAATTAGTCCAACATTGAAATATTTAAGGATCCATACTTCAATGACTTTGATATAATTTATGAAAATGATTTAAACCAACATTTAATAGCCTATGAAAAGAAAACATCATTTATCTAGCTTCAATCAAAGACATTGAGTGAAAAAACATTGAATGAATTTTGTTCCAAAACATCTAGGACCACTAAATGTTATGAAGTCATGTAAGATTGCTTTTCCATAAACAAAATAGTAATTGATCTAGAAAAAATTATGTCTATTCATGATTGAAGGCATCCAATACCAAAGATAAGAGTCTACTCATCATAACTAGAATTTATTGCATAAAAAGAAATATTATATAGGCTTCTAAGTGTGAATAATACTATTTTATAGATCATGCATATGTGTATATTAATTTGATTTATTCACAATGTTTATTTTTTCTATCATTTATCCTAATGATATTGTAATAATTATCCTTACATCAATGATAGTGTATTTTGAAAGAAATATGGATTAGGGTAGAGATGATATCAATCTTAATGGATGATGTTAGCTAGAAACTAGCTAAATTTATTAGTTTTTTGTGTCATTTCCAAGCCTACTATCTCTATAATACATAAAAAATCTCTTCCTAAACCCTTGGGAACGAAAAACTCTCAAAGAGGGACTTAGGATCATAGTGTGACCAAGGTATTTAAACCATAAGGTTTAAATCAAGATTTAACCATTTAAATCCTTGATATCCCAAAACAAATTGAAAGTTTCATCAATTCAGAACCATTTTTTGTTTTTCTCACAATAAATATGGATATATATACATATTTCATGAATAATATTCAAATAAAGGAAATATATCAAATTATAATGTTTTTAATGTAAAACATTCATAATTTCATAGTAAGAATGCAAATATCTAAATCTAGAAAGTACCACATGTGATAATAAACATTCTGATTAATGTTTTGTTGACATATTTCAAAGAAATTTTCTCAGCCAAGATTGACCACTTTGGTAAAAGAAGAAGAGTCAAAGAAAAAAGGTCAAGGGAAACAAAGGAAGAAAGGGAAAAAGTAAGATTGTAAGTGGAACCAAAGGAACCTAGGGTTAGTTCCACTAGGATTTCCATCATGGGAGTTAGAGATAAGGCTTAAACTCAAAAGCTTTTCTAGATATAAAATGAGGGAATCAAGAGATGTTAGGGTGTGGGATGGAAATTTTAATGAGTTAGTTATTTAATATAAATATCATATTATCATTCTTTTGTAACAAACCCGTAGTGAAAAAGGCTTTGAAGAGATGGATAGGTATGTGCTTGAAGATGAAGAGGTGTTGCAAAATCCTTGATCTACACCAGCCAAATGAACCCCAGGAGTATATGGTGGGCCCTTTTAGATTTCAAATGGATGTATTAGACACCCTATGTACCTTGGAAGACCACTCTCAAAAAGATAGATCAAAACAGATAAGTTGGAGTTAGCTCAGAGGTGAAGAACTTGCTATTTTGGTTCATACACCTGTCCAGTGTTTTGCATAATTCTCTGAGCACATCAGCAATTAGCTTAATTCCTCTTGGAGAAGTCTAGTTAACTTAAAGAGCTAACTTTTAAGAGTAATCTCATAAAAAATAATGAACCACACACTGAGAATGATGTTTAACAAGTGATGACATCATCCCGATTTTCACGGGCTGCTACAGTAATGAGACTAGTGAGCAGGAAAATGAACATAACTCAAGATTTAAGAATCCAATGATTTTGCAAATTTTTATGCTTATACTAGACAGCACGCTGAATCCAACGAGCTTTAAATAATAGAATTTGGGTACGTACACACTGAGAAACAGCTTTGACAAGATGAGTAAAAAAAGTCGGGTACCTGATAGAAAAGTGAAAATGAACAGATAGGGTTGACTTCAACTGAACATAACTGAAGATTGCAACACCCAAATGAAATGAAAATTGTTGAGCATACAATAGACTTATAGAGCTAACTTTACCAAGTTAAATCACTGAAAATGATGCACCAAGCTCAGAGAAACCATCTCTGGAATCTGACTAAGAAAACTGAGAGATATGGCAGTGAGTAGTACACTTCACAAGAACATGGAAATATGAACTCAAATGATCATGAAAATGAAAGTATATTGATTGTACAATACAATGGACTTACTTCTTTGCTTAGAACCTTCTCTCTTACATAGTGATAATGAACTTCAATATGTTTAGTCCTTGCATGAAAAATAGGATTAGCAGCCAAATGAATAGAACTCATATTGTCACCATAAATAGTTGGAGTTCCAAACTCCAATCCAAGATCTTTGAATAATGTCTTCATCCACATAGCTTCTTGTGTAGCTATGGCAAGACCTCTGTATTCAGCTTCAGTAGAAGAGAGAGCAACTGTGGGTTGCTTCTTGGATGACCATGAAATAAGCTTTGAACCTGCAAAGGTAAGATAACCTGAAGTGCTCCTTCTATCTTCCTTGGAGCCAGCCCAATCTGCATCAGAAAATAGCTTCAAACCTAAATCAGATACATAAGGATAATAAAGTCCTTCATTTATGGTTCCTTTGAGATACTTGAGAATCTTTTTGGCAGCATCCATATGTGGTTTCCTTGGTGTGTGCATAAATTGACTTAGCACACTCACATTGTAACATATATCTACTCTTGTCAATGTGGCATAGTTGAGACTACCCACTAGACTTTGATATGATGTGATGTCCTCTATGAGTTCACCTTCATGTGAGCTCAATTTGTGATTGACCTACATTGGAGTACCTGCAATCTTACAATCTTGCACCTTGAATTTTGCCAACATGTCCTTAATGTACTTTCTTTGAGTGAGAAACAAACCATGATCTTTGTAGACAACTTCCAAACCTAGGAAGTAGGTAAGTGAACCCAAATCACTTATCTTGAACTCTTCTCTCATCTGATCTTTGATCTTCTTCATACCATCTGCATCATTTCCTGTCAATATAATATCATCTACATATACACATAGGTAGATGATCTCATAATTACTCTTTTTGATAAAGAGTGAAGGATCTGCCTTGCTTGGTTGAAAGCCTTTGTCCTGCAAGAATGAAACAAGCCTGAAATTCCAAGCTCTTGGAGCTTGCTTGAGACCATACAATGCTTTGTTAAGTTTACACACATAATCAGGATAAACTTGATTCTCAAAACCAGGTGATTGTGCCATATATACCTCTTCTATTATCCAACCATTCAAGAATGCATTCTTTACATCTAGTTGAAGTATCTTCCAATTCTTGGAAGAGGCAATACTAAGCAAAACCCTAATAGTAGGTATCTTTGCCACAGGAGAGAAGGTCTCCTCATAATCAATTCCCTGAGTTTGTGCAAAGCCTTTTGCTACAAGCCTTGCCTTATACCTGTTAATGAAACCATCAAAATTCTTCTTGAGTTTATAGACCCATCTTGAGCCTATTACCTTCATGGATGAAGTCTTGGGCACCAAATCCCAAGTGTTGTTTTCCTCAAGTGCTTCAATCTCTTCCTTCATTGCATGCTTCCATTCTGTTTTTGCTTTGGCCTCTTCAAATGATGATGGCTCCTCTTGGTTTATGTCCTGTGCTATGTAGATAGAATGTTTAGTTACTAATGAGGTGTCAAACCCATACCTTTCTAGTTTTTTCTTTTTCCTCATAGATCTTCTTAGGCCATGATGTGATGATTCTGCCTCATGTCCAAGTTCCTGCAATTTTGCTTTACCTTTAGACTTCCATGCTTTGATATTTTCCATCTGAGATTCTTCATCATCCTCTGAGGTGTCTTGTTCTTAAATCTTTGGTTGTTCTCTACCAAGCTTTGGAAAATCTTCTTCAAGATCATATGGTAAATTGAACTTCCTGCATGAATCTTCATACCATGAATTGTTTTCATCAAAAACTACATCTCTGCTTACCAAGAATCCTTTGTTGGTAGGGTTGTATAACCTGTAACCCTTTTGATTGTTGTCATATCCAATAAATACACACCTTTCTGCCTTTGGATCCATCTTGCCTCTAACCTGTGAAGGAACATGAGCAAAAGCAATACATCCAAAAATTTTACAATGATCTAAGCTTGGTCTTCTTCCATTCCAAGCCTCATATGGAGTCATCCCATCAAGGGATTTGGAAGGCAACCTGTTAATCAAGTAAGTGGCTGTAGATACAGCCTCATCCCATAGATAATTAGGCAAATGCTTTTCATTTAACATGGACCTTGTAGCTTCAACAATTGTCCTATTCCTCCGTTCTGCCACTCCATTTTGCTCAGGAGTGTACCTTGTAGTTACCTCTCTTTTGATTCCTCTTTCTTGAAGAAAAGAATCATCATGGGAGAAGTATTCTCCCCCTCCATCTGACCTTAGCTTTTTTAGTGATTTACCTGTTTGATTCTCCACAAGAGCCAAATATCTTTTGAAACATGAAAAAACTTCATCTTTGTGTTTCATAAAGAATAGGATTGTCCATCTGCTGCAATCATCAATAAAGGAGACATAATACCTTGATCCAGATATTGAAGCTTCCTTGCTAGGTCCGCATACATCTGTATGAACCAACTCCAAGAGATCTCGATGCATATAACCTTTCTTCATGAATGGTAACCTGTGAGACTTTCCAAATTGACATGCACTACACTTATAAATCATATGTTGTTTTGACAAATTAGGGAGTCCAAGTACACTTTGGTCCCTGCAAATTTGTTTTAATGACCTTTCACCAATATGTGCTAACCTTTTGTGCCATAATTTCAATTCTGTGAGTGTCTGACTACCATAATTAAAGAGAGCAATGTTTCTAGTGTCTTGTAATTCAAATGTGAACAATCTACCTGCCTTTTCACCTTTTGCAATTCTTCTGAATCCTTGACTCTTCAACAAATGCTCCTATTTTTGGGAACGTGACTTGCAACCCTTTCTCTACTATCTGCCCAACACTTATCAAATTCTTTGTAATGGTAGGGACATAGAGTACCTTACTGAGTAGGTTGATGTTTCCATCAGGTGCTTTGACATTTCCTATTTTCTCCACCTTCCTTAGATCTTCTAAATATGATAGAAGTCCCACATTTCCTGCCACATGATTTGAACAACCTAAATCTATGTAGAAAACATGCTCATCAGATTTACATTGTGGCATAGCCATGTTCATGATCAATAATGAATCCTCTTTGTTTGAGTCTTCTGTGTAGTTATTCAAGTCTCTCCTTCCTTTGTAGCCTCCTTGATAGTTTGAATGATTGTAGTTGTTGTAGCTGCCATGATAATTGTTGAACCTTCCTCTTGAGTAGCCATAACTTCCTCTTTTGTATCCTCTGCCTCTTTGATTCCTGGAATTCCTAAAGCAATTTTCAGTTGTATGATTAGTTAATCCACAAATAGAATATGAGTTGGAGTCTTGGGATCTCCCCCTGCTTTGTCTACCTCCTCTTCCTCTACCTCTGCCATGTCTTCCTCTACCTGCATAGTTAGCTTGATATGTACTTGCTTCATCATCCACTTTCTTTGCCTTTCCTTTGTTATCTTTGGACTTGATTTTATCAGTGTATAAAGCTGAAGATTGATTACCTTTAGAGCTTTCTCCATTTTTGATAAGCTTTGCCTCTTGAGTAAGTAGTTGTCCAATGAGTGTATTGAAATCAGGTACATGCATGTCCATGTACAAATCCATAGTTGTGGTGAATGCTTTGTCATCTACCTTCAAGCCATTGATGACCTGTCTTACAATTTGCTCTTCATATATTACCTCTCCAATGCTTCCCAACTGATCTGCTATGTCCTTGAGCTTTGTGACAAAATCAGTCACAAATCCAGCCATAGTTGATGCTTCCTAGCTTTAGTACTGGAAGAGAAGAAGGCTTCAAGTGCATCCCACACTTCTTGAGATGTCTTACAACTTCTAATGTGAGGCAACAAAAAATCTGAGATAGAGTTGAGGAGATAAGACCTTGCAAGTGCATCCTTGGAGCACCATGGGCTCAATCTTTCTTGCTCTTCTTGTGTTGGTTGACTTTTGTTCCTGAAACTTGACATAACTTCATCTCCAACCACATAACCATATAAACTTCTACCTTGGAGATAAGCTTCCATTCTTAATGACCAAGATGAGTAGTTACCTCTGTCCAATTTGTCAATTGATGAAGGAAATCCATCTGCCATGTTGTCCAACCTTGCTCTGATACCACTGTGAAGAGATGGATAGGTATGTGCTTGAAGATGAAGAGGTGTTGCAAAATCCTTGATCTACACCAGCCAAATGAACTCTAGGAGTATATGGTGGGCCCTTTTAGATTACCAATGGATGTATTAGACACGCTATGTACCTTGGAAGACAACTCTCAAAAAGATAGATCAAAATAGATAAGTTGGAGTTAGCTCAGAGGTGAAGACCTTGCTATTTTGGTTCATACACCTGTCCACTGTTTTGCATAATTCTCTGAGCACAATAGCAATTAGATTAATTCCTCTTGGGGAAGACTAGTTAACTTAAAGAGCTAACTTTCAAGAGTAATCTCATAAAAAATAATGAACAACACATTGAGAATGATGTTTAACAAGTGATGACATCATCCCGATTTTCACGGGCTGCTATAGTAATGAGACCAGTGAGCAGAAAAATGGACATAACTCAAGATTTAAGAATCCAAAGATTTTATGCTTATACTAGACAGTAAACTGAATCCAACAAGCTCTAAATAATTGAATTGGGGTAAGTACACACTGAGAAACAGCTCTGACAAGATGAGTAAAAAAAGTCGGGTACCTGACAGAGAAGTGAAAATGAACAGACAGGGTTGACTGCAACTGAACATAACTGAAGATTTCAACACCCAAATGAAATGAAAATTGTTGAGCATACAATAGACTTATAGAGCTAATGTTACCAAGTTAAATCACTAAAAATGATGCACCAAGCTCAGAGAAACCATCTCTGCAATCTGACTGAGAAAACTGAGAGATATGGCAGTGAGTAGTACACTTCACAAGAACATGGAAATATGAACTCAAATGATCATGAAAATGAAAGTATATTGATTGTACAATACAATGGACTTACTGACACATATGTGTGCCTTGTAATCACACCTTGATATGGAATAAAGCTCAGCTCTTGGAGGTCTTCACATAACCACGACTAAGACTACCATTTATTTATAGTTGATCTTGGGAGGCTAACTTTCGTCAATCACTCTCCAATCAATTAGTGATTGATTTGATTCTCTACCTACCACAAATCACGAATTCGTGGCTCCTCTTTCCCTTTTTGATCAAGTGGACTCAACCACTTAAGATTCTTTCACTTTTACATTAAGTAAAGTCTTCAAAAGTTACAAGAGGTAGTTCACAAGTGAACTTTACATTGTCTTCATTTTGAGGCTTCTTCTATGACTTTGTGGGACTCAAGCCAATACTTAGGTTTGTCATAGACTTGCTCCAACAAAGGCATCCTGAATAGTCATCTTGAATAGTCTTTGGATTCGATGAAAGGATGCACCCATATTGTTTGACTCCCTATAAGTGCAATAAGTTTGAAGTATCCTGAGCCTTGCATTTTTGTATATATGAGTGGAAGTCTTGCACTAGTAATTGCAAAGCTAGAGTGCGAATAGAAGGAATTGATCTTGTAAACCTTGTGTGATGTCATGCAAGTTGATTATCAATATAAGTGATGTTTTTGATCTATCCTTATGCCTCTATTTGAACTAATTGTGAGAAGGCTGAAGCACTACAAAGTTCATTATTTACATCATGTTTAATGAAGTCTATCTAGTATTGACAATAAGTGTGGTATGGTGTATATGCAGTGTTAAAGTAAAGAGTTATTGTATAACAAATTAATGGTAGAACCACAATGTAGTTTGAAGAAGTAGGAAGCATAAACATAAAATACACTGGAGTAACCTAGTGTGATTACCAACTGCAAAATCCCTTGTTGTAGAAAAGACTTCAAATTAATCCAAGGGCAAACATTGGTGACCATGATGGGATTTGGTTGCTATGAATAAATGAAGGATAAGAGTAAAGAATTTGATGTGGAATGCAATAACACTAATTCTAGAAGAGATATCCACAACATAAATAAGATGAAACTCCAAAATTAGTTAAAGGAAGTGCGGATTGGTTTTGAGATGTAGATAAACCACAAAGAAGAAAACACCAAAGAGTGAACCAAAAAATTAAGAGAAGCTAGAATAGGGAGTAGGAACATCATCGAATGAAGAATTGTTGGATCTTAAAAGGATTATTGTCCCTTCTTCAAGTAACACAAAAATCAAATGAGTGTGAAAGAAACTTGTAGATAGAAGTAGGATATTGAGCATGACCCAAAGCTGGAGTTGTGATCTATTGATTTATTAGAAAATTGGAAAGCACAATTTGTGACATACAAATTTGATACCAAATATATTATTGACTCCAAAAAATGATTCCAAAATGGAAGGTTCCTCTTTCTTAGAGGACAAATCTCTTGTGGGTGAAACCCAAGGAATGACCCAACCTAGAACTAAAGAAGAGGATGCTAAAACAAAGGACATAGATACCATGAGAGATGTAGAAAATGTTATAATCATGGCACAATTATTGCATATACATGGGCTAACATTTTCTAACTTTAATGGAGCTTTGAAAAATGATCTAAATATACATGTTTGGGCATTTTAAGTCAATTTCCTAGTCTTAGATGATAGTTAGAATGATGAATGAAAGTGCCAAGTATTCATGAAAACTTTAGGAGGAGATGCAATCAAGTGGCTGGCTCAATATCTCACTAATCAATTTGAAATTATGAAGCACCAAAGACAACTTTCCTAGAAAGATTTAGACGAACCAAAAGAGTCACATAAATATTCTAAAAACTCGAGTACAGGAAACAATGGTCCGAACATAGTATCGTTTCTTATACACAGAGTATCGAGTCTTATGCCGATAGAGTATCAAACAAAAAACGAGTTAAAAGAAGTGGGTATTATTTATGACACATAGATAAAGTCGTAGAGGAGGAGATATTGAAGAGTTGAATAGATAATTCTAGAGAATCCAAAATATGGGTATGAAATTTTTGTTTAGAAACTATTCATAGAAGAACAAATTATCTTGATGCCAGGGAATATGATCGCAAAAAGATAGAAGGGAAAATGAGGCCATTCATGACTAACATGGTGGAACTCACATATGTAGAACACAATTTTACTATGGAAACTCCTGTCAAGATGCAATATTCTTCCAAGGCTTGCAACCAATATCTAGTATGCAAAAGCAGTATGTTATCAATAACTTATAGAGTTGGCAGTTAGTGCACCTGCACATTTTTACTCATTGGTACCACCTATCAAGTACCCAAAATGATATCCAAAATTTGGTGGCTGCTGAAAGATAATGCCATTATTTAGTTTCCATTAGGACAATTATTGGAATTAGTGCCAGGGTTTTGAAAAAGGATGTTCTTGGAAGCTCTTCAAAAGATAAATCACAACAAGAATTTTCCCTCTAAAATCTAGGTGAATTGGATAGAAGTAAAGGAGGAAACTCTTGTAGACTATGTTGTAACATTAATCATTGTCTTTTAGAAGGATGAAGCTATTACTAATGTACTAGACGATGAAGGTTCTAGAGTTAACATTACTACCCTTCCCATTGGTTACCATATGGGTTAGAAAGACATTCAATTGGTTCCTTTTTATATTAGAATGGTAAATCAACCTTGAGTGCATCTAGTTTTTGTTGTCCAAGATATTCCTAT
Organism: Ceratopteris richardii; assembly: GCA_020310875.1. Lineage (NCBI taxonomy): Eukaryota > Viridiplantae > Streptophyta > Polypodiopsida > Polypodiales > Pteridaceae > Ceratopteris > Ceratopteris richardii. The sequence goes on from CM035435.1 coordinate 148,312,466, forward strand.
CCAGGTGCAACAAGTAACATTTAGCATGACATTCATAGTCATTGAATTAACCAAATGGAAGGATAACATACTATTCAATCAACCCTAGATAAAGAAGGCTCAATTTCACCAAGATTGGGTTACTCAAAATCATGAGTACCATATCGTTCTAGAACTAGTGCATTCATACCCAAAAAATTTCTTAGTAGTAGCAGGTGGGCCACCACACATGGCAGATGGTCTTGATGAGGATAAGTGGATTCCATGGAGGCAAATCATGATCTTTGATTGATAGGATTGATTGACATAAATGCATTGGTATACACTAATCACATCTTCTATAAAAGTGAAAAAACATTTACCTTGAATGGATTTGAATAGTAAGAAAATAGTATTTGAATCTAAAAAAATCAGCTTGAAGTGTGCAACATAAGCAACAAAGAACACCCAAAAATGATTAAAATATGTGCCGACATTATGAGTGGCTTTTAGAAAAGATTTGCTAGTTCTACAACAAACTTTTATAGATGTGTTCACTTGGGATTACAAGGATATGCAGGGTTTGGATCCCCATCTCTACCAGCATTGAACAAAACTTAAGTCAGATGCATGCCCAATCTCAACTATGCCAAATCTGTAAGAAAAAAGAGATTAATATTGATTAGGTTTAGATTCATTGTCCTATAGAGTATTCAGAGTGGGTGTCACCTATTGTCATATTACCAAAGATATATAAGCAATTCTAGATTTGCATACATTACCATGAACTAAATGTTGCTACTATTCGTAATCTGTTCCCTTTTCCATGTTTGGATATGATTGTTGGTATATTTAGGTAGTGATGTGTGTGAACACACTAGGACCATCGGGGCACTTTTTTCCCTCTTTAGGAGGTTTTTCCCCCGGCTTGTATATACGCCTATAATCCTAACGAGTCACTTATCTTTGAACATTCTCTTGGTAATACATTCACTATTGTGTGTTGTGCTCCAAGCTTCTTCTTCTTCCTTGTGCTATTTATGTGCTTCCAGATACCTCAAACTCCACCAATTGGTATAAGAATAGGTGGCCGCTTCATCTAGGTTGTCATCGACACCCCTTCGGTCACAGTCTCAAAATCACACGAAATTTGGTGAGCATACTCAAGGCAATTAGGAGTTCAAAACAACTTTGATGTGTGGTGTGGAAATCATGATCCAAGCTTGTTTCAACCTTCGAATGCACTATCATAGTGCTTGTGTAGGATTTTTTTTCTTTCTATGCCAAAGATATATACAATTTTTGGTTTGCCAGTATAAGAACCTTGAAGTCTGCTACAAGTTTAGTAGAACTTGATAGTGTTGTTCTGCTCAAGTTTTTGAGGTACAATCATTTTTTTGCATCATGGTATTTTAGTCAATGGCCATGGCTGAAAGCAATGATGTATTTTGTATGTTGGTTGTTGAGGATAAGTTGGATCATGCCAATTACCCATTATGGTCTTATATGATATGTCATGTATTGGTTGCAAAAGGACTATGGAATATTGTGCAGGGTGTTGGAAAATGTCCTATTATACCTGTAAATATAGTTACTGAAGCTGATGCAGAGGCCGTTGAAGATTGTGATATTCTTCAGGTTCCTATTTGTGCTGCTATTCCTGCTACACCTACTATAGAGCAACTTTGTTGGGATGGTAGAGATGCTTAGGCACATGCATTGATAGACTTTTCTGTGAAATGTGCCATTATTCCTCACATTCGCTCTTGAGAAATAGCAAAGGATGCTTGGGATACACTTACTACTTTATACCAGGCAAGGAATGAGGCTCGTGTTGCTTACCTCAAAAAACAATTGGAGAGTGAGCACATGAATGAAGGAGATTCCATGGACACTTTTCTAACAAAGATCAAAGACTTGAAGGAGTAGTTGATATTTGCTCATGAAGTCTTCCCTGATAGTTCACTTGTGCAGACTGTTCTGAATGGTCTTCCAGATTCATATCAGAGTTTTTGCTTCTACTCTTTGATTGATAATGAAAGGCAATACAAATGCCTTAACATTTGAGGAGTTAGTCTCTATTTTGTTGCAGGACAATCAGTCTAGGCAAAACAGGTCCATTATGCATGTTGTAGATCAAGCTTTCTTGGCTAGTCAAAAGAGAAAAGGTAAATGGAGCTCTTCTACTAATAAGTAGAAATCTACTATTTCTACACAATCAAAGAAAGAGGACAAAGATGAGACGAAATAAGAAAAGCAAATATTTTTTCGCAAATACTATAAAGTAAATAATCATGTCATAAAGAGTTGTCCAAAGTTGGTTGCAAAAGAGGCAAAGAAGAAAGAGGCTGGAATGGTTGTTGCAGAGGCCTCTACACCCAAAATAGAGTTTGCTAATCTTGTACAGAATGGGCATTTACTACTATTTGCAGTTATGACCCATCTTCTCATGAACAATGTATGTCTGTAGTAGACTCAGATGTTTGTTACTTTGACATTAGGGCAACCAAACATATTACCTTGCACACAATTTCTTCACTTCACTTGAGCATGCCCCTATAGGGAATACTATGAATGCACCAACAACTCCTGTTGTCCTGTCATGGGAATTGGTAAGATCATTCTAACTACCACTGATGGTAGTTCTTTTTACATTTTTGGATGCTTTAGTTGTGCCAAGGATCAAGAAAAATATGTTAATAGTTTCAACATTAGCTAAGATCAGCTTGGTTGTGAAATTTGTTGATGATAGATGTACAGTTCATGATCTATCAAATGGTGATATCATTATTGCTTATGGCATTTTATGTCATGGGCTATATAAGCTCATAGATTATGCAAAATCTATGAATGATTTAGCATGTGTAGTTCAAGATTCTCAGGCTATATCAGATGCAAAGGCTTTGGCATGCACGCTTTGGTCATCTAAATTTTGCTAGTTTGTTATGCCTACAGAAATCTAAAATGGTGTCCTCTCTGCCCAAACTTGAGGCACCTGGTAAACACGTCTATGAAATTTGTATTTTGGGCAAAGTGCAACATTCCTCCTTCCCAAAAGATGGTTCAATTTGGGCTACTCAAAAATTACAACTTATTCATAGTGATGTCTATGGTCCTATGTAGACATCTTCTTTTGGGAACTCTCATGTAAAATGGGAACCCTCTGTTCTAATCAAGGGGGGGGAAGAACATGTTACTCATGGAGATGACGAGGTGTATGGTCAAGAGTCAGGCTTTACCACATAGTTTCTAGCTTGAGCGTGCAACCTATGTACTTAACAAGTGTCCCACTAAAGCATTGTAGTCTATCACTCCATATGAGGCTTGGCATGGTCGCAAGCCATTTGTTGCTCACCTGCATGTCTTTGGTTGTCTTGCATATGCATTAGTGCCTGAACAGCAACATAGGAAATTGGATGATAAAGCAGTGAAATGTATTTTTGTTGGGTATAGTTCTAAAAGCAAAGACTATGGTTTGTATCATCAACATACTAAATGCGTTTTGGCTAGCCATGGTGTTGTTTTTGTGGAAGATGCAATTCAGCCATTACTTTTATGTACTAAGGAGACGGGTTAGCTCCAAAGATTTGTATGACACTTTGCTTCCTCTTTCTACAGGTGGACAATCTAGTGTTGGTCCAAATGAGGCAATTTCTTAGCCTTTATACGTTTCTCATGATGATGCATATGATTCTATTTCTAATATAGAATACCATGATGAACTTATTGATGAGAGAACTAATATAGGGGAGGCAAAAACTATGCCTAAATGGCTAGTGCAAATGCGAGATAGCAATTAGATGCACCTCTATCATATCATACTCATTCATGCTCTTATAGTGCTTCTTTTGCATCAGATTGCTATGCTATGGCTGCCTTGAGTCTTTATGATGAGAATGAGCCAATTTCATTTGATGAAGCACAAAATGCTGAAAATAGGATGGCTCTTATGCAATCAAAATATGATGCTATTACGAAAAATGGTACCTGGTCTTTATGTGACTTGCCTCTTGGAAAGAAGGCCATTGGCACTAAAAGGGTATACAAGCTGAAGTGTAAGCCTGATGGAATAGTTGACATGTATTAGGCTAGGCTTGTTGCAAAGGGTTATGCTCTAGAAAGAGTCATTGATTTTGATGAGACCTTTGCTCCTACATGCCGAATGACTATTGTTCGTAGCATCTGTGCACTTGCATCTCATCATGCTTGGAACGTACGTTAGTTGGACATTAAAACTACATTTCTAAATGGTGACTTGCATGAAAGAAGTGTATGTTTTTTAGCCTCATGGTTTGTGCAGAAAAGGCATGAAAACAAAGTGTGCAAGTTAAAAAAGGCCTTACATGGTTTGAAGCAAGCACCACGTGCTTGGTATGAAAAGATACATGCCTACCTGATTGCACATGGTTTTGAGAAAAGTCCAACTGAGAGCACCATATATGTGAAGCGTGAAAATGATGTGCTTATAATCATTGTTGTCAATATTGATGACATGCTACTTGCTCGTCCTCATGAGAAGCATATTGCTGATTTTCAAGCTGATTTGCATGCCTCATTTGAGATGTCAGATGTAGGGCATTCGCATCATTATTTGGGCATTCACTTTATGCAAGTTGATGGTGGGATAGCTTTGTGTCAAACAAAATATATTGACATATTATTGCAGCATTTTTGCCTTGAAGACTGCAAACCTATTGCCACTCCTATGGAAACAGGTTTACGATTGAGTCTTCATGGTGCTAGAGATGCACTTGATGTTGTTCTCTATCAATTTTGTGGATTGATTCCACAAATATTGACACTTACTTATACATGAGTGCTAGCTCCTCATTTGCCACATCATTCCCAAGGGGGATTTGTTGATATATTTAGGTAGTGATGTGTGTGAACACATTAGGACCATCGGGGCACTTTTTTACCTCTTTAGGAGGTTCCCCCCCGGCTTGTATATATGCCTTTAACCTTAACGAGTCACTTATCTTTGTAGATTTTCTTGGGAATACATTCATTATTGTGTGTTGTGCTCCAAGCTTCTTCTTCTTCCTTGTGTTGTTCGTGTGCTTCCGCAAACCTTAAACTCCAACAATGATGTTTGATGAATTTATAAGGAGGGAAATACATTCATTTCTAGATTGCTTAAATGGTTATAAACAAGTATGGATGGAAGAAATAGATATCCCTAAAATAACCTTCATTATGGATTGGGGCATTTTTGCTCGTATTATTATGTGGTTCAACTTAAGGAATATGCCTTATACCTTTCAACATTGTATGAAAAAAATCGTTTTTGAATATCCTATAGACTCTACACACATTTTCTTGTAATTATTTTGTTTTGAGATGTACATGTGAACATTTGGAGCACCTTCAACAATGTTTTACTCGATGCTGTGAAGTGCACCTGCTTGTAAATCCAAAACAATTTTTATTCTGAGTACAGTGTGGGAAACTATTGGGACAAATAATCTCCCAAGATGTATTGCGATGGACCTAGAAAAGGTTAATGTGGTATTGTAGGTACTTGTTCCCTATACTCAAATGGAAGTAATCTGATTCTTGGGAAAAATATGGTGGCATGGCCAACATTTGTAGCCTCAAGCAAAAACTGAGGTTCCTCTAGAAGAAAATGGCACACACTCATCCCAAGGAATTGAGTTAGACTCTAGAATATGATCTTGCATTCCACATATTATAGATTTTGCTGACATAGGCATCAATTCTGCAAGCATCTAATTGCAACCAAGCATCCCATGCCCTCATGGATGCTTTTTATCAATTATCAACATGTTGGTGCAGAAGTATAACCATGCCTAGTTCCAACCTATGTATTATGTCAACAAGAGAATTTCTCCAACTAGATTTTTCTCTAAAAAAAAAGAATTCCTTGGATCAATTGATTCAATGAAGAAAATTTACATTATATACTAGGAAGAGAATTTATTTTCCATGTCAACCACTCCAAGTTGCTCTACTTGATTAAACAAAAAAAAATTGATTGGACATCTTGCTTGATGGGACCTACCCTTATGAGGGTTTGATTATGACCTTGTCCTTAACAGGTGTCCCATTAAAGCACTGCAGTCTATCACTCCATATGAGGCTTGGCATGGTTGCAAGCCATTTGTTGCTCATCTGCATGCTTTTGGTTGCCTGGCATATGCATTAGTGTCTAAACAACAATGCAAGAGTTCTGAAAGCAAAGGCTATTGTCTGTATCATCCACAAATTAAATGCATTTTGGTTAGTCGTGATGTTGTTTTTGTGGAAGATGCAATTCAACCAGTAATTTCATGTACTAAGGAGATATCAGTTAGCTCCAAAGAAATGTATGACACTTTATTGCCTCTTTTATAGGTGGACAATCTAGTGTTGGTCAAAATCAGGCAATTTCTCAGACTTTATAGGTTTCACATGATGATGCAGATCATTCAATTTCTGATGCAAATTTACATGATGCACTTATTGATGAGAGAACTGATATAGAGGAGGCAAAAACTATGCCTAAATGGCTGGTGAAGACTTTACAAGATAGCAAATTAGATGCACCTCTATCATATTGTACTTGTTTAGGCTCTCATAGTGCTTCTTTTGCATCAGATTGCTATGCTATGTCTACCTCTAGTCTTTGATGAGAATGAGCCTGTTTCCTTTGATGAAGCACAAAATTCTAAAAATTGGATGGTTGCTATGCAATCAGAATATGATGCTATTATGAAAAATGGTACCTGGTCTTTATGTGACTTGATCCATCTAAGCATAGCTATATCAAGAGATGAAAAATTGTCTATCATTCCAATGAGAGGCAAAAAATCAGTCTCAACTTTGACATTTGCTTCAATGAAATATTCTTTGTCTGTTATTAAATTTGTTACCATACCCAATAGTTCTCGTTTGATCTGTGGATATTTTCATTGTGTTTCATGTAAAATTTTAGCCCCAAACCTAATTGCATATCTATTCCCTTCACTATCATCTTGACTTATGACCCAACCTATACCAATAGGACTAGTATCAACAATCAATGTAATAGGTTTGTTAACAGAATAGTCTATGCACTTAAGGATGGGAGCTTCAAGCAACAATTTCTTCAATTTACGCATAGCTTGTGTGTTTGTGAGTCCAAATAATTTTTTTTTCTTCCTCAACAAGTCATAGAGACAATTAGCAACATGAGCAAAGTGTGGGATCCAAATAACATAAAAGATGCAAGCACCAAGAAATCTACGTACCTCACTCACATTGTTACATGTTTTAGAAATCTTGCTAATGGCATCAACTTTTTGTGGGTATGGCTTTCGACCATAATGACCACATAAATGTCCAACAATAAGAACCTCATTGACACCAAAACAGATTTTTCTATGGAAAATGTGAGACCTACCTCTTCAAATCATGGAAATATTCATTCACAATCAGAGGTTTGGTCAAGAACAAATTTACAACATCCAGATGAATCTAAAGTAATGTCCTTTACATGTTCCTCACTCCCTTTAATTGGAATATCATCAATGAATGGCATGGCTATATGAGGGATAAAATCATGTAAGACCATATTTATAGCACTCATCATATGAGCCACAAAATTAGTTGCTCCTTGAGGTAAAGTACACATTTGCACTAAGCTTTAAGGATTTTTCATTGTGGTGATGTCACGACTATCAACTGCTAATTGGAATTGGTCATATCTGGAATATAAATCACCCATTGAATAGATAGAATGTCTTGATAATAATTCAGAAAACTCATCTACAATGGGTCCTGTTCCTACATTCCTTATGGTGACTTTATTGATGGGTTGGAGATCTTGAATAAAACGTAGTTTCCCGTTCTTTTTAGGCATAGTGAAACATCTATTTGAGTAAGGTGCAAAAAATGGCTCTAGAACTCTCATGTTTATCTTCTCCTTAAGTAGTTTCATTAGCTTAGGTAAGTGAGCCTTTGAAACTGGTAGAGGGCAAAGATTTTATGGAATATGTGGAATAGTAAAGATTATCATGGGTGCAACTAGCTTAGGATCTATGCAACCAATCTCATGAGGATACATAGTAAAGGCTTTTCCATGGCTACGTATGACTCTCTCAAATTTATCTCTCTCTGCTCGCAAAAGAAAGTCATCATCTCTACCAATTTTCACCTGTTTGATTGTCTCATCCGTGAATGTATGTCCTATGTTTTTCTTATCCTGAAGAACTGGATTGTTTTTCACATCAATAATTTTTTCATTACTTCCTTGGGGTAATGGTTGAGCTATGGGTTTGATTTTTTTGTCTACAATTTTGTACTTTGTTTCAACCAAGGCATCATGTGTTTGGTTAAATTTTGAGCTCTTGTCAACATTGAGAGCATATTCTTCGATAAGAGCATACTCATCAAGGGAAGAAAGAGGAATAATATTGGAATTAGAATTTTTTTGAAGACATAACTCTAACTCCTCAAGAGTAGAGAAACAATGAGATGTCTCAATCATATGCTCAATGTCCTCATCATGCTCCATGATTTTGTTGCTTTTATAAATTTTTGGGGTTTTTTGGATAAAAAACTTGGACAATTGACTCTTATGAAGAAAATCTAATCTAGAATGTGGAAAACAAAGTGAAAAACTATTGTACATGTTGATTGGTTGCGAGATGTCAAACCAAAGTCCACTATTGTCCCGCTCAACAATGGATTCTATCCGAAATTTTGATCATATGTAGCTCCAAACATGAATCGAGGTGCACAATCACGACAAGCATGTTCATGACCCTGAGTGACAATAGGTTTCTTTCTAATTGACAATCGATTCCTAGGATGATTCACTCCTACCTTCATGACTTGAAATGATTGCATTCCATCCTTGGACTTAATTCTAGCATAGGTAGACCCATCATCCATGGCTTTTACTTGATCCTACTTCTTGTTCATCAAGAGCTTCTAGTTTCACCCCTCTAGTTCCTGCATCCATTATGGTTCAATTTCCATAGTGCTTTTTCATTCCTCCCTTACCATAATTTCCTTGCAAAGGTAGCCTAGATCGATAGTCACATATTTTCTTGTCTATGTCTATTACTAGTCGTTGCTCTTTAGCAGCATTCAATAGTTCACAATCTCTCAAAAAGTGCTCTAATGCATCACACCAATGACACCTACGAGGGCCACATACAAAACCATTTTGATTCTGAGGATTTTGATTAACTTGTGGTGGGAAATTTTGAAATTGAGGATTTTGTTGATAAGGTATTGCTTGAATAGGATAATTATGATTTTGATAAGGAAATTGATGTATTTGAGGAGCTTGGGGAGCAGCATGTGGTACTTGAGGTGCAAGAGGAGCTTTTTGATTTTGAGGATTTTGAAAAGCTATTTGAGAAGCTTGACGATACATGTTTTGATACATTTGATGAATTTGCATTGAAGGATTATGCATTGGAGGAACTTGATGTGCTTGAGTAGGAGCTACTTGAGGATTTTGATTGGGAGCTACAACATGTTGATTAGGCTCTTGAAAAGACATTGGGTTCATTTGATTTTGAAAATTTTTGATGTAATTAGATTGTAAAGCATCTATAGTCTTGGCCGAATTGGATTGTGTAGCAACAAGACTTTCCATTTGCTTAGTGAGAATTTCCACTTAAGATTGGTCAACGACACTTTTATTTGGATCTACTTTAAAACCTTGACTAGGATCCATCATTTGAGGAATAGTAGAGTCAAAAAGCATAGCATGGGATTTTGCTCTAACTTGCTCCTTAGCTTATGGAAGGCTATCTTGAGGAAGACTAGTTTGCTCATAAAGCATGAATGTCTTTGATGTCTATGGGCTACAACCTCTACTACTTTATGCACTTTTTGCCAATTCTTAGTAAGACCATAGCCCTTATTTGGCTCTTCTAATCGCCGTTCAACTTTCCTACAACTTTTAGGATGAAGAAGCTTAAGAAAATTGATCACAAGATCAGGTTCCAAAGTTATCTTATCCTCATCAAGAAGTTGTTCATAGCGTCTAATATACTCATTTGGTAAGTGAGTAATAGAGCTACTAGGCTTTGGGGAATTGACCCATCATAAGAATCCATCCTGATTATGTTGGCTATAATCCTCAAGATAGAATTCTTTGAGCATCTCCTTTCTGAAATCACTCCAAGGAAGAGTATCATATTGAGTGACACGATTTATGATAGAGCTATCAACCATTCATTCAAAGAACGTTATCAAAAGATCTTCGAGAAGACCAAAAATCATAGCTTGCTCTTCAAACAAATCTAAGTAGCTTGTAATTTTGATGCCATTGAATTTTCCCTTCTCTCTCAACATAGAAGAGACTATTCTTTGACCTTGTTTCTCAACAATAAGGGGTTTGAATTCTTCCTCCATCTTATGTGAATAAGCAAGTGATGCACGATGTTCTAGATTTCTCACAAATGTGTTTACTTCACAGGGAAGATGTGCACGATATTGTGAGAAATCAAGTGCAACACTCAAGAATGATGATGAAGATATGATGAGGATGAAAAATATGAAACAAAGGATATGGATCACAACCTCCCAACAAGATCAGAAGCAAATGCCACGAAGTGTTTCATGTCTGGTTCAAATGTGGAGGTGATCGCAATCCGGGTGGATCGGGTCCAATCATGGCACACACAGAGTGTATGAAGCTAGTGAATGTTGGAAGGTTTATGTGATAAAAAATGTGAAGGTGAAGCTGAAGTTGGGTATGGGGAGGAGAGATTTCATGATTTGATTATGGAAAGGGGAACATATGAATGCAAGATAAACGCATAACTGACGAGGACAAAAGAAAATAATTCACATGAATCAATTTAGAAAGGAAGAATGGTCCAAAAACATGGAGCTTCTTATACACTTTCAAAATTTAATTCATATGTATGGGTTCTTGTGGATGTATGCATGATGAGAACAAAAAGAAAACCACACACATGAATCAGTTTTGAAAGGAAGGATGGTCCAAGAATGGAGCTTCTTATACACTTTCAAAACTGAAACATATGCATGGGTGTTTGTGGGTGGTATGAATGCATGTGGGTCATGATCTATGAATGAATAGAAAATTATTCTCTAAACCTCAATGGATCATCCTAACTGGTTCAATGCAAGACTGCACAGCCTTCTCACACATAGAAAGAGATAGAAGGAGACATGTAAAAACATATAAGAGACTAAGAGACAAGAAACAAGAGACATGAATTAGAAGATATTGTTATGACATACATATACATGAATGTTGTGAAACGTCAAGCTAAGCATTCTATTGGTCAAAGGTGGTCCGCACGACCCTATCACCAAGACATTTCAACGGAATGTCGCATGTAAGAGGATAGGTTCCACTTCATTGATCTTATGTGTTTCTAGGATCGTAATGTGTTTCCAAAGAAGTCTAAGACTTATAAAACCAACTCTAAATCAGGCACACACTCCACTGAGGGTGAGCAAAGAAAGAGAAATCGGGTTTACGAGGCTATCCTAGAGTGGAGGTCCAAATTAAAATTGCTTCTAGGAACTATGCTCTTACTAGCCCACCTTGGATCCTCACACGCTCAAGTGAGGGTGATCATCTCAAGGAAACCATGTGCTAGCAAGGCCCCTATGGATGCCTAACAATGATGCTCTATGAGTTTGGAGCGAGAGTTTTATAGTTTTTTGAATGAATTTGGCCCTTGGATCTAGAGAAATCAACTCTCAACCCTAAGATCAACTGCTTTTGATTGCAACCATTGGATGTACCAAATGGATGGCTAAGATTGGTTCTTTATATGATATCTAGGGCAAATGGGGGGAATTAGGCGCATTCATTCTCCACCATTGGATTTGAGGCTGATCTAGACCGTCCGATCAGTGCTAACATCAATTTGGATAAGATAAGCTACTATTTTTGGATGAACTTTGCATTATTGATCTTTGACCATAAAAAAAAGCTTATCCGATGAAAAAAACTCGTGGATCCTCCTTTCTTTATGCTTTAATGCATCTCCACCCTTGAATGTAAGCTCATCCTGATCGTATAACATTGTTCAATCATTGTTTGCCATGTGGTAGCCCTTCAAGCCTTCAATTTTCTTATTCTAGGAAACTGCAGTGACCTTGAAAACTGGATTTTGTGCTCTTTGACCCTTCAAATATCCTTTGATGAAGATGAAAATTTTTAGGGCTATGCTTTGAAAGGTCTCCTTTAGGAATATGCATAAAAAACTCCCATCTGAATCTCCCTTATACAAGTTTGACTACATTTGGAAGATTGCAAGGTGGCATTAAGGTGTCTAGGAAGCTCTGATAGCCTTGAAACTTTGTACAAATATGTAGCCACATATGATCTTTATATATGTCAAACCATATGGCTAACAAAAATTCCTATACAAGATTTTATAGGGTCTAAGTGGAAAAATTACATTTTTTATAAAATGCACATGGCATGTCAATGTGCTAGAAAATCCATTTACATGTGAAATTCAGGCTATAGATTGCCTTTGATAGGCTTTACAAGTATATGAAATTTCATGTGATTTGGAGACATTGAAATTTTTGCCCTAATTTCCAAAATTTGACCAGCTTTAACCGCTATCCTGGATTTGCTTGATTTCTTCCAGAGTTTGCATGTGAACTCCCTTTGACATCCCTAATGAATCTTGGACTTCTCAAGGAATTCTGGCTACCTTCACCAAATGTGTTTCCTATAGGCCTTCATGAATAAGAGAGGAGAGAATATCTTGACGACACCGGAGGCTCCGAGCAGGTGTAAAAAAGAACTTCAAGATCATTCTCTGCATGCAGAAAGAGAAGGAATCCAACCCAAAACCTAACATTGATAGGCAACTTATCTAGCCAAGCCTCTCAAATCAGACGATGAATAATTTTTTTGAGATTTTATATTTGAGCATGCACAAAGGGATGTTAGATGCATTAAGCAGATTCGAACTCGCACAAAAGCTCAATACAACATTGCATCCATTCCTTTTGGCAGAGCCGAGAATTGACCTCATGACCTTTTCAATAGTGGATCCCAAGAATCATCCCGTTAGCGCCTTAGCCTGAGCTATAATAATTCAGATAATTACATATTTATATTTATGGGAAGCCAAAAACACATTCTGTACCCCTTCATAAGATGCCCAAATGCACCCATGGAACTCAAACTCATGTAATATTGAGGGCAACACATGACTTCAACAACAAAAGGCAAAGATTTTCCAAAGATAAAAATATGCACATAGTACTTGATCTCACCACCTCTATATTGGTAGGGTTTTGCCTTAACCACAAAGAGGATGACTTTTGGCGATTAAAGAGGATAGCTTTTCACGATTTCAATCACCATACCTAATTATAACATTTACCAATTTCTTCTGTTGGGCATAGTTTTGGTTTTTCAAAAGTGCCCTTCACGGGTTTCGAACCCATGATATCCAAATTTTCTAGAGATTGGTTATCTAAGGTGCAAAAACTGCTTTTCAGATGATATGCAAAAAGTTACATAACCTGGATGTCTGGGACTGAAGATCATTTGCAGACCTCCAAAATAGGATGTCTATCCATTTTAACCAACATAGAGATTGGAAGGATTTCAAACCTTTCCAAGCAATTATAGAAACTTGGAGACACCTTTTGAATATCCCCTAAGCCACATCTCTTCCCGTTTGTTCTGACAAGGGAGTTCTATCTAGAGTGAATATTTTTCTTCAACTTCTTTAAGCAATCAACAGAGTACATAGGAAACTTGGGATAACTCACCAAACATCAATCGTTCTTGGAGCTTGTCAACTACATGAGTGGGAGATTCTTTGCCAAGGACATGTTCGGAGATTCATGAAGCTCATGAGGATGGAGAATGGATCTTCTAGAGGATTGATGGAGGGATGTAGCTTATTTGGGAGCTAAGTACTTTACAAGTTGATGTTTTCATTTGAATATTTGCTTTTCTCTATGCTTTCATATAGAATGCATTAATATTATCATTAAAGTAGGGAAGGAATCTTCAATTTTGAAAGCATTGTATGCAATTTAATGAAAGCAAAAAAGGGAAGCATCGAGGCATGGAAACACTTATCACGCATAGGCATGCATCTTCTAAATAATGTTGGTGTACTTCTCCTTGTCAAAGAATGTTTTCATGCACAAAACATGTTTTCTTCTTGCTTGGAAAAGATAGATAATGCTCACGTTTATGCACATGAATGGTTATATCTTTTTAAAGAAAGCTAGCAAGTAGAATGTTTGTGCATGGATGATTGGGAACATGCATTTTCAAGCTCAAGAATTACTTGATTTATGTTTGTTGCATGAAAGGAGAATGCCAATACGTGCATGCACTCACATTGCATTTGCATGCAAGAACGGGCATTTGCATATGCATGATTGTTTGTTAAGTAGTCGAATACTTATACTTTTGTTATCTCCTTTTTCTAACTCGACATAGATGGCTAGGAAAAATAGCAAACTAGGTAGTTACAAGGCTCCTGGCTACCATGCAACTCAAGTAGCTAGTTTGTTTTTACCAAATGTGATACTCAGGTATCATAAATTAGGATTCTTGATTAGGAAAAGTAGGCCCTTCCAAATTAAGTGTTTAATTTTCTTGCTCATTGGAATGGCAAGAAAATAGGGCTACTTTTGATGAATCTAAGTTTAAAAGAGAACTTAGAGAATCCTAATGACAAGCCTAGATGCAATCGTTATCTTGGATTTAAGAAATCTTACATCCAAGTAGGATGATACGAGTTTCCTTAGATACTTGAGCACTTTCTTATGAAGCTCTTATTTGATTTTATCCCAAGACGTGATCAAAATCAAATAAAGCTAAATGGAACTTACACTATTTGAGTGTTTAAAGCTCAAAAGATAGTTGTTATATTCCATCAATAGCATCTCCGGTAAGGATGCAAAGTGCCAAGAAAAACTATGAAACTTTTGTAAGTTCTTATTTGATTCCATTCCAAGGCGTGATGGAAATCAAAGGTTGAACCTTAGCATCAATTGAAGTTTGATGTTCAATAGGAGGATGTTAGGTTCCATGATCATTGCATCTCTGGTAATGATGCAACTTGCTAAGCAAACATGGAAACTTGAAAGGACTCTTCCTTTTAGAAGGATTAGAGCATTAAGTTTTGGTTTCATTTAAGCTAATTGAAGCTTCAAGAGGAAACCAATGATCTTTCGGAAATGAGATAAATTCCTAAAGACTTGAATAAAACTGTGAACTTTTCATTTAGGGATACAAAGTTCCAAGATATGGATCTCTAATCCATGAACTTTTCCTAAACAAGCTACGAAGTTCAAAGTTATGTGTTCATAGTAGCATTACTATTGGATCAATCGTCAAAATATGATTGGACTTTAAACATGATTTTGATTGTAAAAATATGTTTAAAGTACTCTAGTAACATCTAAAGATTGACCAATAATAATGAATCTTGTATCAAACTCAAGAACAGGAATCAATATCACATAAATGAAAGTTCAAGTCAAAATTTCATAGTGGAATGGGAAACCATATCCTAAAGGTGATATTTATTCTCTAGTTTGATACTCAAGAAATGAACACAAATGAATCAATAAACCTTTTGGATATTGTTTGAAAGTCTAAGAATTTCAAATATCCTTTCAGTATTGCAAAATATTCCAAGATGAATCATTTGCTTAAGTTATTTGAATGCCTAGAATGAATCTCAAGTCCTTGAAGAATAACATTCTCCCAAGTAGTGAGCATGAAATTCTTCAAACTCATTAGATAGCTAGTAGTTCCCCAGAAGTCCCCAAACCACTAGAAGTGGTACTTAAAGTCCAATGGTTTATATCAGTTGGAGGTGAATCAAAGATTCTTAGCTTTCGAATCTAAAAGGCATTATTACATGCTTGGACTTGAGTTGGGGAAAGATCTCTAAAAACCCTGCAAGTAAGCCAAAAAGCTTAGAAAATTTTGAGAGATCTTAAACGATAAAGATAAAGTCTTTATTTTGTCACACGATCAACAAGATTTGATCAAGCTTGGCAAGTTTTGTCCAAGACAATTGTGATTGGAACTATTATGAAGTTTGTCCAAGTATTGGCAATCAAATTCCCTTTGGGAAATTTTCATTCAAGTTCCATTAATCTAATGGAAAATTATGAAAAGAGTAAGCTGTTCCAAGTTTGAACAGAATGAGAAATTCCAAGAATGTAGTCTGCAACCGCGACAATGGTAATTACTCCTGTGGAAAGTACAACATAAAGTTTACCTATCCTTAATAGAATTTCTTAAAGATGAAATCCAAAAGCATGAACGAATGCTTAGACTTAAGCAGTAGAGAGATTCCTATAAATATATGGCCAATATAGCTATTTAAGGCTGTACTAAGAAAGGAATCTAAAGACAAGAAGTAAACAACTCTTGTCACTACAAATTGGTCAAGTATAACCAATTGGACTTGAAATTGTGAAAATTCAAGTACTTGGAATTATAACTGCTTTTCATTTGAAAACCCTAGTAAAGAAGAGTAGATATTTGAGGTTTTCAAGTTCCCAAAGGAAAGCACAAGATCGTGAAACAATCGTGTGAAGGAATAAAAACCTAGAATATCAAGTTAGAGGTGATGCCTCGAAACTTCAAAATTCTTGTAAAGAATTGAAGTAAGAAGGTACTCTATCAAGAGATGTTTAGACTTTTGGATAAGCATCACTCACACATCAATGTGAATATAAACTAGGGTGGTATGGGACACCAGATTTTATACTCAGATTGATGTGGGAAAGATAGTATGGGACATCAGACTGTGGATGATAATAAAAATCTTGAATTTAGATATAATCCTCAAGGAAATTAAAGACTTCAAAGGAGAAGTTTGAATTCAAGGAGGATAAAAGTATGATCTCAAGATACTTCAAGATCAAGTATGTATGAAGATACAAAGTAAGTAACTTCCAAGATCTTCTTGAAACACTTCAACCTTAAGTGTTGATGATTCCAAAATATTTGATAAATTTTTGAAAGATTAGGACTTTGACATTGAAATGATCCTTTCAACTAAGAATTCGTCACTCATGTATATGGCCAAAGATCTCAAGAATAGACTTAAGCATAACTCCATGTGCTCTCTTAAACAAGTAAACCACTTAGCCTAGTGGTTAAGTCTCAAGGTTGTGAAGGAGGAGGCCTTGGGTTCTGCAACAACGTAACGACTGGAAATGCTCTTGAATGAATGATTCTCCTCCCAACCATATGCCTCCATATATAGCTCTCTCCAAGGGACTGCCTGCATGGGCAGGTGGATACTAACCATCCAAGTGTCAGCCATGTAACTACATGTGCGCCAAGTGTCCCAGTTAGCCAAAGTTAACTCCAGTGGATGCTTCTAGAAGATTCTAGAACTCTTTGGGCAAAACACTCTGTTGACAGGATGCGGGAAGAAGCAAGTATGGACACACATGAAGATCTAGCACTGAGGCAACTTATTTTTTTCAAAACCCCCACATCATTCTAAAGTGATTCTCATCACTACGAACCCTTGTAAATATCATTTCACCTTTTTGTAGCTCCATTTTGTACAAGCCGAGGAGTCCTCGAGCTTGGGGAGCCTTAGATGTAGTTGCCTGTCAATTTTCATAATTTTTAGATCTCGTTTGGGCCCTCAAATAAGCCCCGGAACCTAATTTTTAACTAGGCCGGACACTAGGTCTGAACAGGGCCAAAGCTAGTCAAGAACTATAAATAGAGCTAGAGAGCTCATTTTAGAGGTTAGCTTCTTGTAGTTTGAGCTTGTATGAGAACTTTCTTGCAATAGAAGTGATTCCATTGTCTTACTCTCTTTGTTCTTACGGTGTGTGCGCGTGTGTGTGTATGTGTGTGCATGCTTGTGTGCTTCTCACTCACGCACTTGTGCTTCCACTTGCTCGTGGTCTTCATACCATCCTCATGTCTTCCCGGATTGACATTAAAGGAGGTGCTACTCATCACTGAGCTACACCAAATTTTGGCGCCGTTGCCGGGGATCGAGCTTTGAGGACGAGCGTGTGATGGTAAGACGTAGAGAGGACGCGTTGGAATGGTAAGTAGTAGGTAAATTTCTGATTTTTTCTCCATCTCCATCTCCATCTCCACCTTCATCTCCTTCTCCACTATACATTCCCTCTTCCTTTCCATTCTCTTCATTTCTTGTGTGCGAGTTTGTGAGAGAGCGAGTGTGCCTTGTTGCTTTGTGTGTTTGTTTTGCATGTTTCTTGCAGGTACCAGCTCCATCATCATCTCCAGCAAGCTCAGCAGGTACGGAATTTGTCTACACAGTCCCCGAGGCGTCAAGCTCGAGCTATCGCGACACTTCGGAAACTTCACCCTATCGTTAATCTGAGTGCACCACGACACTGCGCAGGCCTAGGGCTCCTAGAATCACTAGACAGAACAGAAAAATTCGCCATATCCCGAGCTATCGCGACACCTCGGTGTATCGCGACACCTCACGAGCTATCGCGACACCTCGGTGTATCGCGACACCTCACGAGCTATCGCGACACCTCGGTGTATCGCGACACCTCACGAGCTATCGCGACACCTCGGTGTATCGCGACACCTCACGAGCTATCGCGACACCTCGGTGTATCGCGACACCTCACGAGCTATCGCGACACTTCGGTGTATCGCGACACTTGGCGAGCTATCGCGACACATCACGAGCTATCGCGACACTTGGGGGTATCGCGACACTTCGAGCCGACCTATCGCGACACTTGGGGGTATCGCGACACTTCGAGCCGACCTATCGCGACACTTCGGGGTATCGCGACACTTCACGAGCTATCGCGACACCTCAAGGTATCGCGACACTTCACGAGCTATCGCGACACTTCGGGGTATCGCGACACTTCACGAGCTATCGCGACACTTCGGGGTATCGCGACACTTCACGAGCTATCGCGACACTTCGGGGTATCGCGACACTTCACGAGCTATCGCGACACTTGGGGGTATCGCGACACTTCGACCCGACCTATCGCGATACATGGCCATAACGCACGAAATTTTAGGGTGAATATTTGGAGTAAATTGAGGTATAATTGAGCTTAGTTTTGGTCACATTGGAGTAACATTAGAGCCTTAGAAGTGGGACAAGGCCTAGGAACCTGTGAGGAAATCCCTGAACCCTGAGAGCCTGTTTTGACCCCTATCTGCCTGAATGGTCACAACTTGACCATACGAACTCCGATTGATGAGATTTTGGTCTCGTTGGAAAGCTCGTTGAGAATCCTACGTGGACCTCGACTGGTTTTTGTAAGAATTATACGCGGAGTTTCAGAACATGCATTTTTAAGTTGACCTTTAGGTGGAACTAAGTGGTTCTCAGATTCAGGGGGTACCGTGAGTTACTCCAGGGGGACTAAAAATATTGACGTGTGTCTTCCGATTACTTGTGGTAATAAAGCTATACTAACTGGTGAGTTTTTGCAGGAACTTGGTGTACGCTCAAGGCAATCCAAAGCAAGCTAGCAAGGGTGAGTACCAGGCTTGGGAGAAGACTTCCTGGGCTTGCACAGCTGTCTGGCCACCCAGCTGATTGAGGTTGGAAGATCTCATAACCCTCCTTTGTCAATTCCTAGCCTAGGCTAAGTACGACGTAGGTGTGGTAATTAACTAGGGCAACGTTAGGCACGAATCAAGTCCAAGAGAATTAATCAAACAAGTGCAAGAAAATAAATAGGTCTTAAGTGCGAAAATACTAAGGGACAAAAAGGTAAACGGGAATCGATCACTCATCAAGTGCGGAAATTCACTTAAGTACCCCTGACGACGCAATTTCAGACAAGACCATAAACATAATATTCAACTAAAAAGAACAAAGTGATTGATGCAAAATCAACCTGCAACGAGAGCGTGCTGGGGTTCCAGGGGGTAAATAAATCAGGCATATGAACCTTAGATCAGGCAGACATTTAGGCCGAGACAGACGAAGCCTCAGATCTTCTGAAGCTAGTGTCAATCACACTGCCAGGTCTTGGGCCCAGCAGTTGAGTGATTACCCATACACTCCCAGATCAGAAACCAGTGATTCTGAAATGTCCTATCACATGGAGAGACCCGTAGGGAGTTCAGGGTTGGCATATCTAGAAAAGCCAGAGGGGCCTTATAAGACTCAATTGGAATATATCAGGACGAATCGTCTAGGTGCTCGCATCTACGAAGACGGACTGAGAAGATCAGTGGTCCAGATTAAGAACCCCGACCAACCCCATGGAATAGACCACCCGGTAGTCAAGTTTGAGGATGGAGCATACCTAGATAAAGAGGGGACTATATATGTAGTCACCACTCTTCCCGATAGAACTGATGAGTTTGGAAATGTGATTGCGGAGACCGACATGGGAGATATAGAGCAAGGGAACTTAGAGAGAGAGCCAAGAACTCCCCGTGGTAAGTCTGTCTTGACCAGAATCATGACTCCTGAGTGGATTCCACAAGATAATAAAAGCATAGATCTGCTTTTAAATCGGGAAACCGATGAGGCTTTTTGGAGATATAGAACTTCTCAACCTCAGGAGGTGAACACCCTCACAATCTACGAGTTTAAAGACCCTGATAGTCCAGGCCAAGTAACCTACCTAGACACTGCATCAGAGAGAATCTTCGTGGTCACTGAGCAGGGCAGACATGCCTACACTTGGAAGGGTGAATTTGTTTTTCCCCAACCAAGGTCTAATGTATCCTTTGGTCATCAAGGAACTGGGACCTCCCACGCTCATGGCGCTCAAAGAGATAGAGGTAGAGACAAACCTGAGGTAAGTTTTGCCAACTCCCTGGGAAGAGAAAGAACGGGAACAGAAAGGAATAGAGTAGGAACTGAGAGACATAGAACCCCATGGAATCACCGGGACATTGATGATTTTCCTTTGCCAAGGCCGAGAGAACACACTAGGACCCTACGACCAACCCAACTTGTGAAGTCCATGAAGAATTATTTCGATGGCACGGGAGACCCTTATGACCATGTGGCCGAATTTCGACAAGTGTTGAAAGCTGAACAAGTGGAGGACCTATTCACACAATATAATGCTTTCGGTCTAACCCTTAGGAACACTGCCCTTACGTGGTTCCAACCACTAAATGAGAGGCATTTCAGAAACATAGACCAACTCTTAGAGGCATTTATTGTCGGTTTTCTAAGAGTGGAATCAGGCATAACACCTCCTCACTAATTCATAGTTTCAAACAAACACCTCAAGAGACGGTCAGACTAGCTGGAAGAAGATTTAGACAGTACCTGGAGAGATGCCCTATGCCGGAGCTACCCACACCAGCCAAACAAGTGGCCTTGTTCCTAGATGGATTGTTGAGCACTAAGCTCAGGTCATATGTGTACCTGAAGGACCCTAGAACGATAGAGGAATGCGTGCGCATGTGCATAGACATTGAGGACAATCTAGGTGAAGAGTTAGAGCTATCAAAAATCTATAAGGATTCTGATAGCTCTAGTAAACAGACATCTGGTCAATCCACATCCATCGAGGAACTTGCAGAGAAGGTAGCCCAAAAACTAGGTGTCTCTAGTAAGCAAATTCCTAGATTTGCCCCAGTTAAGCGGTGTTACAATTGTGGCGGTGAACATATGGCAAGTGTGTGCCCCATTATGGCCCAACCTCAGGTGAATCCTAGTAGCCAGTACTGCACCATAGAGCGCAGGTATACTAATCACACGGCACAAGACTGCCCATATAACAAACAAACTGTTAGGCAAAATTATCCTCAGCCATATCCGCAACATGGTAGATACCAGAATCAGTACCCATCACCACAATACAACAGACCGCAACAAACTTATCAGCCACCTTATCAAGGGCAGCAGAGACCTCAACCAGTCCTAGTGCAGCAACCCCCTACTCCAACCAATGTGATCCCAGTGAAGTATGCATCTACTGAAGAAAATCCGAACAGAGCCATAGTCCCAGTCACCCCATTGCTATCAGACAGTGACCCCAGTGACCATAGTTTTGACTCCGCACATATTGATAGCCCACAGGCTTACTACATGCAGTCACCCGAGCATAACGAGTCATACTACTATGAGGACCCAAGTGAAAATAGTGGGGAACCGGAGTATTCTAATGTCATGTACACAAACCCCAACTCTAGACCTCAACCCAGGCAGGTACGACCCCCATTTCCTAGAGGGCCATGTTTCAGATGTCAGGGAGATCACCTTGTACGTGATTGTCCACTACCTATCCCTACACTACCTCAGCCAGTAACCATTCAGGGCTTTTGTCAAGACTGCGGGAAAGAGCATCTCCTACGAGATTGCCCAAAAAACCCCAATAACATGCCTAAGATCACTCCTATCAATGTTGTGGGGTTAGTTGTAGACTCCATAGGAAGCGGGACTTCCACTGCACCTGTGCAGGTGATCACAAGAGCCCAGGCACTTCAACAACACCAAGGTGTTGGTCCCGAAAAGAGCCCCGAGGTGAGTGAAACAGAGAGCATACCCAAAAAGAGGACTAGCACCTGGAAGGATAGTCGTGAAAGAATGAAGAGACAATGGGCAAAAAAGATAAACGAACTTGAAGAAAGCGTGAGAGAAACCAAGGCAAAAATCACTGAAATCACATCTCAACCACACTCCCACACACTTCCACCACTACCATCCCCATCACCCTCCATTTCTCCACCCTCTAACACACCCCTCGTAACCCACCCACCACCCCGAGTAGGATCAGTATTAGCTGACCCCACTCCTGAAGGCTTGGACATGATGTTTAAAGCCTACCAGGCTCGACTTCAAGAAGGGCCAACAGCTGCAAACCTAGACAGGAGTTATCCTAGAGCCGACTTAGAGATTGAACGGATGAAGATGTGTATGAAAATGGTAGAACAAGCTCAAGCTATACTTGAGACTAGCCAAAAGTTCAGTCAGACGAACGCTGTCAAGCCGGATTTGCATTTCCAAGGCTTACTAGAAAGATTAGAGCAGTTGGTAAACAAATCACAAGTTTCTTTACCTCCACAGGCTCAACCAGTTGTTGAAAGAGGAAGCGCACCACAAATGGTAGCTTATGTTCCTAATTCTACGGATGCTGGAATACCTTCTTCAATACAACAGTACTCTCCAGAGTTCTTGCGGGAAATACAAGAAGAGAAATGGGCCAAAGAGAAGGGTGATTTCCCTCCTATTCCTGAGATTGATGACCTTCATGATCAATTTCCCCAAGACATTCCCTCTATCTATGGGGATCAAGCAGAGCAACAAGAGGATGAGAGATTAGATTTTGAATCTAATTCTTTACAAGAGTTGCCTCATTTCACAGGCCCATGGGAATCTGAATCTCTCCAGATCAGAGCGCCCACGATATTGGTAAGAAACGAAGACTCAGTGATTCCCAGGAACACTGATGTTGTGAAAAACACTAAGGTTCAATGTCACCTCACTGTAGAGGAGCTGCTCAAGGCAAAACCGGAGCTCTGGAATCATGTGAAAGATCAGGTCCCAGAACTTGAGTCCAATATACCAAAAGTAGGCTCTAAGCAGAAGGTTCCCGAGATACCTCTCGACAAGATAGGAGACATGAGCGAAGGTGAAGAAGGTAACACTTATCTTCCGATCACCTATCAAGGTTACACAACCAAAGCAATTGTGGATTCGGGTGCGGGAGTTGCTATTGCAACTACCTCCTTGTGGAAACGATGGGGCAAACCCACCTTAAGACCAACGAGAATGAAACTTCAAATGGCAGATGGTCATTTTGAAAGACCTCTCGGATTGCTTGAAGGGATAACTCTAACCACTTGTGGTGTGGAGTTTGAACATACGTTCGCTATATGTGACTTTGAGAAGAATAATGTTTACGAGATGATCCTAGGAAGACCTTTCCTACGACAATTGCAAATAGTACAGGATTGGGGAACCAACTCCTTGTACTTACAGCACTTAGGGGTCACCACCAAGGTCAATCTGAAGGATCACACCTTCAGAGATGTACCACCCCTACAGTGGAATCCTATCCACAAAGCGAAAGAAGATTCTATCTCCGTGCATTCTGGAAGTTCACCTGAACCATCATGGTTGCATGAAGATACTCACTTGTGGATGTGCAAGGTCGCTGAGGAAGAGGAAAAGCGCCTAAAAGCGAGAGAAGAAGGAAATCCCCCAGGAGATAGACCAATAAAAGACCCAGCCTATACACCGATGATATTTCCAGATGAGGAATTTGAGCCTCATGGTTGGGCAGAAATCTTAGCTACCATGGACATTGCAGTCAATGAAGAACAATGGACACCTCATTGTGATGAGGAGGGTTATGATATTTCAGTGTTCATGTGTCAGCCCTTGTTGGAAGAGTGTGATCCTAGCGAGTCCATAGAAGAAGAAGAGAGTGACGATGATCTAGAATCCATTGTGATGGATACCTACTTTGACTCAGAGGAACACTACTTAGAAGACCTAGGGGTGTTAACCCAAAAGGAAGAAGAACCCCTTGCGAGCATTAAAACAATAAGTCCAAAGGAAGGAAGTGAAGGAGGTCAAAAGAAAAAGAAAAGGAAAGCAGTAAGACAAGAAGAGGAAGAATCATTGTTTGAAGTACCAGAAAATTTCAAGAAATATGAAGTGGAAGACCGGAAAATTTTGGTACGAATGCCTAAGAGAGAGGCCATTATAGGAGAAGCATATGACAATAAAGAAAAGACCAAAAAAATTGTAGTGACCATTGAAGGGAACGAAGAACGATGTACGTACATAGGAGATGACCTAAGTGCAGAAGAAGAAGCAGAGCTCGTAGCCCTATTAAGGGAATATAGGGATGTGTTCGCATGGCATTATAGAGACTTGAAAGGAGTAGATCCAGAGATCTGCTCTCATACGATTCCGATGACCGCTGATGCTAAGCCCACCAAACAAAAACCTTACACGTATAATGACAATTATGCGGCCAAAATAAAAGAGGAGATTGACAGGCTGATTGAAGCCGGATTCATCTATGAGATTGAGCATACTGAATGGGTGTCCCCTATCGTAGTGGTGCCCAAGAAGAATGGGAAATTGCGAGTGTGCATTAACCTTAAAAAAGTTAATGCCGCTACGATCCGAGATAGTTATCCTCTTCCAATCACCGAACATCTTTTGGAGCGTGTTGCAGGCAAGGAAGTTTACAGCTTCCTTGATGGATTTTCAGGTTACAACCAAGTAGCCATTGCCCCCGAAGATCAGCACAAAACGGCCTTTGCCACAGAATGGGGAATCTTTGCATTTCGTGTGATGCCATTTGGGCTCACCAATGCACCTGCAACATTCCAAAGACTCATGTGTCATGTCTTCAAAGAGTTCTTGCGAAAGAGCTTAGAAGTATACGTGGATGATTTATGCGCTCATTCCCAAGAAAGGAGTTACCACATCCCTGAACTCAGGCAAATCTTCAACAAGTGTAGAGATTATCGAGTGTGTCTGAATCCAGAGAAGTGTGTGTTTATGGTACGCCAAGGTAAGATCTTAGGTCACATTGTTTCGAAGAATGGAATATCAACAGACGAAGACAAGGTAAGAGCAATAGCAGAATTGGCCAGACCTAGAAATGTGAAAGAGGTACAAGCATTTATGGGCCATTGCGGATATTACCGTAGATTTATCCACATGTATGCCATCATAGCTAAACCTCTTTATGGGCTGTTAACGAATTTTGAATGGAATGAGGAATGCGAGACTTCCTTCAATGAGCTGAAGAGACGTTTGTGCACAGCACCAATATTGACTACTCCGGATTGGAGCAAACCCTTTCATGTCCATGTAGATGCCTCCAATCATGCAATAGGATGTGTGCTAGCACAACCCACAGGTGAAGGAAACCTAGATTTGCCGATAGCATATGCTAGTAGGCAATTAAATGCAGCTGAACGAAATTACACCACAACGGAGAGAGAAGGCTTAGGCATGATATATGCTGTGAAGAAGTTTAGACACTACCTATTGGCCAACAAGTTCAAGTTTTTCACTGATCATCAAGCGTTACTATATTTGGTCAATAAACCTTGCAATACAGGCCGCTTAGTAAGATGGTTCCTCTTACTAATGGAATACGACTTTGAAGTGGTTGTCAGGAAAGGTAGAACCCATCTTAGGGCAGACCATCTTTCTCGCATCACTTCAGGAGAGCCACCGCAAGGAGTGTCTGACGAATTGCCCGATGCTTATCTGTTCAATTTAGAAGTTGTTCCTAAATGGGCAAATAAGTTGGTACCAGTCCTAACCTTCGGGCCTGCAAATAAAAATGTTAAGACAAGCAAAGAGGAAATTGTAAAATCGCTAAAGTATCAAATATTAGCCGGAAGCATGTACAAGCAAGATAACGAGGGCATATTAGCTTGTTGTGTCGAGGATGATGAACATGCTAGTTGGCTGCAACAAGCCCATGAGGGACCGCTAGGGAATCACTACTCTAAACAACGAACCTTGCAGAATCTAAAACGCTTAGGAGTGTATTGGCCTAGCATGGACAAAGAAGTACAAGAGTGGATCCAGAGCTGTCCAGAGTGCCAGGAGAGACCCCCAGTGGAGCATGCCACTCTTTATCACATGTCGTAATCCCAGATTGGAGTGCTCCACTGGTCGAGTTCATGAGAACAGGAACATTAACCAATCAGGCTAGTATTGCAAGAAAACGGAGCATGGAGCAAGAGGCTCAAGACTATGCTTTAGTAGGAGATAACCTATATAGAAGAGGCAAGGATGGTTACCTAAGACTGTGCGTACATGAATCAGACTACCTGAAAGTCTTAGAAACGGCACACAGCGGGGTTGCAGGTGGACACTTTGGGCCTGACAGAGTAATTAAGACCATTCTATTCTCAGGACTGTGGTGGCCCACTCTTCATATGGATGCACATACTTATGTGAAGAGTTGCGACACATGCCAACGTGCCCAATATCCGACAAGAAAAGATGAAATGCCCTTGAGGCCAATGATGGGGGGACGTGCATTTTCAAAGTGGGGTATAGACTTTGTAGGTCCCATCAACCCCCCAGCTAGGAACTCCCATGCAGAGTATATTATTGTAGCCACAGATTACCTTACAAAGTGGGTGGAAGTAAAAGCCACGACAAAGAATGATGCTCAAACGACGGCTAAATTCTTATTCGAAAATGTGTTCACTAGATATGGGTTACCAATAGAGTTGGTTAGTGATAGAGGTACGCACTTCTTGAATGAGGTCATTGAAAATCTCCTTCAAGAATTCATGGTGGTACATAAGAAGTCTGCACCCTATCACCCGCAAGCTAACGGACAAGCCGAGAGCACGAATAAGATCCTGTGTAACGTATTGACGAAACTGGTCAATAATAAACGCTCTGATTGGGACAAACAACTTCACCATGCTGTGTGGGCATACCGAGTTGCTTACAAAACGGTACTCAATGCCACCCCATTTCAGATGGTCTTCGGACAAAATGCGGTGCTACCCTTAGATTTCCTAATTCCAGCTTTAAGAGTAGCACAAGAGCATGAGTGGAATGGACACGAGTTGTCCTCGAGGATCTTTGATCTAGAGCGCTTAGGTGAGACGAGGCTACGAGCAGCAGCAGGTATCTATGCTGCAAAGAAACGGCAAAAGGCATACTTTGATGCCCATGTGAAGGATAAGGGCTTGAAAGCAGGAGATCTAGTGTTAGTCTACACATTGAAACAACACGCGAGAAAGCTAGAGAAGAGAGGCTACGGACCTATGATCATTAATAGGATCTCCACGAGTGGAGCAGTACAACTAGCCACTTTAGAGGGGGATGTCCTCCCAAACTATATCAGCGGATGCAGAGTCAAGCTGTATCAGGAACCCCTCACGGAGGAGATGCTAGGCCGACTCAATATTGCTAAGCAACGTAAAGAGGAGGAAAAACGAATTCGAGAAGAAGCACAGGCAGAGGCCTTAGAACGTATTAAACGAATGAAGTTGAGAAGACAAGGAAGAGACCAGCCTATGACTAACACTGAAGAGTCCCCAGGCTATCCCATGGCCATGTGTGAGGCTTCAGGTGGACGCACCCACAAGATAGTAGACCGACGACCTTTTCTGACCCTAGAAATAGGACAAAGGGACAACACAACAAGCGTGAGGGCCTTAATTGATTCAGGAGCAGCCACAAGTGCAGTTCGGCTTTCTTACTGCCAGCAGCTGCAGTTGGAGGTAAAACCCATAGAAGCATATCTGATAGGATTAGGAGGTGTTGAAACCCCTTGTATGGGAGAGGTGGATCTTCCCCTCTACATACAAGAGGTCCTCATGCCAGTAAAAGTGCTAGTGTGTGAAGACGAGGATCTGACCGAACCGCTTATATTGGGCCAAGATTGGATCTATGATCACGCAGTCAACCTGAACCTAAGAAGTGGACGTCTTCAGACTTGGGTAGGCCAAAGTTGTCTCACGATGGAATTAGAAAATCAAGCACTCAAACCAATAGAACAGGCAACAACTCCTGGTCCCTCCAGGAATCCACGCGAAGATGACCACGTTGTGCTTGTCCAAACTTCTATGGTGCAGAGGAATGTCAATCTTACTGAAGGTTCAGGAGCCAAGAAGGAGTTCCTAATTGATCCAAAGAAGATTCTAAACGAACGGACCGAACACCACTCTATACGAAGGAGACCGCTGATCAAGAGGAAGGAGCGCCAACCCGCACAACATGGAGCATCTCGTGGCGTGAAGCAGATCTGGATACGCAAGGATGGGAGACCCACAGCCCCAATCGCAGATTCTCAAGGAGACAAGACACGAGCCTCACAATCAAGGATCAAAGCTAAGAAGCCCCCTAGGATCACCCCTAGGCACACCATCTCTATTTGGGTCCCTAAGCGGTCAATGAAGGCCATCCCTAATGCTAGACAGATATGGGTGCCCAAGGCTAGCTTACAAGCCCAAATTACTTCAACTACAGACACAAGGATGAAGCAGCTCTCACAAGCACTCTTGGCCAACAACTCAGGAAGTGACAAGATACCTACACCTCTCACTGTCCACACTCCCATCAACTCCAGGAATGTCTGGAAATGGGTACCCACAAGATCCCACATACATCACACTCTCAGACCGAAATCTTCACATGACCTTAGCTCTAAGAGCTACGACTCCTGTATCAAAGTGTGGAGAATTAAACGGTGTACTAAACCCCCTGACCCTATTCTGTAAATCCGTCCACACTAACACAAAAGCATCTCGAGTCCATTGCATAACCAAAGTATGCATCTAGGATGACACTGACCATTAATCACCACTCACACATATCATAAACACCTCACCACTAACCACTGACCTCCGGGTTTGTCATGTTAGTATTGTGAAGGGAACATCATTACATCTTGTTTCCTATGCAACACTAATGTGCCTTTCGTCTTCCAGCAGATAAGCGACCTACTCTCATGGCAACCGCGGCAGGCACAAGCTCTCAGGCAGGATCTGGTGCCCCTATCAACTGGGATGCCATGCCAGTGGAAGCTCCACCAACGGCTAGGCCTGAAGAATTCTTGAATGTGCGAAGGATCCCGATTCCAGATCCACCCAGTGGGCTAACTGAAAGAGTAAAAGGGCACTCCCATTGGTTCAATGAAATGCCAGGGGATTTGGGAGACGCAGATCACATCTGGGAGTCCAAGATGGAGTGTGGAGGGGTTTGGTGGACCTTCCAATTCTTTTCAAGAGAATTTGAGGCCTTACAAAATGCAGCTCCCCTTCAAGAGATCTGGCGAAAGGCAGGACTGCAAACTTACTTCAGTGCAGCTCTACCAAAACCTGACTTCCTCAGGTGTTACTACTTGATTGCTACGATGAAACCTACCGGGGATAAAGATCATTCAGGCACATTCTGGGTGCCCTCCTTATCTAATCTGGAGGAGATGAGGAAGTTTGAACTAAATGTAACATTAATCAGGGAAGCCCTTCAAATGTATGGCACTCATGTGCCTTCAGATCGCGACCCCCTGATACCAGAATCAATGAAAAGCAATAGAGTCAAGAAGCTCAAAGACATGTGCGCCCTCACCCCCAACATCGCCATACCCCTGCGGATGTGCCTCCAGCACTTCGCATTTCCAGCTCAAGACCGTTTCACTCAGCCTCACAAGAAGATATGGTACGGACTGTACTTAGCAGAGACCGGCAGCTTGCCCATTAAGATGCCAGTATGGATCTTAGATCAGGTATATGAGGCAGGCAAGCGGGGGGTGAGGAAGCCCACCCTACATGGTTGCTGTGCGTTGACGAGAATCATCTACAGATGTCTGGCGTATGATGTGCCAGTTGCTCGAGCCCTCAAGTATGCACATCTGGAGTTGTTTAAAGGGCGAAAGTCAGGGAGTCAGCCTGCAAAAAGAATGCGTGGATCCCTTTCACAAGTCCTGATCCCTCCAGCAACCACTACCGAAGTCTCCACTAGAGAGGAAGCCCCGGTGGCACCAATCACAATTCATCTCCAGGAGTCTCAACCAAGAGAGGTGGTACAGCCCACCCCCTCTGCCCCTCCGCTACCTACCGATGCAGAATTCGCAGCGATGGCCACTTTCACCGAAGACCCAAATTTTGATTTTGAAACATTTCTGCAGACGGCTCATCTATCAGACAGTGAAGGTTGCCCTGACAATATCGATCCGGGGACATCAACCCAAAGGGAACATGCACGAGGGGAGACAAGCAGCGTACAGGAGCTAGGAGTGACACAACCTCCTCCAAGTCCAAACACACAAGCTCAAGAGCAGGCACCAAGGAATAACCCAGAAGAGAGTGAAGACGAAGCCCCTGCATATACGGCACAGCTCAAACGATTATACCAGACAATCAAGCAGGTACAAAGCCGCCATAAAATGTCAGAAGAAGCAAATAGGGCCCTAGTAAACCAGATGTTACAGTCAGAGCATATCGACCCCCAATTTGTAGAATCGCTAAATCTTTTGGCAGACACCTGTGGCATCAGTGAAGCATTGAGAACCTTGGTCTGTCAAGAGAACCCTGCTTATGATCAAAGAAGAATTGATACGCGGCCGCGACAAGGGAAGATGATTCAGATGGAAGTATCTACCGCGTTAGCTACGTCCACATCAGAAGATGTGCACATGATTAGCCCTAGGCACAATGATGAACCGGAGGAAATTACGCATGCCCCATCTCCCCCATCATCTCCTATCCCACCCTCAGAGCCTCTCTCCACGTGTCTTTCTACACAAACACTCTCCTCCTATAGTGAGACCATTGTACACACCCCCGTTTCCACTCTCCTCCCTTCACCCTCATCCATTTCTGTCACTCAGGCTCTTGAACCTCAATTAGGTCACCCTTTCTTCCCCCATGCCTTTGGACAACCATCTGTCACTAGTCAGACTCTTTCCTTCCATTTACCCTCCACCCCTCCATTTCCTTCCCCCCAAACTCTACCTACCCCGTCCCTTGTAACTGCCTTGAGCACCACACTAACCACCCAACCCTCCTTCTGGACCTACCTTGTAAACATTCTTCAACAGGTCGAGGAACATAAGAAAAAGTCCCATCCCCAAATTCACTCCCCCACATTCACGGCCACCACTATCACACCACCCACCGTCCCGGTGTTCACATTTCACGAATCACACTCACTCATGTCCGATCCCATGGACATCTCACCATCCGCTGGATCACCCACCACCACTGTCCTCACAACACCATCACAGGTTATTACACTCACAGCACCACTTCCACACACGGTAGGCACAACATCCACTTTTCCCATTCCCACTTCCCAACCCCCTGCATCTTCCACCTCATTTAGTCTTGCACTCGACACGATGCTTGAAGCTGCCACTCAGCTTAAGCAAGAATATACCTTATTGGAAGAAAATAACAAAGGGCTTTGCACCCTCTCAGCAACACTCCAAGAGCGTGTCACTGCTTTGGAGTTCATTCATACGGAGTCACAACGCAAGATCTCTGCCCTCGAACAGGCAAATGCGCAACTCAAGGCGAGACATATAGAAGAGAGCAAAGCCATGGAGGAACAGCTGCGCGATCAAATGGGCCGCAATGCACGGCTTCAACGAAACATGGCTTTGCTACGACGACATCTGACGGCAGCGCAAGAAGAGAATAGACGGCTTCAACAGCAAAACCAAGAGAACCTCGAGGCTGCCATGGAGAACACCCCGGGGGCTCCCATAGACCCGGTCAAATTTCAAGCGGTCCCATCAGAGAGCATACAACAAATATTGGAAACGTATGCCAATCTGTTAGAAGCACATGATCAGCTTGCCGACCAGCTAAAGGACTTGCAGAGACCCCAAGAGTCTACACCACACCGACAGGAACATAAAGAAATGACAGACGCTGCTACTTCAACCGAACCTGAACCTTCAACGCCCAACGACGTGCTGGAGTTACGGCAGCAGATTGCAGAATTAAAACTGAAGTTGATGCAGTACGAACGACCCCCTTCCCCACCAGAGCAACCGTCAGAAGAAGAAGCAGTTACCATCCCAGTGGAGGAAGCATTAGTCGACGCCTACGAGCCTCAACCATTCCCAGGAGGACGCGTAACAGAAGAAGGTCAAGATACGTATGAGGAACCCCCATCAGCATGGATGAAACAAGTAGAGGAGATGGGGCAAACTCATCAGGAGCGGATATTCACTCAGATGCTGGCAATGAAGGCCATTGAGGACACCATCCTTCACTCAGAATACTTCAGGCACATCGCCCCTAGACGCCTTATCACTAGTTCAGAACTGCAATACAAGCCCTATTTTGTACTGTTAGCTGACTACAATGCAGAAATCAAACGGGTCACCAACAAGTGCCCCACATTTGCCACACAGTTCGAACCAGAAGACATACCAGAAGCGGCACGAAAAGGGGTCATATTCCAACCAACGTGGAGGCAAAAGTTACTCGAAACTTACCCAGAAATGCTTCGAACATGGGATCATGCCCCCATGCATTTGAGGTACAATCCGTGTTTTGGGCCAGTGCAAAGACGCCGATCATGGAAAGCTTTTGCCATCAAGGTTCAGAATAACGCAAACTGTAAAGAATGGCTCAATTACCCCGCTATCGCCCCCCCAACTGGTACTCCTACAGTGTCATACATGATTGCAACCATCAGACATTGGATACCACGCCTCCACCCTATGCCAGATGTCGCTGCCCAGATGATGCTCAAGATCTTCGACATGATGCAGGTCGTACTCAAAACTTTTCGCAATGTATGCCGTATTCAACCTCCTATTCCCGGGTTTATTAATGGTAATTACGACCTGCTATATGATATGAGCACAACCCCGAGCATACGAGTGGCTTACGCATGGCATGCACGCATAAGATATCTCCCTGCCTGCTACAAGCAAACATTTGACGATATGTTCACCACGGGGTTTTGGGAAGCACATTCAGAGGTATTTGCGCCACGGCCTACGC
Organism: Ceratopteris richardii; assembly: GCA_020310875.1. Lineage (NCBI taxonomy): Eukaryota > Viridiplantae > Streptophyta > Polypodiopsida > Polypodiales > Pteridaceae > Ceratopteris > Ceratopteris richardii. Next base: position 148,345,785 of record CM035435.1, read on the forward strand.
ATCTACTCCATCTCTTTGCATGCGAACAAACGATGCATTCTGAGCTTTACACGATGCCACAACCTGACATGCCTGGTACAGTGGATTGGGAGGCTTTGCAACGAGATCTAATCAGAGGTTTAAAAATCAAAGAACAAGAATTGGCAACCGACCTCCTGCAACAATACATTGATCAAACGGCGGAAAAGAGGTCTGTCAGAGGCGACAGACCCTAGGGGGGGGAGAGTGTTGACAGGATGCGGGAAGAAGCAAGTATGGACACACATGAAGATCTAGCACTGAGGCAACTTATTTTTTTCAAAACCCCCACATCATTCTAAAGTGATTCTCATCACTACGAACCCTTGTAAATATCATTTCACCTTTTTGTAGCTCCATTTTGTACAAGCCGAGGAGTCCTCGAGCTTGGGGAGCCTTAGATGTAGTTGCCTGTCAATTTTCATAATTTTTAGATCTCGTTTGGGCCCTCAAATAAGCCCCGGAACCTAATTTTTAACTAGGCCGGACACTAGGTCTGAACAGGGCCAAAGCTAGTCAAGAACTATAAATAGAGCTAGAGAGCTCATTTTAGAGGTTAGCTTCTTGTAGTTTGAGCTTGTATGAGAACTTTCTTGCAATAGAAGTGATTCCATTGTCTTACTCTCTTTGTTCTTACGGTGTGTGCGCGTGTGTGTGTATGTGTGTGCATGCTTGTGTGCTTCTCACTCACGCACTTGTGCTTCCACTTGCTCGTGGTCTTCATACCATCCTCATGTCTTCCCGGATTGACATTAAAGGAGGTGCTACTCATCACTGAGCTACACACTCTTCCCATGTACCCCATGGGGATTGAACCCAAGACCTCTTCCTTCACACCCTTGAGTCTTAACCATTAGGCTAAGTGGATTACTTGGTTACAAGAGTAAATGACCTACCAGTAAGTCTAGACTCGAGATCTTTGGCCACACAAACGAATGACCAAATGGAGTTCGATTTCAGATCTGTCTGAACCAATCGGATCCCTAGATCACAAACTTACTTTATTACATTCTTCCCCCCTTGGAAAATATTTTCGTCCTCGAAAATTAGAGCTATACATACTGTAGGCAACCCCCGAGCCTCATGTTCTAAAACTTGAAGAACATGCATTCATTCAAACAGGTTATTTACTTAGAACTTGAAAGTAAAAAACCTTATCATATTCTAGATCTTGAAGAACATGATCGGTTTATCTACTTAAAACTTGAAAGTAGAAAACCTTCTTTATTTGGGACCAACTTAAAACTTGAAAGCTGGAAAACGTCGTTGGATTGTGGAAACTTTTTCCCATGTTGAATTTTCTTCAGTTCCATCCTTCCATTTTACTAAGCACTCTTCATACAAGTGGCTTCTTGTACATTTATCTCGGGTGCGAAGTATCCTTTGAGGTTCATGAGGAACTGTTTCATTTACTGGAATAGGAAGTATGACCTGTTGTCCAACGAGATTATCTGAATCTGTTAGACTCTTCCTAAGTCAACTAACATGGAACACTGGATGAATCCAACTATCATCTGGAAGTTGTAATTCATAAGCCCACAAACCAACTTTCTTGGTGATTGGAAAAGGACCGCAATATCTAGGCGACAACTTGGCGCATTGACCAGTCTTGAACTTTTCCGATCTTTCAGGAATACGAAGATAAACTTGATTGCCAACCTGAAAAATAACATCTCTTGGCTTTGGATCGGCATAAGCCTTTGCACGATCTTGAGCTTTCTTTAAGTTTTCTTTAGCTAACTTAAGTTTGAAGTTCATGTCTTGAAGGAACTCTTGAGCTGCTTGAACTCGTTCATTTTGAAGTCCCACTGCATAAGGAGACCTAGGCTGGAAACCATACATCAACATGAATGGACTAAATTCAGTTGATGAATTCTTGGCACTTTTATAGGCAAACTCAGCTAAAGGAAGATAATCTTCCCAATCAGTCTGTTTAGAAGTAACATAAGCTCTGAGTATGTCTTCCAAGATTTGATTGACTTTCTCTGTCTGTCCATCCGTCTGGGGATGTTCAACTGTACTTAAACTTAGTTTAGTTTCAAGTCTACTAAAGACTGCTCGCCAAAAATGACTTGTAAATCGAGCATCTCTATCAGAGACTATGTCTATTGGAAGACCATAGAGTCTATAAGGTTGATTTACAAATATTTTTGCAAGTTCTGGAGTCTTATAAGTAGTCTTGACTGGAATAAACTAAGCAAGTTTAGTCAATCGATCAACTACAACCCAGACTGAATCAAAGCCCTTCTGAGTGTGGGGTAATCCAGAAATGAAATCCATGGAAATGCTTTCCCACTTTCTTTTGGGAATTTCCAAAGGATGTAGCAATCCTCCAATTTTAAGTCGTTCAAACTTATTTACTTGACATTTATGGCACTTGGACACATAGTTTTGCACATCTCGATGCAAACTAGGCCAATAAAAATGTCTTTTCACTAACTCATAGGTTCGGTTAATACCAGGATAACCTGCACTTGGAGCATCATGGCATTCGAAAAGTACTTGTTTTTGTATGTCCATTATACTTGGGACACAAACCTTACCTTTATAAAGCAAATATTCATCTTGGAGAGAATAGTGTTTAAACTTTCTCTCAGAAGTACTTGCTTCATTTTGTTTAGCTTGTTCAGCTGCTTTCCATGCTTGACTGAAGCTTGGATCCTCTTTGCAACTTCCTTTCAAAGTTGAAATAAATTCACTTTGAATTTGTACAAAACTTAGATTGCTCAACATAGGCATCCGACTTAAGGCGTCTGCCACTGCATTGAACTTTCCTTTTCTGTACCTGAGATCATAATCAAACTCTTGCAACTGTTCGGCCCATCTAGCTTTTCTACCTCTAAGATCAGGTTGGTTTGCAAACCACTTAATGCTCTCTTGATCAAAGACTATGGTCAACTTTGATCCGTACAAGTAATGGCTCCATTTCTTTAGAGCATTTATAATAGCGAACATCTCTCGCTCATAGGTAGAGTAGTTTTGCTGAGCATGACTTAGCTTTCTACTCTCGAAAGCTATTGGTCGACCATCTTGGCTTAGTACTGCTCCTAATGCAGATGAACTTGCATGTGTCTCTAATTGGAAAGGCTTTTTCAGATCTATGATCTGTAGAACCGGGGCCAATGCTAAAGCAAGTTTAAGTTCTTGAAAACTCTTTGCTTGCTCTTCTTTCCAATTTAACTTTTGATGCTTCCCTTTGAGTTGATCCGTCAAAGGTATTGCAATCTTGGCATATCCAGCCATAAACTTCTGATAATATCCTACCAATCCGAGAAAACTTTGTAGTTCTCGAACCGTCTTGGGCTCAGGCCATTCAAGAATCGCTTGGACCTTTTCAGGATCAACTTTGATTCCTTCTGTGCAAATAATATGGCCTAAATACTTTACTTCTGGGGTAAAGAATTCACATTTTGACTCTTTACCATAAAGTTTATTATCGCGAAGAAGTTGAAAAACTTTTTTCAAGTGCTCTAAGTGACTTTCATGATCTTTACTGTAGATCAAAATATCATCGAGAAAATCTATAACAAATTTTCCCAAATACGGCTTAAGCACTTGATTCATCAAAGTCATAAATGTTGCGGGTGAGTTTGTCAACCCGAACGGCATCACTAAAAACTCGTAGTGGCCAAACTTTGTTCGAAAAGCTGTCTTGGGAATATCATCATCTTTGATTCTGATCTGATGATAACCTTGGCGTAAATCAATCTTAGAAAAGACTGTAGCCCCTTTTAAACTATCGAAAAGATCTTCGACTAGTGGCATGGGATACTTGTTCTTTATCGTAAGATTGTTTAACGCCCTATAATCTACGCAGAGCCTCATAGTTCCATCTTTCTTTTTCACTAGAAGGATGGGTGCTACCCATGGAGACTGGCTTGGGCGGATAAATCCTTTATCCAAATACTCTTGAATCTGATTTTCTACTTCTTGATTCTAGACATAGGTGAGGCGGTATGGGTTTTAAAATTTTGGCTTGGTACCCGGAAACAGATCTATGCTGTGACCCATGTTTCCATGAGAGGGTGGCAAGCTTGAGTCCTGGCTTCATTATTTACAAGTTTCTTAAGTTCAGTATATGAAATCAAAGGGATACTTTGAACATCATGCTCACGCTTGATTTTATACACTACACCATCGCGCTGGAATTCCAAAGTATTAGTAAAATAACACCTGGTCAATGAAGGTCCTAGACTCCATAGCCACTCTCTCCCTAATACCAGATCTACCCGATCCATGTTCATTATTTGGAAGTCCAAGGTGTCTTTAAATCCTTGGATTTCTAGTTCCAAATTACATATCATTGTGTCCCAAACACGGGTGTCTTGACCATGCATCATGGAAACAATGTATTTATGAGGAGATGGTTTCTGAGGAAGAGCCAGTTTTTTCACTAACGCATAATTGATAAAATTATGCGTAGCAGAGTCATCCACCATTATCCGGATGGTGTGCTCTTTTACTGATCCATGAAGCTTGACCAAATCATGTGGACCACACTCTTGAGGTTGCCACATGTTTTTGGAGATCTGACATGAATGGGTACTATCGCAGTGCATTATCTGAACCTTCTTTGCACTTGAATTTGCATCCAAGTCCAAAGTTTGAATCAGATGTATTTGCTGCTTACCCTTTCCCTTACTTTCTCTTCCAACTGGACAGGCACGACTATGATGTCCTGGCTTGAGACACTTAAAGCACAAATTTTCTTTTTGCGCTTTATCATGATCTTCTGGAGAAAGGACGTGTCTAAAAACACGAGGTTTTTTAGTCACCCTTTCATTTGATCTTGCCCATTTGCCCTTGCGCTTAAAGTTATTCTTCTGGGAATAACTACTTTCTTGCGGGACATCCAGACGTGAGTTATCCTCATAAATTTGGGCAACCTTAATCGCCTCTTCTAGGGATTTTGGTGCATGCCTTTTGACTTCATTTCGAATTCGCTGGTTAAGTCCTCTGACAAAACCGCGAAGTCGATGAAAGTCATCTAAGTTCTTTAATTTCAGAATAACATCTCGGTATTCTGAAATATACACTGATAACGATCTACCTTTTTGTTGAATTTTATCCCATGCCTCCCAATTGCGTTCCTCCTCATTCTCGGGGAGAAACTCTTTCTTGAAAAGGCGGGAAAATTCAACCCAGGTAGTAGGTTTCTTGTGAGTCTCAGAGAGATTCATCCACCAAGTATAAGCTTTAGGTCCTAGTGATAAACTCGCTTCTACTACTCTCACATGATCGGGGGTATGTTTGAGTTCATGGACATCGTTCCATTTCTCCAAGAAAGTCAAAACCGCATCTTTGTTCCTATCCTTATCCTCTCTAGAGAAATAAGGAGGACAGATCTCCTTTCCTAAGGAAAGATCCACGGGGCGGTTATGGCTTTCTGACATCCCTACCGAAGTGGCAAACAAAGGAGTAGAAGATATCAAACTAAGACGGCTCATACTTCCCGTTAGGGGAAACATGTCTATCTGGGGAGAGGATAATCCCTTATCCTTTTCCATCATAATAGACATTGGAGAAGTTGCGATCGTATCTGTGTGACTACCCAAAGTAGCCTTACTGATATCCCTAGGCGTCTGAAGTAGGTTCAAAATGGCCTTAAGGTGATCTTGGATTCCATCAACAGATTGATGGAGTACCACAACCGCATCCGGAATACTGGACAACCGTCCAAGTCTTTGCTCAACTAGCAACATCCTACTTTCCATATCTTTCCCCTCATTTAAAGTAGTGTTTGTTTCCCCTTTTCTCGCAGAATCCTCAACGTCTACTACTACAATCGTTGATTCTATTTTAGATGCATCAGACGCATGACTAGTATTTGAAACCATAGGTGTAGATGAATGCAATGCACGTGCAACTATTGGTGGTCTAGTCATGAATGAGGATGTTACTAACATAGGAATGGAAACATACATGGACACACTAGTAGTACTTGTAAGCGAGACGTGGCTAGAAGTCCCCTCCATCGCACATAGAGCGTTATTAAACTAACTTAGTATTCCTAATGCAAGTGGTGTGTGCAATCAAAATCAAAAGAGCTATGCAAGAATATCACAAGAAATCATCCCTGATGATTTGGTCTGTTGAGGTTGACTTGATTCTAGCCAAAAGTGCTAGAATTATGACGAAGTTAGGCCTCCGGATCTTCACTCCACAGCTCCACTTTGCTCAAACTTTAACTGTCCTTGCTTGTTTCTTTGGCTAAAGAAGAGTGCTCCTCGGGTTCCGGGCTGCAACAGTTGGGCTCCGATCTTCAGCGCGTACTACAGAGTTAATATTAGCCGTTGCCGATAACGAGCACACAATGGAATTGAGTGCCTTGGCTACAACAAATTCTTCTCAGATCTGCCAACCGAGTTTGAATCCCGGACGGTGCAGCTTGTAGAACTTTTGTTTTCCTCGTTGCTCCTTATTTGAGAGACCTTCTGCAGCACCAATGCGAACAATTTCATCTGCTCTCGACACTGTATCGCGAACGCCCGTTTGGCCTTGTCGATAAGGCAGCGTGCTCACGTATGAGGGACGTGAGTTCGACTCCTCTGCTCTCCACAGCAGAAAGTATTAATCTTTTGCTTCTTAGTGAAGGCTCATCCTACACAAATCGACTCCACCGCGGATCAAAAGTCACGAACACCTGTGTACTTCGTGGATAGGTGACCGATTTCCCAAGTCGTGGATGGGGTTCGAGTCCCATGGGCTTACAACAAACATGATTAGCCTTTTTAGCTTGAGAGCTTCTGCAGCGCGAAACTCAAACTAAGTAAAGCTGCGGCACACATTTCTAGACAGTCGGGAGCAAACTTTGTAGAAGAGCTTATGCACGCAAGAACTCATGAGCAAGATGATGAAGATGAGAGCTATGGAGATTGCTCTGATACCAATGCAACAGCGTAACGACTGGAAATGCTCTTGAATGAATGACTCTCCTCCCAACCATATGCCTCCATATATAGCTCTCTCCAAGGGACTGCTTGCATGGGCAGGTGGATACTAACCATCCAAGTTTCAGCCATGTAACTATATGTGCGACAAGTGTCCCAATTAGCCAGAGTTAACTCCAGTGGATGCTTCTAGAAGGTTCTAGAACTCTTTGGGCAAAACACTCTTCCCATGTACCCCATGGGGATTGAAACCAAGACCTCTTCCTTCACACCCTTGAGTCTTAACCATTAGGCTAAGTGGATTACTTGGTTACAAGAGTAAATGACCTACCAGTAAGTCTAGACTTGAGATCTTTGGCCACACAAACGAATGACCAAACGGAGTCCAATTTCAGATTTGTCTGAACCAATCGGATCCCTAGATCACAAACTTACTTTATTACAGGTTCAACCCCCATGGGGAGCATGGGGAGAGTGTTTTGCTCAAGGAGCTCTAGAGCCTTCTAACTCAAGTTAACATGAGTTAACTTGAGTCCATTGGACTTAACTCAAGTGGCGAGTATAACAACCACTAGTGAACTCTAATCAAAGGTACTAAAACAGTGGTCGAGATCACTCCAACCACTAGTAGATGCTAGTGGAAGATATGAAAGGAGTGGAGGAGATTGCACATGCACTTGTGGACTCTAGTTACATTTACGGTCCTCATTGATTTGAGCATCTATATATACAAGCATAAGGTTGGGAGGAGAGTCATCTCTCTAGCACGTGGTGGTCGTAATTGTAGCTCTCTTGCACAAAGCATCTAAGCCTCTGCCATTCTAGCTCCATAGTTTGCACATGTCAAGATGAATATTTTACTAAAGGTTTTTGAAGGTGGTCTTATCAGGCTTGAATCTAGATCAGAGTCTAGTACTGTGATGAACATGTGAGGGTTAGGTATTCATCATCAATCCCCTCCAGTGGTTCCGAAAAATATAGTCAAGACAAAAAATACGTAGTGCATGAGAGGAGCCAAGATTAGATATACTCAATAATCCACCTGCAAGTGACCACAAATGATCCATGACACTCTAAGCTGTATACCCCTCTTTATGAGGAGAAGCCAATATAAGGGTTCGGACATTTGTGATGAGGTCTATATGAGGCCAACAATTATTCTAGATGATCTATGTGAGTCTAGTCAGAAGGCTAGCCAACGCATATACTTGAGTCACACCAAAACTCCAGAGGTATGACACTGCACAAGTCAACCAACCCAGAATTACGATGTTGGATCTAGAAGTCTGGTGGAAATCTGGTTCGGTGGAAGTTGAGTTTGATGGAAGTCCGATCTGGTGGAAGTTGATTTTGGTGGAAGACCAATTTGGTGGAAGTCAAGTTCAGTGGAAAGTCCATTTTGGTGGAAGTCCACTCTAGAGGGTGTTTAATTTGGAGGTTTACTCAATCCGATAATTACACAATTTGGGTTGTTCCAAAATTATAGGAGATCTTGATGTTTATGCCTAAAATATAGCATTAGGCAATCCTCCAAATCATGCCTAAAATATAGCATTAGGCAATCCTCCAAAACCAGTCATTGAGCAGAAATCAATCACAGATACACACACTATTAATCCCTTCATCTAGATTCTGTCTATATCGCCATTTAATCTTCATAATGGGAGCACACAGGTGGACAATATCATTAGTGTATATTGCTGTTGGCAATTTGAGATTCCGAGTTTTCTTTCTCTCTAACTATGTATAGTTTTTTTGTTAGTTTTGCTTCTCACTACTCGACCTAATGATCCAATTCTGCTGCATTATTCTGGATCGTTATATATATTCTTAACATGGTATCAAAGCTTAGGAGATTTTGAGTATGACAGAAGCAAAAACATAGAATTCATAAAGGTCTTCAAATGACTTAAGAGAGAAGATGTCGAGCGGTGTGTCTTCATCTTCTATTGGGAATCAAGTTGATTCATCAGCAGGAGTATGCAAAACACAAACCGGAGCAGTAATAATGCTGGTCATGCAAACATTGTGGGTACAACCTCCAACATTCAGAGAAGGTAAACTCCATGGTACTAATTACACCGTGTGGAAGTTTAAGATCACTTCCATCCTTGACTCCTATGAGCTACTCGAGACTGTACTTGGGACTCACTATGAGCCCCAAGAAACAATTTACTCAAATAATCTTGGTTGGATGATTCCTCCCGATGCTGATCTTTTATGTGCTTGGAAGCAAAGGAATGTAGATGCACTCTGTACTCTAGTGACAAGTACTTCTCATAGTGTTTAGACTCTTATTCAGCACACCACAAAGGTGTGTGAGGCTTGGAACATATTGAGAAATCAATATGAAACTCAAAATCAAACACAGATTTAGAACTTGGAGAATCAGCTAGCAGTAGAGAGGTTTGTTGATGGGGAGACTGCTAAAGTGTTTATCACACACATAAAGAATCTACGAAATCAAATGGCAAGGAGCAGGTGTACGAAGTCAAGTAAGAAGCTATCTCGACATTGTCTTTGAATTTGTCCACCGAAGTTTGATGGTCTGGTAACTGCCCTTAATACCTAGATCAAACCTCAACCATTAACCTTTGAAGAATTCAGTGCCTTACTCATGGAGGAGGAGCTACGACTCAAGGCAAGGAATGACAGTAGTAGAGGAGAAGCTGCATTCATGGTAAATGCCAAAGGTACTAAAACCGATTCTTTGAGAGATGGGGACAAAAAGAAGAAGGACAAGAAGTTCAAGGGAGAGTGTTTCCATTGTAAGAAGAAAGGCCATGGAATCCAAGACTGTCACATTAAGAAGGCAAAGGAGAAGAGTGGCTCTTTAAAAAGTGGTAAGGGTAAGGAGATTGCTAACACTATCGAAACTGAGCTTGAGCTGTTTGTTATGGTAGAAGAAATGTGTTCTTCGGCTGAAGATTCAACTGTGGATGACTCATGGGTTTGGGAGAGTGGTGCCTCTTGTCATATCATAAGCAGAAAAGACCTTTACAGTTCCCTACAACCTCTAGAGGAACCCATCATGGTAAAGGTAGGGAATAATGCAAGGTGTCCTGCAAAGGGTAAAGCTACGGTGTCTTTCATTAACAGTAAAGGAGATATTAGAAAGCTTATAGATGTGTTGTATGTTCCACAAATCAAATGAAGTTTAATTTTGATGGATTCTATAACTTGTCAAACTCATCAGGTGTCTTTCAATAAGATAGGGGCTGAAATTCTAGGCGGGAATAATAATGTTTTCGGGACCGGAATAAGGATGAACAACTTGTACAAGTTGTGTGCTCTTACAACCATGATTGGTGTGGGCACAAATAAGCTTTGGCATGAAAGATTTGGCCACATTGGATACCCGATACTAAAAGAGATGCACTGGAAAGGTATGGTTGCTCACCTCCCTCCGATTGCAGAAATGAAAGAACCGTGTGAAGCTTGCATGATGGGCAAGCAGCAGAGGAAGGAATTACCACAAGTAAGCAAGAATAGAGCAAGCGGTCCTCTTGACTTGGTGCATGCTGACTTGAGCAAAAAAATGCCTACACAAGCCTTGAGAGGATATCCCTACTTTATGTTACTTGTCAATGACTATAGTAGGAAGATGTGGGTGTATTTTCTTGGGGATAAGGCTCAAGCTTTTGGTAAGTTCAAAGAATGGCTCCAGCTTGTCGAAATAGAAACATGGCAAATGAAGAAGTTCAGGACGAACGGTGGAGGTGAGTTCATGTCAACCGAGTTTGATGATTTCTACAAGAGCAAAGGAATAAAACACGAACTCACAATGGTGCATAGCCCTCAACAAAATCATGTTGCTGAACTCCGGAATCGAACAATTATGGAAATGGCAAGGTATATGTTGAAGGGAAAAGGACTACCAAATCATTTTTGGGCAGAGCCATAAATACAACTATTTACATCCTAAATTGTAGCGACCCAAAGGCTCTTGATGGAAAAACTCCACATGAAGCCTATACTGGTAGATAGGCTTCGGTTTCCCATTTCAAAGTGTTTGGAAGTGAGTGTTATGTACACGTTCTAGACAAAGAGAGAAACAAGGTTCAACCAAAAAGTTCCAAATCTATCTTCTTAAGGTACAGTGAAGAGAAGAAAGCTTATAAGCTTTATGACCCGGAGGCAAAGAAGATCATAACGAGTCGTGATCTAGTGTTCAAGGATGACCAGAAGCCACATGTGGTGGAAGAAGAAAAGAAAGCTTCCACTCTATCATCAGACAAAGAAGTAATCCACTATGAACCTGACCTAAGAGCTAGCCCTTCTATGAAAGAGAAGGAAGCGTCATCCTCAGATGATGAGACTATAAAGTCACCAACCTATTGTCACTCAAGTGGAGAAGCCATTGCCACACGGTGGGTGAGGTAGCTCTATGATTTTGCAAATCCTTCCATAGTCAATTGAATAGATTGCGGATGGTCCAAGATGATCACAAAGAATAGAGGAACAAAAATGGCTAGAGGCCCATATTGTAAAATTATCATTGATGGCTTAGACTATTGGCAAACAAACAAAGGAGCTGACAAGTGTGGAAGAAGCACAAAAAATTCGGAACTAGAGAGCTGCCATGCAAACAAAATACAATAATATCATGAAGAATGGAACTTGGGAGCTAGTGGATCAACCTCTAAAACGCAAGGTCATCGGCACCAAGTGGATCTAGAAGCTAGAATACAAGGCAAACGGTACTTTGGAGAACTACAAAGCTAGAATTTTGCAGAGGTCTATTCCCAAGTTGAAGGGATTGACTTCGGTGAATCGTTTGTCCCTACAACAAGGATGATTACTATTTGGCTAGTACTAGCTCTGGCTGTACATAAACAATGGGCACTATATCACATGGATGTCAAATCAGCATTCTTGAATGGAGACCTCAAGGAGGAGGTATATGTGTCTCAGCCACCAGGGTTTGACGTTTTCCATTCAGAGAACAGAGTATGTAAGCTGAAGAAGGCATTGTACAGGTTGAAACAAGCCCTGAGAGCATGGTACGAGTGAATAGATAGATAGCTTTTGCATATAGGATTCAAAAGATGTGCTTCTGATGCTAATTTGTATGTTCTAAAGAAATGAAGGAAGACAATTGTGCTTGTACTCTATGTAGATGATCTTGCAATCTCGAGAAATGATAATGCACTTCTCAAAGAAACAAAAGATGTCTTGAGTTCAGAATTTGAGATGATGGATTTGGGCTTAGTGCATTATTGCTTAGGTCTTGAAGTTTGGCACAAACCAGGGAAGATCTTTATTTCAGAACAAAAGTATGCGAAGCAGGTGTCGAAGGCATTTGACATGAACGATTGCGAAGAAATCTCTACACCGAGGGAAATCAACACAGAATTATCTATTGAAGATACTTCACCCCTAGTTGATATTGGAAGTTATAGGGATATTGATTCCAAAAAATCAATTTTTGGGTATTGCTTCTCTTTAGGTTCCAAAATTGTTTCTTGAATCAATAAGAAGCAACTGACTGTAGCACTATCTTCTATTGAAGCTGAGTACAAAGCAACATGTTTTGCTACATGTGAAACAGTATGGTTGAGAAGGGTCTTATGGCGTATAGGAACTCAAGGACAAGAGGCTACAAGGTTGAGATGCAAGAACCAAAACTGCATAGCCATCGCCAAGAATGCTATTTGTCATGCACGTAATAAGCACATAGAAATTTAGTACCATTATGTGCAAGAGTTAATAGAAGATGGAATTGTGGAGTTATGCTATTGTCAAACCAAAGAAAATGGAGCAAACATTTTCACCAAGGCTCTAGGAAGAGAGCATCTGTATCGACAACTTTAGATGCTTGGCATTGGACCAAGAAAGTAGTTCACTATAAGTGGACATTGCGGGGGGGTGTTAGATATACTCAATGATCCACCCACAAGTGACCAGAAATGATCCATGAAACTCTAAGCTGTATGGCCCCCTTTATGAGGAGAATATAGTATAAGAGTCCGGACATTTGTGATGGAGTCTACATGAGGCCAACAATAGTTCTAGATGATCTATGTGAGTCTAGTCAGAAGGCTAGCCAAGGCATATACTTCAATCATACTAGAATTTGGGAGGTATGACAGTGTGGAAGTCAACCAATCTGGAATTACGATGTTGGATATGGAAGTCCGGTCCAGTGGAAGTCGAGTTTGGTGGAAGTCTGTTCCGGTGGAAGTTGAGTTTGATGGAAGACCCCTTAGCAAACTCAAAGTCTTCTAACACGTCAATAATGGCCTCCAAGATGGCTGTAGCCTTTATGAATCCCTTTTGATCCTCGTTGATCCAAGAACACAGATGGAAGATAATGCGATTCACAAGAGCCTTTGCTAAGATCTTATAGCCTCTTTGTAGCATAGTGATGGTCGCCAGTTTTCAATCCTATCTTTTCTATCTTTTCTATGAATCAACCCTTCATTGCGAAAGTTAGGAAGAGCACCAAAGTGAAGAGCCTCCTTCCACATTGAAAGTAATAGTCTCACTAAGACACTCATGAAAGTCTTCAAGAACTCGTTGGTGAGACTGCCCAAACTTGGGCTTTTACCACTAGGGTAGAGCATCAATAACTTCTAAAATCCTTGTGTCAATGATAGGGAATCCAAGAACATGCATGATGTTTTGAGGAATTATTTTTGATCTAATTCTAGAGATGCTAGCCATGCAATCCCACCTCTCAGAAGTGAGTGGCAAGGACACCCCAAAGAGTTGCGTGAAGTGGTTGGTAATTAGTTCATTATCTTCTTTTGCATAAGTTCATTCCAAACCATTTTTATCTATTAAATAGGGTACCTCTTCCTTGTTTTGCTTCTTCTTTAAGAGCTTACACATCTATTTTGTCAGTTTATCTACTTTGCCCGCCCACCACCAGCCTTTAAAATAAGTATGCAAGTTCTTTGTTTGAATCTCCTCTTCATATCTTAGTTTGCTTCTAATTTTCTAGAGTCTAGGTTGGAGGTGGGAATTACCATTATTTACTTCCATCTCAAGATGCCAAAGCTGATCATATAGATTTTCCCTTCTCACACATTGAATGTTTAGAATCTCTTTTCCGTCTTATAAAGGAGAACTTGGGACTGCTTGACAGCTAACTTCCAACACTTCATCAAAGAGGTGCAACATCTAAAGGCTTCACTCCACATCATGGAGATTGTTGGTGCAAGTCAATCACCAATTGATGTTTTGGATAAAGACTTGAAGTTAAAGGATGAAGAAAAGATCAACAATTGAAGATTGAAGATAGATTATGTTCAGGAAATGAAGACTTGTATACATATGTACATTAATTTGTCACTTATACCTTTTGTATGGTCATGAGCTTGTACATATATTCCTATATATACAAGTAGAAAGTCAAGGCAAGTATGAGAGAGCATGAGATGAGAAGAATTAGAAGTTGAAAAGAGCCATTAGACACTTTATAAGTGAGGAAGATCTCTCTCATCATTCAGATGTAAAAATTTTTCTGAGAAAGAAGAAAAATTGCACCCGATCATTTGCTGAGTACTCCTTCTGTGTTTAATCTTTTGTGAAATTCTTTTGTGCAAGTCTAAGTCTATAGTTGATTGACCTCTGTACAAGTTTTCAGATCCTAATTGTGATCAGGCTGAGAGAATTTAGAATAGGAACATTTACATGTGTAAATGTGAAGAAGTGAAGTTGCAACAGGTGCAAAATTCAATGGTAATGTTTCGGTCAGTTTTCCTTCCAAAGTGTAAAGTTTTGAGCAAGCAAGCACTCATTCTTTAAGTTGGAAGGTAAGCTACCTATGGCTAAAAGCATTTGAATAAACGGGTTGTAATTTGGGAGAAATGTGTGTTAGAAGTTGTAGGTGTCAAAATGGACTCTACAAGAGGACAATTCAGACATAGGTAGATTGTTTGGATCATTTCTCAAGATTTACTGAATTTTTTGAGAAGATCTAACTTGGAGAAGGTGCGCAATCTTTAGAAACATATTTTGAAAACTCTTATAAAAAACTTTACACATTTGGTTAGTCAATGAGTGAGTTATGTGCAACAGACTTTTATGAGAAGTGACTCTCTTCACAGTTAGTTCAAAATTTTGATAATCTGGTATTGGTCTTTCAAATTGGTAAAGGTTTTGAGTTGTTCTTGATATAGAGGTGCTCTATTATCAAGGATAGTTTGTTCTTTTGGAGATTAACACTCTCCATTAGTGGTATCAGAGTAGGAATCAACAAAATAAAAGAAAGAAGGACCTCGACTGCTGCAGTCATACAGAAATCAACACTTGAATGTTCAAAAGTGAAAGTTTAGAGAGAAAGATTGAGAAGGAGGTTTGAAGCTATCAAGAAGATAAAAGAGAACTTCATTCAAAGTAAAGGTACACTTATTTCTCATAAAGCTTGAAGAATTTAATACACAGGTGAAGAAAGGATGGGAGATTCTCTTCAGATAGAGAAATTGGAAAGAGAAAACTATCCAGCTTGGTCAATGAGGATGGAAGCTCTTCTCATGAGCAAAGACCTGATAGGTTACATCACAAGTGAAGAAGAAAAACCACAATTGAGAGATCCTAGTGTTCCAACTAGGGATGAACTCTCAGATTTGAAGACTTGGATGAAGAAGGATGCTCAAGCAAGGAGCATTATCTACATGGGAGTCAATGACTACTTGCTACCTCATATTAGAGGTCTTGAAAGTGCAAGTTACATATGGAATGCTTTGGAGGAGCATTTCCAAAATACGACAAAGTCAAGGAAGGCATCCTTATGGGCAGAGTTCACTACATTCAAGAAGAAGGCTTCTCAATCCATTTCTGATTATGTAACAAGAATGAAGGACATTGCAGATGCGTTAGGAGCAGTTGATGAAGATATTGAGGAGGATAAATTGGTAAGGCAAATCCTCAGAGCTTTGAGAGGAGATGAGAAATAGAAGCCATTCATATTGTCTACTGAATTGTCACTAGATCATTTTACTCCTGATTTAAATCAGTTGCTAGGACACATGCTAACTTTTGAGCAGGATGTCAAAGGTGATGGTGATAAGAGTGCAGGTCAAGCAATGTATTCAAAGGATAAGAAGAAGAATAGCAAAGGCAAGCAACAAGTAAATGAAGAAGAAGGTACAACTAGCCAAGCCAACTTCCGAAGAGGAAGAGGAGGTGGCAAAGGTAGAGGAAGAGGCAAAAGCAATAAAGATGGAGTCAAAGCTTGCTAGATTTTTGGTAAGAAAAACCATTTAGCTCATGATTGTTGGCATAATAATAAGAATAATGGAGGATATAATCAGAATTTTAATTCAAGAGGAAGAGGTGGCAGAAACCAAAGAGGTAATTTTAGAGGTAGAGGTTACTTTGGAAGAAATGTAGGTAGAGGATTCCAAAGTCAATCCTACAACAATACCTACTACAATTATGCTTCAAATCAAAAGGAGGATTCAACCTTAATCATGAATACAACTTGTGAAAGGCAAAGTGAAGACCAAAGAGTCTTTTACATTGACTCAAGGTGTAGCAATCACCTAAGTGGTAATATAGCCTTGATGACTGATTTCGAAAATAAGGTAATCAATCATGTAGTTCAAACAGGTGATAATACAAAGCACAATGTGAAGTCAATTGGATCACTGAAGGCCAAGGATGGAAGTACTCTTCTCAGTAAGGTCTTGTACGTTCCTATAATTCCAAAGAGTCTAATAACTATAGGGCCAATTGTTGAAAAAGATTATGAAGTTAGGTTCACTAATGATGGAGTTTTTGTGGAAGACCCTAGCAATGGGTATAAACAAATTTTTTCAGGAAAGAAAGAAGGAAGACTCTTCACATTGAAGATTCAAGGTAATGTTGGTCATGCCTTGTTCACTTATGGAGGACATAAGATCTCTGAGTTAGATCTTTGGCATAACAGACTTGGACATTTCAATGAAAGAGGTATTAAGGATATGGTTAACAATGGTTGAGTGCTTGGATTGCCTAATGTTGCAGGTCAACACATGACATACAGATGTGAGGCATGTCAATTAGGTAAGGCTCATAAGCAATCATATTCTAAACATGGTTTCATGTATTTAGAGAAGCTTGAATTGGTACACACAGATGTGTGGGGACCATCAAAGGATTTCAGTATAAATGGTTCAAGATATTATGTGATTTATGTTGATGATGCTACCAGGTGGATCACTATATATGTGATCAAAGATAAATCAGAGGTATTCAATACATTTAAGCATTATTGTGTGTATGCAGAAAGAATCATAGGTCAAAAGTTGAAGAGACTAAGGTCAGATGGAGGGGGAGAGTATTTTTCTAATGAGTTCATTGATTACTTATGGAATGCATGTATAAAAAGGGAAGTTACTTGCAGGTACTCTCCTGAACAAAATGGTGTAGCAAAAAGGAGAAATAGAACTCTTGCTGAGTTTGCAAGATCAATGATGAAGGAGAAAAATTGTCCAAATTATTTGTGGGCTGAGGCTGTAAATGCAGCCACATATTTGGTCAATAGATTACCATGTAAATCTTTGTAGGGTATGACACCATATGAAGCTTTGTGGGGTAAGAGACCTACATTAGATCATTGCAAAGTGTTTGGATGTTTGGCCTATGCATATGTGCCATCTCAGTTGAGGCATAAATTGGAACCTAAAGCTGAAAAGTATCTGTTCATTGGATATGATGATAAACAGATGGGATATAGGTTGTGGAGTCCATCCACAAAGCAATTTCTTGTATCAAAGGATGTTACATTTGATGAGCAAGGTACTTGGTATGTAGGTACGATCAATAATCATGGAGGTGATGAGGAAGTTTTGAATAAGAAGAAAGGTAAATCAAAGGTTCAGATATTTGATGAAGAAGAGAACAATGAAGTACAAGTTGAAGTTGAAGAAGTGCCAAGGTTTGATCCTGAATGTGATGAACCAAAAACTTCAAGAAGTGGAGAACTGAGAAGGTCATCAAGACACAAATGGAAACCTACAAGGTATAGCTATGACACTTCTTTTTTGACTACTAAAGATTATGCTTACATGGTGAAAGCAAATGAAGACCCTTCTACATATGAAGAGGTAAAAGGTAAGGAAATTTGGGAGAAAGCTATGCAAGAAGAGTATGATGCATTGATGGAGAATGAGACATGGGATTTGGTTCCTAAACCAAATAGTCAGAAGATCATTGGATGCAAATGGGTTTACAAGACAAAGAGGTATGCAGATGGAAGTGTGTCTAGATATAAAGCTAGACTTGTTGTGAAAGGGTATGCTCAGACATATGGTATAGATTATGATGAGACCTATAGTCCTGTGGCAAAGATGACAACCATCAGGACACTCATAGCCATTGCTGCATGTAAAGGTTGGAGATTATGTCAATTAGATGTGAAGAATTCTTTTCTTAATGGTTATATTTGAGATGATGTTTTCATGGAGCAACCACAAGGGTTCAGAGATAAAAGGCTTTCAAAATATGTATGTAAGCTCAAGAGAGCTTTGTATGGTTTGAAGCACGCCCCAAGGGCATGGAATTATAGACTTGTGAAGTTCTTGAAGGAACTTGGTTTACAAGTATGTAAAGCTGATAGTAGCTTGCTTGTCAAAGCAAGTGATGATGGGTTCATTTATATGTGCATATATGTTGATGACATAATCCTTACAGGTACAGATGCAAAAGGCATACAAAGCCTCAAGAAGCAAATGGAGAAAGAGTTCAAGATTAGTGACTTTGGAGACTTGTCATATTTCTTGGGCATGGAGATCTCATATACTCAACATGGAGTATATGTAACTCAAGAAAGGTATTTGAAGAATTTATTGATCAAGTTTAAAATGGAAGATTGCAAGGTAGCACCTACTCCAATGGAGATGAGTCACAAATTGAGCAGATATGGAGGAGAAGAATTCAGGGATATGAAGCTATATCAAAGTCTGGTTGGTAGTCTAATTTATTCTACATTAACTAGGCCTGATTTGTCATATGTAGTTGGAGTGTTGTCTCAATTCATGCATTGTCCTAGAAAAGAACATTGGGTTGCTAACAAAGAGTGTTGAGGTACATTAAGGGTACACTCAAGGAAGGTTTGTATTATGGTTTTACATCAGATACAAACATCAAGATATATAGTGATACAGATTGGGCAGGTAATCCTGATGATAGGAGATCAACTTATGGGTACTTGTGTTATGTGGGAGATAAGTTAATCTCTTGGTGCGCCAAGAAGCAACACACAGTTGCTTTTTCATCTACAGAAGCAGAGTATAAAGGTATGGTTGAAGCTACAAAGGAAGTCATATGGTTGAAGACTCTCATGAAGAGTTTTGACATCACTTAGAGTACACCCACTATTCATGGAGATAACATGAGCTCATTGTATCTAGGTGCTAATCCTATTTTTCATGCCAAGACTAAACACATTGAGATTCAGTATCACTTCTTAAGAGTGAAGGTGATGGATAAGGAGATTGAAGTCATACATACTTCAACAAAAGATCAGATTGCAGATATGCTAACCAAAAGCTTGGATGGACCAAAGCTACAAAGATTCAAAGACATGGCAGGTATAAAGAAGATAGAGAAAACCTCAATTGATGATTGAGGGGGAGCTATTGGTGCAAGTCAATCACCAATTGATGTTTTGGATAAAGACTTGAAGTCAAAGGATGAAGAAAAGATCAACAATTGAAGATTGAAGATAGAGTATGTTCATGAAATGAAGACTTGTATACATACGTACATTAATTTGTAGTTAGCTCACTTATACATTTTGTATGGTCATGAGCTTGTACATATATGCCTATATATACAAGTAGAAAGTCAGGGCAAGTATGAGAGAGCATGAGATGAGAAGAATTAGAAGTTGAAAAGAGCCATTAGACACTTTAGAAGTGAGGAAGATCTCTCTCATCATTTAGATGTAAAATTTTTCAGAGAAAGAAGAAAAATTGCACCCGATCTTTTGCTGAGTACTCCTTCTGTGTTTAATCTTTTGTGAAATTCTTTTGTAAAAGTCTAAGTCTATAGTTTATTGACCTCCGCACAAGTTTTTAGATCCTAATTGTGATTAAGCTGAGAGAATTTAGAGTAGGAACATTTACATGTGTAAATGTGAAGAAGTGAAGTTGCAATAGGTGCAAAATTTGATGCTAATGTTTTGGTCAATTCTCCTTCCACAGTGTAAAGTTTTGAGCAATCAAGCACTCATTCTTTAAGTTGGAAGGTAAGCTACCTAATGCTAAAAGGATTTGAATAAATGGGTTGTAATTTGGGAGAACTCTGTGTTAGACGTTGCAAGTATGAAAATTGATTCTACAAGAGGATAGTTTCAGACATAGGTAGATTGTTTGGATAATTTCTCAAGATCTACTAAATCTTTTGAGAAGATTTAACTTGGAGAAGGTTCAAAATCTTTAGGCGACATTCTTATGCAAAGTTTTCTAAAAAACTTTACACATTTGGTTAGTCAATGAGTGAGTTATGTGCAGCAGACTTTTATGAGAAGTGACTCTCTTCACATTTAGTTCAAAATTTTGATAATATGGTATTGGTCTTTCAAATTGGTAAAGGTTTTGAGTTGTTCTTCATATAGAGGTGCTCTAACATCAAGGATAGCTTGTTCTTTTGGAGATTGACACTCTCCATCACAGATCACGTGTTGAATTGAAGGAAGGGAGAGGATTGATGGATCAACATGAAACCAGGGGGTCTTCTTATGTCTAAGAAGAGGTTTGAAGGTGACAATCATTGGTCAGTGATCAGATAAAACTAAATCTAGAGTTGAGAAAAGGATGGGGACCCTACTTCTTAATGATGTTCTATGTGATATAGCTCCTATAAAGTCTAGCTTTTTGCAAATCTTTGCCCAACTGGAGTTTGACCAAGAGAAACCATGCACATCTTTGACTTCCACTTGATCATGTGAAGCTTAACATAGTCCCATGTGTCTTTCTCAATTCCATCAATGACACACCCCCTTTGGTCCCATCTATCGGACATAACTTCCACCATATCAAAGTCCCCATAGAGGATGAACTCAAAGGGTAGAGAGTCTAAAGAGTGCCAAGTACTCAATATTTCAGTGTTGAGATTAGGAGCATCAAACAAGGCAATGGTGAGTTGAAGAGGGCCCATAAAAAAATGCATCAATCCATTGATGGTCTCGATCTAATCTTATTCAAAATGAAGAATGGGAATTTACTACCATCTCTAGCTATGATCCATCTTCACATGAGCAATGTATGATGTAGATTGAGAGATTTAGTACTTTGATAGTGGTGCAACCAAACATATTACCTCAC
This sequence comes from Ceratopteris richardii, assembly GCA_020310875.1. Taxonomy (NCBI): domain Eukaryota; kingdom Viridiplantae; phylum Streptophyta; class Polypodiopsida; order Polypodiales; family Pteridaceae; genus Ceratopteris; species Ceratopteris richardii. Next base: position 148,366,951 of record CM035435.1, read on the forward strand.
AATATAGTTGCTTCACCTCTCTTGAGTCTATCCCTACAGGGAATATTTTCACATGTACTAGCAATTCCTCTTGACCTGTAATGGAGCTTGGAAAGATCATTATGAATACTCTTGATGACAATTCTTTCACATTGTTAGATGCTTCACATGTGCTTGGGATCAACACAAATTTGTTGTTAGATTCAGTATTAGCCAAGATTGGCTTGGTTGTCATTTTTTTTAATGACATTTGTACAAATCATAATATCTAGAATGATGATGTTATTATTGTCTTTTCCATTTTATGTCATGGGTTGTATTAGCTCATAGACTATGTAAAATCTATGAATGATGCAGCATGTGCAGTTCATGGTTCTCATGCTATCTTAGATGCAAAGCTTTGGCATGTACACTTTGGTCATCTAAATTTTGTTAGTTTGCTTCACATGTAGAAATTTGAAATGGTGTCCTCTCTACCTAAACTTGAAACACCTTCTAAGCATGTCTATGAAGGCCATATTTTGGGCAATGTAGCATTTCTCCTTCCCAAAAGATGGTTCAGTTAGAGCTTCTCATAAATTGCAACTTGTTCATGGTCATGTACCCTCATTTAGGAATTACCTATAATCCATGAGTTTCACTCATGAATTTTGCAAGTATGAATGGGTGCATCCATTGAAAACAAATTCTAAAAACTATATGTGCTTTAAATAGTTCCTCGTTATGGCTAAACATATGTTAGCATGTAAATTGGGCACCCTCCATTCTAATTGGGGGAGGGATACATTTCTTTTGATTTTAATGCATTTATGGTTGAACATGCAATAAAACTTCAAGGTACAATGCCATATACACCTCAAAAAAATGGATTTGTTGAAATAAAGAAAGGTTCTCTCATGGTAATGGTGAGGTGTGTGGTCAAAAGTTAGGCTTTACCACATACCTTCTTTCTTGATGCTATTATGTGTGCAATATATAATTTCATAAGTGTCCCACCAAAGCACTACATTCAATCACTCCATATGAGGCTCGGCATGTTTCCAAGCCATCCATTGCTCATCTGTATGTCTTTGGTTGTTCTTCATATGCATTATTTGTTATATATTTAGGTAGTGATATGTGTGAACACACTAGGACCGTTGAGGCACTTTTTTCCCTCGTTAGGAGGTTTTTTTCCCTCGGATTGTATATATGCCTATTGTCCTAACATATTACTTATCTTTGTACATTCTAGTGGTAATAGATTCAGTATTGTGTGTTGTGCTCCAAGCTTCATCTTCTTCCTTGTGTTGTTCACGTGCTTCTGTAGACCTCAAACTCCAACAATTGGTATCAGAGTAGGTCACCAATTCATCTAGGGTGTCGTCGACACGCCTCCAATCACAATCTTAGAGCACGAAATTTGGTGAGCGTACTAAACAGATCTGCTCCATGGTGTGGAAATTGCGATTTGAGCTCGTTTTGGCCTCAAAACGCACTATCGCAATGATTGTGCAAGCTATTTCATCTTTTTTTGCCAAAGATATATCTAGGTTTTGGTTTTCCAATATAAGCATTTTGAAGTCTACTACAAGTTTAGCAGAATTTGATATGGTAGTGTTGTTCAACTTTTTGAGATACAATCAATTTTTTGCATCAGGTATTTTAGTCATTGGCCAAGGTTGAAAGCAATGTTGTATTTTGTACATTGGCTGTTGAGGATAAGTTGGATGGTACCAATTAGCCATTATGGGCTTATATGATGTGTCATGTATTGCTTGTAAAAGGACTGCAAAATATTAGCTAGGGTGTTGAAAAATGTCCTATTACACCTACAAATACAGGTAGTAAAGTTAATGCAGATGGTGTTGCCTATAATGATATTCTGTAGATTCTTGTTTGTGCTACAGTTTTTGCTACACCTACCATAGAGCAAATTCATTGGGATGGCAGAGATGCTCAGACACATGCATTGATAGCCTTGTCTGTCAAATGTGCCATTATTCCTCACATTCGCTCTTGCAGAACAACTAGGATGCTTGGGATACACTTACCACTTTATACTAGGCAAGGAATGAGGCTCCTGTTGCTTACCTCTGAAAACAATTAGAGAGTGAGCACATGAATGAAGGAGATTCCATGGACAATTTTCTAACAAAGATCAAATATTTGAAGGAAAAATTGATTTCTGCTGATGAAATCTTGCCTAACAATTCACTTGTGCAGACTGTTTTGAATGGTCTTCCTTATTCATATCGGAGTTTTGATTCCACTCCTCGTTTGATGATGAAAGGAAATCCAAATGCCTTAACATTTGAGGAGTTAGTCTTTGTTCTATTGCAGGAAGATCAGTCTAGGCAGAATAGGTCCATTATGCGTGTTGCAGATCAAGCTTTCTTGGCTAGTCAAAAGGGCAAAGGTAAATGGAGCTCTTCTACTAGTAAGTAGAATCTACTAATTCTACACAATCAAAGAATGATGATAGAGACAACAAGAAAATAGGAGAGTAGAAATTGTTTTGCAAGTACTGTAAAGCAAATGATCATGTCATAAAGAATTGTTCAAAATTGGCTACAAAAGAGGCAAAGAAAAAGGAGTTTGGAATAGTTGTTGCAGAGGCCTCTACATAAAAAATAGAGTCAGCTAATCTAGCGCAAAATGAAGAATGGGTGTTTACTACTATTTGCAGTTTTGAACCATCTTCTCATAAATAATTTATTTTTGTAGTAGATTCAGATGTTTGGTACTTTGATAGTGGGGCAACCAAACATATTACATCACAACGCAGTTTCTTCACTTCACTCGATCCTTCCCCTATAGGGAATATTGTCACATGCACCAACAACTCTTATCCAATCATGGGAGTTGGTAAGATCATTCTGGCTATTGGTGATGGTATTTCTTTTACATTGTTGGATGCTTTATTTGTGCCAAGGATCAAGAAGAATCTGTTATCAGTTTCAGCTTTAGCCAAGATTGGCTTGGTTGTGAAATTTTTTGATGACAGATGTACATTTCATGATCTATCAAATGGTGACATAATTATTGCTTCTGACATTTTATGTCGTGGGTTGTAAAAGCTCATAGACTATGAAAAATTTGTGAATTATTCTGCATGTGCAGTACATGATTCTTAGGCTATGTCAGATGCAAAGCTTTGGCATGCACGCTTTGGTCATCTGAATTTTGCTAGTTTGCTATGCCTGCAAAAATCTGAAATGGTGTCACCAAAGGATGAAGCTCACAAAATGACATGCCACAACATCAAAACAATGGAAGGAGGTTGGCTACCATAGGAGGTCTGAAAAAGTGCATGGGTGTGCATGCAACCATCTAGATTTTGTCTTCATCATGTTCAAGATCGTGGAAATTTGGATCCTCATTAGAAGGGTAAATTCTTAGGCTTTTAAGGATTGAACACATGGTGGGATGGTTGCCTATAAAAGGAACCCCTTGGGTGCCCTCCAAAGGGAAGAAGAGTTGTATGTAGGTACACATTGTGGGTGTAGTGGGTGCTCCAAAGCTGAGAGAAGAAGTCTAACCTATGTCACTATATTGAGAGAGCTCTACAAGCTCTTAATTTGTAAGTCCCCATGACTTTGTAACAATTCTATTTCAATCAAGTTCATTTCTCCAATTCCTCCTATCTCCATTACCCTTAACCTTTGCTTATTCTATCAACTACACCCTTTCTTCTTCTCTCATTTCCTACTCCTTCCATCTTCCTTCCCTCTTTTCCATCATTCCCAAAACCATTGGGGATTGTGGTACTACCTGGCTCCTCTTGTCATTGAGAGTCTCTTTCTTGTGAGTGTTTAGCATTTTATGTGTTGGTACTAAGAGGGCGGTCTGGACAACCCTTGTCTTAAGAGTACTCGTGTAGTGTTTATGTGTTGGTACGAAGAGGGCAACGTGGATCACCCTTGCCTTAAGGGTACCTTTGTATTGATTGTGTTTAAGTGTACTAAGAGGGTGGCATGGATCACCCCCACCCTAATACTTCCATTTTATTTGTGTAACAAGGCAACACAAACCACCCTTGCCTTGGTAGTGCCATCTGTGTCTTTTTATGTGAATGATTTTGTAGGAGCCTAGTGTCTCTCATCTTCGATTCCATTCTCTATTTATGAGTTGAGCATCAAGGAAGTGTTAGAGGCCATTTCCTTAATGCCCCTCTCATAACCTAGTGCTCGAGCTAAGGAAACTCCCTATGAATGATCAAAACGGTAACCATTTTCAACCAAATCTTCAAAATTGCCCTAACCAACTATATCAACCAAGGCCCTTCATATGCATCAATATCTTGTATAGCTGGAAAATCCACTTTCAGCAATAGATTGCTCGATATTTTGGAGCAGAGCAGTTAGAAAAAATCCTTGCTTCAGAGGAGCCATTTATTCTTCCACTCTTGGGCTACACAATCAACTTTGACGTTTGGGTCTTCATCTTATTTTGAGGAAGCTATCACTTGAAAGGAAGCATGGCTACAATTTTGCCTCAGTTTTGTGGGAAACCAAAAGAAGATGCAATGGAGTTTGTGGAGACAATTGATTTTTGAACTTCATTGAAAGGGACAGTGGGCTAGGAGTGAAGAGGTGTGTGAGAAGGACAAGGGGGTGAAAAAATTTTTGATTTTTGAGGTATTTTGGCTTGAGTATCGCGATCGGTTGAGTTTTTGGTATTGCGATACCAAAAATTCCCTAGTATCGCGATACTCGCCAAGGTATCGTATCGTCAGGCACCAGTCTTGGTATCACGATACCACTTTGGTATCATGTCGCCAAGTTGGTATCGTGATCACACTTTATCCCAGTGGTATCGTATCGTTACCTACTGTGGTATCGTATCGTTCGCCTGCCAGTGTCGCATCGCGATACCATTTTCAGTATCGTATCGCCTCGGTTCTCAGGTATCGTATCGCGAGGACCTTGGTATCGTATCATATCGGTTTATATTCTAGTATCGTATCGGCGGTGTGCCTGGTATCGTTGGGAGCTTTGGTATCGTATCAAGAGAATCTCGGGTATCGTATCATCTATTCTGAAGGTATCGTATCGTCAGGATAGCTCGTATTGTATCGCGACCAACAACCGTATCGTATCGTCTACACTACAAGTGTCGTATCATGTAGATTTCAGGTATCGTATCGTGGCCAGCTCGGTATCGCCAGTGCAGTATCGTGTGGAAGTGGTATCGTCAAGAGTGGCTGAAGCATTTTGTCAGGCAACTTGAGACATTGGGAGAGCCACTCCAGGAGAGTCTCTGAGACTTAGAGAGTCTGAGGAGGGTGAATGAACTTGAGGTCAGGGAGAGTGCTAAGTAGCCGAAGAAGTGTCATATCTTTTGTGGGAAGTGCTGCCCAGGTTAGTCACCACTCCGTCTATTCAGATACCTCGAGTGAGTCAGAGGAGGAAATACCCATGGCTTCGGAAGACATGCAGGGTCCAACTCCAAGTAGAAATTTCATGACTGCTGTAGAGGGAGATTACCGCACTTCCTTGCAGTATGTGTCTACCAACGCCCAGGAGATCCCCATCTACCTGGATGGCTTAAACAGATCTGTGGCTAGGATGGTAACTTCCATGGATGCCACGATCGTGCCAAGACTAGCTGTCAAGTACGAAGGAGGAGCATACATAGACAAGATTGGTCACATCTACATAGTGACTGAATTTCCTGAGATGATCAATGAAAGGGGAGAGTTAGTGGAACCAGAAAACTCAGGAAGAACAAAACCTGAGGAGCTTGTGACTACTCCTAGAGGCAGATCCCAAGTAACACGAGTCTTGAGAGGAGACTTGATACCTCAAGACGACTACTTATTGGAAGTCTATATGATCCATGGATCAGACTTATTGCTTCAAACAGACTTACAGCTCCAGGGAGAGAAGAAAGCCCCATGACATTTTATGAGCTGAAGGATCCAGAAGACGAAACTAGACTCACATACTTGGACAAAAATCAGAGGAGATATTGGCCGGTTAGTGCCTTAGACAGGGCTCGGCTGAGATACATGGGTGTGCCTGTATTCCCTCAGAGAGATCAGGCAACTACTTCGCAAAACCCCTTTGGAAATCAACAAGAGACAGAACACACCACGTCAAAACAAACCAGCCAACGAAGTGTGCCACACCGTACCCATGTACAATTTGCAACTCCAAGAGTGCAAACACACAATCAGGCCCACGCAAGGGTAGGTAATCAGTACCGACCACCGATAAGACCACGACCACCAGTAGGAGGGCAGCCGAGAATGCCCCCAGTTAGACCAGCAATTCCTATCTTCCCTGTAATGCCGAGACCGCCAGAACCAATGAGAAGACTGAGACCTATCCAAGTGGCCAAGTGTGTAAGAAATCATTATGATGGATTGGGAGAACCCTACGATCACATTGCTGAATTTAAACAAGTTCTAAGGGCAAAACAAGTAGACGAATTTTTTGTGCAGTATGAGTTTTTTGGACTCACCCTCACAGGAACAGCTCTAACTTGGTTCCAGCCATTAGACGAAGTACCATTACCTCCAACTCCAGTAATATGGAAGAATTAGCCGAACTATTAGCAAAAAAACTAGGAGTCCAGGGACAAAGAACTTACCAACACCCAGCACAAAGAGTGCCTATGCTACGAAGATGTAGTCTATGTGGAGGAGATCACCCCACACACATGTGTGTGCAAGGAGGGACCGGTGCACATCAAACATACCCATACAACAGACAGCACCAACCAGGAACTGCTTTGTACTACCACATAGAACAAAAGTACACTAATCACACCACTGAAAATTGTCCATTCAATAGACAGGCACGACCATTCCAACCACCACAGTATCAACCATATGGATATCCACCTAGAGAGCAAGGCAGAGAGATGCCCAGATACAATCCCTATCTAACACGAGCAGGAATACCAAGACCGTATGAACAGGCACCGTATCCACCACCACAACGAGTGCTAGGGCCACAGCTGTCACAACCTCAACAGGTAGTACTTGTGAAGTATGCCCAACCAGAAGAAAATTTGGAGAGAGCCATAGTGCCAGCATCATCTACAATCAATGAGGAATCAGCGAACCCTGGATATGAGCTTCCACCGGGAAATTACTACCCATATGAAGCCAATATGTTAGATTACAAACCAACCTATGATTCGGCTTATTATGGATATGGAAATTATGACCAAAGCTATGACACTGAGGTCGCACCTCTAATGTATACCGCTCCTAAAGCACAACCACCCATGAGACCACCCATTAGACCACCTGTACCAAGAGGACCTTGTTATAGATGCGGAGGAGACCATTTTATTAGAGAGTGCCCTCGACCTTACAATCCACCAACACATAGGACTTGGGAAGGATATTGCAATGATTGCGAAAAGGAACATCTTTTCAGGGACTGTCCTAGGAATCCAACCAAAGTCCAAGATACTGCACCAATCAATGTAATTGAAGTAATAGAAGGATCTGACAGTGATAAGGAATATACTGTGCCATTGAAAGCCATTACAAGAGCTCAAACAAGGCAACAAAAAGGGAAACACCCAGAACAGGAACAAGAGAGCAATAAAACTGTAAGCCCTAAAGTTTAGGTAGTTGAAGATTTTGAGGATCCACGCGAGAGTACCCAGAACACCAAGGTACAAAAATGGAAGGAAAGAAGAGAAAAACTCAAAGATAAATGGGCGAAAAATGAGAGTCTAAAAAATAAAAACAAATCCGAAACAGAAGGGAACATAAAGAACACAGGATCCGGGAGGAGACTCCGGTGTCACCACTTATCCAAGAGAAAGAGAAAACAGGATCAATTCTAGCTGACCCAAAACCAGAAGACTTAGACATGTGGCTGAAAGCTTACCAAGCTAGAATTAAGACTGGGCCGAATGTAGAGCAACACGAAAAACTTTACCCATAGGGGGAGTTGGAAAAAGAAAGACTAGCGATATGTAGAAAGCTTATAGAGGTGGCACAAGCAACCCTAAAAAAGACTATCCCAGCTCTACCAGAGACAAGGATAACAGATGATCAATACAAAGAATGTGTCAAATCCGAAGGTAAAGAACTTAGAAGGAAGGAAGACATAGGTGAACAAATGAGAACTCAAGATGAACCTGGGTCAATAATATCGGACTTAGAGGCAAAATGGCCGAAGGAATTATGGAATAGAATCCGAGAAGAACAATGGAAGAAAAATGGAGTATCGAAGCCTCCTTTTGAGGAAATAGATGTGAAAGTTTATCAACCAAATACCAACCTGGAGGAAGTCTATGAGGAGGTATCAAGACTCGATAGAAATAGAGAGGAAACACTGAGTGTTTCAACCTTACCTAATTACATGGGAGAATACGAAAAGGAGTCTATAATAATACGAGCCCCTACAGTACAAGGAAAAGGAAAAGGAAACTCAGAAAAAAGTTCACACAATCTAATGGAACTCAAGAAAACAAAAGTACAATGCAAATTGACTGTGAAAGAGTTACTTCAACTTAAGCCACAATTATGGAGACAATTAGCGAGCCAACTAGAATTAGGGCAAGAGAAGGAAGGAAAGGGAAAAGAGAACACATCTAAAATACAAATCCCAGTTGATAAAGTGGGAGAGTTTAGTGAAGGAGACAAAGGCAATACATGTCTGCCTGTCACTTACAATGGGTACATAACCAAGGCTATACTAGACACGGGAGCCGAGGTAGGAATCGCCACCAAGGAGATTTAAGTGGGGAAAACCTGCCTTACAACCCACACGCATGAAGTTCCAATTAGCAGATGGGCATGTGGAGAAACCCTTAGGAATATTGGAAAGAATCAAATTAACCACATGTGGAGTAGAATTTGAACACACATTAGCCATTTGTAAGTTCGAAAAAGCTAACAACTACGAAATGATATTAGGGCGACCCTTTATGAGACAAATGCGGGTAGTGCAAGACTGGCGAAGAGATTCATTGTACCTACAACATCAAGGAAATACAACCAAGATAAACTTGCATACGTTTGCTTATCGAGATGTTCCTCCACTACAGTGGAATCCCATACACAAAGAGGAAGATGACCTATCCATGCATAGTGCTGGATCGAGCGATCAATCTTGGATGCACGAGGATGCTCAGTTATGGATGTGCAAAGAGGCCAAGAAGGAGGAGAGTAAAAGACAAATATGGCCGATAGGACATCCTAACTACCGACCAGTAGAGGACCCAGGGTACATGCCTCAAATCTTTCCAGATGAGACCTTTGAACCGCATGGATGGATGGAAATTCTAGCAACCTTAGATGTGTGCGTGAATGAGGAAGTTTTGACAATGAACGAATGCATAGATGAGGAAGGTTATGATGAAAATCTTTATATGGTGGTCCTTCAAGAAGTAGATGAAGGGGAAATCTTGGAGAAAGAATGGAAAGAGGAATATGAGAGTATAGAAATGGAACCATAATTCGATTTTGAAGAAGGCTACCTGGACACCATTCAGAACGGAGAGAAACAGGAACCTACCAAGATCTTAGCAATCGAAGTTACTCCCATGGTACCAAAGCAAGCAGAAGACATGAGTAAAATAGGACTTGATCCAGATTCATTTGAAGTTCCTGAACATTTTAAAAGATATGAAGTAGAAGAGACAAAGGTAGCCATTCAAATGCCTAAACGAGAGGCTAGAGATGGAGAAGCATACGACAACAAAGAACAAACAAAAAAAATTGTAGTAACAGTGGAAGACGGAGAAGAGCAATGCACCTACATAGGCAAAGATGTGTCAGAGGAGGAGGAAGAAGAACTCATACAACTGATCCAAGAATATCAAGATGTGTTTGCATGGACATATAAGGATCTTAAGGGTGTAGAACCCAATATTTGTTCTCATCGAATACCAATGACTGCAGATGCAAAACCATCGAAACAACACCCTTATACGTATAATGAGTGTATGCAGTGAAAATTAAGGAAGAAATTGACAAGCTATTAGCTGCAGGATTCATATATGAGATAGAACACACCGAGTGGGTATCGCCATTAGTAGTTGTGCCTAAGAAAAATGGAAAATTGAGGGTGTGCATTAACTTGAAAAAGGTCAATGCAACCACCATATGTGATAGCTATCCATTACCCATCATGGACCATCTATTGGAAAGGGTAGCAGGAAAGGAAGTCTATAGCTTCTTAGATGGATTCTCCGGATACAACCAAGTGGCTATTGCTACTAAGGATCAACATAAGACCACCTTCGCGACCGAATGGGGAGTCTATGCTTTCAGAGTGATGCCTTTTGGACTCACTAATGCACTTGCTACATTCCAATGATTGATGTGTCATGTTTTCAAGGAATTCCTGAAAAAGAGCATGTAAGTGTATGTTGATGACCTATGTACATACTCGAATCAAAGACGAGATCATATTCCCGAGTTGAGAAAAATATTTAATAAATGCCGCCAGTATGGAGTCTGCCTAAACCTAGAAAAATGTGTCTTCATGGTGAGACAAGGAAAAATCTTAGGACACATAGTCTCCAGAAATGGAATATCCACAGATGAGGACAAGATCAAGGTCATCTTAGAGTTTCCTAGACCAAAGAATGCTAAAGAGGTACAAGCCTTTATGGGACATTGTGGATATTACTGTCGGTTTATTCACATGTATGCCATAATAGCCAAACCATTGTATGGTCTCTTAACTCAATTCACTTGGACAGAAGAGTGCAAAAAGGCATTCAACGAGTTAAAAAAGAGGCTCACCATGTACCATAAGGAACCCAATGGAGTACTGCTAAGATGTGTTGAGGAAGATGAACAAAAGAAACTAATCGAGCAAGCACATGTGAACAAATGGAGAACACACCAAGGGACTTATTGAACCATTCTGGAGTTAAAAAGATTAGGAGTATACTGGCCTAACATGCCCAAGGATGTCCATGACTACGTGAGTAATTGTGCAGAATGCCAGGAGACAACCCCGGAGGATCATATGTCTATATCTTTCTCAACCATAGCGCCCAATTGGAGTAAGACCTTGGTTAAATTCTTAAAGACAAGAGAGCACGAGGAAGGAGCTAGCTTGGCAAGAAAACGATCCCTAGAAGAAATGAGCAAGGATTATATACTTATGGGAAAACAATTATTTAAGAGAGGAAAGGATAACCAATTACGATTATGCATGCATGAAGGAGAGTATCTACCCATATTAGAGATGGCACATGCAGGTGCTATGGGAGGTCATTTTTTAGTTGAGAGAACTGTCAAAATGATCCTCTTCACCGGCTTGTGGTGGCCAACTCTACATATGGACGCGGAGACGTATGTACGAAGCTGTGAAACATGCCAAAGGGCTAAATACCCAATTCGGAAAGATGACATGCCATTAAGACCTATGGTGTGTGCGAGAGCATTTTCCAAATGGGGTATCGACTTCATAGGACCCATCAACCCACCAGCCAAAGGATCACATGCTGAGTACATCATAGTAGCCACAGACTATTTGACCAAATGGGTAGAAGCAAAAGCTACGAGAAAGAACGATGCTCAAACCACTGCTAAATTCCTTTTTGAGAATATATTCACTCGTTTCGGATTACCAATTGAAATTGTGAGTGACCGAGGAACGCACTTCCTTAATGAAGTAATAGAATCCCTAATGAATGAATTTTTAGTGATTCACAAAAAATCAGCCCCATACCATCCCCAAGCCAATGGTCAAGCAAAAAGTTGCAACAAGGTGTTATGTACTGTATTGACAAAGATTGTCAATAATGGGAGGTCTGATTGGGACAAACAATTGCATCATGCAATTTGGGCCTTCCGAGTAGCATACAAGACTGCCATTGGAACTACCCCATTCAATTTAGTGTACGGGCAAAATGCAATTTTGCCAATTGATTTTTTAATCCCAACATTGAGAGTAGCCCAACAGTATGAATGGAACGGACATGAGTTATCCCAGCAACTCGACCAAATCGAGAAGTTACAGGAAACTAGGTTACAAGCAGTGGCAGGAATCTATGCAGCTAAAAGAAGACAAAAGGCATATTATGATGCACATATAAAAGACAAAGGACTTAAAGAGGGAGACTTAGTCTTGGTGTACACCTTAAAGCAACATGCCAAGAAGTTACAAAAATGCGGATATGGACCTCTGATCATCAATAGAATTTCTACTAGTGGAGCGGTTAATCTAGCCACTCTAGATGGAGACATTCTTCCTAACTACATAAGTGGATGCAGAGTCAAACGGTTCATGGAGCCATTGATGGATCAAATGCTAGCACGTTTAGTAGGTGTTCAAAATAGGAAGAAAGAGGAAGAACGGATTAGAGAGGAGGCTAGACAAGAAGCCCTAGAACGCATTAAGAAAAGGAAAGAATGGATAAGACAACGAGATGAACGCTATCTCCAAGGAGAAGAGCCTATCCCTATGGCCAACTACCAAGTCCATGACTTTGACACGACGAAGTCGTACCTGTCACAGCCTTACCTGAACCTAGGGATCGGCAAGACATAATACAAATTAATAGATGCATTGATAGAATCAGGAGCAGGACTTAGTTGCATACGTAATACGGTCATAAAAGATCTGCAAATGATTATGAGTCCCACAAAAGCCCAATTGAGAGGAATTGGAGGTCAAACCCTAGAATGCATTGGAACAACGATAGTGTCTCTCCACCTAGGAAATTCTTCCATGGAACAACGAGTATTAGTGTGCAGAGACGAGGATTTAATAGAGGATTTGATCCTAGGACAAGATTGGATCATTGAGAATGAAGTCAGTATCAACCTAGCTCAAGGATACATTTCAGCCAAGATAGGGCACAAAAAAATTTTTACTCTATTAGGAGATAAGCCTTTATCCCAACCCACCACCATCGAGAGTTCAGGGAAATGCACGGAAAAGCTATTGAAACATGATCCTAGTCCCACCATTTCAAAAACCAAGCTAGAAGAAGTAGAAAGTTCAAACCCTCAAATCTCCAAAGAAGAAGGAAAATCACTCCATACAGTGGAAGAGCAGCCAAACACTAAGGAAACTGACACTCATGCTGCTTCTCACCCAGACAAAGGACTAGCAATATGGAATCCAACACTCAGATACTTACGTCAAAGAACGGCCAAATACCAATGGGTATGCAAGGATCAGGAGGAGAAAGAGCAGACGTCAGCATCAACTCATAAGGAGAAAATAGAAATGAAGAAGTCAGCTTCACCTAAGTCCAAACCAAAAGGACTCTTACAGGTATGGCTCCCCAAGCCTTTGATTGATGCACAGAGAGCACGACGTCAGATATGGATCCCCAAGAAGATAATATAGACAACCAAGCTGGAGATAAGCACTCAAAAGGAAGCATTATGTCAAAAAAGGCGAGTGACGAAGCCAAAACACAGTCATCCGAGAAACAGAAAGGGAAACACCTTTATCACTAGGACTATAGAGGAAACAAAACAAACAAAGGAAGCCCAAGGAATCAAAGGAAGAAATCGACCTATTAGAGCGCCCATGAAATGGGTTTGGAAACCCAAGCGACTGCAAGGGATGGACCATCGAAACAATGGATACGCCAATTGCACTCATGAAGCAATGGATGCACCTAAAGTATGCATAGTAGGGCCACATTACCAGGCCACGCATTCGGCACAGGATGTACCTGATAGAATTAATGGTGCACATTCTCCAATGGAGATTAGATCATAGCTTCAACTCTCTTAAGAATGGACATAATATGTACATAAATAAATGCTTCGGCTATACTAACGCTTGTTTTCTTTCAGGATAAAAAATAAAAAGATGTGGTAAGAGATCTCACTTATAGAACCATGGGAAATGGAGTGATGGAACGATAATAAGCAATACAATGCACTACACAGCTTCATGCTTTCCTTTGAAGCTAATGCACTTTTCATTACAAGTGCAGATGGCTTCTGAAGATTCTGAAGCAATAGTACAAGAGGAAGTATTGGAATTTCCACTCCAGAGTATCACCAAGGCAAAGGGACACTGGTTTCGAGAAGATCAACCAGCTGGGGAGTATCTCTTCCTGGCGACTATCAAAATTATGGATACAGATCATCAATTTCTAATCATGTCCCAGGATTTTTGAGTACTACATGAACTTCCGTCTATCGTAGACACCATGAAGAAAGCGGGCATACATAAATATTTTGAACTGCCAATCTATAAGCCCGACTTTCAAAGATGCACACAGGTCATGAATACCCTATAGCCAGCACTGCATGATCCATTGGTGCCTGAGGCTAGAGTGATGGATAAAATAGGTGAATGGGTAGTCATCCAATTTACGCATGACTTGATTAAAGAAGCCTTTGGATGGGAAAAGGATGGAACTACCGTGGTAAAAGAAGAGAGCCGCGGCGCAAAGACCAGGACATTCACAGACATTAACAGGGTGGACATAGAAGAGGAAGTGAGGCTTATTCACCAACACTTCTACTTCCCGAATATGCATCGGTATACGGCCCCTCAAAAGATTATTGTTCAACTGCTCTCACACGCCATTAAGCAGATTGGCAATCAGATTAATCTGACTCCTTACATCCAAGAAAGGTTATTCGAAGCAAAAAAGCAATGGAATAATAAAAAGTTCCTCAATGGCAGTGTGGCCCTGACGATATTGATCTACCACGCTTTAGGCATTCGAGAGCACCTGCAAGAAATGCCATCATCAACTGCCATGGCGAAGTATGCCAAAGTTGCCACAAAATTTCGAATTTGCCTCTTTCTTGCAGATTTCCATCTTCTCTTTGATCTTGTATGTGTGTGTAATGCTTGGAATGTGTGTGTAGGACCATTGTCTACCCCTCCTCATTGTTTTTGAGCTACTCTAGTGTGTGTGTGAGCTTGTAGGAGTTGTGGTGTGAGTATGGGTGCTTCCCGCCATTCACTATTTTGGTCATAACTTGAAGCAGAGTTGTCAAAATCGAGTGAAACCACTTCCAATAGATTCGTCTTGTTGAGAGCTTCGAAAGGAGTACTCTATTGACTATATTCGAAGCTTGGAGCTGAGAGAAATCCTTGGTTTACTGAAAACTGTTGTAAGGGGTATCGCGGCAGACACTTTCAGTCTTTCAGTGAGTTTGAGAGGTGGATTAGTCTTTTCTCATGCATAGCAATTGAGTCACTTCATTTTCCATCATGTGTGCACATGTCTTCATACACTTGGTTAGGTCATTCGATCGGATTGACATTTAAATGTGTGTTAATTTCCCACTATACGCACTTGTGTTGCAATAGAGGTACAGTCTCATTGGCACGAGTCCTTGAGTCTTCTTGACTTGAGTACACAGTATCAAAAAGTCCAATGGTAGCACCGCATTCTGGCCAAGGGGGTGGCTTGGAGTACCATTTTATAGGCAACTCTGTATGCCCAAACAGCATGGTGTAGCTGTTTGTCCCAATCAGAACGTTTATTATTAACTAATTTTATCAATACATTGCGTAGAATCTTATTTGTGCTCTCAGCCTGTCCATTAGCTTGTGGATGATAGGTAGCAGACTTCTTATGTATCACCAGGAATTCTTGGAGAAGGTTCTCTATGACTTCATTCAAGAAGTGTGTGCCTCTATCACTCACTAACTCTATTGGCAATCCGTATCTAGTGAACACATTCTCAAATAAGAACGTTGCTGTCATTTGAGCATCGTTCTTCGTTGTGGCTTTTACTTCTACCCACTTGGTTAAATAGTCTGTGGCCACAATGATGTACTCAGCATGTGAACCCTTGGTTGGGGGATTAATAGGACCAACAAAGTCTATTCCCCATTTGGAGAATGCATGTCCACCCATCATAGGTCTCAATGGCATCTCATCTTTTTGTATAGGGTATTGGGTTCGTTGACAAACATCACACCTCTTCACGTAGGTGTGTGCATCCATGTGAAGGGTTGGCCACCAAAAACCTGCAAATAGTATTGCCTTGATCACCCTATCTGGTCCAAAGTGTCCTCATGCTACACCTTGGTGAGCAGTTTCCAATATCTTGAGGTATTCGCCCTCATGGACACATAATCTAAGATACCCATCTTTTCCTCATCTGTATAAATTATCTCCAATGAGAGCATAGTCTAGTGCCTCTTGTTCTAAGCTCCTTTGTCTAACCAAAGTCATTTCTTGAGGGAATGTTTTCGTCCTTAGAAAGGCTATTAGTGGCTCGCTCCAGTCTGGCACTAAAGAGTGGCATGTTCCACATGAGGTCTAGTGCTGCACGTTGGGCATTCCTTGCACATTCTATGGACATCTGCTTCCATGGTTGGCCAGTGTACTCCGAGTCTCCTTAGTGTTTGTAAAGTTCTTTGCCTTGAGTAATGTTGCTCTAATGCACCTACATATGCTAATTGCAACCATTTTTCATACTCATCCTCTTCCACACAACAAGCTAATATTCCCTGATCTGTATGCTTGTACATACTCCCTACCATAATATGGTACTTCTGGGCTTTTACTAACTCCCTATCTTGAGTATTTACTACTGGGTGTTTGGGCCCGTATGTCAATATTGGCACTAATGGCTTAGCCCACTGAGGTACCACTTCCAAATTGAACAAGTAACCATCAGAAAGATCATTTGATACTCCTTGTGGGGCCTCTCCAGATGTGAGCCTCGAGAGATGGTCTACTCTCAAGTGAGTCCTACCTTTCCTCACCACAACCTCAAAGTCATATTCCATGAGTAAGAGAAACCATCGTACTAATCTACCTGTGTTGCATGGCTTGTTTACCAAGTACAACAGAGCTTGGTAATTAGTAAAAAATCTGAACTTATTTGCAAGCAAATAGTGCCTAAATTTTTTAACTCCATACACCATGCCAGTTGGAGTTAGACGTCTGTAGAAGCACGTGAACATCACAAGGAAGAAGAAGAAGCTTGGAGCACGAAAACACAATACTGAATGTATTACTAGAGAATGTACAAAGATAAGTAGCCCATTAGGGCAATAGGTGTATATACAAGCCGGGAGAAATAAACCTCCTAAAGAGGGAAAAAGTGCCCCGGCGGTCCTAGTGTGTTCACACACATGACTACCTAAATATATCAATAAATCCCCCCTGGGAGTGATGCGGTGAACAAGGAGCTGGCACTCATGTATAAGGAAGTGCCAAGCTATGTGGAAATCACTCCACAAAAGGAAGTAAGCCCAAAGCTTTGCGGAAAGCTTCAAACTTCTCCCTAGGCAGAGCCTTCGTGAAAAGGTCTGCAATGTTCTCCTGCGTGGGCACATATGCCAAGCTAATCTCCCCAGCAGAGAACCTCTCCTTGACATAGTGATAATGCACCTCAATGTGCTTAGTGCGAGCATGGAACATAGGGTTCCTCGCAACTGCCAATGCACTCTGACTGTCAGTGAAGATGGTGGTGGCAGAAGACTGACCAACACCCAAATCAGCTATAAGGCGTCTGAGCCACACACACTCAACAGCCGCTGTGAAAGCTGCCCTATACTCAGCCTCACAACTGAAAGTGGCCATAGTAGGCTGCTTCTTGCTCAACCAAGATATACATGAGCTACCAAGCATGAAGCAAAAACCACTGGTGGACACACGAGTGTCATAGCAACCAGCCCAATCTGAGTCAGAAAAAGCATGCAAATTTGGCGGTAGTGATCCCCCCTTGGTGTAAAACAACCCAAGTAGCCGAGTACCACTCAAGTAGCGAAAGATGCGCTTAACCGCCTTCCAATGCGTGACTCCTGGGCAATGCATAAACCTGCTCATCTGTGAGACAGCAGACGGAATATGTGGCCGAGTAATGCATAAGTAAATCAAGCATCCAGCATCCTGCTGATAGAGAACAGCATCAAATGCATCTCCAGCATCATGAAGACTCAGTCGTAAACTTGTCTCCATAGGAGTGGCAATAGGCTTACAGTCTTCAAGGCCAAAATGCTGCAATAATGTGTCAATATATTTCGTTTGATACAAAGCCATTCCACCATCAACTTGCATAAACTGAATGCCCAAATAGTGATGCAAATGCCCCAAATCAGACATCTCAAATGAGGCATGCAAATCAGCCTTAAAATCAGCAATATGCTTCTCAATAGGACCAGGGAGCAGCATGTCATCAACATAGACAACAATTATCAGAAGCACATCATTAGCACGCTTAACATATAAGGTGCTTTCAGTTGGATTGTTCACAAAACCATGTGCAACCAGATAGGCATGTATCTTCTCATACCAAGCATGTGGTGCTTGCTTTAAACCATATAATGCCTTCTTTAACCTGCACACCTGGTTTTCATGCCCTTTCTGCACAAAGCCACGGGGCTGAAAAACATACACTTCTTCATGCAAGTCACCATTTAGAAATGTTGTTTTAATGTCCAACTGATGTACATTCCAACCATGATGGGCTGCAAGTGCAGAAATGCTCCGAACAGTAGTCATACGGCATGTAGGTGCAAAGGTCTCATCAAAATCAATGCCTCTTTCCTACGCATAACCCTTTGCAACAAGCCTAGCCTTATACCTGTCAACTGTACCATCAGGTTTACGCTTCAGCTTGTATACCCATTGTTGCTCTAGCAGAATGGTGAGAACCACGTTAAGAAGCTCCACCTCCTTAATGTCAATCCGCGGAAGAGATAGGAGTGATATGAAGATCGTGAATGTGAGATGAAGTGAGAGTGAAGGTGAGAAGCATAGAGATGCACACACACATACACACACACATACACACACACTATGAAGAGACAAGCAAGACACAATGCAAGGTGAGAAATCAACTCTATTGCTCAAGATCTCAATTACAAGCTCAAAATAGCTCTAAGCTCACACTAACAAACCTCAAAAATGAGCTCTCTAGCTCTTTTTATAGATTCTAGACTAGTTTTGACCGGTTTCACATCTAGTGATCGGCATAGTTAAAAAATAGGTCCTATGCGCTATTTGAGAGGGTAAACGGTGTCTAAAAATAACCAAAATTGATATGCTCCTTCTACCTAAGCTCCTCAAGCTTGAGGACTCCTCGGCTTGCACAAAATGGAGCAAGAAATTAAGAAAAGGGTTTTTCTATATTACATATGTTACAATAGTGATAAAAATCACTGTTTGATGTTTTTGAAAAGTATTTTAAAACATAATTCTTTGAAAAAATTGATTCGACTGACTCCCTGCTCTGCCTTTACATGCTTCCGCGTCTTCTATGCCTCTGGCTACTGCCAACACCCCCCTCCCTCTCGCTTCTGTCGTCCTCGACAGAACCTTGTTGTGCGGTCTGTCGGATGTAATTCTGGAGGAGTTCCTGAGCGAGGGTGTGTTCGGATATTCGAATGCCTCGGGCCAAATCTGCCTCGAGTTTCTCCCAATCAATTGGTTGCAGTTCATCGGGTGGCAGGAGTCGATAATGTGTGGAATATACCATGTGTTCACAGGCGAATAAGTGCAAGAGGTGCGTAGGCCTGCTGATGAACACTTCTGAATGGTATTCCCAGAAACCGGTTGTGAACATTTCTTCGAAGGTTTGCTTCTAGCACGCCGGTAAACATTTAATTCTGCAATGCTAGGCATAACACACCCGTAGCGATGGCGTTGTACTCATCTCGTATGCAAGATCAAGATTGCCATGCTCGAAGCCCGGGGTGTTTACATGAGGCGCCTTTACACGACGGAAGACTTTGAAAACCATTTGCATCATGTCAAAGATTTTGACAGTCATGTGCGCTGCTATATCGTCCATGTGTTTCAAGCGAGGGAGCCAATGACAAATCGTGGCCATCATGTATCCCACTGTCGGTAGTTCTATGGGTGGCTTGAAATATGGGTAATTTAACCAATCCTGGCACTGCTTGTTGTTCTGTACTTTAATAGCAAATGCTGTCCAAGAGCGGCGACGTGGCACTGGTCCCCAACATGGGTTGTATTTCAAATGTAGTGGTGCCTTTACCCAAGTACTCATCATCTCAGGATATTCTTGTAAAAGATCTTTACGCCACTTTGGTTGATAAATCTCGCCTTGCTGCGCATCCAGTGGCAAATCATCAGGCTCAAACAGAGTAGCATGAGATGGCTTCTTGCCTGTTTCTTTCTCTATGGCCAATTGATACTCGGCCATTAGCATAAAATATGGTTTGTACTAATGTATCTACGAGGGGCCAAGTGAGCAAAGTAGGGCGACTGTAAAATTCTTTTGTCAATCATTGCCATTGCATGCAGCTGCGCCTCTACTCGTGCTGAGTGGGTGGTTCCAAGCTCTTCAATTGTCTTCATCCATGCGGGGGTTGGAAGCTCATAAGTCATCTGGCCTTCAGCCGTGACTCGTCCGCCTGGGATGGGTTGTGGTTCGTAGGCTTCTTCAAAGGTTTCCTCCACCGGAATGGTTACATTTTCTTCATCGACTTGGAGCTCTGGTGGGGAATCCAGCCTTGGTGGTGCTTCATATATAGCTATCCTTGATTCAAGAGTTGATACCTAGGCCCGTAATGCGTTGAGTTCCTCTAGGATGTCGGGAGATGGGTCCGCACTCGGTTGCTGTTAGTCCTTGTGTTGCAGGTGCTCTAAGCTGGAGTAGTTTATGATCTTCCTTTAGCTTCTGATATTCTTCGTTCATTCGATCATATTCATCGAGCAATCTGATGTGATCATCGAGCAACATTTTCATTGATTCGGAGGGCACTGCTTTGAACTGGCTAGGACTTAATGGTTGGTCTGGGTGATCGAGAGCAGCTTCTAAATTTTCTCTATTCTGCTCTTGTAGCCGCTGGTTCTCTTGCTTTGCTGCTGCTAGGTGTCTTCTGAGTAAGCCCATGTTCCGTGTAAGCGTCGCATTGCGAACTGTCTGGGCCCTTAATAAATTATCAAGATCAGTAGTGGCCTCTTTGGCTTTCTCTTCACTTTCTAGTTCCAGCTTGTGATAAGCCTCGCGTAGTTCTTGATATCGGGTGTTCAGTGAGGCATTCTCAATAGACAATGAGTTAAGCTGCGATTGTAGATCATTCGTTGTCTTTTGTAGCGCTTGATAATTCGTTCCTAAACATGTAAACTCATTGCGCACTTGAGTCATACATGTAAACATCTGTTGAAATGCCGCATCGATGGTGGGTGATAAGATTAGTGATGTGCTAAGTGCAGATGCAGTTGCAGTGTGAGTGGGTGTTGATGCAAGGGGTAAGGGAAAAGGGGGTGGGAAAGTGGATGCTGTGGTGATTGTGGAAAATTGTGGTGTGCTTATGTATGGTTGTGCCGCGAATGAAGTGAGTGGTGGTGCGGTGGGTGGTGATATATCCATATCTCTGTATGTGGTGTCGAGTGCGGTGACTGTGAATAGTGGTGTGATCATGGGTAAGTGTGTGGGTGTAAAAACATGATTTACAAAGGTTGAGGAGTAATTTACAGAGGGGTTGTCTTGGACGGCTTGGTGGAAAGGGAAAAGAGAGGTTACGGTGGGTCGGGGAGGTGAGACTGGGGAGAAGGTTAATGGAGGTGGGAATGGGAAAAGGGGTCTTGGAGGTGTGGGGAAGGATGGAGAAATGGGTTGGATAGAAAGGTGGGTGTGCTAGGAGGTAGACTAGGTTGAGTGGGTGCGGGAATTGTGGGATGAATGGGCGTAAGGACGACTTCTGCTACTCCATCGGAGAAGGAAGATGTTGTTCTGGAAGAAGGAGGGTGAATAGGGGAGGCTGGATGGATGGGAGGTGAAGGAGGAGCATTTGGGGTGACAGGTACTTCGGTAACTGTGGAGGTATGTACAGTAGTAGCACGGGGTGGGGAATCTACGAGGATGGCTTCTTCTGCCAAAGAGCCTTCAGGGACAAGACGTGCTTCCCTGGCCTGTTCTGAAGACTGACCGCCGGTGGGTACCCGAATATATTCACCAGGTTTGGTTAGTAAGCGTATTCTGCAGGGGTCATACTGCGGTAGCGATTTTCTCTGCAAATATCTTAAGGCTTCAGTGGGTCCAACTGATTTGACAAGCTCTCTGAAACCTCTAATGTATACTTCTTCGAACCCGCCCGAGACAAGTTCTTGTTCTATTAGTGTTTGGCTCTCTTCGTCAGTCAAGTTCTTGGGTGCCAAAACCTTTTCCATAGTACGGTATAACTTTTTGATGGCCAGTGTATAAGCTGCTGCTTCAAAGGTTTCCTCTTCATGTGTGCTTGTATCACCTTGGGTGTCCGTTTGTTGTCCTTGCTCATCTGTTTGCACATGTTCTTGGGATTCGTGAGTGCTCTGGCTGGCTTCGTCATTGCCTTCATCTTCGTTGGTTTCTGTTCTTTCTTCCTCGGAACTAGACACTACTTGTCCTTGTGGTTGATCTCGCGGTGTGGTAGGGTAGCTGGGCCTTTCATATTCCTGAGAGAAGATGTGGCCTTCTGAAAACTGAAATTCATTTGAAAATACATCCTGCATCTCAAAATCAAATGTGGTGTCTACTTGTTCTGCTTCTAAATGGGGTATCGGAAAAGAGAAAGCTTCCGCACCGATAGTGGTGGGAACTTCTGCCGTAGTGGTGGTAGGTCCTGGATTGTGGCTCCTTGAGGAGCAACTGTGCTTGTAGTGCCCTCCGTTACAACTGGTCTTGATAACCGTATACGAATAGGTTGTACTGTGGTAGTGGCTTCTGTCGGAGCCTGCTCTAGAGATGGTTGTGGTGAGGGTGATTCTGGCACCTGAAGGCAGGGGATAGTTCCTCTCATTCGCTTTCCTGCCCTTCCTTTGCTGGGCTTCCTAGCTTTCTTTGTTGTTCCCTTGAAGGCTTTCAGCTCCTCGCTTGTCATTGCTCGCTCGATAGGTAAATCGTAAGCTAAGCACATATATACGATTCTAGTCAGTGCGCAGCATCCATTGATGACTTTCTTTCTTTCCCATCTATGTTGTGCTAAATACATCTGATCAATGATCCAGCTAGCTAGATCAACAGTCTTCGGTCCAATACAAGATAAATACAAACCAAACCATATTCGTTTGTGAGGCATTGTGAATCTGTCCTGAGCGGGGAAAGCAAAATGCTACATACATATCCGTAGTGGTTTTGAAAGCTCAGGTGTGATCGCTGAAATCTCCTCCCACTTAGTGACGTCCCCACGTTTCATAGGGTCAGGAACTAACCTTTCTCGCATTGTGGGTGTGTGGGTTCCATGAATCTTGATGGCAGCTCGAATCACATCTTTAGAAAGATAAAATCTTTTATATGGTGGATCGTTCATTAAGGATGGCAGGATGAAGGTGCATGGCAGGTCCTTATTCTCCGAAGCTATCAAAGTGGTGATTAAGTAATAGCATCTGTAGAAGTCAGGTTTAGGTAAAGGGTCACTGAAATACTCTGTGAAGCCGGCTCTTGCCCAAACATGTGTTAAGTCTTCTGTGTTTTGTAGCCCTTCGAACTCTCTTGAGAAGAACTGATATTTTCCCCATGTACGGTCATCAAAAGTCAAATTAGCCTCAAATATAAACTCAGCATCCGCCAATGGTCCTGCTAGCCCTTGGAACCAATGAGAATTTCGATGAATCTTCTCAGTATAGCCTCGAGGAGGGTCGTCAATAGGCATGGGTCCTGGGAATCCTTGGAATTCTGGCGGTGGAGCCATCGGATGGGACTCTGCGAGTAAAACACCGATAGGTGCTACAGGTGCGCTGGGGCCTGCTTCTGATGGTCCTTCTTCGGTTTGCATGATGATTGTCGTGCTAATGGAAAGATCTGCTACAAAAGATTAGCACATTAGTATGGAAATTAATTATGATCCCATTAAGGTGAGACTGCAATCCCTTTCCATAGCCGATGTGTAACCCGTGTAGCCAAGTGCTGTGAAGTGATTGATGCAATGATTTTTTGCAGAGCTAATGCAGGTCTCTAGACACCTATATGTTTTCAGATATTGCATGCAGTTCTATGATGAGATGTTATTACAGGTGATGTTGGGTTATAGTGTGTGGATTTATACAAGGTTCAGTCATGAATGAGTTATTACAAGGTTGTAGATTAGTCGGGGTGGTAGTTATGTTAGACAAGGGGTTAGGAGAAGACTTCTGGATACGTTTCGGTATCCACTTCCTAAGAGTTTGTGATCAAGTGATAGGTCTCTGCGGAGGGACAAAAGATGATATCGGATTTGGTGGTATGGAGGGTTGGAAAGATTTCCGAGGGGTGTATTTTACATGGCTTGAGGGTTGAGCTATAATACATGGTTTGGGTACCCAAATCTGAGTGGGTGTTGGTCGGTTCGTTAGGTACTTCTTGGCGATCCAAATTTGTCGAATATTTGTAGTCATAGAAGAAGGTCGAGGAGATCTTGGATACTGTTTCTGCTTCTGCCTTGACTTCTTCTTATCATTGTCTGCATTGTTGAAATCTGTTGGTGTTTTCTGTCCTTTTGGCACCCATATTTGTCTTGTGCCGCTTGCTTTGTGTTGCTGAGACTGCTTTCCTCTTTGCGTCGTCTGATGTTGCCGTCGGTCTGGGTTCCTTCGTAGTGGTTGACTCCTTTGTGGTTGAGGTTGAGAGGTCGGATGGACACTCTGCTTTGGAAAAGAAGGGAGGTCCAACACTTGCAAAACCTGCCCATTAGGAAGTGCTCCGTTTTGTACCTTTAATCTAGGCCAGTCCGCAGTAAGTGTGGAAGGATGGGCACCGCAGGGTGTTTTGCCCATGTGTCCGCTGATGTAACCCACCTGACCGCTGATTGTGTCCATTTGACCAAGCGGTTGGACGGTTGCACCTTCTAATTTGCAGGAAGCCCAAGGGAAAATCTCCTAACGTCCTTCTGATTGACAATTGTCCATCGCCAAGCCCACGTGGGTTGCTATAGACGTAACGTGATTGATCTGACCAAAGATCTTCCGGTCTTCCATCGCATGCATTTCATAGGGTCTAGGGTTACAAACCTCAGTCGGAATGCCGTTAGGGAAGTCAAGCGGTATGACTCGCTTCTGATCTAAGGTTCCAATCTGTAAGGAGCCTTGTCTAAGATTTAGGTCCACTGAGTGATCGTATAGCCAATCTTGGCCAAGGATTAGGGGTTCTATCAAGTCGTCGTCATGGCACACTAGTAGTTTCACTGTCAAGGTCACTTCGTTAATGAGGATAGGAAGGTCCACCTCACCCATGCAAGGGGTTTCCATGCCTCCTAGCCCTATAATGTATGCCTCAATTGGCCGCATTTCTATTCATGAATCCTTATAGTGGGACCATCTAATCGCACTAGTCGCAGCACCTGAGTCAATTAAAGCCCTGAGCTCTTGGCAAGGATTCCCGTCCTCTAGCCTGACTGTAATGAATGGTCTCTTATCCACTATGCTAGGATGAGTACTTGACTTTACTTGACACATGGCCATGGGATATCTGGGTGATGTTTCCAGATGATTATAATGTTCTCTCCCTAGTCCTTGTCTTCTTAACTTCATGCGCTTAATGCGTTCTATAGCTTCCACTAATGTAATTAGGCATTATATCTCCTTCTAAAGTGGCTAATTGTACTGTTCCACTTGTCGAGAGTCTGTTGATGATCATAGGTCCATAACCTTGCTTTTCTAACTTCCGTGCGTGCTGTTTCAGCGTATATACTAGAACTAAATCTCCTTCTTTCAAGCCTTTATCTTTCACATGTGCATCAAAATATGCTTTCTGTCGCTTCTTTGCCGCGTATATTCCTGATGCTGCTTTTAGCCTGGTTTCTCCTAATCGTTCCAAGTCCATTATTCTTGCTGATAATTCATGGCCGGTCCACTGATGTTCTTGTGCAACCTTAAGGGTCGGTATCAAGAAGTCCAAAGGAAGCACAACATTCTGACCAAAAACCATCTGAAAGGGAGTTGCATTGAGTACGGTCTTGTAGGCCACTCGATATGCCCAAACAACATGGTGTAACTGTTTGTCCCAATATGAACGTTTGTTGTTCAGGAGTTTCGTCACTACGTTACAAAGGATCTTGTTAGTGCTTTCAGCCTGACCATTGGCCTGAGGATGATATGGTGCGGATTTCTTGTGAATCACCATAAAATCCTGTAACAAATATTCAATGACTTGGTTTAGAAAGTGAGTTCCTCGATCGCTCACTAACTCTATAGGCAATCCATATCTCGTAAAGACATTTTCAAATAAGAATTTTGCAGTCGTGTGTGCATCATTCTTTTTCGTGGCTTTTGCCTCTACCCATTTGGTGAGATAATCTATGGCGACAATAATGTATTCAGCATGTGTTCCTTTTGCAGGGGGGTTAATGGGTCCTACAAAGTCTATGCCCCACTTAGAAAATGCACGTCCGCCCATCATGGGTTTCAATGGCATTTCATCTCTGCGAGTAGGAAATTGAGTTCTTTGGCACACATCACATCTCTTTACATAGGTATGTGCATCCATGTGAAGAGTGGGCCACCATAATCCTGCAAAGAGGATGGCTTTGATTATCCTATCTGATCTAAAGTGACCTCCTGCAACACCTTGGTGTGCAGTCTCTAGTACGCTCAGATAATCGCTTTCATGAACACACTGTCTTAGGTATCCATCTCGTCCTCGTTTGTATAGATTATCACCAATAAGTGAATAGTCTTGAGCTTCCTGCTCTAGACTACGTTGTCGTGCTAAAGTCATTCCTTGAGGGAATGTTTTCGTCCTCAAGTATGTCACTAAAGATTCACTCCAGTCTGGTGTGAGAGACACGTGATATAGTGTAGCATGTTCTACTGGTGGTCTTTCACAACAAACATGGCATTCTTTACACAACTTGTAGACATCTGCTTCCATCGTGGGCTAGTATACTCCTAGTCTATGCAGAGTCTGTAATGTACGATGTTTCGAATGATGTTGCTTTAATGCACCTACATGTGCTAATTGCAACCAATTTGCATGTTCTGATTCATCTACACAACAAGCAAGAATCTTTTGATTATCCTGTTTATATATGCTTCCTGCTATGATTTGGTATCTTTGAGACTTGGTAATCTCTCCTTCCTTGATCCTTATCCTAGGATTCTTGGGTCCATACGTGAGAATTGAGACTATAGGCTTAGCCCATTCTGGTGCTATCTCAAGGTTAAACAAGTATGCATCGGGTAATTCGTCCACTATTCCTTGAGGAGCTTCTCCTGAGGTTAATCTTGAAAGGTGGTCAGCTCTAAGATGTGTCTTTCCTTTCCTCACTACTACTTCAAAATCGTACTCCATGAGTAATAGAAACCAACGTATTAGTCGTCCTGTGTTACATGGCTTGTTGACCAAATACAATAGGGCTTGATGATCTATAAAGAACTTGAATTTGTTGGCCAACAAGTAGTGTCTGAACTTCTTTATTGCATAGATCATCCCTAATCCTTCTCGTTCCGTAGTGGTGTAATTTCTTTCTACTGCGTTCAACTGTCTGCTCGCATAAGCTATGGGGAGATCTATGTTACCTTCACTCGTGGGTTGTGCTAACACGCATCCTATGGTGTAGTTGGATTCATCCACATGTACATGGAATGGCTTACTCCAATCTGGGGTTGTCAATATAGGTGCTGAGCACAAATGTCGTTTAAGTTCGTGGAATGAATTCTCACATTCATCCGTCCATTCAAAATGGGTCAAAAGAGAGTACAATGGCTTGGCTATGATTGCATACATGTGTATGAATCGTCTATAATAACCACAATGGCCCATAAATGCCTGTACCTCTTTCACATTAGTTGGTCTAGGTAATTTTGCAATTACTTTCACCTTTTCTTCATCTGTAGAAATTCCATTCTTTGACACAATGTGTCCTAAAATTTTGCCTTCTTTGACCATGAAAACACATTTTTCTGAGTTCAAACAAACCTGATATTCTCGACATTTGTCAAATATTTGTCTTAACTCAGGGATATGTGTCTGTCTTATATTCGAATGAGCACATAAGTCATCTACATAAACTTCCAAATTCTTGCGTAAGAATTCCTTGAAAACATGACACATGAGTCGTTGGAAAGTGGCGGGTGCATTTGTTAAGCCAAATGCATCACACGAAATGCAAATATGCCCCATTCTGTGGCAAAAGCCGTCTTGTGTTGGTCTTCTGGAGCAATGGCTACTTGATTATAGCCTGAGAATCCATCAAGAAAGCTGTAAACTTCCTTGCCCGCAACTCTTTCCAATAAATGTTATGTGATAGGAAGAGGATAACTATCTCTAATCATGGCGGCATTAACTTTTTTAAGGTTAATACACACACGCAATTTTCCATTTTTCTTGGGCACTACCACAATGAGGGATACCCATTTGGTATGCTCAATTTCGTAAATGAATCCTGCTTCTATCAAGCGATCTATTTCTTCTTTAATCTTCGCAGCGTAGTTATCATTGTACGTGTATGGTTTCTGTTTCATAGGTTTCGCATCTGGAGTCATAGGGATTCTATGAGAGCATATATCTGGGTCTACTCCTTTCAAGTCTTTGTAACTCCATGCGAACACATCTCTATATTCGCGCAATAGGGCAACTAATTCTTCTTCTTCTTTTGTCGTCAAATCATGCCCTATGTATGTACACTTTTCTTCGTCTCCTTCTATGGCAACTATGATTTTTTTGGTTTTCTCTCGGTTATCATATACTTCTCCAATGTCAGCTTTTCTGTTCGGCATTCGTACCATGATCCTTCTATCTTCTATTTCATATTTCTTGAAGTTCTCGGGTACTTCAAATAAGGATTCTTCTGTTTCTGACATGGTTTCTTTCTTCTTTCTTTTCTTTCCTTCACTCTTGTTAGTCACTTGAGTGGCTAATCTCACCTCATTCGTAATTTCTTCGTGTGTCTGAGGATGAGTTTCTACTTCGTAAAAATATTATTCTTCTGATGCAAAGGGTGGGTCCATGATAATTGATTCTAAATCGAAGTCACTTGCATCCTCAAATGCATCAGTGTTAGGTTCACACTCTTCTAAAACTGGATCACACATGATTGGCTCTATCGTGAAAACTGAGATTTCATAGCCATCCTCGTCACAGTGGGGTGTCCATTGTTCTTCATTGATGGCTACATCCATGGTTGCTAGGATTTCTGCCCAACCATGGGGTTCAAACTCTTCGTCTGGAAATACTACAGGTGCGTAAGCTAGGTCTTGAAGGGTTCGTGGATGTTGTTCTACACCTAAAGTCCTGGCTTCTAACCTTTCTTCCTCTTGTTTTGCTACTTTACACATCCATAAGTGAGTGTCCTCGTGTAACCATGAGGGGTCTGACTCTAAAGAGTGTACTGATTCTGTTTCTACTGGTGTCTTATGGATAGTATTCCATTGTATTGGGGGTACATCTCGATGTGAATAGTCTTTAAGATTGACTTTGGTAGTCACTCCTAAATGTTGCAAGTACAAAGAATTAGTTCCCCAATCTTGTACAATTTGCAACTGACGCATGAATGGTCGTCCCAATATCATCTCATAAGCATGATTTTTTGCAAAGTCACAAATGGCGAAGGTATGCTCAAACTCCACACCACAAGTGGTGAGAGATATGCCTTTTAGTAAGCCTAATGGTTTTTCTATGTGTCCATCAGCCATTTGTAGCTTCATCCTGGTAGGTTTGAATGCTGGCTTACCCCAACGTTTCCATAAAGCGGTGGTAGCGATGGCTACTCCGGCTCCTGAATCTAAGATGGTTTTCGTGGTGTAGCCCTGATGAGTTATTTGAAGATAAGTGTTACCTTCCTCTCCTTCACTTACATCTCCTATCTTTTCTACGGGTATCTCTGGTACCTTCTTTTGTGATCCTATCTGAGAGGGAGTAGTAGCAAGCTCAGGGAATTGATTTGCTACATGTTTCCACAGTTCTGGTTTAACCTTTAACAATTCCTCTAGAGTGAGATTACACTGTACTTTGGTATTCTTGATTACTTCCGTGTTTCTAGGGATTACTGATTCTTCATTCCTCACTATTATCGTGGGTGCTCTCATGCTAATAGACTTTTCTTCCCAAGGTCCTGTGAACTGAGGTAATTCATGCAAAGAATTAGATTCAAAACCTGTGTGTTCACTCAGTTGTTCTTCCTCTACATCATCGTAAATAGAGGGGATGTCTTGGGGAAATTGCTCCTGCAAATCGTCTATTTCTTGAATAGGAGGATGAGTTCCTTGTTCTTTTCTCCACTTTTCTTCTTGGATTTCTCTCAAAAATTCATGTGAGTATCTATGTATGGAAGACAGATTGTCTTGACTTTCTGTATTGGGTACTTGAGACAGGGATGGTGCATTCCTTTCCTGTGTCTCTGGGACACTAAGATTCCTATGCTAATCCTTTTTCTCTTTTCTTCCTATCAAGTATTCTAGCCTCTCCATTAGACCTTGAAAGTGTAGTTCAAGTTTTGCCATGTTATTCCAATTAAGATATCTAGAGGCTTCGAACAAAGCTTGTGCTAATTCTACCATCTTCATGCAAAGTTTAGTCCTCTCAATTTCTAAGTCTGCTCGAGGGTAGTTCTTACCCATTTCAGCTACTTGAGGTCCCTCTTTTAATCTAGCCTGATATGCACGAAACATCATGTCTAGATTTTCTGGTATGGGTTCTGCTAAAACTGATCCTGATTTCTGAGCTGGGTTCTGTTGATTCAATTCTTGTGAAGTCAATTCTAGAATTTTGGCTCTAGATTCTTTTAAACTTCCTTCCAACTCAGTTATCTTTTTACTCCATTTTCTCTTAATTCTTTCTCTAGAATCTTTCCAAGATTTCGTTTTTTTACTGCTAGATTCTGCAACTTCACTACTTCTGGCTGTTTTCTCCTGATTAAGCTGTTGGTTTTGTAAGAGCGCTTGGGGTCTTGTTATAGCTTGGATAGGCACGTATGTAGGGTTGGATCCATCTGCGTTGTTTACAATACCTATCACGTTTATCGGTGTCACATTTGAAGCGTTAACAGGGTTCTTAGGACAATATTTGATTACATGCTCTTTACCACAGTCGGCACAAAAGCCTTGTATGTTGTAATATTGACACTGTCTTGCTATCGGAGGATGTGGGCAATCCTTTATGAAATGATCTCCTTGGCACCTAAAGCATGGTCCTCTAGGGCCCTGTGGTCTTTGCTGTCTCAATTGAGGCCGCGGATTTGGGTTTGTGTACATCACATTAGCATAATCGGGCTCCCAACTAGGTTCCACTGGTGGACTATCATAATGATATGTCTCCACATGTTCTGGTGACTCCGTGTAATACGCGGGTGGACTATCTACATGAGTAGAGTCAAAACTGTTTGAGTTCGGATCACTCTCTGTGATCAAAGGGGAAGAAGGCACTAAGGCCCTACTTAGGTTCTCTTTTGCAGCAGCGTATTTCACTGAGATGACATTCGCTGGTGGGGGTGGTTGCTGAGCTAAAACAGGTTGAGGTCTCTGTTGCACCTGATAAGGGTAGTTCTAAGGAGGCCTATAGTAATAGGGCTGGGCATTGTAATGGCCTTGATACCTACCTGGCTGCGGGTATGCTTGCGGGTAGTTTGGTCTCACTGCTTGTTTGTTATATGGGCTGTCCTGAGCCGTGTGATTTGTGTATCTTCTCTCAATCGTATAGTATTGGCCACTAGGGTTGGCTTGTGTTTGTGTGGCATTGGGACACACATTTGCCAAATGATTTCCACCACAAGTGTAACAATGTATGTTAGTTGTTAACTTGGACACCTGTTTACTAGAAACTCCTAGTTTTTGGGCCACTTTTTCTGCTAGGTCCTCTATCGAGTTAGACAATTTTGTGGATGCTAGAGATGAACAATCTGAGTCTTTATAGACTTTCGAGAGTTCCAACTCATCTCCTAAGTTGTCCTCAATGTCTATGCATATTCTTACACACTGCTCTAGCGTTTTGGGTTCTTTTAAGTACACATAGGAGCGTAGTTTAGAGCTCAACAAGCCGTCTAGAAATAATGACACTTGTTTGGCCTGTGAGGGTAACTCTTGCA
This sequence comes from Ceratopteris richardii, assembly GCA_020310875.1. Classification (NCBI taxonomy): domain Eukaryota; kingdom Viridiplantae; phylum Streptophyta; class Polypodiopsida; order Polypodiales; family Pteridaceae; genus Ceratopteris; species Ceratopteris richardii. Next base: position 148,398,732 of record CM035435.1, read on the forward strand.
TTGGACATCTTTCAACATATTGTCTAAACCTATGTCGTGCGAGTCTAACTGTTTCTTGAGGGGTCTTTTTGAAGCTATGAATCAACGAAGACGTGTCATGTCTAATCCCACTTTTAGAGAATTCAGTGATGAATGACTCTAAAAAGTGATGGATGTCTCTAAATTGCCTTTGTTGCAAAGGTTGGAACCAAGTTAAAGCGGTATTCTTTAACGTTAGTCCAAATGCGTTGTATTGCGTGAACATGTCTTCGACTTGTTCTGCTCTTAGTACTTGCTTGAATTCTGCGACATGGTCATAGGGATCTCCTGTCCCATCAAAGTAATTTTTCATGGACTTCACTAACTTAGTGGGTCTTAGTATTCTTGCATGTTCACATGGTCTAGGTAGAGGAAAATCATCTCTACCACCTGGTATTCCATGATCTCTTTGTCTATCTGTTCTATCCCTGTCTATGGTCATTCTATCTCTTCCTATGGGATGATTGAAGCTTACTTCCGGTCTTTCTTTGTTCTTTCCTCTTTGCATGCCATGGGCTGAGGATGTTCATGCCCCTTGTTGGCTCGCGTTTACGTTTGCTCGAGATGGAGGGAATACTAAATCACCTCTCCATGTGTATGTGTTTCTAGCGTGGTCAGGCACCACAAAGACTCTTTCTGAAGTCTCATCTAGGTATACAACCTTTCCAGGTGTATCCGGGTCCTTGAACTCGTAGATTATAATGGAGCCTACCTCGCTAGGTTGTTCCGTTCTATATCTCCAAAATGCTTCGTCAGTTTCTTTATTTACAAACAACTCTATGCTTCTGTTGTCCTGAGGGGTCCAATCTAGAACTAGTACTCGTGTCAGTACAGATTTCCCTCTAGGTGTTCTTCGTTCTTCTAATGGTTCCTTTCCTTGGGATCTCGCTTCCGTCTCTAACTGAATCACGCCAAATTCATTGGTATTGTTTGGCTGCATACTTAGGATGTACATCGTTCCTTCCTTGTCTATGTACGCGTCTCTCTCGAATTTCACCACTAGACGTTCCAATCCAATGGGTTGATCGGGGTTATGCATTTGCACCACTTGTCTTCTCAAACCATCCTCATAGATGCGGGCACCTAAGCGGTTGGTTTGAAGAAACTCCAATTGAGTCCTATAGGGTCCTTCTGGTCTTTCTAAGTATGCTACATTTGACCCTCCTTCTGGTCTTTCTGTGTTAAATGCCATTTCTGATTCACTAGTATCTGAGCTCTCATAGGGATAAATAGTGTTCAATTGTTGAGCCCACGATCGTGCAGTAGTTCCTACACTTGCCTCTGATGATCTAAGGCTTCGTCGGTCTGACTTACCTATGTGTTTGCCCGATCTAAGGTTCATGAATTTTCTTCCTTGCACACTCAGTACACGCTTAGATCGTCAATGATTCTTTGTTATTACTTTCTTGATTCTTTTTAAATTTCTTTAGATTCTTGTCTTAATTTATGCGTCAGGAATTCGACTTTCTGCGGTACTTTGAGTTCTCGTTCCGTCAGTCTTATGTTCTTTCCTTTAGGTTTTCGTATCACACACCCTTATCTTTAGTCTTAGACTTGATAAATTTAGTCTCTTGAACTTGAGGCGTTCCTATCATCTTGAATCCACAATGCTAACGTTTATCCTAAGAAAAAAATTGACTGAGGGGGTTGAGTAATCTTCCAACCTCGAGTCAGCTTTTCTGGTTGCTCTGATGCCCAAGAAGCCACGCTTCTCAAGCTTTATGCCCTTCACTACCTTGCCTTGAATGCCTTTGATTGCCTTTGCTCAACCTGGAAAAATCCAATATTAGACCAATATCACAATGGATGATCAAGCACCTAAGTTTATACACTTTTAAGTCCCTTAACTTTTGGCAAAAATTTTCTTCCCAAGGCCCCCTTTCTTTCCTAGTCCCACAGATGGTCAACCTCAAATTAGCTTATCTAAAAATCAACGTATTCTTTATGAAAAAACAGTTGAGGTCACGTAGTACTCGTCAAGAGCTTTCTAACGAGCTATTAAATTCAAAAGACGGACTTCGGATGAAAAAGATATGACCGTTCAGGCCCTGGGGGGTGAAAACTCACAAATAGGTTTTTCTCCAAATATGAGCTAAGGGGTCCCCTATGAGTCTAATCACCCAAAAATTTCCCAAAAATAGCCCCAAAATCGGGCAAAAATTGAAACCCTAAAATTTGCATTTGGGGTGAGCAATCGCGATGGTCTAGGCGAACCGTCGCGATGGCGTGATGCAGGAACCGTCGCGATGGTCTGAAGTGCACGATTGCGATGGTCTAACTGTGAGCAATCGCGATGGTCGGGGGGAGGCGTCGTGATGGTCCGATTGAGTGAACAATCGCGATGGCGTCAGTCAACGGTCAACGTGAACCGTCGCGATGGTTTGAAGTGAACCATTGCGATGGTCACAGATGCGATGGCGTGAGCCAATCGCGATGGTCCAAATTTTGAGCTGTCGCGATGGTGTAAGGGTCTCGTCGCGATGGCGTGGCTAGTGAACAATCGCGATGGTCTAGCTTGCCACGTGGCACTATCGAGGCGATGGCATGGGCCAATCACGATGGCGTGGGGTCAACGGGATCGTCGCGATGGTCAAGGACTGTCGCGATGGTTCAAGTGAGCCATCGTGATGGCGTGAGACCGTCGCGATGGTCCGGCCGAGCCGTCACGATGGCGTGAGCCAATCGTGATGGTGTGACACAATCGCGATGGTCTGAGCCAATCGCGATGGTCCACCAAAGTGTGAATTTTTGAAATGCAGCAATGGATTCCTAGAGGCGCAAGGGTCGCCTACACGCCCATGAACTCGCTTACCTCAAATTCCGAACTTGGTAGACCATCGCGATGGTCTGACACAGTCGGCAATTTCTGACCGAAAGTGATTTTCTTACCTTTTTGCAGCCTTCCTGGTGCACTGGAGCTCTGTACCTGCAAGAAAACTCAAAAACACACAAGTACACACAAGCACAAAAGCTCTCTCTCTCTCTCGCACATGCACAAATGAGGGGAAATGAGGAGAATGGGTGGATATGGTGATTTTTCTGATTTTTTTGGAGATGAAGATGATGATGCGGTGATGAAGATGGAGTGTGGGGGAGGTGAAAAACACTAAAAAATAACTAAAAACAACAACAAAAACTGAAATTTTTACCTTCCAACGCCACTTCTTGCTATACTCTTACGATCACACATTCGTCCTAGACTCGATCCCCGACAACGGCGCCAAATTTGGTGTTGCTCTAGCACAATGGTGAGAACCACGTTAAGAAGCTCCACCTCCTTAATGTCAATCCGCGGAAGAGATAGGAGTGATATGAAGATCGTGAATGTGAGATGAAGTGAGAGTGAAGGTGAGAAGCATAGAGATGCACACACACATACACACACACTATGAAGAGACAAGCAAGACACAATGGAAGGTGAGAAATCAACTCTATTGCTCAAGATCTCAATTACAAGCTCAAAATAGCTCTAAGCTCACACTAACCAACCTCAAAAATGAGCTCTCTAGCTCTTTTTATAGATTCTAGACTAGTTTTGACCGGTTTCACATCTAGTGACCGGCATAGTTAAAAAATAGGTCCTATGCGCTATTTGAGAGGGTAAACGGTGTCTAAAAATAACCAAAATTGATATGCTCCTTCTACCTAAGCTCCTCAAGCTCGACGACTCCTCGGCTTGCACAAAATGGAGCAAGAAATTAAGAAAAGGGTTTTTCTATATTACATATGTTACAATAGTGATAAAAATCACTATTTGAGGTTTTTGAAAAGTATTTTAAAACATAATTCTTTGAAAAAGTTGATTCGACTAACTCCTTGCTCTGCCTTTACATGCTTCCGCGTCTTCTATGCCTCTGGCTATTTCCAACACCCACCTAGTGCCAATGGCCTTCTTGCAAGAAGGCAAGTCACATAAAGACCATGTACCATTCTTCATTATAGCATCATATTCAGATTGCATGGCAACCATCCAATTTTCTGAATTCTGTGCTTCATCAAAAGAAACAGGCTCATTCTCAACACAGAGACTAGACGCAGCCATAGCATAGCAATCTGATACAAAGGAGGCACTATGAGAGCCTGAACGAGTACGATATGACAAAGGTGCATCTAATTTGCTGTCATGCAAAGTCTGCACCAGCCATTTTGGCATAGTTTTTGCATGCTTAATATTAGCTCTCTCATCAATAAGTGCATCATGTAAATTTGCATAAGAAATAGAATGATCTGCATCATCATATGAAATCTGCAAAGGCTGAGAAGTTGCCTCATTAGGACCAGTACTAGACTCTCCACCTGTAAAAAGAGGCATCAACGTATCATACATGTCTTTGGAGCTAACAGATGTCTCCTTAGTACATGAAAGCAATGGCTGAATAACATCTTCCACAAAGACAACATCACGGCTAACCAGAATGCGTTTAGTCTGTGGATCATACAGATGATAGCCTTTACTTTCAGAACTGTACCCAACAAAAATACATTTTACTGCCTTATCATCCAATTTTCTGCGATGTTGTTCAGGCACTAATGCATATGCCAAACAACCAAAAACACGCAGATGAGCAACCAGATGGCTTGCCATCATGCCAAGCCTCATATGGAGTGATAGACTGCAGCGCTTTAGTGGGACACCTGTTCAGTACATATGCTGCACACATGACAGCCTCAAGCCAGAAACTATGTGGTAAAGCCTGACTCTTGACCATGCACCTCGCCATCTCCATAAGTGACATGTTCTTTCGTTCAGCAACTCCATTCTATTGAGGTGTATACGGCACTGTACACTGGTGTTTTATCCCACGTTCAGCCAGAAATGCATTAAAATCAAAAGACATATATTCCCCCCCTCGATCAGAACGGAGGGTGCCCATTTTACATGCTGACAAATTTTCAACCAAAACCAAAAACTGTTTAAAGCACATGAACACTTCGGACTTTGCTTTGAGTGGATATACCCATGCATGCCTGGAAAAATCATCAATGAAAGTCACGAAGTAAAGGTAATTCCCAAAAGAGGGTGTCTGCATAGGACCACATACATCACTATGTACAAGCTGCAATTTCTGCGTAGCCCGAATTGAACCATCTTTTGGAAAGGATGAACGCTACATTTTGCCCAAAATACAGCCTTCACATACATGTTTTCCAGGTGCCTCAAGCTTGGGCAAAGAAGACACCATATCAGATTTCTGCAGGCGTAGCAAACTAGCAAAATTCAGATGACCAAGGCGTGCATGCCAAAGCTTTGCATCTGACATAGCCTGAGAATCATGAACTGCACATGCCGAATCATTCACAGATCTTTCATAGTCTATGAGCTTATACAGCCCACGACATAAAATGCCAGAAGCAATAATCACATCGCCATTTGACAGATCATGAACTGTACACCTGTCATCAACAAATTTCACAACCAAGCCAATCTTGGGTAATGCAGAAACTGATAACAGATTCTTCTTGATCCCTGGCACAAATAAGGCATCTGACAAGGTGAAAGAACTACCATCAGCAGTAGTCAGAATGATCTTACCAACTCCCATAACAGGATAAGAGGAGTTGTTGGTGCATGTGACAGTACTCCCTGTAGGGGCAGGCTCGAGTGAAGAGAAGAAACTGCACTGCGAGGTAATATGTTTGGTCGCCCCACTATCAAAGTACCAAACATCTGAGTCCACTGCAGACATGCACTGCTCATGACAAGATGGGTCAAAATTGCAAACAGTAGTAAATGCCCATTCTTCTTCCTGCACAAGATTAGCAGACTTTGTTTTTGGTGTAGAGGCTTTTGCAACAACCATTCCAGCCTCCTTTTTTTTTTGCCTCTTTTGCAGCTAGTTTTGGATAGTTCTTTATGATATGATCATTCCCTTTACAATACTTGCAAAACAATTTCTGCTTTTCTGATTTCTTCTCATCTTTATCCTGGTTCTTCGAATGTGCAGCATTTGCAGATTTCTGCTTACTAGTAGAAGAGCTCCATTTTCCTTTGCCCTTCTGACCAGCCAGGAAAGCTTGATCTGCAACACGCATAATGGACCTGTTCTGCCTGGATTGATCTTCTTGCAATAGAACAGAGACTAACTCCTCAAATGATAAGGCATTCGGATTTCCTTTCATCATCAACCGAAGAGTAGAAGCAAAACTCTGATATGAATCAGGAAGACCATTCAGAACGGTCTGCACAAGTGAGCTATCTGGTATAACCTCATTAGCAGAAATCAACTGTTCCTTCAAATCTTTGATCTTTGTTAGGAAACTGTCCATAGAATCACCTTCATTCATGTGCTCACTCTCTAACTGTTTTCGGAGGTAAGAAACACGAGCCTCATTCCTAGCTTGGTACAATGTGGTTAGTGTATCCCAAGCATCCCTAGCTGTTCTGCAAGAGCGAATATGAGGAATAATGGCACGTTTGACAGACAAGGCTATCAATGCATGTGCCTGGGTATCTCTGCCATCCCAACGAATTGGCTCTGCAGTAGGTGCAACAGAAACAACAGCACGAACAGGAATTTGCGGAATATCATCTTCGACACCATCTTCATCAGCTCCAGCACCTGTATTTGTAGTACCTGTCGTTACAGGTGTAACAAGACGTCTTTCAACACCCTGCACAATGTTCCACAATCCTTTTGCAACCAAAACATGTCGCATCATATAAGCCCATAATGGGTAGTTGGTACCATCCAACTTATCCTCAACAGCCAACATACGGAATACATCACTGCTTTCAACCATGGCCGGTGACTAAAATACCTTGATGCAGAAAATTGATTGTATCTCAAAAAGTTGAACAGAACTACCTTAACGAGTTCTGCTAGACCTGTAGCAGACTTCGAGACGCTTAAGCTGGCGAACAGAAACTTGTATATACCTTTGGAACAAAAAGATGAAATAGCCTGCACAAGCACTACGATAGTGCGTTCGGAGGCTGAAACGAGCTCAGATCGCGATTTCGGCACCACATAGCGAAGCTATTTTGATCTCGGAAACAGGCTGAGTATGCCCACCAAAATTCGTGCGATTGTGAGACTGCAAACGGAGGAGTGTCGACGGCACCCTAGATGAAGCGACGACTTGCTCTGATACCAATTGTTGGAGTTAGACGTCTGTAGAAGCACGCGAACAGCACAAGGAAGAAGAAGAAGCTTGGAGCACAAAAACACAATACTGAATGTATTACTAGAGAATGTACAAAGATAAGTAGCCCATTAGGGCAATAGGCATATATACAAGCCGGGGGAAAAAAACCTCCTAAAGAGGGAAAAAAGTGCCCCGGCGGTCCTAGTGTGTTCACACACATCACTACCTAAATATATCAACAATGCCTAATCCTTCTCGTTCACTGGTCATATAGTTTCGTTCAGCTGCATTCAACTGTCTACTAGCATAGGCAATTGGAAGATCCATATTACCTTCACCAGTTGGTTGTGCAAGTACACACCCAATAGCATAATTGGATGCGTCCACATGGACATGGAATGGCTTGTTCCAATCGGGTGTGGTCAAGATTGGTGATGAACATAGTCGTCGTTTAAGCTCATTGAAGGAGTTCTCACATTCATCAATCCACTCAAAATTGGTCAGAAGTCTGTACAGAGGCTTTGCAATGATGGAATACATGTGTATAAAACGTCGGTAATAGCCACAATGCCCCATGAAAGCTTGCACTTTCTTGACATTCTTTGGCCTAGGTAGTTTTGCGATCGCTCTCACTTTCTCTTCCTCAGTGGAGATGCCGTTCTTTGACACTATGTGTCCTAGAATCTTGCCTTGCCTGACCATGAAAATACACTTTTCTGACTTCAGGCAAACTTGATATTCTCTACATTTGTCAAAGATTTGTCTGAGTTCTGGTATATGAGTCTGTCTAATGTTGGAATGAACACAAAGATCGTCAACATAGACTTCCAAATTCTTCCTCAAGAGTTCTTTGAATACATGACACATCAGTCTCTAAAAGGTTGTAGAAGCATTGGTAAGCCCAAATGGCATTACCCAAAAATCAAATATGCCCCACTCTGTGGCAAAAGCCGTCTTATGCTGATCTTCTGGCGCAATGACTACTTGATTGTAGCCAGAGAACCCATCCAGGAAGGTCTACACTTCCTCGCCTGCCACCCTTTCTAATAGATGCTCAGTGATAGGAAGCGGATAACTATCTCTAATAGTGGCTGCCTTAACTTTCTTCAAGTTAATGCATACATGTAACTTTCCATTCTTCTTGGGCACCACTACAATGGGTGATACCCATTCAGTGTGCTCGATTTCATAGATAAATCCAGCTTCTACAAGTCTATCTATCTCTTCCTTGATTTTGGCAACATAATTATCATTATATGTTTATGGCTTCTGCTTAGAGGGTTTTGCATTTGAGGTCATGGGAATCGTGTGTGAGCATATGTCTGGGTCGACACCTTTCAAGTCCTTGTAACTCCAAGCGAATACATCTCTGTATTCTCTTAGCAAGGCTATCAACTGTTGCTCTTCTTCTTCTGTCAGGTCATGTCCTATGTAAGTGCATATTTCTTCTCCTTCTTCTATGGCTACAACTATTTTCTTAGTGGTTTCTTTGTTATCATAGGCCGCTCCTGATTGAGCCTCACGTTTAGGCATTCTTATCATGAATCTCCTATCATCTATCTCATACTTTCTGAAATTGTCAGGGACCTCAAACAAAGACTCTTCCTCTTTTGGTGTGACTGCTCTCTTCTTCCTCTTCTTACCTTCGCTTTTGGCGGTCACTTGGGTGGTTAACCTCACATCATTTGTGAGCTCTTCATGTCTCTGAGGATGAACTTCTACTTCATAGAAGTATTCTTCATCTGATGAAAATGGTGGGTCCATAATGATTGACTCTACATCAGAGTCACTTGAATCCTCGAATGCCTTAGTATTAGGTTCACATTCTTCCAGAACCGAATCTCCCATGATTGGATCTATGGAGAAGACCGAAATGTCATAGCCGTCCTCATCACAGTGGGGTGTCCATTGTTCTTCATTGATGGCTACATCCATGGTTGCTAAAATTTTCGCCCAGCCGTGAGGTTCAAACTCTTCTTCAGGAAATACTAGAGGTGCATAGGCTGGGTCTTGAATTGATCTATGTGTTTCCTTCGCACCTAGATCTCTGGCTCTCTCTCTCTTCTCTTCTTCCACTGCTACTTTGCACATCCATAAGTGGGTGTCTTCATGCATCCCATGTGGGAGTCCAAATTGGAATTCCGAGGAGTCTGGTGGACATTTCAGTTTTTCTCAAGAGAGTTTGAAACACTACAAAACGTAGCACCTCTTCAAGATATTTGGCAGAAAGCGGGATTGCAGGACTACTTTAGCGCATCTCTGCCTAAACCAGATTTCCTTAGATGCTACTACTTGATAGCAACTCTTAAAGCGACAGGGGATCGAGATCAGTCAGGCACATTCCTGGTGCCCTCTCTATCAAACTAGGAGGAAATGAAAAAGTTTGAGTTGAACATAACTTTAATCAGGGAGGCCCTTCAGATGTACGGAACCCATGTACTCTCCGATCCGGATCCTTTGATACCGGAGTCTATGAAGACCAGTAAACTCAAGAAGTTGAAAGAAATGTGTGCCCTCACCCCAAACATTGTCATACCATTGCAAATGTTCCTTCAGGCCTTTTCAGCTCAAGACCGATTCACACAGTCTCATAAGAAGATTTGGTACGGGCTATACCTAGCGGAGATAGGGAGTTTACCTATTAAAATGCCAGTGTGGATCCTCGACCAATCTTACCGGAATCAATCGCAACTCTATTTGTAATTACTTCAAGTGAATATACATGAAGTAAAGAAGTGATGTGTGGACCTCCTTCACTGAATGAACTCTTTCTAAAGTTTAAGGAAAAACTTCACCAGTTCTGAGTGCCTCTTTTCGGTCAGACTTTGTACTGTGTGTACATATCCATTTCACTGAAATCTTTGATGAACTGATAGTAGAGAAGTCTAGCTACAAGATAAGCTATCTCTCATACACAACTTTACATTATTTTGCGAGATCTACTTCGTTGTTCTACAGGAAAACACGTTTACTGAGAAAACTGTAACTGACCGAAAAATACGTTTTACTGAGAAAACTGTAACTGTTAACTAACTTTATACCATAACATGAAAATACTCAGATTTCTTCACATACGAAGAATGCACACAAACTTCCACATGAACATGTGTTTTCTATTAGAGAAGATGTGTACAAAACTAGCTTGGCCTCTTCTTGCTCAAGCTATAGAAACTCTCCTATACTGAGTAGTTTCTTCTTACCATCTCTCTCAGATGAATACCTGACATTTCAGGTTTCTGTTATTCATCTTTACATACACAATCTCTGGCATCTTCTAGACCTATTCTTGATTTCTATATGCGCTCTATTCGTACTACGCGCTCTTTCTCACACACACTCTTTTTATTCTCATCCATCTTTTTCTCTCTTCCTATCTCATTTATATACAGTTTTGATCCGGTGTAACAAACTCTAATTATGGAAGTTTCTACGTTGTACATTACAGTCGTGAATTTGTCCCTTCACTAAGGCTTTGATTTTCTGAATACTTGATTCTGCTTCTCTTTATCTTTCTTTATCTTTATGTCCGTCTGTATGTCAAATTCATGAGTGATTCTTCAACAGCTCCCCCTCAATCACTAATTTGCATCTTCCTGTCTTTCATATATTTTTCTTTCTTTTATACCTGCCATTTCTTTGAATCTGCTTGTCTTTGTTCCATCCAAACTCTTTGTCAAAATATCTGCAATCTGATCTTTTGTCGGAGTGTATACAATTTCTAGCTCCTTCTCCATCACCTTTTCCCTCAGGAAATGATACTGAATCTCTATGTGCTTTGTTCTTGCATGAAATACTGGATTTGCTGCAAGATACAACGAGCTCATATTATCTCCATGTATGATAGGTATACCTTGATCAATACCCATGCTTTTAAACAAGGTCTGCATCCATATCACTTCTTTGGCTGCTTCTACAAGTCCTTTATATTCGGCTTCTATTGACGATAAAGCCACTGTGTGTTGTTTCTTCGAACACCAGCTCACTAGCTTATCTCCTAGGTATATCATATACCCATGTGTTGATCTTCTGTCATCTTGACTTCCTGCCCAGTCTGAGTCACTGAATGCTCTCAACTTTATATCTGATGTAAAAGGATAATATAATCCTTCCTTTTGATATATCTAAGAACTCTTTGTCCTGCAACCCAATGTTGATCCTTCGGACAATGCATGAATTTGTTGAGAGAACTCCCATTGCATAACTAAGATCAGGTCTTGTTAGTGTAGCATAAATTAAGCTTCCTACTAATGACTGATACTTCCTCATATCTTTAAACTCTGCACCACCATATTTATTGAGTTTATGGTTTACTTCAAGCGGCGTTGAAGCTTCTCTGCAATTCTCCATATTAAACTTCTTCAGTAAGTTTAGGAGATACCTTTCTTGCGAAACATATACACCATGATCTGTGTATGTGATTTCCATTCCAAGAAAGTATGATAACTTTCCTAGATCACTGATCTTAAACTCCTTTTCAAGTAATCTCTTTACCTCCTTGATTCCTTCATCTGATGTACCTGTGATTATAATGTCATCTACATAAATACAAATGTAGATCATACCTTCTTCTGTTTTCTTGATGAGTAAACTTGCATCTGCCTTTGAACTTTGGTATCCAAGTTCATTGAGATATTTCATAAGTCTGTAATTCCAAGCTCTTAGAGCTTGCTTCAATCCATAAAGTGCTTTTCTTAATCTGCAAACAAAATTTGGGTATCTGGAACTTACAAACCCTTCAGGATGTTCCATGTAGACTTCATCTGATATATATCCATTCAAAAATGCATTCTTTATATCTAGTTGACTTAGCTTCCATCCTTTTGATGCTGCTATAGCAATCACTGTCCTTATGGTTGACATCTTTGCCACCGGACTAAACGTCTCATCATAATCTATGCCATGCGTCTGAGCATAGCCCTTGACAACCAGTCTAGCTTTGTATCTGGCTATCCTTCCATCTGCAAGTTTCTTAACTTTGAAAACCCATTTATTTCCAATTAATTTCTTACCATTTGGTTTAGGAACAAGTTCCCATGTCTTGTTCTCCTCCAGTGCGCTGAACTCTTCTTCCATTGTTTCTTTCCATTGCTTCTTGCCTTTAGCTTCATCATAGTTATGAGGTTCTTCATCATCTTTGACCATGTATGCATAATTTTTCTGAGTTATGTACGAAGTATCATAAGAATACCTTTCTGGTTGTCTTCTAGTCTTGCTTGACCTTCTTGGTTCACATTCTTCATAAGCGTCTGAATACACTTCTTCATCAAATATAGGAATTTCTTCATTCCTTCTTGTTAATCCATTTCTGGACGTACTTGCTTGCATATAGTCTTCATCTCTATTCACCTGCACAATTGATTTCCCTTTCTCTTTTCTTCTTATCTCTTCTTCAAATTCTTTAGTTGTATGACTTTGATCTGCATACCAACTTTTTTGTTCATCAAATGTAACATCTCGGGAAACAGTAAACTGTTTTGTTAGAGGATTCCATAACCTGTAACCCATCTGCTTTTCATCATATCCGACGAACACATATTTCTCTGCTTTTGGTTCAAGCTTATGTCTGAGTTGTGATGGTACATAAGCATAAGCTACTGATCCAAACACTTTGCAATGATCAAGTGTTGGTTTCTTTCCCCACCAAGCTTCATAAGGAGTCATTCCATCTAAAGCTGTACAAAGTAATCTGTTTACCAAGTATGTAGCTGTATTTACAGCTTCAGCCCAAAGATAATTTAGAAAATCCTTTTCTTTGAGCATAGCTCCTGCAAACTCAACTAGAGTTCGGTTTCTTCTTTCTGCTACACCATTTTGTTGTGGTGTATACCTGCAGGTTATTTCTCTCTTAATACCTGCATTCCAAAGATAATCATTGAACTCTTGGGAAAAATATTCTCCCTCTCCATCAGACCTCAGTCTCTTAGCTTTCGTCCTGTAAGTCTTTCAGCATATGCATGAAAATGCTTGAAGGTTTCAAATACTTCTAATCTTTCCTTCAAAACATATAACGTTATCCATCTTGTAGCATCATCAATGAATAAAACATAATACCTTGAGCCATTGATTGATCCTTCTTTTGTTGGACCCCATACATCTGTATGAATGAGTTCAAGTACTCCATCATGTTTGAATCCTTTCTTCTGAAAAGGTAACCTGTGGGCTTTTCCCATCTGACATGCTTCGCACTTATGAATCATATGTTGGTTCTATACATTCGGTAATCCCAGTACTGACTGATTTGAAATCATAGCTTTAATTCCTTTTTCATTAAAATGACCTAATCTCTTATGCTAGAGATCAAGTTCTGTAATCACCTTTTCACCATGTGTGAGCAACACTTGACCAATGTTCCCTTGTACTCTTAAAGTAAAGAGTCTACCTTCTTTCTTACCAGAGATGATTTGATTATATCCATTCTCGGGGTTTTTCTACAAATATTCCTTCATTTGTAAATCTGACCTGAAAACCTTTCTCAACTATGTGTCCCACACTAATCAAATTTTTTGGTATTGTCGGAACATACAAAACAATGGTTAGCAAATCTGCTCCACTCTTACATTTCACTTTTAATTGAATGTACACTATGTCTCGTATTGTCACCTGTTTGAACAGTATGACTGGAACTACCCTTTTCTAATTCTGACATCAGTTCTATATTTCCTAACAAATGATTGGAACATCCAGAATCAATGTAAAATACCTTTAGATCTTCGTTATCTGATGTGCCAATTGAGTTCATCATCAATGATGTATGACTTTCATTTTGTGTGTCATTTGCGTAGTTGTTGTAGGTGGTGTTGTAGGATTGATTCTTTCCCCAACTTCTTGCTCCACCTCTACCATAGCCTCCTCTTTGATTCTGTCTACCTCTTTGATATCTTCCGCTTTTGCCTCTACTATTGTTATTCTGATTCTGACTTGATCCTTGGGAATTATGCCAACAATCATGAGCCAGATGATTACTTAATCCACAGATCCAGCAAGCCTTCTTGTTGATATTCTGACTACCTCTTCCTCTTCCAAAACCTCTTGCTCTTCCTCTGTCGGTGCCTTTACCTCTTGCATAATAAGCCTGAGAACTCGACTCTTCTTCATCTTTTGACTTACCTTTATCTCCTTTCTTCTTGTTCTTCATGTACATTGCAGAACTTTGTCCTTTATCTCCATCTCCTTTCAGGTCTTGCTCATATGTGAGCATCAAACCAAGCAACTGATTTAAATCTGGTACAAAATGATTTAAAGAAAGGTCAGTTGAGAGTACGAAAGGTTTCCACCTTTCATCTCCTCTCAAACCTGTGAGCACTTGCGCTATCAATCTGTGATTTTCAATATCTTCATTTATGGATCCAAGACTATCTGCTAGATCCTTCATCTTAGTAACATAGTCACTAATGCTTTGATTGGACTTCTTTTTGAACGTTGTGAATTCCGACCATAAGCTAGCCTTCGTAGCTTTCGTAGTATTTTCGAAATGATCTTCCAACGCACTCCATATGTCCTCCGCTTTCTCCAGACCTCTAATGTGTGGTAGTAGATGATCTGTAACGGTATTATAAATGTAAGCTCTTGCCGTTGCATCTTTCTTCTGCCACAGCTTCAAAGCTTCTAATTCTTCTTCCTTTGGTTGTCTACTGTCTTCAAAGGTCGGCTTCTTTTCTTCTCCGGTCACATACATCATTAAGTCCTTACTCATAAGTAAGGCTTCCATGTGCATTACCCATGCGGGATAATTATCTCTGTCCCTTCTTGTTTCTGTTTCTTCTGGTGAGTGTATCTTTAAAGAATTTTACCTTTTAAAAACCTTTACCTTGAGAATGACTTCGGAACACTTCTTGATGCCGTTTGCTATTGATCTCTTCAGCTTTCACCTTTCTTTATGAAAGTTTTTTCGAATTCTCTTGTGTCTTTACTTCTGTTTGCTCTTTGAGAATCTTTCTACTCTTCAGAATCTTTTTGCTCTGATACCACTTGTTGATGACGCGGCAAAGACTCGAACCTTGTCAAGCCTGCGGAATTCACCACGCCATTGAAGTTGGCTAAGCTAGACCGATATTAGAACACCTCTATAATCAGTAGTAGCTTAGCAAAGTTACTATCACTCAAACATATAAGATTGTGTTTTGAATTTACTGAAAATTCCACTGGAACTTCATCGAACTGTCACCGGACAGTCACCGTAATTATACCGGAATCTTACTGGAATCAACCGCAATTCTATTTGTAATTACTTCAAGTGAATATACATGAAGTAAAGAAGTGGTGCGTGAACCTCCTTCACTGAATGAACTCTTTCTAAAGTTTAAGGAAAAACTTCACCAGTTCTGAGTGCCTCTTTCCGGTGAGACTTTGTACTGTGTGTACATATCCATTTCACCGAAATCTTTGATGAACTGATAGTAGAGAAGTCTAGCTACAACACAGCTTTACATTATTCTGCGAGATCTACTTCGTTGTTCTACCGAAAAACACGTTTACTGAGAAAACTGTAACTGACCGAAAAATATGTTTTACTGAGAAAACTGTAACTGTTAACTAACTTTATACCGTAACATGAAAATACTCAGATTTCTTCACATACGAAGAATGCGCGCAAACTTCCACATGAACATGTGTTTTCTATTAGAGAAGATGTGTACAAAACTAGCTTGGCCTCTTCTTGCTCAAGCTATAGAAACTCTCCTATACTGAGTAGTTTCTTCTTACCATCTCTCTCAGATGAATACCTGACATTTCAGGTTTCTGTTATTCATCTTTACATACGCAATCTCTGGCGTCTTCTAGACCTATTCTTGATTTCTATATGCGCTCTATTCGTACTACGCACTCTTTCTCACACACACTCTTTTTATTCTCATCCATCTTTTTCTCTCTTCCTATCTCATTTATATACAGTTTTGATCCGGTGTAACAAACTCTAATTCTGGAAGTTTCTACGCTATACATTACAGTCGTGAATTTGTCCCTTCACTGAGGCTTTGATTTTCTGAATACTTTTTTCTGCTTCTCTTTATCTTTCTTTATCTTTATGTCTGTCTGTATGTCAAATTCGTGAGTGATTCTTCAACAAGGCACACATGAACAAGAGGAGGTGCAGGGGCATAAACCAGAGGAGAGCGTAGAGGAAGCCCCCGCATACATGGCACAAATCAAACGGCTATACAAAACAATCAAACAAGTACAAAGAAGGCATAGGTTGTCAGAAGAGGCAAAAAGAGCAATGGTGAACCAAATGCTACAAGCAGAGAATGCGGACCCCAACTCTGTTGAATCCTTGAACCTTTTGGTAGATACATGTGGAATTGTGGAAGCCATGCGGACCATGGTACATCGTACCACCCCTCAATACGACCAACGAAGGCTCGGTACACGACCACAAAGGGGAAAGAGATTCAAATAGAAGTCTCTACCTCATTCCCTACCACTGCTCAAGCAGATGTTCGCATGACCAGCCCAACTAACACCGATGAACCCGACAAAAGCACACAGATACCATCTCCAACATCATCTCCCATCCAGCCCACCGAACCCCTCACTACTAGTATTCCTGAACAACTAGTATCCACCCTCAGTGGACCTATATCACACACCACCATTTCTCCATCCTTCCCTTTAACCACATCCACCAGCTCCAGCCAATTTTTCGAACCTCAGATAGGTCATTCCTCCTCCCATCAAACCATCGTAGGTCACCCTTCTTATCTACTAGCTCTCAGACAGCCACATGTCACTACCCAAACATTAACACACCCATTTCCCTTCACTACTACATTTCCTCCTTATCAACCCCAAGCCACTGTGCCCCTCTTAACCTCCTTAAAACCAACACAAACCACCCTACCTCCATTCTTGGCAAACCTTGTAAATATAGTTCAACAAATTGAAAATTATAATAGAAAGTCCCTTTCCCACCCCACCTCCCCCACGTTCACAGCCACCACTAACACACCACCTAGCATTCCAGTATTCATGATTCACACTTCGCACAAAATCACGTCTGACCCCATGGACATTTCACCCTCCACAAGACCACTCACCACCACTTTTGTCTCAACATCACCTCTTGTAACTTCACGCACATCACCACATACACCCAGTGTCAGCACATCATCCACTTTTCCCTTCCCCATTTCCCGAACCCTTGCATCTTTAACCTCTACCTCTACATCCACCTCATTTAGTCATGCACTAGACACCATGCTTGAAGCTGTTGCCCAGCTTAAATAGGAATACAGGTTATTGGAAGAAAACAATAAAGAGCTTTGTACTATGTCGTCCCACCTCCAGGCACGTGTCAATGCCTTGGAGTTGAGTAATGCTACGTTACAACATGAGGTTACTGCCCTCCAACAATCTCATGTGGAGATCAAAGCCAAATACAGAGACAGGTAAGGCGACTGAAGAACAACTCAGAGATCAGCTAGCCCACAATGCTAGACTACAAAGAAACATGGCCTTACTCCGACGACACCTAGCAGCTGCCCAAGAAGAGAACAGAAGATTACAACAACAAAATCAAGACAATCTCGAAGCAACCATAGAAAACACTCCAGGGGCACCCATAGATCCTGCTAGCTTCCAAGCTATCCCCTCAGAAAGTATCCAACAAATATTGGAAACCTATGCCAACCTCTTTGAAGCACATGATCAGCTTGCCGACCAAGTGAAAGAACTACAGAGACAACCAATGCTCGCACCACATATGATAGAACCAAGAAATGTGGTCAATGCTGCTACTTCACTAGAGCCAGAATCTTCCACGGCCAATGAGGTACTTGAGCTACGCCAACAAGTTGGAGAATTAAAGATTAAGTTGTTACAATATGAACGACCCCCCTCTCCACTTGATCAACCATCAGAGGAAGAAGCAGTATCCATTCGTGTGGAAGAGACCTTTGAAGATAACTATGAGCCTCAACCCCTTCCAAGAGTCAGAATCACTGACGAGAGACATGATACATACGAGGAACCCCCTCCTGCCTGGATGAAACAAGTAGAAGCAATGGGGCCAACTCACGAAGAGCGTATATCCACTCAAATGCTGGCCATGAAGACTATTGGAGAGACCATACTTCAATCAGAATATTTCAGGCACCTCGCTTCTAGGCGACTGATAACTAGTTCAGAGTTACAGTATAAGCCCTACTTTGTGTTGTTGGCAGACTACAACGTTGGGATTAAACACAAAACCAACAAGTATCCTACTTTCGCAACAGACTTCGACCAGAGGACATTCCAGAGGAAGCTCGAAAAGGTGCCATATTCCAACCCATCTGGAGGCAAAAGTTATTGGAGACCTATCCAGAAATGCTTCGAACGTGGGACCATGCCCCCATGCACTTAAAGTATAATCCCTGCTATGGGCCAGTGCAACGAAGAAGATCATGGAAAGCATTTGCCATAAAAGTTTAGAACAATGCTAATTGCAAACAATGGCTCAATTACCCCTCCATTGCACCACCAACAGGCACACCTACCGTAGCATACATGATGGCTACTATTAGACACTAGATGCCACGTCTCCAACCAATGAATGATGTAGCTACGCAGATGATGCTGAAGATCTTGGACCTAATGCAAATAGTACTCAAAACTTTTCGCAATGTACACAATATCCAGCCTCCGATCCCAGGCTTCATAAATGGTAATTATGACTTACTCTATGATATGAGCACAACCCCCAGTATTAGGGTTGCTTATGCATGGCATGTGAGGATCAGATATCTCCGTGCTTGCTATAAGCAAACATTTGATGATATGTTTACCACTGGGTTCTGGGAATCGCACTCAGAAGTGTTCATGCCATGCCCAACCCATCTACTACAAGTATTTGCATGCAAACAGACAATGCACTCACAGCTCTACACCACACCGCAACCTAACATTCCTGGCACGGTCAATTGGGATGCTCTTCAATGCGATCTTGTCAAGGGACTCAGAATCAAAGAACAGGAGCTAGCCACTGACATAGTACAACACTACATTGATCACCTAGTGGAACAAAGGTCTGTCAGAGACGACAGACGCTAGGGGGGAGAGTGTTGGCATCATACTGGCATCACATGGGAAGAAGCAAGTACGGGCAGACACGCAAATCTAGCACTGAGGCAACCTATCCAAATTTTTCCAACCCTTACATTATTTTAAAGTGATTCTCATCACTAAAAACCCTTGTAAATACCGTTTCACCTTTTTGTAGCTCCATTTTTTGCAAGTCGAGGAGTCTTCGAGCTTGAGGAGCTTTAGAAGTAATTTCCTACCAGATTTCATATTTTTCAGAGCTCGTTTGAGCCTCCAAACTAGCTTAGGGACCTAATTTTTAACTAAATCGGACACTAGGTCTGAACAGGACCAAAGCTAGTCAAAAACTATAAATAGAGCTAGAGAGCTCATTTTTGGGCTAGCTTGTTGTAGTTTTGAACTTGTATGAGAACTTTGTTGTAATAGAAGTGATTCCATTTCCTTGTTCTCTTTTTTCTTACCGTGTGTGCACGTGTGTGTGTATGTGTGTGCATGTTGGTGTGCTTCTCACTCACCCATTTGTGCCTTCACTTGCTTGAGGTCTTCATACCATCCTCATGTCTTCCCAGATTGACATTAAAGGAGGTGCTACTCATCACTGAGCTACAGATGCCCTAGGTCGGAATCTACCTCCAAATATGACTTTTGAACCCTACAAGTTTAGAAATTCTAGAGAGAGAACATAATCAAGGCATTATCTTATAATGAGCTAAATGTGGAGCCCCAAAAGAAGGTACTTGAAACATGACTCAAAAATTTTTTACAGAGACACTTTTATTCTCCAATGCATGCTCTACCTTTCTCCCATCCATCATTTCTATTTATTCTTTAATCTTCACATTCAATTTTTAGCCAAAAAACATGATGCAGATAAGGTTTGGAGAGAGAATATAAAACTTGTCATCCCTAAATTTTGCCTATATGCATGAAGCGACCTAATTATTCATTCTAAACATTATCCTCACAATGTATAAAGCAAAGCTCAAAATGAATTATTTCACTATCCAAAGGCCTATTACAAATTTCCCACCTTTTCAGAACTCTATCTTTAGAGTTGGAAAGAAGGGCAATGTGCCAGAAAATAGTCTAAGTTCACCCAAATTGAATCTTCAATTGGATATGTGTGCCATTTTATCAAAATCTCTACTATAGATCTATTTATAAGCAATCTTTCCTTCCTATCTAATACCATTTCAGGTCGAAGCTCAAAAGAGCCATCATCTTTCATCTTATAGTTGTCTTGCAAAACATGAGCAACATTAGTACATATCTTTTAAGTAATCTAACATGAAATACAAGATTCACATTTAAATGTTCAGGTAATTCTAACAAATAAGCTAGAGATCTTTTTTTTTTTTTTTTTTTTTTAAAGGACCTGTGTATCATGGAGAAAGTCTATGATCCTTCCCTAACAACAAGTTACATCAGCAAGGATTGACTTTAAGAAATACCATGTCATCTATTTGAAATTCAAGTGGTCTTATCTTCAAATCGTAGAATTTCGTTTGCCTTTTTTTTTTTATGTCGTCTAATTTCTTCGACTTCTTCATCCATTTTCTCAAGTAGTTCTTTAGATACTTCTACTTTATTTGGAAAACTAGAAAATGAAGGTGGAGTCAAACAATTATAACCATACATAGCCTCAAATACATTCATTTTTATGGATGCATGTCATGGACTATTGCATGCAAACTTGACTAAGTGCAAGTAATCACTCCAATTATCTTGCTTTTCACTCACATACATATGCAACATATCTTCAAGTACTCGATTAAACTTCTCAATTTCCCCATCAATTTGGATGAAAAGTTGTGCTCATACAAAGTTGGGTGCCAATCAATTCAAATATTGCCTTCTAGAAGTCTGATGTGAACCTAGAGTCTCTATCAAAAATTATGTTTTTAGTCATTCCATGCAATCGAAAAATTTCTTTTATAAATAGGCTTGCAACGTTCAAGGCAGTAATGGTCTTTTTCATAGGAAAGAAATGTGCCACCTTGGTAAGTCAATCAACTACCACAAATATGGCATCATGTTTACTTCTGGTCATAGGCAATTTAATGATGAAGTCCATAGAGATAGACTCCCACTTATGATTTGGGACATCCAAAGGTGGTAGCATTCCAGACATTCTTCACTTGTCGGCACTTCAAACATTCACTAACATATTTTCTAATATCCCGCTTCATACATGGCCAGAAGTAAGAATATTTTGTTTTAACATAGGTCCTTCAATAACCTGGATGTGCATAAAATGGTGCATCATCATAATAATGTAATATTTGAACTTTCAATGGAGACTCCAAAGATATGCATAATCGATTGTTACAATATAAAGATCCTTTCTACAAATGAAATTTGTCTCAATGCATCGATCCGTTGTGTGCATGCAAAAAAATCACGATAGGTGCATAAACAGAGTCCTATTTTAGTTCTTCTTGAATTTGATCAAGAAAATCAAAATTTATTACAGAAAGGAGATTACATAAAGATTTCTGACTCAATGCATCAACGACCGTATTTTCCTTATCAGCTAAATACTTAATGTCAAAATCATTCTCGCTTAATAATTCAATCCAATGCTTTTGCCTATTGTTAAGCAATGGTAGTGTGAAAATGTATTTCAGATTGATGATCTGTTTTCAATTCAAATTTAACCCCTAACACTAGATGTCTCCGATGCTTAAGTGCATGTAGAAATTTCTAGAGCATGAATAGGATAATTAAGTTCATGTTTCTTAATTTTAACCACCCTATCATCTTGTGAAAGAACACATCCTATTTGACTACCACTTGCATCACATGCAACCACAAATTTTTTTTCCTTTTTTGGTATTTTCAAAACATAATTTTCAATTACTTTTTGTTTCAATTATTCAAACAATTTTTGATAGGTGTCACTCCACACAAATCCCGCATTCTTTTCAGTCAACTATGTAACGGGATTAGCTATCTTAGAGAAATCATTAATATGCGCTCTATCATATTGTACCAATCCTAAAAAGCTTCTAACATCCCTTAGAGTTTAGGAACTTGCCAATGAACTATTGTTTTCACTTTATCCTCATTGATATGAATTCCCTCTTTAGATATGACTCTTCCTATATACACAAGTTTATCCTTAGCTAAGAAACATTTACTCTTCTTTCCATACAATTTTTGTTCTCTAAGAGTTTGCAAAGTCTTCTCGAGATGTACAACATGCTCGTAATCATCTTTTGAGTATAAAAATATATCATCAAGAAATACTAAGGTGAATACATCTAGGCAATCATAAAAAATGTTGTTCATCAGCACATGAATGTGGCCAGAGTGCTTGCTAATCCAAAAGGTAAAACCATAACTCGTAGTGACCATAACATGTTTGAAATGTTGGCTTGGGTATATCCTCTATTTTGATCCTAATTAGGTGATATTGAGATCTTAAGTCAATCTTAGTGAATATAGTCGCTCCACTTAATTGACGTAATAAGTCATCTATGTGAGGGAGTGGGTACTTATTTTTTATTTTTCTCTTATTCAACCCCCTATAGTCAATACATAATCTATAAGAGCCATCTTTCTTCTTCTGAAATAAAAGAGGTGCTCCCCAAGGTGAAACACTCCGTCTTATCAAGCCTTTCTATAAAAGATCATCTAATTGATTCTTAAGCTCCTTTAATTCGTCTATGTTAAATCTATAGGGTGCTCTAGAATATGGTTCACTCCCTAGATATAGGTTGATGGCATGGTCAATCTACCTAGTTGGAGGTATCCTAGGTAGGTCTTTCAGAAGTACATCTGCATATACTTTCAAAAGGTTCTCTACATAATTTGGAAGATTTCTATTGAGGCTTCACTCACTAATTAGGCATGGATATATGAAGACATATGAAGAAAGGAAGAAGGAAAGAAGAAGTGAAGAGAAAGCCTAAGTGAAGGGACAATTTCACTATTGTAAATTAGTGCAAATTAGACTCTAGTTTTTCATTTGATCTTCAGAACTTACGAGTTCAAGTCTAGGAGAATGTAAATCATAGGTATATAAGTTAATTTGAGACAAAAATCAAAAAGAGAGAACTCAATTTTGTAATATGAGTGAGTAGAAAAAAGTCGTGTCTTTTCTGAGAGAGATGTTCAGGAAAAACTTCTGAGTCTGAGAGAGTTTTCCATGGCTATGAGCAAAATTAGGCTGAGCCAGTTTGTACACATCTTCTCTGATATACAACATATGTTTGTGTAGAAGGATTAAGTCTAATTCCTCTTGTACATTGAGTTCTAAGTCATTTCATATGACTGTGTAAGTTAGTTGACAGTTACGACTTTTCTGGCGCACATTTACCTGAACTTCTTAAGGTCAGATCTCGAAGTATACTGTAAAGTTTTCAGTAAGTGATAGCTCATTTTAAAGCTACTATCCTCAACT
Source organism: Ceratopteris richardii (assembly GCA_020310875.1). Lineage (NCBI taxonomy): Eukaryota > Viridiplantae > Streptophyta > Polypodiopsida > Polypodiales > Pteridaceae > Ceratopteris > Ceratopteris richardii. Next base: position 148,422,259 of record CM035435.1, read on the forward strand.
ACATTTGGTCAAAAGATCTTTAAGAAACGGGACGCATACTCAGAGAAATCAGCTTAACAGTGAAGGTATGTCAAATCGATGAAGGTGATTTTCAGTTTCCAGACATAGTGAAAAGTTTGGTGCAAAATCAGAAGATTTTGAAGTTATTACTTGAAAGTTTTGCTTGTTATGTGTTGCTTAACATTAGCAAGAACTTCTCTTAGTAAATGATCAAAACATTTTGCAAAGATCAAGCTAATACAGGTCAGATTGAAGGCTTGAAGAAAAGGCGCAGATTTCTGTGAAGTGAAATTTTGATTTTCACTAAATTCAGAGATAAAGATTCACATTGTGAGTATTGCTAAGCTAATGATGGTTATGGAGGTCTTCTAATACCACATTAGTTTAGTTCTTGTGGTGTTTTATACACCAACAAGTGGTATCAGAGTAGATAAGGTCCTCGAGAGTAAAGGGAGAGCAGATACAAGAAGAATTGAAGAGTTCTTTATCAAAGAAGGTGGAAGCTGAGGTGTTCAACAAACAAAAGTCATCAGAAGATTATTTCGAAGTTACTTCCAAGGGTAAAGGTCTACAAAAGGTATCATTCTTTAACTTTATACTTACAGGTTGAAGCATAAGCAAGGATACCATGGCAGATCATGTGTCCATTGACAAATTGGACAAAGATAATTATCCTGCTTGGGTAATGAGGATGGAAGCCTTACTTATGAGTAAGGACCTAATGGTATATGTGACAGGTGAAGAAGAAAAGCCTAAATTTGAAGATGAGAGTCATCCAAGAAAAGAAGAGCTAGAAGCTTTGAAGCTATGGCAGAAGAGAGATGCAAGTGCAAGAGCTTATATATATAACACTATTACAGATCATTTGTTGCCACATATCAGAGGTTTAGAAACAGCTGAAGACATTTGGAATGCTTTGGAGGATCACTTCCAAAACACTACTAAAGCTAGGAAAGCTAGCTTATGGTCAGAGTTCACCACATTCAAGAAAAAGCAAAATCAGAGCATTAGTGATTATGTCACTAAGATGAAGGACTTGGCAGATAGCCTTGGATCCATTGATGAGGATATTGAAGATCATAGGTTGATAGCACAATTACTTGCAGGGTTAAGAGGTGATGAAAGATGGAAGCCTTTTGTACTTTCAACAGAACTCTCATTAAATCATTATGTGCCAGAATTGAATCAATTACTTGGATTGATGCTCACATTTGAGCAAGACTTGAAGTCAGATGGAGACAAAGGTCAAAGTTCTGCAATGTACATGAAGAACAAAAAGAAAGGAGATAAAGGCAAGGCAAAGGATGAAGAAGAGTCAACAACTCAAGCAAATTATGCAAGAGGAAGAGGTATTGGCAGAGGTAAAGGTCGAGGAAATGGAAGAGGTAGAGGTAATCAGAACAATAACAAGAAGACATGTTGGATTTGTGGATTGAGCAATCATCTAGCATATGATTGTTGGCATAATCAACAAGGATCAAGACAAAATCAAAACAACAATGGCAGAGGAAGAGGTGGAAGATTTCAGAATCAATTTCAAAGAGGAAGACAGAATTCAAGAGGAAGTTATGGTAGAGGTGGTGGAAGAAATTGGAATCAGAATCAATCTTACAATACCACATATTACAATTATGCAAATGATACACAGAATGACATTCATACAACATTGATGATGAATTCAATAAGTTCATCAGAGAAGGAGGATCTCAAGGTATTTTATATTGACTCTGGTTGTTCAAATCATTTGTCAGGTAATATAGAATTATTGTCAGAATTGGAAGAAGGCAATTCAAGTCATACAGTACAAATAGGTGATAATACAAAACATAATGTGCATTCAATTGGAAAAGTGAAGTGCAGGAGTGGAGCTGATTTGTTAACAAATGTTTTGTATGTTCCAACAATACCAAAGAATCTGACTAGTGTTGGACAAATAGTGGAAAAAGGTTTTCAAGTTAGATTTACAAATGAAGGGGTATTTGTTGAAGATCCAGAGGATGGATACAATCCCATTGTTTGTGGTAAGAAGGAAGGTAGACTTTTTACTCTCAAAGTGCAAGGAAATGTTGGTCAAGCCCTAATCACACATGGTGATGAAGTAATTACAGAGTTAGATCTTTGGCATAAGAGATTGGGACACTTCAATGAAAGGGGAATCAAAACTATGGTGGAGAACCAATCTGTATTGGGGCTACCAAATGTGAAGAATCAACATATGATATACAAGTGTGAAGCTTGTCAGATGGGAAAAGCACATAGACTACCATTTCAGAAGAAAGGTTTCAAGCATGATGGTTTGCTTGAACTCATACATACAGATGTATGGGGACCAACAAAAGAAGGATCAATAAATGGATCTAGGTATTATGTTTTTTTTATTGATGATGCTACAAGGTGGATAACCCTTTATGTTCTAAAAGAAAGATCAGAAGTATTTGGAGCCTTCAAACATTTTCATGCTTATGCAGAAAGAGTTACAGGTCAAAAACTCAAGAGGTTAAGGTCTGATGGAGGGGGAGAATACTTCTCCCAAGAGTTTAATGACTATCTTTGGAATGCAGGTATCAAGAGAGAGATAACTTGCAGGTATACACCTCAACATAATGGGGTGGCAGAAAGGAGAAATAGAACATTGGTTGAGTTTGCAAGAGCAATGTTAAAAGAAAAGAATTGCCCTAATTATCTTTGGGCTGAGGCTGTAAATACAGCTACATACCTTGTGAATAGGCTACCATGTGGAGCTTTGAATGGTATGACCCCTTATGAAGCTTGGTGGGGTAAGAAACCAACACTTGATCATTGTAAAGTGTTTGGGTCAATTGCCTATGCTTATGTGCCATCACAACTCAGACATAAGCTTGAACCAAAGGCAGAAAAATATGTGTTTATTGGGTATGATGAAAAGCAAATGGGTTATAGGCTATGGAGTCCTTTAACTAAACATTTTATTGTTTCCAGAGATGTGACCTTTGATGAACAGAAGAGTTGGTATGCAGATAAAGATTGTGACCTTGAAACATTTGAAGAAGAGATAAGAAGGAGTGCAAGAGGTAAGTCACATATGCAGATAGATGGAGATGAAGAACATATGCAGGCAAGCACATCAAGAGTTGGATCATATAGAAGAAATGAAGATGGACCAATATTTGATGAAGAAGTACATCCAGATATACATGAAGAGTGTGAACCAAGAAGATCAACCAGAATGAGGAAGCAACCTACAAGGTATTCCTATGATACTTCTTACTTGACTCAGAAAAATTATGCTTACATGGTTAAGGAAGTTGAGGAACCTCAAAGCTATGATGAAGCAAAGGGTAAGAGACAATGGGAAGAAGCAATGAAGGAAGAGTTTGATGCACTTGAAGAAAACAAAACTTGGGAACTTGTTCCAAAGCCTAATGGTAAGAAAGTGATTGTAAATAAATGGGTTTACAAAATTAAAAGGCATGCAGATGGAACTATAGCCATATACAAAGCTAGATTGGTGGTTAAAGGCTATGCTCAAACTTTTGGCATAGATTATGATGAGACATTCAGTCCTGTGGCAAAGATGTCAACCATAAGGACAATCATTGCCATTGCAGCATCAAAAGGATGGACATTGAGTCAATTGGACATTAAGAATGCATTTTTGAATGGATATATATCAGATGAGGTTTATATGGAGCAACCTCAAGGGTTTGCAGATCACAAGTTTCCAAATTATGTTTGCAGGTTAAGAAGAGCACTTTATGGTTTGAAGCAAGCTCCAAGAGCTTGGAATTATAGACTTGTAAAGTATCTTAATGATCTTGGATATCAAAGTTCAAAGGCAGATGCAAGTTTACTTATCAAAAGAATAGATGAAGGTATGATCTACATTTGTATTTATGTAGATGATATTATAATTACAGGTACCTCAAATGAAGGAATCAAGGAGGTGAAGAAGCTACTTGAGAGAGAATTCAAGATAAGTGATCTAGGAAAATTGTCATATTTTCTTGGAATGGAAATCACTTATGCAGAACATGGCATATATGTATCACAAGAAAGGTATCTCTTGAATCTTCTAAAGAAGTTTAACATGGAGAATTGCAGAGAGGCATCAACACCACTAGAGGTCAATCATAAACTCAGTAGATATGATGGTGCAGAGTTCAAAGACATGAGGAAGTATCAATCTTTAGTGGGAAGCTTAATTTATGCTACACTAACAAGGCCTGATCTTAGTTATGCAGTGGGTGTTCTTTCTCAATTCATGCATTGTCCAAAGGATCCACATTGGATTGCAGGTCAAAGAGTTCTTAGATATATCAAAGGGACTTTGAAAGAAGGATTGTATTATCCTTTTACATCAGATATAAGATTGAGAGCCTATAGTGATTCAGATTGGGCAGGAAGTCAGAATGATAGAAAATCTACTCATGGCTACATGATATACCATGGAGATAAGCTTGTGAGTTGGTGTTCAAAGAAACAACATACAATGGCTTTATCATCAACAGAAGTTGAATACAAAGGACTTGTGGAAGCAGCAAAAGAAGTAATATGGATGCAGACATTATTCAAAAGCTTTGGAATTGATCAAGGTATACCTATTATTCATGGAGATAATATGAGCTCATTATATCTTGCAGCAAATCCTGTATTTCATGCAAGGACAAAGCACATAGAAATACAGTATCATTTTCTCAGAGAAAAGGTAATGGAAAAAGAAATTGAAGTGGTGTACACTTCTACAAAAGATCAGATTGCAGATATTATGACAAAGAGCTTGGATGGAGTGAAGACAAGTAGGTTCAAGGAGATGGCAGGAATAAAAGAGAAGAAGACTATATGAAGAAGTCAAAGCATGCTAATTAGTGATTGAGGGGGAGCTGTTGAGGCTTCACTCACTAATTAGGCATGGATATATGAAGACATATGAAGAAAGGAAGAAGGAAAGAAGAAGTGAAGAGAAAGCATACAGAAAATTAAGCCTAAGTGAAGGGACAATTTCACTATTGTAAATTAGTGCAAATTAGACTCTAGTTTTTCATTTGATCTTCAGAACTTACGAGTTCAAGTCTAGGAGAATGTAAATCATAGGTATATAAGTTAATTTGAGACAAAAATCAAAAAGAGAGAACTCAATTTTGTAATCTGAGTGAGTAGAAAAAAGTCATGTCTTTTCTGAGAGAGATGTTCAGGAAAAACTTCTGAGTCTGAGAGAGTTTTCCATGGCTATGAGCAAAATTAGGTTGAGCCAGTTTGTACACATCTTCTCTGATATAAAACATATGTTTGCGTAGAAGGATTAAGTCTAATTCCTCTTGTACATTGAGTTCTAAGTCATTTCATATGACTGTGTAAGTTAGTTGACAGTTACGACTTTTCTGGCGCACATTTACCTGAACTTCTTAAGGTCAGATCTCGAAGTATACTGTAAAGTTTTCAGTAAGTGATAGCTCATTTTAAAGCTACTATCCTCAACTACATTTGGTCAAAAGATCTTTAAGAAACGGGACGCATACTCAGAGAAATCAGCTTAACAGTGAAGGTATGTCAAATCGATGAAGGTGATTTTCAGTTTCCAGACATAGTGAAAAGTTTGGTGCAAAATCAGAAGATTTTGAAGTTATTACTTGAAAGTTTTGCTTGTTATGTGTTGCTTAACATTAGCAAGAACTTCTCTTAGTAAATGATCAAAAGATTTTGCAAAGATCAAGCTAATACAGGTCATATTGAAGGCTTGAAGAAAAGGCGCAGATTTCTATGAAGTGAAATTTTGATTTTCACTAAATTCAGAGATAAAGATTCACATTGTGAGTATTGCTAAGCTAATGATGGTTATGGAGGTCTTCTAATACCACATTAGTTTAGTTCTTGTGGTGTTTTATACACCAACAATTTCCATAATTAACTTGCAAATGTTGATTATTCACAAACACTATAAATTTTCTAAAGCCATCACACATGCCTCTAATTATCTACATAGTAGAAATGAGAATAGGCTTGGGATCATGCGCATCACTAAGAATATGGATAGATTCATTGTCTAGCCTTAAAGTGATCATTCTTTGTTCACAATTAGTTGTTGCAGAAATTTGAACTAACCAGTCCATGCCTATAATTGCATCATTTTGTTTCATTTCAATCACATGGACACTCCCAAAAAAACACCTATCAGAGAAAGTAAATGTAAGGTTTTCAATGTACCCTTTTGTATAGTGTAGCCATCCATTGGCCATCTCCACAGGTCTTGTTATCTTCATATTTAGGGGTATCCCTAAATTTTGTACCAATTTGAAAGGTAGAAAACAATGTGTACTACCCAAATAAATCAGAAATCTAATTTTATAAGTACAAATCATACCCAAAATTGTTATTACAAAAGCCCTTGGGAGAGAACTAGACACCATACAACGTAAAGTAGAGTTAGGGCACTTAGCTCCATCATCTGCTTTGTCAATCATTGCACCTTCCTCTATGATGTTTATCACCTTCAATTGTGCAGGCCAAAAGGTTGCCTTGTCGGGGAATTCATATGTCCGATGCTCTTTCTCCCCACAACGAAAACACAAATCAAGTCTTTTCACCCTCTGTATAAAATCAAGGTCTTGCTGCCAATGGATGGGCTAATGCCTCCACGAATCTTTTGTTTCAAACCTTCCATCATTGCCAAACATCCATTCTACTCTGACACTACTTGTAGCACTTCCTCAATCATAAGATATCCTCAATCACAAGTTTTTGTTCACTCAAGAATATTAGAAGGAAAAAAAAAACACAACTTGCCCAAGATAAGAGAAAATCCGACACAAAAGAGTAGACAACATATGACTCAGAGAAAGAGAAGTTCTTGTATTATACATTTGAATCAATTGTTACAATAGCCTTGGAAGATAGCTTCCTGACAAAGCCTCGACCTCCCAACCACTCCCGAGCTATCACAATCTCATTCACACTCACACACTCAATCACGCTCTTACTTTCACTCTCACTCTCAATCACAAGATAATTCTTTGATTTTTGGCCTCCCTTTGCATGACGCAACAAATATTCTTTTAAAACAGAGTTGATCATCTTCGCCAAGAAAATGTGCGATCTACCAAAATTGGCTCTCTTCATGTTGCATGCAAAACTTTTGCAAAAGCCTATGTTTGTAGTAGTCAAGTGCGTTCTTTAGTGGCACCTATCCAAAAGTAGAAGAAAAGTAATGAAAATATATATCCAAAGACATGCCCTAAGTGTGCATGACAACACGTATGCATCAAAATCATGAATTCAAATAGAAATAGAGAAGTTCCTTTTTTTAAGTACCAAACGATGGCACTTTTCCAAGCCCTCTTACTAAAAAACAATGAAGAATTAGCTTAAGCTTGTGAGGGGCAAAAATGTTCAACTCTTTGATGTGCACAATAGTCTTAGATATGCCCTAGGTCCAAATCCTCCTCCAAATATCACTTTTGAGTCCTACAAGTTCGAAAATTCTAGAGAGAGAATAAAATGAAGGCATTATCTTATAGTGAACTAAATGTAGAGACCCAACATCTTTTCAAGATGTCATCTTCATCAAGATCTATTTTGGTAGAGCATACAATCACATGGACTGTGACTTCATTCAGCAATGCCTAAAAGATATCGTATATGGCTCTAAATTCATCATCATGATCTATATGATTATGGGGAATGATGCACCTCGAATTAATATGCATAGTCAACTCTTTCAAGAAATCAAGCTAAAACACCCCGTTAGAGAGGGTTGTCCCCTAACTCCAATTCTTTTTGCCATTGCCATCAATGGCCTAAGCTATTTGGTTAACCATCATGCCCATCTAGGTTAGATTGAAGGTCTTCGACTCCCTCATAGCTAGAGCGAGATGCTACTAAGACTCTTTGCCAATGACATGAATGTTTTTGTGCACAATGACCCTAATAGTATCAACACCTTTTGGCAATGTCTAAACATTTTCTGCATTGCATCCATATCTAAAATAAATCACTCCAAAATTTCTTTCAAGGTCATTTTGGGTCCCCTCTGCAATTCTTGATTAACTAAGGATGTAAGGAGCTACATAGTGGACAAATCTCCTGACTCCTATTTGAAGTTTCTATGGGCTAGTGTTGGAATTGGGTTTTGGCCAAACTAGATACTAATTAGCCTACTAGAATGACAAATAGCTCAACTTGGTAGGGTGTGCAATGATGATCAACACCTTTTGAATTACATCTATTATCTATTTTCTTGCATTTTGGAGATCGAAAGGCAAAGAACTAGTGATGCTTGAAAGTACTTGCAAAAATTTCCTATGGATTAGTGATTCGAACAAGAGGGATGTGCCCAAAATTGAGTGGGCCTTGTGGGCTAACCAAAAAGACTCTAGTGGGTTGGGCATTCCCGATGTGGGAGGTGTAGTAGATAAGCTGGCTCCCAAGTGGTTGATCAAAGCATGGTGCAACACCAAAGCTTCATGGGAAAAACTCATTCTCAAAAAAAAATCCTCTCTCACACTTACGAGAATCTGTTAGACAAAGTGCGTGCCAGTTTGGATACCCAAAATTGTATTTATTTATACCCAAAATTGTATTTATTTATTTATGCACCTTTAGAAATCCTCAGGAAACTCAACCGCTTACCTGTTACCTTTTATAATAGTTATATTGAAGTTATAAAGAGATGCTTTGGGAGAAACAAACAAGACGAGACAAGAAGAGAGACTGTATAGAGATGAATATGGAGTTATGCAAATTGCAATTCTCTTTGCTATGTAATGCACCTTCTTGCATTGTAATATAAGAGTATCTTTATGTCATTTACTGTTCTGAACTTCTTATGTTTGTGAATTTGTATCTTATCTTTTTTGTGTTGTCAGTATGATTTGGTAATATAAACGCACTGAAATCTATTTCACTACCCCACAATCCCTGAACCTTCTTACTGTGATTACTAAATTAAACATTTGATGACCATGATGGGATGGGATATTGTTAAACAATGCTGGGTGAGGAGGTGGTCAAATCAGTAAGCATAATTCACAAGGGATTGAAGGCTATCCATGACAATGGAGAAGGATCATGCCAACATGGTTAGATAAGTGGTTTTCAAAATCAAGGGAAACATGCAATATTTGCAGTGATGGAATCATCTTCCTCACAAAATATGGAAAGTTTGGTAGGTGGAGTTTGTGGAAGTGACCGTGTATTGGAACAAATACGGGCTTTGGTAGACAAAGGGGTATTACCATACCCATTGGTGACACAATTGCTGGAGGTGTAGATGGCTTTTGAACCAACAAAGTTGCAAGAAGAATGTGTAGAAGGACGACAAGACAAGGAGGAATCTGACAAGGAATGAGAGAAAAGACCCTGGGATTTAGGTGTGGTATTGGGCCTCTTGGATTCTATTTGGATGGAGCAGCTAGGAGAAAAGGAGATGGCACTGTGAAGGAAGGTAGGTGTCATCCTTGAGATGGATTTTGAGAAAGATATAAAGATTGAAGAGAACAAATTACTATGGTTACCTACTAATGAAGAGTGGAGGTGTTTCCAAATTACTAACTAAATGGTAGTGTTAGTTCATCAAATTAGTGGAATGTAGTTTAATAGGTTTAGTGGAAGAATTGATGATGATCTTGATGTTCATGTTTTTCATTTTGATATGCAACATGTTTTGCTAGAAGGAAATCCGGATGATGCTAGAAAATGTCAACTGTTCTAGGCCACTCTTGGAGGTGAAGTAGCTTGTTGGTTAACTCAATTTGTTGTGGACCATTTTACAACATATGGTGCTTTGAAACAACATGTTTACGATGATTTTAGAAGGCCAAAACCATAGGTCACTTATTTATTACATTACAATATATGGTACAATAGCCATCTCAAATGGTTACGGATTATGTCTCCCTATTCCGGAGTACTCTACGACAAATTCTAGAAGAGGAGCTCCCTCTAGAGGATGTGGTGCATGGTTGATTTATGGATGTTTTAAATTCCTTACTAAAAGAGAAAATTTGTCTTTTTGCATTGGATGGTACTAGAACTCTAGACCAAATCATAGATGCTACTAAACAATTGGAACAAAATCTAAAAGTTGCCAATCCAATTTGGCAATGCACTACAGAAACTATAAATGTGGTAACTTCAACTTCTTTGGTAGCATCTGACCCATACAATCAATTATATTGTACAATGTAGAAATGTAGGTCATGCAGTGACTATTTGTGCCTTAAATCAAGTGTACTATGTAATTTGTAACATAATGACTCATAGTACGGAGCAATGTAGATATAATACCAAAAATTAAACAATAATCAAGAAATGTGGGCCAAGATAGGATGAACTATCAAGGATATGGGAGAGAACAGAGACCCTTTAATAGATATCATCAGGATGAGGGATAATATCAGAAAGAAGACAAGGGGCCACAATGTCAAGTTTGTCTGGAATTTGGACATATTTGTGCAAATTGTCCCTGATACATAAGAGTACAATAGATGGAAGCAAGAAGCTAGAATTAAGGCTCAAATGACTAATATGATAACTTTAACCTTTGAGGATCGAGTAGCTCTAGTAGTTACCCGATCAAGAAAGATTCAAAATAGAGCTCATCCGGTATTGCCTCGAAATATTACTACACAACATCAGGTGTATGATCAAGCTATGGGTTGGGCTAAGAAGGCTCTGACAAAATTTTTTGACCCAAGTACTAGTAGGCAGGACCAAAGAGTATTAGCTAATTGACCATCGAAATGGATCCATTACGATACAAAAGGAATTCAGGAAACTTCTCAAAAAAATACTACTATTCTAAGTAATGCACAAATTTCTTCACTGATCATGTAATGTTCTACATCTTACCAAAAAGATATAGGGAACTATGTATTAGATCCATGGCAGATTTTTTATAAATCTACAATCAAGTTACCTCTTGGTGATTTGTTGGAATTAGTTCCTGCATTCCGCGACTCTTTGTTGAAAGAACCATATAATCAAGACAATAGTAATACAGAAGAGGAGCAAGTTCATGTAAATATAGTAGAAACAAACCAGGACCGATTAGTGGAATATGTGATGCCTTTAATTTTGGTACTATATAAAAACATGCATATTTCCAGAGTTTTAATTGATGGAGATTCCAGAGTAAATGTTGTAACCTACCTATTTGTAGGCAAATGGGATGGATAGATATTCAACCTACACTGTTTTATATACGCATGGCTGATAAATCACCTGTTCAAGTCTTATTAAAGATATACCCATCAAAATACGAGATATCCCTTTTAAAAGTACTTTTGTAGTAATTGAATTAATAAGAAAGAGCAACAATTATAATTTGCTGCTTGGGTGATTGTGGTTAAAGCAAAAAAAAAGCTCAGCAAGATTGGGGATCTTAAGTTATCACTTTTAAGAAGGGCCATAAAAAGTGTTCTATCCCTTTAGATGATAAGCAACACTACCCCAAGGCTCAATTGCCTTCTATAAAAGAACCACTGCATATGTTGGCATAACTAGAAGAAGATGAAGAAACTCAATTTTTGGAAGCAAACAAAGATTTATGGCCTATAGGACTCATTGATATACCACACATTTTATCACAATTTTAGCAAGTAGTTTCAATAACAACCATAGTGCAACCTGAAGTTGAGCTTTTAAAATCTAAGAAGGAAATATCATGGCCTTTAAAAGAGGATATTTTCACATAGACTAGTATTCACATTCAGGAAGATCAGGTAGAATATGTAAATTTAAGATCAGAAAGTGCACCCCAAAAGATAAAAATAGGTACTAGTTTACTCTGTGTATTTTGAAACAAATTACTTATGCTCCTAACTGAGTTTAAAGATGTTCTTGCCTAGGATGACTCCGATGTGCATGGTTTGGATCCATATTTTATCAGCATAAAATACAATTGAAACCAGATGCTCCTCTAGTAATTTGCCAACAGTATCATATGAATTCAAATTTTGCTAAACAGGTCAAGGAGAAAATGCGATTTGGCTTCGAAGCACCCCTAATACTTCCAACGTTGCATGCAACAGATATTTTCTCCATATTTAACTAGTTTTATGTGTGTATTTTTGGATGATTTCTAAGTTTTCAAAAAAGAAGCAGATCATTTGCAACATTTATACTTGTGCGTCACTAAGTGTTGAGAAGTACATTTAAGTTTAAATCCAGCCAAATCAATTGTTGAAAGTATTGCCGGCATGATTTTGTACTCTTTAGTAATCCCTCTATGACAAATTGCTTCAGGTGACATGGTCTAGCTCAAATGGTTCATGTTCGAATCCCATTGTCGATAGTGCTTAATGAAAACTTTTCCTAAATGTTATGAATAGATTTTTTGCTAAATTATGATCGCATAGCTTTTATGCATTTTAGGATAATCACATTGTGGAAGTGTTTTTCATGGAGGACAGCCTATGCTATATAAGAGAGGCTTATGCTCACTTGTGTAGTAACATCTCAAGCTTCAAGGCTCTAGTGTTGGAGATCTTTGGTGATCTTGAGGTGTTCTCTTGGAGGAAGAGTTCCTACACTCTTGGAGGAGGTGTGCTCTACATCAAGACTACTTGGAGGAGTTTGTGTCAGTCAACCATCAACACATTGCTGAGTTACTCTAAGTAACAAGTCTATTTCCATTATCACTTGTTCATTCACTAGTTTCTGATTTATGGATAATCAAAATTTGGGTTTGCTGTAAAACACTTCTAAACTTTTCATATTCTCCATATTCTCTCTCACACACACACTCTTCATACCTCTTAGGCATACAATCTCTTGTATCTAGTTCCTATTTCTGACTAGATTCAGACATGGTTAGTCATCATATTCACACATTGTAATTTGACATTGGAATTTTATTTAATGTAGGTGAGCATCTTAGCTTACTGTGCACTTTGGAATCTTGCATATTCTTTCTCTATCTCTCACTCATCATCTTTTTGAGTCTTGAGGTGTGTATGCTAAGGTTCATGTATTGGAAGATCCTGCAAACCTATGATTAACTATTATTGAGGCCCTCCCCACTTCCAACATTTGGTATCAGAGCATAGTTGACATACACCCGTAACAAGATGAGTGACTATAGACTTGAGAATGAAGACAAGCTTGAAGGAATGTCTAAGAAAGTATACTAGTTAGACATGAAAATTGCATTTCTTAATGGTGATCTTCATGAAGATGTCTACATTGAACAACTTGAAGGTTTTGAAGAGATAGGTAGAGAGCATTTAGTATGCAAGCTTATCAAATCTTTTTATGTACTAAAACAGGCACCAAGAGCTTGCTATGAGAAGATTATTAGTATCTTCTATCTATTGGTTTTGAAAACTCAGATGAAGCTCCCACGCTTTATGTTAAAGATGAGAAAGATGTTTTGATTATTATTATTATTATTCTTATTATTATTATCATATATGTTGATGATATGATCATGAAAAGTCCCAAGGATTCATACCGTTAGTTGTTTAAAGTAGAACTTCATCATACATTTGATGTAAATGACTTAGGTATTTTGCATTATTAACTTGGGATTGAATTCATATACAAAGATGAGTGTATCTACATGACACAATAGAAATACATTTAGAAATTATTGGAAAGGTTTGAGATGATAGATTCCAAGTCTATGCACACACCTATGGATGTCAATGTGTCATTATAGTTAGCAGTAGATTGAAAACCATTTGATGCTACATTATATAGTAAAGTAGTTGGTTGTTTGATATATCTATGTAATACACATCTAGACATTGAGTCTGCAGTTTCTCAAGTATCTAGGTTCATGCACAGTCCACTGAAAATTAATTGGAAAGAAGTTAAGTGAATTTTTAGATATTTGAAGGGAACTTCCAACTATGCTATGGTATTTTCGAAGTCTTCACATTTCTTACTTAAAGGTCTTTTAGATTCTGATTGGGTCGGTGATAAAGACTCAAGAAGAAGCACGAGTGGCTATTGTTTCTTTCTCGGAGATTGTTTAATCTCATGGTTGTCCAAGAAACAACCTACACTTGCTACATCTTCAAGTGAAGCAAACTATAGGGTTGCCTTTACAGTTAGACTTGAATCAGTTTGGTCACATAAGATCCTCAATTATGTTGATGTTAAAGTTCATTTTCTAATTCAAATATTTTTAGGCAGTCAGAGTATTATTGCTATTGCAAAGGACCCTATTCATCATGCTAGGACAAAACATAAAGAGGTTCATTACCATTACATTTGGGAACATGTATCGAAAAAACACATTAGGCTGGTCTATATGCCTACAAGTGAAAATGCTACAGATATTTTTACCAAAGCATTGTCTAGAGAAAGTCACAGAAAGGTTTTCACATTATTAAACCTTGTACCATTATGACATTGAAGGGGGATTTTTAGAAGCAATGTCATGTAGTCCAACAATCATCAACCAATAGGATACATTGTTCTCTCTAGTAATCCCTCTACAACATATCATGGTAGGTGACGTGGTCTAGCTCAAACAGCTCATGTTCAATCCATAAAGGATCAAATCCCATCATTGGTGGTGCTTCGCGAAAACTTTTCCTAAAAGCTACGAATAGCTTTTCGTTAAATTATGATCGCATAACTTTTATGCATTTTAGGATAATCACATCGTAGAAGTGTTTTTCGTGGAGGACAACCTATGCTATATAAGAGATGCTTATGCTCAATTGTGTAGTATCATCTAAAGCTTCAAGGCTCTAGTGTTGGAGATCTTTAGCGATCTTGAGGTGTTTATTAGATATGCTCAATACTCCACCCTCAGGTGACCACAAATGATCCATGGTGCTCTAAGCTATAAGGACCCCATTATGAGGAGAAGCCATTATGAGAGTTTGGACATTTGTGGAACTCTAACTTCTAAGTTAGATGAGATCTATGTGGGATCATTGATGGTTATAGATGATCTTTGTGAGCCTAGACATTAGGTTAGGTAGGGCATAAACTTCCGCGCCATTGGGTTGCCATTTAAGGTGAAAATAAAGGCCCTATGGTGTCGCGTTGTTTCCCCATAGAACCTTAATGGGAGGAGTGCAGATGGGGGCTTTCCCCCTTCTGCAAAGTTCGGGGGCCTATCCCTCCGACCCATAGGACTGTAACAGTAGGACTTCTGGTTATGGATATATTGTCGGATCGTATATTTTATTGACTATTTTGTATCTCTCGACTATGTTTATCTATACCGAACTGCCTTGTAAAAGCTACATAAGCATGGCCAAAGTTGAGCTTTACATAGCATTGCGCACTAGTAAGCCCTTTATCTAGAGTCTATCTAGATCGCCATCTAAGCTCCGCATTGGGACCGCACGAGTGGACATCACCATCACGGTAACTACATTATGCTCGACAATCTGAGAATTTGAGTTCTCTATCTCTTATTCTGCATCTATCTTTGTCTGCGTTTTTCTCAACTCTGTCTACAGGTCTATTCCACTGTGCTGTTATTTTCTTATAGTGTTCTCTTGGAGGAAGAGTTCCTACACTCTTGGAGGAGGTGTGCTTTACATCAAGAGTATTTGGAGGAGTTCGTGTAAGTCAACCATCTGAGTTACTATGAGTAAAAATTCTATTTCCATTCTCACTTGTTCATTCACTAGTTTCCGATTTATGGATAATCCACATTCAGGTTTGCTATAAAATAGTTCTAAATTGTTCATACTCTCCATCTTCACACACATGCACACACTCTCTTAGGCATACATCTCTTGTATCTTGTTCCTATTTCTACCTAGATTTAGATATTTGTATCATATTCACACATTTTAATTTGACATTGGAATATTAGTTAGTGTAGATGACCATCTTAGCTTACCGTACAATTTGAAATCTTCCCTATTCTCTGTCTATCCATCACTCATCATCGTTTTGATTCTTGAGGTGTGTATGCTAAGGTTCATGTGTTGGAAGATCCTGTAAACCTGTGAATAATTGTTGAGGCCCACACCACTTCCAATATTGGTTTTTGGTGTGAAATGCAAGAAACTAATAGGGCATGTGATCTCCAGTATTGGAATTAGAATAGATCCTAATAAAGTAAAAGTGGTGTTACAAGCTCTTCCTCCAAAAAATGCAAAAGAAGTCCTTCGATTCCTGTGGTGAATCTAGTGGCATGGATGGCATTTATGATATTATCCTTCTCAACTAACTCGCGCATGCCAAGGGCAAAGAGTTCCAATGGACAACAGAATGTGATGTAACTTTTCAACATCTAAAACTATTAGTAACAAAGGCACATGTTTTACAAGATCCATATTGAACTCAACCATTCCATGTTTTTGTAGATGCTTCTTACATTGCAACCAATACCACATTTGGAGCCATTTCAAAAATGGGGTTTGGATTTTATTGGCCCTATTCATCCTCTAGCCAATTCAAGTAAAACTTTCATTCTTACTTGTAGGGATTATTGTACACATTGGGCGGAAAATTGGAGTTTGCAGCATGCTACAGCCGAAATTGTTGCTACAGTTTTAATTATGGAATTATTTCCACGTTTCGGACTTCCATTGGAATTAGCTTGAGATCACGATACTCATCTTTTGAATCAGCTAATCAAGTCAACTATGGATTATTATCATATTGAACATAAGCTCTGTTCTCCATACTATGCTAGGGCAAATGGATTGGCCTAAAGTACAAACAAAGTATTACTTATGATGTTACAAAAATTTCTTCTACATTATCCTACCAAATGGGAGCAATATTTATCTTCACTTTTATGGGATTATCGTACTTCTTATAAACTTTCAATTGGATTTACATCTTTTAAGTTAGTATAAGGTATGGAGGCTATTGCACCTATGGAATTTATAGTGCCTAGTTTATGGATTGTTGTGCATAATCGATTGTTATCAAAAGAATCGATGGTATTTTGGATCGATACATTATGCCAATTGGAGGAACATAGATATAATAGTTTTATTCTCATGCAAGAAGTTCGTCAATGACAATGGGACTAGCATCTTCATCATTTACGGACACCTGTATTTGAGATTGGTGATTTGGTACTGTTTCTAATTCCAAAATGAAAAAGTAGGCAAAAAAATTTAAGCTGCATTCGACAAGCCCACTCTAGATTCATGCAGAAATAGGCCTCACTACTTTTTCGTTAGCTACACTGGATGGAGAAGTTTTATGGACTGTAGTAAATGGGTCCAAAATTTGACCCTATTGGATGTAGTTTGTTGGAAATTCATTGTATTATAATGTATATTTTTATTTTTATGTTAACAAGCAATGCATACATGCAATCTGTCAAACATTCACTCTCATTTTCATGATTAACTGAGTTATGAGTAATGGTAGCTTGAAACTAGATTTGTTGGATTTGTTTTCATTTCCATATTCAAAGACATGCAAGTTACAACGACATCATCTCCTTGTTACTTAAACAGATGGAAAAGTGAAATCATAGTTTTACTTTTTTAGCACCATTACTCTCCTAAAACTTGTATATCTCTTGTGTGCTAGAGTCTACTACACAGCTTGCAGAATGACGATTTCACTAGGTCGGTGTGTGTATTTCTAATTCATTATACTCTCCAAAGAAAAAAAAAGAACTCTTATCTTCTCCGTTGTGGATAAGCTTCTTTCACTTTTCCAGATTTGAAAAGGAGACAAAAACTTGAGAAGAAGATGTGGTAGGTAAAGAAGAAAATATCTTTGTCTCCTCATATCGCAAACTGGTGGCACATGACTTCAACCATCCGTATCATCAACCACCAGAACGTGTGGTTCCACAAATACGTTCACCCTCTAGTACGACACTCAAGAAGATATATCTTGTGTAGATACACATGGGAGGCCACAAATACATGTGAAAAGGATCGGAACATATCTTCATGGGAGACCACCCATATATGAGCACAATAATGCTCCACATAAATAATGTGAAAATGAAAGGAACATTATTGTGCACATGGATAAAAAGCGCTAGATAGAGTACAAAAAAGGTTTATAACTTTTTTGTCCCCCTCGTGGGGGAGCATTTTACCTTGTTGTCTTCGAAGAAAGAATAAATTGTCGTGTCTGAAGGGAGGGGATTTCTTACAATCAGTGTTGTATTTTGACGATCTATCATGCCCTTCAATTTTGAAGGTTATATACAGATTATATCTGTTTTTCCATTTTTTATGTAATTTTGAAGGTCAGATAATATATATGACCTTATTTTACGCTCCAAAATGGCCAGAACGGGCAATACGGCCGTCAAAAATCAACACTGCTTACAATTACGAATTCTTCTAGTGAAACAAAATAGGCATTTTTCTATCGACCATTTTCTAAGAGGCTTATTGAAGCTGGCCGCGCATCTAATTTTCTTCCAAATCTTCGCGAGAGCGTCACCTATGATGGCATTCCACAAAGCAGAGGAGCAACTGGCCACTTCACTCAGCAAAGTTTGTCTCCAATTGATTAGGCACAACAAAGCCAAAAAACTCCTATGGCCTAGAAGAAAAGGTGGCTCAAGTCTTCCCTGCCATGGCAACACCAACATAAGAAAATATGGAAAATGACTGGTTGTTTCTTTTCCATGAGCCATCTAGTCACATCTATAGCATTAGGATCTCCAACAACATTCTATAAAAGTAATGGACGATAGACTTCTCTCACATATAGGTGATCTATGTTCTCATGTCCTACTAGTCACATCTATAGTATTAAGATCTCCAACAACATTCTATAAAAGTAATGGAAGATAGACTTCTCTCACATATAGGTGATCTATGTTCTCATCTCCTTGGTTTATCCTGTAATATCTACACTTTTTTTCCTCCTCCTTTTAGTCTCTGTTTCCATATTCTCGCTCTACGTGTTTTTTTTTTCAACTTGGCTCTCCCTTATCTCTCAAAAGTTTCCCTATCTATGTCCTCCAAAGATGAAGTGAAAGGAGCATGGGCGTAATTGACGATAGAGACCGTGATAGTAAATCTTGAAAGAGCTTTTGAGGATGTTCAAGTATCATATGTTGTATATCAATTCCAAAAAATTCAACGCGTCAGACATAACTCCTATAAGGAATGTACATGCCATGCATGGATGTTCACATGCAAGTTAGACTACGTTGTTAGCTAGCCTTATGGCTAACGAGTAATTTTTTTTTATGAGCATGATAAATTGACATGCTAATTAGTCCCATTTGTTTACTAGTTTTTATGAGATTTCTTTTTATCAACATATTTGATGATAGGATGAGGGTAGAAGACTACATAACAAATCATTGTAATGCCTTGACTTGAGGACACATTTACGGCACATGTAATTTCCATCAAGAGATTCTATTCTACTTGAGCAAATTCGCATGTCATCAATAAAAAATGAGGATGATACTCCTAATACCTATCCCGCACACTTTTATGAGGACTTTAACATGCATACCATGGGGTACTAATTTATAAGGAAGAGGACTTCATAGCTTGTAGACATATACTATGCGTTGCTTAAATATTCCTTGTTCAAAACAAAATCTCGAGCATTCCATTACATCATTAAGCACATAATTTTTTCTCAAAATAGGAATTCAGCCAAAGTCTAGTCTCCCTTGCTTTAATTAATAAAAGAACACATAAATATAGTGAAGGGGCTAGGTGCTCAAGGGAACCCCCTTATCCCACAAAGCAGGGGATGGATTGGACAAGGTTCACAATTGGTGAAGAACACAAGGAAACACAAGGATTTAAATCAAGTTATAGAGGTAGTTAATGATGTTTTCATTGTTGGGTGTGTGTAGAAGTGCAAGAGACACACGAGAAGCACACACACGGAGCACAAATGCAGCAAGACACATGGAGAAGACGAAAGGCTGGAATAGCTCTCTCTATCAACGATGAACTGAACTAAAGTAAGAGTTGAATAATATCCCTAAGTACAAAGTACCACCACATATGAGTGAATCATGAATGTGGTAACATGCAGAAAAACCTCTAGCTAGCACTGGAGTAAAAAGTGCCTATATATAGGGAAAAGGTTCATATCAAAGCTACTCGCGGAATGCATGTGTAACAAACCCCCTGGAGCGAATGATGTGAACACATACAGGGAGTGACAGATCAACCCTCACAAGGTAATAAGCCTAAAGCTTTGCAAAAAGCTTCAAACTTTTCCCATGGAAGAGCTTTGGTGAATATGTCTACCACATTATCTTGTGTAGGCACATATACCAAATCAATATCTCCTACATGAAGGCGCTCTCTCACATAGTGATGATGCACCTCAATATGTTTGGTCTATGCATTAAACACTAGGTTTTGTGCAACAGCCAAAGCACTCTGACTATCAGTGAGAATGTGCGTAGCAACATCAATATCCATGCAAAGATACATCAATATGCATCTCAGCCATATACACTCCACGATAGCTGTGAAAATTGCCATGTACTCAACTTAACAACTGGATGTCACCACTTTATTTTGCTTCTTACTCAACCAAGATATGCATGAGCCTCCAAGGAAAAAGCAATTACCACTGGTGGACGCACGAGTATCATAACAACTAGCCCAATCACTATCTGTAAAAGCATGCAAGCATGGATGAATATATCTTTGATAAAAGAGACCTAGACTCAAAGTGCCTCTGAGATATCTAAACACACATTTCACCGCTTGCCAATGCTTACTGCCAGGGCTATGCATGAATCGACTCAACTGGGAAACTGCATACTGTATATCTGGTCTTGTGTTGCATGCATATATAAGACATCCCACAACTTGCTAATAAAGAGAAGTGTTGAATGCATCACTAGAATCCTCAAGTCAGAACTTGAATCCTGTCTCAACTGGTGTGGAAACTGGCTTGCAATCCTCAAAGACAAAACGATGAAGTAGTTTTCCAACATACTTTGCTTGATGCATAACAATTCCTCCCTCAACGGATACAAACTAGATGCCAAGATAGTGGCTCACAAGACCAAGATAAGTGACATCAAAAGTATGCTGCAAATCAGCCATAAGAATGTCAAATTTTGCATCGCATGACCAAGTGAAGAGTATGTCATCGACATAAAGAACAAACACTATAAGATCAACCCCTTTTTTGCATACATAGAGTGTGCGTTCGATTGGACTGCATGTGAAGCCAAGAGCAATCAAGTGCTTATGGATTTTTTCATACCATGCACGAGGAGCTTGCTTGAGACCATACAAGGCTTTATGCAAGTGACAAACCATATGCTTATTCCCTTTCATTGCAAATCCAGGAGATTGGTTCACATAGACCTCTTCTTGCAAATCACCATTCAAGAAGGCTATTTTTATGTCCAACTGATGCACTTTCCAACCTCGATGGGCAGTCAATGAAACCACGGTACGAATGGTATTCATGCATGAAGAAGGTGCAAAAGTTTCCTCATAGTCAATGCCAAATTGTTGCGCATATCCTTTGGCAACCAATCTAGCTTTGTAGGGATCAATGCTGCCATCAAACTTTCTCTTAATTTTGTAAACCCACTCATGCCTTTGTTCCCAAATTGTGCATTTCAATTGTTGGCTAATTGTTGGCTGTTTTTTGCATTCAAGTAGAGGAAAAACTGAATTCTCGACTCACAATAATTGTGTTTATCAATGGATGATACAAACGATATCTCTTACTTTCAGCACTATAACCAAAAAATATACATTTCTTTGTCTTGTCATCAAGTTTGTGATGTTGTGATGGCACAAGAACATATGCCAAACAACCAAACACACACATATGACTAACCATAGGCTTATGACCATTCTAAGCCTCATAAGGAGTGATGACTCTCAATGCTTTTGTAGGGCAGTGAATCAACACATAGTTTGCAAACCTGACCACTTCCATCCAAAACTTATTAGGAAAATGCTTTCCTTTAACCATACATCATGCCATTTCAAGTAGAGTTCTATTTTTATGCTCGGCAACACCATTTTTTTGAGGTGTATATGGCACTGTACATTGGTGTGAAATACCTATTTCATGAAGAAAACCATTAAACTCATGTGACATGTATTCATCACCATGATCCCTGTGTAGAGTAAAAAGCTTTTGTGAAGAAAATTTTTCAGCCATAGCTAAAAATGCTTTGAAGTAAGAGAATACCTCATTCTTTGCTTTCATAGGATACACCCATGTATGGTGAGTAGCATCATCAGTGAAGGTACCAAAATATACATGCTTCCCAAAAGATGGAGTCTTGATGGGACCGCATAGATCACTATGAACAAGCTTCAATTTTCTTATAGGGTGTGTATGACTATCTTTTAGAAAAGAAGCATGATGCATTTTTCCAACAATGAAACCTTCACATGCATGCTTTTCAATGGACTCAAGTGTGGGAAAACCAATAACCGTGTCCTTCTTTTGCAAGTAAGGCAAACTATTGAAGTTCAAGTGCCCAAAACAAGCATCCCAAAGCTCCATTTCAGCCATGGAAGAAGTATGAGCAACCAAGGCATTCAAGGCAACCCTCTTGTACGTATCCATGCGATACAAACCATTGCATAATGTACCAGACATCACAATAACATCGCCATTGCTGAAATCATGAACCATACACTTATCATCAACAAAGTGTACATGAAGTCTAACTTCGGCAATCAATGGAACTGAAATTAAGTTCTTCTTGATACCTGGTACATACAATGCATTTTTCAATAGAATCACACCTCCATTTGTAGTTGTAGTCTCAATTTCCCCTACTCCAATGATAAGATAAGAGGCATTGTTTGCAGACACCACATGTCCTCCTTTGGGTGCATCTTTCAAAGATGCAAAAAATCTTTTGCATGATGTTATGTGCTTTGAAGGACCACTATCAAAGAACCAATCTGAATCAGCCTCACTAACAACCATACATTTAAAATGCAAAGATGCATCATAGTGACATGTAACAAGAAATGCCCAAAAATCTTGGGCCATGTTGGCTTCATCACTCTTTGCATTTGCTGAATTTAGATTCCCAAAAAGATTCAAAGAAAATCAAAAACATCATCCAAGCACAAGACACTAGTGTGATAACCAACATCAGTGTGTTGACCTACTGAGGTTCTGTTTTTGTATTCAAATAATGCTTCACTTGAGACTAAGTTCAGGTCATATTCAGTCTTTCTGACTCCTTACTAGGAATGAAAATCTTGTGTATTTCGTTAAGTCAAAAGAGTGAATTTACCAAGTTACACTAGGAACTTGGTGCTTGATTTAGTCAATCAAATCCTTGTTTGAAAAGATCAACTCAAAGTCAAAGTCCAACTTTTTTCAGAAATCTATGAAATATTTCCGAATTAACAACACTTTATCCTGAAGTGTTTCAAGAAGATTTTGGAAGTTACTTACTTCATATCTTCAGTTTCCTTGATCTTAAAGTTATCTTGAAGTATCTTGAGATACTATTTTCATCCTTCTTGAATTAAACTCCTTCTTTGAAGTCTTAATTCCCTTGAGGATTAAACCTAACTTCACGATCCAAACTAGGACTAAAAGATAATCATCAAATACGATTTGATCTTTTTCCCTTACTTGACTTTGTACCTTTTTAACCCATCTTCTACCATGATTTTGGTCTCACATATATCCTTCAATTGTTCTGCATCTTGGCTACACTGTTCAACATATAATCATACATAATTATCCCAATTTTTCTTCAAGTCTATAGTTTCCTGGGCATACTTTTCTTCCAGTTGTGCATGAAGTGCCTATTGTGCTTTCAATTCATTTACATATTCTTCAAGTTGTATCCTTAAGCATTTAGTTTCTTCATCTTTGGATGTCAAATCCTCCATCGATTGATTAAGGAGTAAAGCTATCATTAATTCCTTATTGTGACTCCTAAGCGAGTCTTCTTCTTCCATATACTCTTTGATTACTGATTCATCAAATTTGGTCCAAGTAGAAATCCATACCTTCTCAGCTGCACACTGCGAATACTTCATTTGTAGTGTTGTATTCTCCTTCTTCGTTCTTTTGTGTTCTTGGCTAAGCTCTTTGAATTCAAATTGTGAGGTACCATTTTCACTCATAAGAGCATCAATTGTGTTGAATGCTCATGTCCGTTCTCTTTTTAACTTCTCGAGTTTAGCATGGGTCTTGATAAACCATTTAGATAGATTCTCACTCAAGGCTTTGAATTGATTTTCTTCCACATGTGCTTGTTCATATTCTCTATCAACATCCATGAGCTCTTGTTGTGTATCCATGTCACTCTGGATCATATGCTTCATAATTGGTTTTAGTTGTGCCATGTCCAGATTCAACCATGTCTTGGGTACAACCGACAGTTCACTCATTTCTACATTCTTTCCTTTGATTGTGTGTAGACTTTCATTAAATGGCTGCTTGATTTGCAATTGAACATTGGTTTTGGTGTGCTTCTCCGGAGTTGCTTTAGAACTGCTACTCATGGTATGTACATCTAGAGGGGATGGTTGAGCCATAACCCTAATCGGGGCTATAGGTAATTTAGTTTGCTCTTGAGCCCCCTTTAGTTGTTGTGGTTCTTCTTTGGGATGTACTTTTTCTTTGCTAGTATCTAAAGTCGCTTCTTGAATTTATAAGTTGGTAGTATTGTTGATTCCGATAGTGAAGTCTATACATGGTCATGGTGTTCATAGTACTTCATCTTCAACCTCATCTTCTTCATTCTCTGACTCTTTCTATTGACTAGTGGCTTCTTGTTGATCAACCATTTGATGCCACTCATGCCATTGACAATCATCATTTACATCTGTGTTCATATCAACATTCTAGGTGGATTGGTCCATCACTCTTTGAACTTGAATATGAGCTTGATGCTTCTAATCCAAGCTCTTTATAACGACGTGCGAGATAATCTCTTGCATGCATATTTCTTGCCTTTCGCTTCACTCATTTGGCAGTTGTGATGACCTTGTAGATTAAGATTTACTTGCCCTTCTATGTGTGCATGAGTAGCCTGTATGGATTCTTCCAATTCAACTTCTTTGATAGGAGGTGGTTGAGCTAATGTAGTTTCCGGTACTGTATCGATTCTCTTAGTAGAAGTTGTTTTGATCACTTCTTTGGAATCTCTAACTCTTTTGGGCCCTTTCATTTTGGGCTTGGAACTGGTCCGAGCTTCATCTATTGAATCAATGGCTCTTTTATGATGCTGATTTTACATAATTTTATTTTTAGTGTTTTGGGCATAGCTTGTCAGTATTCCTAAATCTCTAATGCATGGTATATCAAAATTATCAATGTTGTGCTCTCATTCATGAACTTCTTGATTCCCCATTGCTTTTTGGCTTCGAGCAATCGTTCTTGTACATATGGCATCAGATTAGTTTGATTGCCAACTTGTTTCACTGCACGGAATAAGAGTTGAACTACAATTTTTTAGGAGCAGTATAACGATGGATATTTGGGAAAAAAATGTTGATGTACTAGTCGCATTTCTTCTTCCATATCCATGCGATTGATATCCAAAAAGGTCCTCTTTTTAGCTTCATGATTCTCATCCTTTAAGTCCAGAGTACCATCTTTAATTCATCCAAATGCATATTTGATCAATTCATGAGTAAACCTAATGGTTCTTAATTGACCTCTCATGTCAGTGACTTGTGCTTCTGGGATTGATGGCTTATTGGTTGCTGAGTGCATAGTATTTTATTACTTGTGTACACCTTTCAAAATATGGGTTTATAAATTGGAAGCTTCAAATATGCCTCTATACCTACTTTTTTCCATATCTCGATTGTTATGGGCATATTGTGCAGAATATGGAAATCTTGTCTCATCACTGGAAATTGATGGCCATGATCCATAATATGTACTGTAATAAAAAAGATGTGATCACTATTAGGTTCATTATCCATAAACCAGTGACCTTGAGCCTTAATTGCACACTACAAAGGAAATTCTTCTATTTCTATTTGTTGCATTTCTTCTGTATCCTCAAAATCCATTTGCACTTAAAACATTGATTTTATTAACATGAGAGAATAGAAAACTTTAATGAGTCCCATAGTGCTCATGCATTTAATATCTAACCTTCAAGTAGTTCGCCACTCGCATAAGTTGAATCCTTGCTTTGATATTACCAATACATGAATATAGATTTTTTTGGTTTTTGACCTTTTTTTTTTGCTGAAAAAGTTCACAAACATGTTACTAATAGCTGAATAAAAAATTTAGTTATAGTCAATAAAATCTTATATTACTAGAGTACGAGTGAAGATCTCTTTCCTTTGAAGGAAATGTGCACTACTACACAGTCTCAGAGAATCCATGTGCCAAATGTGAGGCCTTGTAGTGTGGTGATATTGTGCATACTCTAGGTGCATTTAACTCATCATTTGTGCAATCATGAAATCACTTCTCGACCTATTTCTTTGTTTGATGTATTTTTGTTTTCCAGACATGATTTGTCTTTGTAGCGCGACGTTGATCTTCCTTCAATTTAGGTTCTAGAGCTACTATCTTTGTCTTGATCCTCCATATGTAGTTGATCTACTTATGTGGTTTCATTTTTTTTATTTGGCTTTGGTCGTCTTCGATGGTGATGAGGCTTTGGAATACTCTTTGTGTGAATTACGATTCCTTGTTCAATGCTTTGATAGCTTCTTTTGTTGTCTCTAGAGTCTTCTTTGGAATGCAAACTTGTTTATAATTTCTTTGTGATGGAATGAGCTTTTTGGGTATCCAAACTTGGATAGTCTTTGAGTTGATTGGCCTTGATCTTTTTGCTTGATCTGACTTCCTTCTTTTAGGGTTTTGCTTCTGTGACTATCTCTGAGTTGATTGATAGTTCTCAAGTTGGTCTTATGAATCCATATTTTTTTGAGTCCCTTCATTGGTAGTTGTCCAATCCTTCTTGATGTTAGGCGAGATTTGAACTCTCTACGTTCCTCTCCTAAGCATTGGATATGATTACCTCCAAGTGCAATCATATATCCTTCGGTACAAGTGATCAACATTTGTAGTCTCTCAATTGAGGAGGCACTAACACTGATTAAAGTTGCTCTGATGTCTATCAAAGAATCCACAAGGTGATACTCGTCATTTCCAATTCCAAAATTTAATTAAGATTACTTTGTACTTGATTAGAAGCTTGGAGATCCTACTTTATACTCTTGCCAAGCTCACTCTAATCCATGGGCATTTTTCCATTTCATGATCTACTCACTTTGAGGTTCACACTCTCTCATTTTGTGAGGACACTCTTCTTTTCATTTATCTTCTACATGTATACTCTCTACAACACCTTGGGGTGTATGTGAGAGGAAAATAATCCTTTGATTAAGTATCCATGTGATAGCATGTGATGGACTTTTGGTAAGTCTCCAAATGAGGGACACTTGGAGGGACACTTGGAAGTGTCCAAGTGCATGCACCCCCTTGGTCTAGAGGTAAATATAAGGGATTTGGTTGGGTGGATATGAGCACTCTCTTTAGCTTGGTTGTCTTGCTTGGAAATTTGTTGTAGCCCTTGTAGATTTGTTTTATAGTTTTATTTGTTTTCTTATTGTGGCCTGAAAATTCCAACCACAATTGGTTCTTCCTACACCTTGTTCTTATAGAGAGTATTGGTATTACTCTCCGATGTCCAATTGTCCTACATTCCGATGGCATTACTGGTAGTACCATCACTTATACCGACGACCATATGTGCAATTTTTTTTTTTGGGTAGAGTGTGTTGTCTTTTGCTACAACAACATTACCATGATGTTGCTTAGCAAAAGACAATACACTCTGCCAAAAAAAAACCAAGTACATGTGATGTGTACTCTAATGTCAACCGAAATATGATTTCATAAAACAGAATATTATTGGACACAAAAGAGGTAATCAAAATGAACCATGAACCATGAACCATGAACCATGTACATAAAGAGTTATATATTTTATAAATGAAGCATGTACAAGAGTGTGGCAAACCATTGTCATATATGATGCTTTTACAAAATGTGGCAAAGCATTGCATTGCCATATCAAAATCAAATCCAAAATTTTGGTGTGCCACTGCCATACACATGCAAAGAACGTTCCATATCAACAGTCCTGCAGCAAAGAACATTAGTGAAATGAGATAAATTCACATGAAATTTACAAACAACAAGTAAAAACCAAGTTTATAAATTCATCACCTCATCGCAAACGCTCCCATGAAATGACCGCACCGCATCCCTCCAAGTCCTCCAATAGTGCAGTCAATCCATGATGATATCCATAAGCCTCCTCCGTTCGTGTTGGAGGATGACCCATTGCTAGCTCCTGCAACAAATATACAAAACATTAGAGGAACATACATGAGAAGCTTAACACAAACAAATTCAATAAATCAAATGGTACTTATAAACTCGTGACACATCGTGTCATATCTGCCACTGACCAAATGTGACGGTCCAACTGTATCTAAACGTGTGGTTGTGGCATCTCGCTACTAGCGATATCGCTCAGGAGTCAAATGCTGCTCGTCGTGAATCATATCCCACTCCTCGGCATCTAATCATACAGGCCTTGGTAAGCCTGCTTTGAAAGCATCATGAGCCTCGGATCGTCGATGGGACATAACTTCATGTGCGGTGTGTAGAATCCACTCTGAACTGACAAGAGGCTGTCCATCCGCTGGTCGAAACTCCTGATAAATCATCTGTGTGAGATAATTCTTCCGATCTTTATCTTGTTCACTCCATTTCAACATGATAGAGTGTCCAAACTGTATGGAGCAAAGGTGTCGTATACGTACATGCATTGTTTTGCCAGCCGCATCCATCACCGGAGCTCCATCTCGGATACTATAGACCTTGGAGTGATCATGGTCATGAGCACCCCAAGGTATACGTGGTGTTCCACATGGCGTACCTACATCTGAGGTACTCATCCTAGGAGTAGAAGCGGGCGACACAACGTCCATCACACTGCCTCCACAACAGCCGTCTCCTCCAGACCTACCTGTAGATCCACTCCTAGAACCTCCTGCTCTAGAGCGTGATCCTGACCTACGAGATGGGCCAGAACCTGTATCACGCTGAGGTGTCAAACACACATGTCTACTTCTAGAGCCAGTAGGGGATGGCTGAAAAGATGGTCGTGGTGGAGTCATAAAGCTAGGAGACAAACCTTCGACGAGAGTAGCACCACCCGCAGGAGTGACGCCTGCAGGAGTGACACCGACACGAGTGACACCGACAGGAGTGAAGCCGGCAGGAGTGACGCCGCCAGGAGTGAGGCAGGGAGGAGTGCTACCACGAGCAATCCAATACTGTGATGCAACGGCCATATACGTGGGAGGTACGAGAGATGAACTCTAAGAATTGCTCCTCTATCATGGAATGTGGAGTGACTGGAGGACTGTCTCCCATCGTGCTTTGTAACAAAAGAACTCAAATAATTAGCATGTGATAATAAAGGTAATATAGAGAAATTGTGGTGTACAAAAAACCTAGCAAAAAAAATAAACAAAAATTAGTATGTACAAGTGTTTGATTCAAAAATCCTCTAGTCTAGCATCCTCTTGGAGATCCAATGCACCGAGAATATCTATCTCTATATCGATGACTTCTAAATCGCTTTCTGGTTTCTTCCTGATCATCATCTATTGCTTCGTCCTGTATTTCCTCTTCTTCAATGACCTCTTCTTCTCGAACAATGATCTCTTCCTCCTCGACTATCGAATGCATCTCTGAGTCCACTATAAGTGGACTTTCTTCTACATCTATGTTCTCACAAATTTGTCTACTACGTTGGGCGACTTGTAAAACAAATAGCCACTTTGCTCCTTTTGAATCTGGTATAAAAACAACTTTCTCATAGTGTTCAAGAAGTACAAATGTATCTCTTTCATCCGTCCATAATTTTGTGGAGTCGACTTGAAGCAGACCACTTTTATCTCGCCTCACTATTCCATTTCTTCTAGAGGTGACTACTTTGAACCATTTCACATAAAAAACAAAGTAATCAAACTTTGTAAAAGATAGTTTCAAGATATCTTGAATCACACCACAATAATCTAGCTGGCCTTCTTGAGCATTATCATCTCTTGCACTCAGTCTACTTTTTTGCAAAAAGTTCACCATCACCCTACTATCAAAAGTAGACCTATTTTTATCGGTTTGTGCGATCCAAAAGTGTCGTCCATGAGACTATAGTGCACCGTATTTAGTATACTCCCAATCACATCCCTTTGTGAGTTCTTCTTATTCTTCAGAGATATCTTCACCCGCTGCCTTTGCTTGTGAAACCGTTGTATCTAGCCATTTGCTCATTGGAAAAGGTGGAAGAGGTCCAAGACTTTCTGAAAGAGGCAAAAATCAAGTGGAACGATTTCTTCAAAACTGAGCTCTTTCCTTTGCGTTGATTTGCTTGGCAAGCTCATACTTTTCTAACCACTTCTGCATAGGCTCAGAGTTAACTATGCAAAACTTCATTGCCTTCTCTCGAAAAGTTGCATCCATTTTTCTTTGCAATCCTTTACCTTGTGGTTCATCGTCTACGAGACGAACATCTTCATCATCGCTCCATGAGCGAGGCATTTTGGGATCCGACATACGTAGAAACTCAGTTATGAATACAAGAGACTCTTGTACAAGCCATCCCTCTACCATGCTACCCTCTGGACGTGCTCTCTGTCAAACAAAACCTTTTAATGTCTTCATAAAGTGCTCTAAGAAGAAAATCCATCGACTATGAACATTTCCTGCTATTGCAACTTCATCTACCACATGTACCAATACATGAAGTTGAATAGTGAGAATACTTGTGGGAAAGTATTTCTCTACCATACAAACAGCCTCAATAGCATTGAGTTTTGCACTCTCTATGCTATCTATTTATCTCTTTAGAAGAGATCCACCGCACTAAAGAACTAATTTTATAAATGGTTCTTCGTACATCCTCCGAAAGACAATTTTTTAAGGCTACAGGGAGCACAAACTGTAAAAACTTGTGCCAATCATGAGACTTCAGCCCTCCAAGATTGTCATTTCGTGTGAAAGTAGTCTTTAGACACCTCATGCATCCAGTAGGTGTCCGAAACTCTGAAATTTTTTTCTTCACTTGTTGCTCTTCCATCTTGCGAAGCGCCAAGGAGCTCTTGGTAACGATACTGCTCTGTTGGGCTTAGTAATTGCCCACAACTCTCGCATATGGCCTCGCTCTTCTAAGCCCTCCCTTTGTGCTTTGATCTCTTTCTTTCCAATCAAAGTCTTCCAAAGAATCTCTCCCACATTCTTAAAAATATGCATCGGGTCTACCAAATGATTGATCAATAATTCACTCCAATAAGGGAGTTCATGAAAAATGGACAACTGTTTCATGCCAGCGACTGGATTTTCTGAATCTCACAGTTGTTTCCAATCGCTAGCTTTCATTTGGCATTGCGCTTGTCAACCAATTTGTCCTTCACGTAAAACATGTCCATCAGGAAAATATCTATGATGTCCTTCATAGACAGTTTTATGTAGTGCTTTGGAATAGCATGCTTTGAGTCGTGGTCCGCATAAGGGACAAGCATGGTAACTCAAAATCGATAAACCTGAACATTCACCATAATCAGGCCAATCATGCATCATCCACATAAGTATGCCTTGCACTTGCACATCTCATCTTCTTATAGGTTGAGACATGTCATGCACAGTAATTCCATCCCATAAAATGCACAGTTCTTCCACAAATGGTGCAAGATATACATCCATGTTTTTTACCTTATACTTACCTGGTACAATAAGAGCTAATAATAAATGACCTTTCTTTGTGGCCAACCATGGTGCGATGTTATAATTGACCAAACATACAGGCCATGTGCTCCATGAAGAGCTGCATAAACCAAATGGATTCACTCCATCCATAGCTAGGCCTAGACGTATGGACCAAGGCTCACTAGCAAACTCTGGACACTTACTATCTATGTGCTTCCAAGCATCAGAGTCAGCAGGCACTTGCATTACACCATCTGAAGACCTGCTCTTTGTATGCCATGACATTAACTCAGCTATAGATTTGCATATAAACATGTTCTTAATTCATGGAATGATAGGAAAGTGGCGAAGAACCTTTGTGGGAATTGCTTCGCCTACAAGGTCTTCTCTAAATCTATTTCCTCCACACTTTGGACATACGTGGAGATGCTCATACTCATTTCAAAAGAGGATGCAATCATTCGGACAAGCATGAATCTTAGTATAATCCATTCCAATGGACTGTAAAAGTTTTTTTGCATCTCCACGTGTTGGAGGCATGTCATTGTTCTCTTGCAAAAATTGATCTTTAAGAAGCCGGCAATAAGCAATTAAAAAGATATTAGTAAATAAAGTTATTTTGATACAACAATGAAAGTTTATTTCAAATCCACTTACCTGAACAATTCAGTGACACTACTATCTGACCATCCATAAATGGATTACAGATTGAACATCGTGAGTGATGCACGTAGTACATATATCTTTGCTCCATTGTAAAGTGGTAAACGAGCTAGTCTTCGCATGTTTTCATATTCTTCATTGACTTCTGATCGTGGAAAGTCTTTTGTGTCCATGAAACACTCTACATCTTCTCCACCGTCATGATCTTCGTCCATCTCATAAAATGCTTCGAGCATCTCTTCCATATTTTGTTCATTCCGTGTAATGCTATTAGTACTTGCTTGTACGTCTAACTCCTTTTTTGTTCTCTTTTGTCCACGAGAGGTTATCGGTGCAATGTCGTTTGGGTCCATCTGCTCACCTGGGGGACCATGCAAATGGTAGCGTAGGTTTTCTAGTCGACTTTTATCAAAGGATCCATACTCTCTAACATGTGCAATACAAAACCGTTGTTTTTAATAAATTTGATACTTGCACTGAGTGCAAGGACATGCCATTCTCTCCTCCGGATCCAAACTATCCATCTGATACAATATAGACATTTTAGAACATTTGATTTTTTTATTAAACCTGAAAATCATACTCCTAAAGACTTAAACCTGAAATACTAAAACCTAAATACTTAAACACCTAAAAAAACCTAAAACACTAATCTTAAAACCCTAATACTAAAGACCTATATATGTGTATATGTGTATATGTGTTATATGTATTATATATATGTATTATATATATATCTATTGCTTATATAATTAAAATCCTATTTTTATATATTTAATTATATATAATTTATTTATTTATTTAAAACACTAGTTCTTTTTATATTTATTTATCTATATAATTATCCTATTTTATATATTTATTTATTAATATATTCAAAATTTTTTCTTAATTAATCCTATTTTTATATTTTTAATTATATATATTTAATTAAATTATTTAAAACACTAGTTCTTTTTATATTTATTTATCTATATAATTATCCTATTATATATATATATATATATATTTATTTATATATTTAGATTTTTTCCTTAATTGTTTTCTATATTTTCTCTTATATAAATTTAATTGAGTTATATGTATGCCTAAACCCTAAAACCCTTATCTTAAAGATCTAGACCTAAAATATGTATATTTTTGTATGCATGTGTATATACATGTATATATGTATTATATGTGTATGTGTATGTGTGTATATATGTTATGTAGGTGTTAAAACCCTAAAACCCTAATCAGAAAGACCTAGAACTAAAACATGTATATATGTGTATGCATGTGTATTTATATGTGTATGTGTATGTAGATGTGTATATAGATATGTGTATAAGTATATGTGTGTATGTGTATGTGTATATATATTTACTCTGATTAAAATCCTTAAAATTAAACCTATTTTTATATATTTAATTTTATATATTTAATATATTTATTTAAAACACTAATTCTTTTCATATTTATTTATCTATATAACTATCCTATTTTATATATATTTTTATTTATATATTCATATTTTTTCCTTAATTAATCCTATTTTTATATATTTAATTATATATATTTAATTAAATTATTTAAAACACTAGTTCTTTTTATATTTATTTATCTATATAATTATCCTATTATATATATATATATATATATATATATATATATATATATATATATATATATATATATATATATATATATATATATATATATATATATATATATATATATATATATATATATATATATATATATATATATATATATATATATATATATATATATATATATATATATATATTCAGATTTTTTCCTTAATTTTTTTCTATATTTTCTCTTTATATAAATTTAATTGAGTTATATGTATGCCTAAACCCTAAAACCCTAATCTTAAAGATCTAGACCTAAAATATGTATATTTCTATATGCATGTGTATATACATGTATATATGTATTATATGTGTATGTGTATGTGTATATATATGTTATGTAGGTGTTAAAACCCTAAAACCCTAATCAGAAAGACCTAGACCTAAAACATGTATATATGTGCATGCATGTGTATATATATGTGTATGTGTATATATATGTGTATGTGTATATATATGTGTATAAGTATATGTGTGTATGTGTATGTGTATATATATTTACTCTGATTAAAATCCTTAAAATTAAACCTATTTTTATATATTTAATTATATGTATTTAGTTTATTATTCGAAACACTAGTTGTTTTCATATTTATTTATCTATTTAATTATCCTATTATATATATATATATTTATTTATTTATATATTCATATTTTTTTCTTATTTTTTTCTATATTTTCTCTTAATATAAATGTAATTAAATTATATGTATGCATAAACCCTAAAACGCTAATCTTAAAGATCTAGACCTAAAAAATGTATATTTCTGCATGCATGTGTAAAAACCCTAAAACCCTAATCGGGAAGACCTAGACCTAAAACATGTGTGTATGTGTATCCATGTGTATGTATATGTGTATGTGTATATATATGTGTATGTATGTGTAAATAGCCTAAAAACGCTAATCCTATTTTTATATATTTGATGTAAAAAACTTTGAAATCGAAATTTTTTATATTTAATTATATATATTTAATTAAAACACTAGCTTATGTGTGTGTATATGTGTGCATGTGTGTATGTATGTGTGTGTGAATGTATGTATGTGTGTATATGTGTATGTGTGTCAATGTATGCATGTGTGAGTATATGTGTATGTGTGTGTATGTATGCATGTGTGTGTATGCATTCATGTGTGTGTACATGCATGTGTGTATGTATGTGTGTGTGTGCATGTGAGTGTGAGTGTATGCATGCATGTGTGTATATGTGTGTGTATGTATGCATGCATGTGTGTATATGTGTGTATGTATGCATGTGTGTGTATGCATGTGTATGCATATGTGTATATGTGTATGTGTGTGTATGTATGCATGCATGTGAATATATGTGTATGTGTGTGTATGTATGCATGCATGTGCGTATATGTGTATATGTATGTGTGTATGCATATGTGTATATGTGTGTGTATGTATGTATGTATGCATGTGTGTGTATGTATGCATGTGTGTATATGTGTATATGTGTGTATGCATGCATGTGTGTATATGTGTGTGTATGTATGCATGCATGTGTGTATATGTGTGTGTGTATGTATGTGTGTATATGTGTGTGTGTATGTATGTGTGTATGCATGTGTGTGTGAATGTGTATGTATGCATTTGTGTATATATATGTGTGTGTGTGTGTATGTATATGTGTATGTATGTGTGTATGCATGTGTGTGTGTATGTATGCATGTGTGTATATTTTTATGTGTGTGTATGCATGCATGTGTGTATATGTGTGTGTATGTAAGCATGCATGTGTGTATATGTGTGTATGTATGCATGTGTGTACATGTATGTGTCTATGTATGCATGTGTAGATGTGTGTGTGTGTATGTGTGTGTGTATGTATGCTCTATCTTCCTATCTCTATCTTCCTATCTCTATCTTCCTCTCTTTCATCTCTCTTTATCTCTCACTCTCTCTCTCTCTTTATCTCTCTATCTCTCTATCTCTCTATCTCTCTTTCTCTCTCATCTTTCTCTCTCTCTCTCTCTCTCACTCTCTCTTCTCTCTCTTTCTCTCTCTATCCCTCTCTCTCATCTCTCTCTCTTTGTCTCTCTCTTTGTCTCTCTATAAATAGAGAATAAAACAATCACTTACAAGTATGTCCCTCATTTGGATCGTTGCCGTCAAAGCGTAATGTGTGTCGTCTATCGTCGAATTCCAAATAATCGATGCCAAAGAACTTCTGCAAAATCAAAGAGAAGAGAAATTATAAGACCTAAACCATAGAGAAAGACAAAGGCTAAGAGTATGCACACCACTTACCAAGATGTGAGATCTAAACAGAGAGAGTGTGTGTGTGTATGTAGAGAGAGATGTGTGTGTGTGTGTGCACAAGACAATGCAGGTTGCAATTCGGTTCGCGCATGCAAGTTCGACAGAAGATAACTAGTACTCAAACACGTGCAAAATGTTGAGTTTTGCTCTCGGGTTCTCGATATGTTTAAAACACGGCCTCAGTATATGCATCGGTATGGGCACTGGTATGAGTGTCGAAACTTTCCAGTAAATTACCGATGCTCATACCGACGCATATACCGATGCTCATACCGACAGTCACGAAACATCTCGACGATCCATTTTAAATGGTCATACCGACGGTCACTTGACCGTCGGTATCTTTAAGTGGACTTTTCCAACGTTTATATCGATGTCGGGAGTGACCGTCGGTATAGGCAACGTCGGTATGCCCCTCATATGTTGTAGTGATTAGATGAGATAGAAGGGAAAAAATCTTATACCATACTCAATAGGTTGGGGGAGGAAATTAATAAAGTCAAAGTGGTGCTATGTCAAGGTTAGAAACAATCTTGGACGAGAACAAGAGCTAAGGGATCACAAGTTGCAAGTTTTTTGCAAGGGTTGGTAGGCAAACAAAGCTGAACATCAATCAAAAGAAATTTCCAAGCTTTTAGAAAAGAAAAAATAAAGGAATTAATCAAAATGATAGACAAAAGAAACTATTGATTTTTAGTGGATATTGAAAAACATGTTTTCATTGTCAATCACTTTAGATCAATTTTAGGTTAGTCTCAATAAAGCCTCACAGACACGCTCGTGAATACTCGATCTCCAAGTTTGCTTCAACACTTGCTGGACCTTTGTAGCATACACCTACTCCAAAATGGAGTTACAGAGGGAATATTGATGACATGATTCATCTATCTCATTTCCTTTTGTATTTGGATGAGTGTATCTCAATTTTGTATCTAGGAGACATTCCATTTTTCATATTATTTTAGTTGTATCTCATTGTATTTGGGTACCTTGCCATTAGAAGCTTTGTACTTGATTAGAAGTTTAGAGATCCTACTTTTCACTTGATTAGAAGCTTGGAGATCCTACTTTATAGTCTTGGAAAGATCACTCTAATCCATGGGCATTTTTGTTGGAGTTTGAGGTCTGCAAAAGCACAAAAACAACATGAGGATGAAGAAGAATCTTGGAGCTTACCACATAATACTGAATGTATTACCACTAGAATGTACAAAGATAAAAGACCCATTGGGGTTATAGGCATATATATAAGTCGAGGGAAAAAACCTCCTAAAGAGGGAAAAAAGTGCCCCGGCGGTCCTAGAGTGTTCACACACATCACTACCTAAATGTATCAACAAATCCACCTTCCACCTTGGGAGTGTGCAGTGAACAAGGAGCTAGCACTCATGTATAAGGAAGTGCCAAGCTATGTGGAATCAGTCCACAAAAGGAAGTAAGCCCAAAGCTTTGCAAAAAGCTTCAAACTTCTCTCGAGGCATGTGGTGCTTGCTTCAAACCATATAATGCCATTTTCAACCTGCACACTTGGTTTTCATGCCCTTACTGCACAAAGCCACAAGGCTGAAAAACATACACTTCTTCATTCAAGTCACCATTCAAAAATGCACTTTTAATGTCCAACCGATGTACATTCCAACCATGATGAGCTGCAAGTGCACAAATGCTACAAATAGTAGTCATTCAGCATGTAGGAGCAAAGGTTTCATCAAAATCAATGCCTCTTTCCTAAGCATAACCCTTTGCAAAAGGCCTAGCATTAAACATGTCAGCTGTTCCATCAAGCTTATGCTTCAGCTTGTATACCCACTTAGTGCCAATGGACTTCTTGCCAAGAGGCAAGTCACATAAAGACCAGGTACCATTTTTCATGATAGCATCATATTATGATTGCATAGAAGCCATCCAATTTTCAAAATTTTGTATCAAACGAAACAGGCTGCTTCTTATCATAGAGACTAGAGGCAGCCATAGCATAGCAAACTGATGCAAAAAAGCACTATGAGATCTTGAATGAGTACGATATGATAGAGGTGCATCTTATTTGCTATCACGCAAAGTCTACAAAAGCCATTTTTGCATAGTTATTGCCTCCTCAATATCAGCTCTCTCATCAACAAGTGCATCATGTAAATCTGCATCAGAAACGAAATAATCTACATCATCACATGAAACCTATAAAGGCTGAGAAGTTTCCTCATTAGGACCAGCAATAGACTGTCCTCCTGTAAAAAGAGGCAAGAAAGTGTCATACATGCCTTTGGAGCTAATAGATGTCTCCTTAGTACATGAAAGTAATGGCTGAATAGCATCTTCCACAGAAAAAACATCACAGCTAAACAGAATGTGTTTAGTTTGTGGATGATACAGATGATAGCCTGATGTAGAGGATAGCCTGATATAGACGATATCCTTTGCTTTCAAAACTATACCTAACAAAAATACATTTCACTACTTTATCATCCAATTTCTTGTGTTGTTGTTTAGGCACTAATGCATATGTTAGAAGACCAAAAATATGCATGTGAGCAACAGATGGCTTGTGACCATGCCAAGCCTCATATGTAGTTAGACTACAATGCTTTAGTAGGACACCTGTTAAGTACATATGGTGCACACATAACAGCCTCAAGCCGTAAACCATGTGGTAAAGCTTGACTCTTGACCATACACCTCGCAATCTCCATGAGTGACCTATTCTTCTGTTCAGCAACTCCATTATGTTAAGGTGTATATGGCACTGTCCCCCTCAATCAGAACGAAGGGTTCCCATTTTACATTCTGACACATTTTCAGCCAAAACCAAAAATTATTTCAAAGTTTTGCATCTGACATAGGCTGAGAATCATGTACTACACATGTTGAATCATTCACACATCTTTCATAGTCTACGAGCTTATATAGCCCACGACATAATATGCCATAAGCAATAATGACGTTGCCATTTGATAGATCCTGAACTGTACATCTATCATCAAGAAATTCAAATTTCACAATCAAGACAATCTTGGCTAAAGCTAAAACTGATAACATATTCTTCTTGTTCCCTAGCACAAATAAAGCATCCGACAATATAAAAGAACTACAATCAACAGTAGTCAGAATGATCTTACCGACTCCCATGATAGGATAAGAGGAGTTGTTGGTGCATGTGATAATATTCCCTATAGGGGCAGGCTCGAGTAAAGTGAAGAAATTGTGCTGTGAGGTGATATGTTTGGCTACCCCACTATCAAAGTACCAAACATCTGAGTCTACTGTAGACATACACTATTCATGAGAAGATGGGTCATAATTGGAAATAGTGGTAAATGTCCATTCTTCATTGTGCAAAAGATTAGCCGACTCTATTTCGGGTGTAGAGGCCTCTACAACAACCATTCCAACCTCTTTCTTCCTTGCCTCTTTAGCAACCAGTTTTGGACAACTGTCATCCGTCTTTGATTGTGCAGAATTAGCAGATTTTTTCTTACTAGTAGAAGAGCTCCATTTACCTTTGCCCTTCTAACTAGCCAAGAAAGCTTGATCTGTAACACACATAATGGACTTGTTCTGCCTAGACTGATCTTCTTGCAACAAAATAGAGACTAAGTCCTCAAATGTTAAGGCATTTTGATTGCCTTTCATCATCAAACAAAGAGTGGAA
The DNA here is from genome assembly GCA_020310875.1 of Ceratopteris richardii. Taxonomy (NCBI): domain Eukaryota; kingdom Viridiplantae; phylum Streptophyta; class Polypodiopsida; order Polypodiales; family Pteridaceae; genus Ceratopteris; species Ceratopteris richardii. Next base: position 148,462,058 of record CM035435.1, read on the forward strand.
TCAAAACTCTGATATGAATCAGGAAGACCATTCAGAATAGTCTACACAAGTGAACTGTCAAGCAAGACTTCATCAACAAAAATAAATTGTTCCTTCAAATCTTTGATCTTTGTTAGAAAACTATCCATGGAATCTTCTTCATTCATGTGCTCACTCTCCAACTGTTTTTGGAGGTAAGCAACACGAGCCTCATTCCTTGCCTGGTATAAAGTGGTAAGTGTATCCCAAGCATCCTTAGCTGTTCTACAAGAGCGAATGTGAGGAATAATGGCACCTTCACAGACAAGGCTATCAATGCATGTGCCTGAGCATCTCTACCATCCCATAAATTTGCTCTACAGTAGGTGCAGCAGGAATTGCAGCACGAACAGGAACATGAAGAATATCATCATCTTCAATGCCGTCTGCATCACCTTCAATAACTATGTTTGCAAGTGTAATAAGAGGTTTGTCAACACCTTGCACAATATTCCATAATCCTTTTGCCACCAATACATGATGCATCATATAAGCCCATAATGGGTTATTGGCACCATCCAACTTATCCTCAACAACCAACATATGGAATACATCATTGCTTTCAGCCATGACCACTCGCTAAAATACCTTGATGCAGAAAAATCACTATATCTAAAAAAGTTGAACAGAACTACCCTATCAAGTTCTGCTAAACCTGTAGTAGACTTTTAGGTGCTTATATTGGCGAACCAAAACCTGTATATATCTTTGGCACAAAAAGACAAAATTGACTACACAAGCACTGTGATAGTGCATTTGGAGGTCGAAACGAGCTCAGATCGTGATTTCGGCACCGTATTGGAAGCTGTTTTGATCTTCTAATCACCTTGAGTATGCTGACCAAATTTTTTGTGATTTTGAGATAGTGACCGGAGGGGTGGCAACAATGCCCTAGATGAAGTAGCAACCTGCTCTAATACCAATTGTTGGACTTTGAGGTTTGCAAAAGCACACAAACAACACAAGGAAAAAGAAGAAGCTTGGAGCACACCACAAAATACTGAATGTATTACCACTAGAATGTACAAAGATAAAATACTTGTTAGGGTTATAGGCATTTACGTAAGCTAGGGAAAAAAACCTCCTAAAGAGGCAAAAAAGTGCACCGGGAGTCCTAGAGTGTTCACACACATCACTACCTAAATATATCAATAATTTTCCCATTTCATGGTCTACTCACTTTGAGTTACACATGCTTTCATTTTGTGAGTACACTCTTCTTTTCATTTTCCTTCTACATGTGTACTATCTACACTCTGTATTCATTCTTCTTCAAAGAGAATTATCCCATATCTCATGAACTTCATAGCTCTACATAAGAAGGGCCTCTCCCCACCTTTGTACTTGATTAGAAGCTTGGAGATCCTACTTTATACTCTTGGAAAGCTCACTCTAATCCATGGGCATTTTCCCATTTCATGGTCTACTCACTTTGAGTTTCACACTCTTTCATTTCATGAGTACACTCTTCTTTTCATTTTGCTTCTACATGGGTACTCTCTACAATACCTTCGGGTGTACATGAGAGGAGAAGAATCCTTTGATTAATTATCCATGTGATAGCATGTGATGGACCTTTGATAAGTGTCCACATGAGGGACACTTTGAGGGACACTTGGAAGTCTCCAAGTGCATGCACCCCCTTGGTCTAGAGGTATATAAGGGTGGAGTTGGTTGGGTCAATATGAGCACTCTATTCAGCTTGGTCGTCTTGCTCACAATTGTTTTGTAGCTCTTGTAGTTTAATTTTATATTTTTATTTGGTTTCTTCTTGTGGCTTGAAAATTCCCACCACAATTGGTTCTTCCTAGCCCTTGTTCTTGCAGAGAGTAAAGAGTCCAATGCCTTCCACATATCGTACAAAGTCTTGGAACTTCTTACATGAGGTAAAACAAAATCACCATGAAGCCAAACTTTCTTCTTCATCCTCTTCATTTGCTGGTTTTGTCTTGGTCCTTATGGTTGGAAAACTTTCATCACGTGATGTATGCATAAAGGTTCCTACCTTAGCCACCATCATGTTGTATAGTTGCTTGTATCAAGCTTCTCAATTGTTGATGGACATGTTGGAAAATAGTGTTAGAATATCATAGAATAAGCCTAATTTGGAGATCTAAGATGCATGCATACATCATTACTACAAGGAAGTTGCAAATCATACATTCAAATGTTTATGTACCTATGAGAGTAGATTCTATTCAAGGTTATAGGTATTTTTTCACATTTATCGATCATCTTGGCCAGGGCCCATAAGAATCTTCAAGCCATTTGTCATGCTAGAAGGGAAAATCTTTATCAAAGGCTGAGGTGGTTGGAGGTAGAAGTTAACAAAGGCCACATGCAATACCAAACTGGACTCCAAAAAATCAGAAGCATGATGAGATATGAAGAAGAAATTCAAAGAAAGAATCTACAAATATACTTTAAAGATTGGTGGGCAGGTAGGGCAGACAAGCCTACTAAAGAGATGTGCAACCTTCTCAAGAAGAAGCAATCCAAGTAAAGGATACAGTTCATGATGGATGCCAATGGGGTTGAATGCAAAATGGATAAAGAAAATAGTACACTGATTTTCAACCACTTTTTGCAGCTCTTGTGGGTTTCCATGCTTCTTTCTCCTCAGACACATGATTGCATGGCTTCCAGAACCAAAAAAATCCCACGAAACTTGAAAGATCTTTGCAAAGCTTCCATCTTGGATGTTGAGATTCTGGAGGTTATTGATTCCCTTCCTAATGGCAAGAGCTTGGGGTTGGATGGCCTTATCAATGAGTTCTTTTAAGAACTTCAAGCATGTGGTGGCAACTCCTTTAGGCTTGGTGTGGCAAGAGGCTATTTCTTTTGGTGTGCTTCCCAGTTGTCTCAATGATGGCGTCATCAAGATCATTCACAAAAAAGGAAGCAAAAATAGAATTGAAAATTCACGGCCAATCACGATGTTGCAAATAGGTTATAAGATCTTGGCAAAGATGATTGCAAACTGTATCACTTGTCACCTATGAGATTGGATCAATGAGGATAAAAAAGGGTTCATTTAGGGGAGGTCCATCCTCGAGGCTATCATTGACGTTTGGGAAGGTTTGGTGTTTTTTGAGGAATCGGTGCAAAATGTCCTCTTCCTTAAAATTGACTTCGACAAAGCTTATGATAGACTCGAGTGGGACTTCATTCTCCAATCATTGAAAGACTTGGGTTATGGAAAAAAATTCATTAAAATGATCTCTACTCTAGTGGGAAATGTAATTGCTCAAATAAACATCAATTGTCAACCCTCTCAAGTGATTAGATTAAAACATTCTATCAGACAAGGGTGCCCATTTGCCCCTCTTCTCTTTTCTATCACTATTGATGGTCTCAGCTGCCTTGTTAGCCATCAAGCTCACTTAGGTCATATTCAGGGCCTCAATCTACCTCTCAATCAAGATCACATGATCATGAGAATTTTCACCGATCATAGTGATGTCTTTGTGCAAAATGACACGTTAAGCATAGAAACCTTTTGAAGCTATCAGAATACTTTTTGCAAGGCATCAAGATCCAAAATAAATCATTCTAAAATCGCTTTGGGGGCGGTTATTGAGAATCCCTCTCAATTTCTTATTGATAATGGTTTTCATTTGATCCTAGTGGTTAAATCTTTTGCTTCTTAGGTATTTTGATGAGATTTGAGGTTTTGAAAGGGAAATGATGGAACTAGGCTCTCTTGAAGCTCAAGAGCAAGATGATGTACTGGAAAGGTATGCAAATTAATCTGGTTGGACATGCTATGGTGATTAATGCATTCCTTCTCTCTTTGATGCTTTACTTTCTCTCTTGTTGGAGATGAAAAGACCAAGAGATCTTCAAACTAGAGAGAGTTTGCAGGAACTTCCTCTAGATGAGTGACCTTCTGCTGCAGAAGGAGCCTCCCAAAATCTAAATGGACTATTTGCATTAGCCAAAAGGATCAAGGTGGTTTGGGAATTCTAGACATCGAAGGAATGGCCAATAAGTTAGCAAGAAAATGGTTAATTGAAGCATGGAGCAATAGTGATGCCTCTTGGGCCAAGCTTATTTTTAGAAATAGGAGTGCTCTTAAGCTTGTGGGCCTCTCGGGGTGGAAGGGTCTTGACATTCGCATTGTATTTTTCTCCCCATTTTCAATGACTCCTAAAGGCTCAAGCTTGGTTTGTTCTCTATGGAAGAGTTGGAACAAGGTTAAATAGTTTATAAGAATCAATGAAGATTGGAAATGGGCAGTCGGTATTAGACAAAATGATTTAATCTAGTTCCCTATCAAGAGCATTAGAGGTGTGGAGTCTTGGAACCTCCAAAAAGCTAGGAAGCTTTAGAACAATAGCTTCCGTTTGTGGAAGCACCTTTGGAACCAAGATACTTGTTAGTGGATATTTTTTGAGGGCATTCCAAGCATTGAATCTCTGCAATAGAAGCCATTCTTCATAGTCCACTCTTTTGGCCAGATCGTTTGAAGACTTGTCTTCTCATTGGCGAGGACTCTTCTCACCCTGAGGGTCTAAGATGGCACAATGGCAATAGCCTTGAGAAAATTCCAAGATTGAAGAAGGATGTGGAATTTCATGTCACGATCAATAGGAAGTGGTGTCTAGATTTGTTAAGCTCAAGGTGGGACTTTAAGTTCCAATCCCTCTGACACCCTCTCACTAAGATAAAAAAGTATGTGCTTATGTGGCAAACCCTTCACCATGGAATCAAGACCAATGTAAAAGCTAACAAAATTTGGGGGGTTCCCTATGGTGCAAACGATACCTTCATGGCACGGAAGATTTAGGAAACATCTTTTATTCCTGCCCCAAATCAATATCGGTCTGGCAGGCCCTTGAGAGAATCATGTTGTTAGAGGGATAAATCAACTGGAAACAAGCTTTGCCAAGTTAAATGATCGGATGCTCCTCAGCACTATGGAATGCTATAAGTGGGGAGACTGTATGGAAAATATGGAAAGAGAGGTGTGCAACCAACTTTGGAAGCCCTTCTGAAGAATGGTGGATCGAAAAATCTCTTTTCCCTTTAGGAAAAAGAATTTCTAACTGTAAGAAGCCCCCACCCTTTATACATCATAAAGTGTTCTTCCTAAATAGTAATAAGATCAAAACCAAGTGGGCCCCATATGAGGGGGATGAGAGGGTTATCAAACTTCTTTGTAAAATTCTCTAGTAATCTATAAGTTGCCCCTCCTTTGTGAGATACGGGGGTCCCATGGGTGCTAGACTGGTTCACTTGTATAGCTATAATTTCTCTTAAATAAAGTTTGGAAGAGTATGCTCTGTCGAACTTCCCTTTGAAACAAAAAGGAAAGCCCAATGTGAGTTATTTCAAAGTTTTTGGTTCTCCATCTTATGTTCACCTTGAGAAGAAGGATTGTGGTGAGCTTGATGTGAAAGCCATCAAAGCTATTTTTATTGGTTATGTTATTGAAAGAAAAAGATACAAAATCTATGTACCAAAAATAGCGGAAATCATAGTCTCACATTATGCATATGTTGCAAAAAGTCAAATTGATATCTAGATTTTTTAAAAGTATAGGATTAAACATTTATTGAAAGAAATTTGGATTCTTACATTCAGCTGCATGGGGGGGATTGAGTCATGTTACTAAACCAATGGTTAAGAAATAAGGGGCTAAACAGAGAATTTCATTGTTTTCCCCAAGGCACACATTCATCTACATAAATCATCCAAGAGGAAGTAGTGTTGTAGCTACTAGATTCAATGCCCTCTAGGACCCTCTTCTTAAGCACTACCTCTTTAATAGGAAAACTTAGTGGGTCATGGCCACTTTTGAGGGAAAATGCTCTTTCACCATTGTTCCCATATGCTCCCTTGACAACTTTGATGCCATCATTTAATGATGGTAGTCTTGTATGATAGTCCACAACCCAATGATTTTGATTGGGGAGAGTGCAAACTTGGAAGATAGATGGGATCAAAGAGGCTTGACTCTATATGGTTCTAAAAAGAACGAGTGGAGGATCCTCAAGATCCATTAATATATACATGAGAGATGTTATCTTTCCCACTAGTTGTGTGTGGACTCAGGAATTACCAATGTCATGCTTGCTACTATTGTGGTTACATTAGATCAGTATCCCATGATGCTCTCCTTTTTTGAGCCCATTATAGGAAGTAGAGGCATGTATCCTTTGCTTTTTAGTCCTCCCTCAATCTGCCTCTCAATTGAGAGAATATGGACTCATGCTTTTAGAAGTAAGTAATTCCCTACATGTTGTTGGGTCTGGTTGGTGCATTTACTAGAGTTGTTGTTAGACGCACCCATCAAGAAGTGTTAAGGATTAGACGAGATAGAAGGGAAAAACTCTTATGCCATACTCAATACGTTGGGGGAGGAAATTAATAAAGTGAAAGTGGTGCTATGGGTAGGCCTCCAAGGTTGAGAACAATCTTAGACAAAAATAAGAGCTTGAGGCATCATAAGTTGCAATTTTTTTGCAAAAAGGCAGACAAAGTTGATCATGCATCTAGAGAAATTTTTAGGCTTTTGGAAAAGAAAGAGATAAAGGAATTCATCCAAATTATGGACAAAAAAAATCTATAAATGCTTAACAGATATTGAGAACCATGTTTTCATTGTCAATCACTTAGATCAATTTTAGGTTACTCCATCGAGTTCATTGTTAGTAGAAGAGATTGCATGGCCACAATCTTAAGAGTTCAATGCCACAAGATCCCAAACGTCACGCGTAAGTGGATGGACAAGTCTATCAACACCTCAAAATTGTGATACATCCTCTGTCCCCTTGCGAAAGGTATGAGAGGCTCACCAATGAGCCCTTCATTTCTTTTCAAGATGTGCTAGCTTATGGTTCAACCAACCTACAAGATAATAGCAAAATGTAAGTCATAGAATTACATACCGTCTCAAACATTGGATTTATGAAGATAAAAAAGGATTTATCAAGGAAAGATCTAGTTTGAAAGCTATTTTGGACATTTGAGAGGGTCAATAGTATGCTAAAAGCCAAGTCAAATTCTGTAATCATAAACGCTTTTGGGTCATGAAAGAAACTTGATAAAAAAAATCCACAAAGTGTGTGTATGGCATGTTGAGATTGTTTGCATCATCACTCCCTATGGATGATGAGTCCTTTTCTTCCTACCCATCAAAGAAGAGTCCTTAAAACAAGTACCCATATTCCCATGCCAGTAAACTCCTACTCCAACCTACGAAATGCATCCTATCCTTGCACTAAAATTTCATTAAGTACGTCCTCTTAACGCTCTTCTGATAACTTCTAATGATGCTTTATATTTTTAAACTTGATGGAACCAAATGTTTTACACTATTATTAGTCAATATTGAATTTTAAAGGCATCAAAGTTAATTCTATGAATCCTTTTTGCATCAAAATATTTGCAAACGTCCTTTTCTATTTGAGAATACAATCCTTTGGATCCTTCAAAACCTTGATGGATTTAAGTTCTAAAAAGCAAATATGCATGAATTTTGAAGCAATCACTAAGGCACTTGAATCAAATATCTCGATCATTCAAAGAAAGGGCTCCAAAATTGAGTGTCGAGGCAAGGAAAAGACCATGGAAGATAACCAAGTAGACCATGTCAAACCAAAGAGTAAAAACATATATTATAATTTCCAATGTATTCATAGAAGTTCTTTATGATTTCCAATGTAGTCATGGAATCTCTTTATAAAGGAAAATGATTAGTTGATGAAAGATTGATTCTTTCTTTAGCATGGGGTTGTTCCCATCCTCATGTTATTTATGTGTCACATGTGAGTAAGCATCAACCTATAACTATATTTAGCCTTTGTACTTTTAAACTGATTTGTCTTCCTACTAAGAGGATACACATAATGAATATTCTTATCTACAAGACTATTGTATTGATTGAAAGAGTGCATTCATGTAAATCCCCTCTATGGTGAGATGTACTAAGATCCAATAGATATATGGAACCCTTGTATGGTCCCCTAAGGATGTGTCTCAATGGATTATAGATAGGACTCACTGGTATGGGATAATGGATATACTTTTTTCTTGAGAATTCTTCTTTTGTGGTCAAGGAGAAAAGAATTCATGTCCATCAAGGAATATTCTCATCAAACATAGGGAGAGCATCTATGTATGTATCTCCATAGGGATTGGAGTTATCATACATAAGAATGGAAGATTTATTCTTTATTTACTTTTTTTGGTGCAAGTAACTATGGTTTACTCCTAGAGATAGGTCATTTAAACTATCTCTTGGAAAAAGAGTACTATATTTCTTATTCCGAGAATAAGACAAAGACAAATTCAATCTTTTGGTAGGGGAAGTAACTATTGCATTTGCACATGCATGATCCTATAGTTCTACTACCACATTGAGAGAAAGGTTTCTTCATTTCCATCCAAGTGTATTCTATCCCCTTCCTTTCTTGTTCCTTATGGAATCTTCTTTTTTCCTTCCAAATAGTTGATTCCATGAGGACTTGGGAATTTAAACCTCCATTTCACCCATGAACATTTGATTCTACACTTATTGTTCAGGGTGTTTATTGATCTTTTTGATAATTCTTGGGATATGTTATATATATTTCCATTGTGCTTCTAGACGACTTCTCTAGATTCTGGATTTTGACTAGGCACCAAGCAATCTCATATTGTTATGGGCTTTCCCAAGGGAATAAACAATATGTAAGCCTCTAAGGGTGACCTTAAGGGGAGGAAGCAATATTTGCTTTGCTCTATGCTTTCATATAGAATACATTGCTATTAACATTTAAGTAGGGAAGGAATCTTCAATTTTGAAAGCATTGTATGCAATTTAATGAAAGAAAAATAAGAGAACATCGAAGTATGAAAACACTTATCAAGCATAGGCATGCATCTATGAAAGAATGTTGGTGAATTCTCCTTTTCAAAGAATTTTTTAATGCACAAAACACATTCTCTTCTTGCTTGAAAAAGATAGTTAATGCTCAAGTTTATGCACATGAATGTTTATATCTTTTTAAAAAGATAGCAAGTAGAATGTTTGTGCATGGATGATTGGGAACATGCATTTTCAAGCTCAAGAATTGCTTGATTTAGGTTTGTTGCATGAAAGGAGAATGCCAACACATCCATGCATTCACATGCATTTGCATGCAAGAATAGGCATTTGCATATGCATGATTGTTTGTTAAGAATTTGAATACTCATACTTTCATTACCTCTTTTCTCTAAATCGACTTAGATAGCTAGGGAAAATAGCAAACTAGGTAGTTGCAAGGCTCTTGGCTGCCATGCAACTCAAGTAGCCAATTTTTTTCCCCCAAACATGATATTTAGGTATCAGAAATTAGGAGTCTTAATTAGGAAAAGTAGGCCCTTCAAAAGTTAAGTGTTCAATTTTCTTTTTTACTGGAATGGCAAGAAAATAGGACTACTTTAAAATTTCCATGATGGCTCTAAGTTTAAGAGAAAACTTAGAGAATTCTAACAACAAGCTTAGATGTAGTTGTTAGCTTGGATTTAAGAAATCATGCATCCGAGTACATTAATAAATTTTCCTTTGGAAGTTTTATCTGATTCTATCCCAAGACATGAAAAGAATCAAATAAAATCAAATGGAACTTAAATCAATTGTACTTTCAAGTTCAAAGGATAGTTGATATGTTCCAAATTTGAAAAAAATCATGGAAGGTTTGAAGTTTTTTTTTTAATTTCATCCTGGTGAGTGATGAACCTCAAAGAGGTGAATAAACTTCAGCATCACTTGAACTTTAGTGTTCAATAGTTGGATGCTAGGTTCCATGACTGCATCTCTTAGTTAAGATGCAAAGTTTCCAAAAAGCATGGAAACTTTATTAAGCACTTTTCTGAGGATGATAAAAGTATGCTTGGTTTTATTTAAGCTAATTAGAGCTTAAAGAAGAAACCCAAGTCAAAGTAATCTTTTAGAATCAAGATATTCTCCTAAAAGATAAGCTAATAAAATGAAATACTCTTGTTAACTATTTCATTGGTTAAAAAGGAATATCTTTTGGACAAGAAATAAAGCTTTAAGTCTTGGACTTTTCCAAAAGACAAGAATTTCTTTTGAAGATCATTCTAGTAAAGAAAAAGATTACAAAATGAATCATTTTACTGGAAAGCAAAAGATTCCAAGATGAATCATTGGATTAGTATTACTTGATTCCTTGGTAGGAAACTAAACTTCATGAAATAAAAATATATCCCTAGATGTGAGACTAGAATCTTTCAAGAAAGTTTAATATCAAGTAGTTCCCAGTAATTCCCAAACCACCGGTACCAGTAATTAAGTCCAAATATTGATATAACTGAAAGGTGTATCAAAGATTCTTAGCTTTGGAACCTGAAAGGCATCATTGTATGCTTGGACCTAAGTTGAGGGAAAGATCTCAAAAAATCCCATGGGTAAGTGAAGACGCTTTTGCTAGTTTAAGAGATTTTAATAATAAAGACTACATCTTTATTCTAGTCGCAAGGTCAACTAGACTCAATCAAGCTTGGCCATGATTGTCCAAGAACGTGTGATTGGAACTACTCTAAAGTTTTCCCAAGTATTAGCAATAAAATTCCTTTTGGGAATTATTCACTCGTTCCATTTATCTGATGGAAAATTGTGAAAAGAGTAAGTTGTTCCAAGTCTCAACAGAGAGAAGAAATTCCAAGAATGTATTCTGCAACCGTGAAGATGGTACTTAAATCTGTGGAAGGTAAAACATAATGTTTGCCTATCCTTAAAGGGATTGTTGGTACAAATCCAGAAAGCATGAGTGAATGCTTAGACTTACGCAGTAGAGAGATTCCTGTAGAATCTTGGCTAGGGTAAGTACCTAAAGCATCAGTAAGAAAGGAATCTAAAGACAAGAATTAAAAAGCTCTTGTCACTACAAATTGGTCAAGAATAAACCAATTGAGCTTGAATCTGTGAAAATTCAAGTACTTGGGATTTTGATTGGTTTTCATTTGAAAACCTTAGCAAAGAACAATGTATATTCCATCGAGAGGTTTTCAAGTTTCCAAGGCAAAGCACATGATTGTATGACAATCATGTGAAGGAACCAAAACCTAGAATATCAAGTTAGAGGTAATGCCTGAACCTTTGAAATTCTTTTAAAGAGATGAAGTGAAAAGGTACCTATCAAGAAATGTTTAGACTTTAGGATAAGTATCTACCACACATTAATGTAAATATAAAATAGGGTGGTATGGGACACCAGATTTTATACTCAAATTGATGTAGGAAAGATGGTATGGGCATCGGACCATGGGATGATAATTATCTTTTAGTCCTAGATTGGAACTTGAAGTTAGGTTTGATCCTCAAGAGAATTAAAACTTCAAAGGAGTTTAAATTCAAGGAGGATAAAAGTAGTATCTCAAGATATTTCAAAATAACTTCAAGATCAAGGATGCAAAAGATATGAAGTAAGTAACCTTCAATTTTTTCAAATAAAGGCATATATCTGCTCTTATTTGAATAAAGAAACACTTCAAGATAAAGTGTTGTTTTTCTGAAGAAGTGGATTTTGATATTTGAAAAGATCCTTTCAACTAAGGAATAGATTGATTAAGTCAAGCAAAAAGTTCCTAGTGTAACTTGGTAAATTCAATCCTTTGTCTTGAAGAAATGCACAAGAACTGCATTCCCAGTAAGGAGTCATGAAGATTGAATATAGGCATGAACTTAGTCTCAAGTGAAGCATTACTTGAGTAGAAACTCATCAATAAATCCTCAGTGGGTCAACACACTGATTTTGGTTACCACACTAGTATCTTGTGGTTGGATGATGTTTTAGATTTGCTCTAAATCTTTTTGAGAATCCAACTTATTTCTCTTAAAGATAGAAAAAATGCTTCAATACCATGTTGAAACAAATCTTTGAGAAAATAAAGTCTTGAGTCATCTAGACTTTGACTCATAACAAGTTTATGTACCTTCGAAGTTTGAATTGGTTGAGCAGAGTTTTACTTCTTTCTTTCTGCTTTCCAAATCTTTTGGATTTGACTCAGATACGGTATCTGATTCTTTTCACAAAAGTCAAGGGTTAGCTAGTTAGAACCAGGTAACTAAATTAAACATCCTAGATACATGTTCTAAACAAGAACCTTTTCAATATTCAAAAGATGCTAAGTCCAAGATTGACTTATTTATTTGAGTTTGCTTCAAGTTATTTAGCATAACTCTAGATGAATTTCTAGAGTCAAGTATACTCTAGAATAGAGAAGTTAGGAATTGCTCATTAGATTGACAATTCCCAAGAACTTTTAGCTCGTCTTTGAGAAAATTTTCCTAAGTTGGAAAATTTTTATTTTGAATTAAAATTGATCAAGTTATAGCACAGTTGACTGAAAGTAAATGGTACACTTTCTCTTGCAGCTTACATAGGATTTTTAAACTCATTAGGACAAAGTAGTCCTCTAGTCGAGTGAAAAAATCAAGTAACTATTGGATGGGAGTTAACCATTGTTCAAACATCCAATTCAGATGATTGGTCCAATCAAACTTCAAGTTTTCCAAAGCAAATTCAAGTAAATCAAGAGTTCTCAAAGTCTTGCGAGGGATAAGAATCCTGCCTTAGTTACTAAGTCCATGCACTAGTCATGCCCAAAAATGGACTAGTAATCCACCGAGTTCACATGTTTGTGCCTACATCACACCTAGTAAAATCTCTGAATTGGCGAAGGATGTTTTTAGATCCACCCTTATATTCATTTACTACTTTATACTTTGACCAGTTTATCAAAGTGCAAAGCGAGACAATGTTTTAAATCACTTGGACAAGGATGCCACCACACAGATGAGACATGTTCTTCCAGTTCTAGAACATGACCATGCTCTTCGAGTTTTAGAACATGAGGCTTGGGGGTTGCCTATAGTAGATATATAAAACTATTTTGGAGGACGAAAATATTTTTTTCCAAGGGGAAGAATGTAATAAAGTAAGTCTATGATCCAAGGGTCAGGACGGTTCAGATAGATCTGAAATTGGATACCGTTTGGTCACCCGTGTGTATGACCAAAGATCTCGAGTCTAGACTTACTAGGAGGTCATGTGCTCTTGTGAACAAGTGATCCACCTAGCCTAGTGATTAAGTCTCATGAGTGTGAAGGAGGAGGTCTTGGGTTCAATCCCCATGGGATACATGGGGAGAGTTAACTCGATAGATCTAGAGCCTTCTAGAAGCATCCACTTGAGTTAACTCGAGTTAACCGGGACACTTGGTGCACATGCAGTTACATGACCGACACATGGATGGTTAGTATCCACCTACCCAAGAAGGCAGTCCCTTGGAGAGAGCTATATATAGAGGCATTTTGTTGGGAGGAGAGTTATCTCTCTGGCATGTGGTGGTTGTAATCTTGCACAAGCTACCTACCAAGCTTTGATATTCTTTAATATCTTCAATTTTCTCACCTTCATAAACACTAAGTTTATGATTCATCGCCAAAGGTGTACCTACAAGCTTTGTGTTCTCCATTCTGAACTTGAGAAGAAGGTCTTCAATGTATCTTCTCTAAGTGAGTACATCCCTTCATCTGTATAAATGACTTGCATACCAAGGAAATATGTGACCTCACCTAAGTCATTGATTTTGATCTCCTCTTGCATGTGTCTCTTGATCTTTTGAATGCTATTTAGATCATCATCTATCACACTAGTATCATCCACATATACACATAGATAGATAACCTCATTCTGATCCCTTTTAATGAATATCTGAGTTGCTAGGTTTGAACTCTTGATCTTCAAGGTATGTAAACAATCTATAATTCCAAGCTCTAGGAGCTCGTTTCAATCCATACAATGGTTTCTTAAGTCTACAAACATAAGATTCATAATTAGGGTTCTCAAAACCTAGAGGTTGTGACATGTATACCTCTTCACTTATCCAACCATTTAGAAATGCATTTTTTACATCAAGTTGGAGGAGTCTCCAATTTCTTGCAGTAGCTACAGTTATCAATGTTCTGATTGTAGTCATCTTTGCAACTGGTGAGAATGGTTCCTCATAGTCTATACCATGAGTTTGTGAGCATCCTTTGGCAACTAATCTTGCCTTTTACCTACAAACTGATCCATTTTTGTTTCTTTTAACTTTATATACCCATGTGCAACCAATTACCTTTTGATTGGATGTCATTGGAACCAAATCCCAAGTGCCCAACTCCTTCAATGCATTTATTTCTTCTTTCATGGTCTTTTCCCAATTAGAGTTTCTCTTTACCTCTTCATAGGTTGAGGGTTCCTCTAAAATTGAGCCTTTTTCAAAGTAGATTGAATGCTTTGTAACAAATGTGGAATCATATCCATACTTTTGAGGTTGTTTCTTCTCTCTTGTTGATCTTCTAGGCACTTGCTTGGACATTCTCCACACTCCTGCATCTTTGCTTTGCCTCTTGGCTTCCATAGTTTGTAATCCTTTTCCCTTTCATCTTGGTCATCATCGATATCACTTCTTGGATCATGGACCTATGTATCATGCTTGCTTCCTGTTCGATGAGAATCAGAATCAATATCATCTGGTAGAATCACCTTTTGTTTAACTTCATCATACCAAGACATGTGTTCTTCAACCACAACATCCCTACTTGTAGTGAATTGCTCGATTGAAGGATTATAGAACTTGTAAAATATTTGAGTTGAATCCTAGCCAATAAACAATGCCTTTGTTGCCCTTTTATCTAGCTTACCTCTTATTTGGGATGGTACATGAACATAAGCTAAACAACCAAACACATTGCAATGTCCAAGACTAGGTTTCCTTCCATACCATGCTTCATAAGGATTCATACCTTGAAGTGCTTTTGATGGTAGTCTATTGACAAGGTAGATAGCAGTTGAAATAGCCTTTGCCCATAGATAATGTGGCAACCTCTTCTCTTCAAGCATTGTTCTAGCTGATCCAACTAATGTCTTGTTTCTCCTCTTGGAAATTCCATTCACTTGAGGAAAGTACCTACTAGTCACTTCCCTTTGATACCTTTCTCCCGCAAGGACTCATCAAAATCGTTGGAGAAGTATTCTCCCCCTCCATCAGATCTGAGCTTCTTGAGTGATCTACCTGTATGATTCTCCACATGTGCTAGATACTTTTTGAAGCACTCAAACACTTCATTCTTACTCTTGATAAAGTATAGAATAGTCCATCTACTATGGTCATCAATAGATGAGATATAATACCTTGATCCTGCCAATGAAGGTTCTTGACTTGGTGTTGCAGAGTAAAGAAGCACAAGAGAAGAGCCCCAAAATTTTCAAATTAATGGGCATAATTTTTCTTCTTCGAGGTCTTAGAGAATTCCCTCAAAGCCATGTAAATGCACTAGAGGAGTCCTCTAGTTGCATAATCCCAACTTGTTGTAAAATATCCCTTGTAAATTAGTAGGAAATTCACTTTTTTGGAATAAAGTGCCGGTCTCTTGTGTGAAAGGACCAAACTTAGGGCACATGTATATAAGTCACTTTGTGACTCTTTGTAGACACTTTTTGCCATTGTGAAGAAGGAGCTCTCCAAAATTTCGAAATTGCCTCTTACTTGCAAATTTCCCTCTTCTCTTTGATCTTGTATGTGTGTGTAATGCTTGGAATGTGTGTGTTGGATTGTTGTCTATCCCTCCCCACTATTTTTGAGCTACTGTAGTGTGTGTATGAGCTTGTAGGAGTTGTGGCGTGAGTGTGGGTGCTTCCCACCATTCAGTATTTTGGTCATAACTTGAAGCGAGGTTGTCAGAATCGAGTGAAACCACTTCCAATAGATGCGTCTCGTCGAGAGCTTCGAAATTAGTACCCTATTGACTATATTCGAGGTTCGGAGCTCAGAGAAATCCTTGATTTACTGAAATCTATTGTAAGAGGTATCTCGGTAGACACCTTCAGTCTTTCAATGAGATTGAGAAGTGGATTATCTTTTCTCATGCATATCAGCTGAACCACTTCATTTTCCATCATGTGTGCACATGTCTTCATACACTTGGTTAGGTCGTTTGATCGGATTGACATATAAGCGTGTGTCAATTTCCCACTATATGCACTCGTGTTGCAAATGAGGTATAGTCTCTTTGGCACAAATCCTTGAGTCTTCTTGACTTAGGTACACACGTTTTTGGCACCGTTGCCGGGGAACGCTCAGCCAAGGTGCCTTCGTGATGGTTATAGATCGAGTGTGATGAAATCGTACTTGTAGAAGTGAACTCGTTCCGTGGCAAGTAGTCAATCACCTCAGCACTTGTTACTTCACATCCCGGAGGTGTGTGTAATGAGCTTTTAGGTTTAGGGTTAGTAGGAAGGAAGAGTAAGAGGAGTTAGGGTTAGGTTAGAAGGAGAGGAGAGAAGGAGAGGAGTGAAGTAGGAGTAGGTCAAGACCAAGAAAAATCTCAAAACATTTTCCAAGTTAGTGTAGTTCAGTTTCTGTCACAAAAAGTATAAAAAACAAAAAATTTGACTCATTTAATACTTTCCTGCATTTTGGTATCGTGTGCGAGCAGCGACCGGTATCGTGGGTGTGATATCGCGCGCTACAGACTAACAAGGCTAGGTATTGAGCTCAAGCTGCAATCAGGACACCACAAAGGTAAGAGTCAACAAGAATTCCTTGTCAAAAACACACTAAAAGTGCACCAACACCTGATTAATAGCGCATTCAGTATCGCGGGGGGGAAACGGTTTGTTTTTTTTAGCTTTCTTGAAAGAAACAGTAGGCTACGAGTGAGGAGGGTTGAGAGAGAAGCAAGGGGGTGTAAACATTTTTGCATTTGGAGGTATTTTGGCTTGAGTATCGTGATCTGTTGAGTTTTTGGTATCACGATACCAAAAATTCCCTAGTATCGCGATACTCGCCGAAGTATCGTATCGCCGATCACCAGCCTTGGTATCGCGATACCACTTGTGGTATCGTATCGTCGGGTTAGTATCGCAATCTTTCCTTGCCAAAGTGGTATCGTATCGCAGTCCACTTTTGGTATTGTATCGCCCTCTTCCTAGTATAGTACCGCGATACTATTTCAGTATCGTATCGTGCAAGTTGGTGGTATCGTTTCACCACTTGCATTGGTATCGTATCGCGCCCCACCCTAGTATCGTATCGCCTGACTGTTAGGTATCATATCGTGAGTTGTTGTGGTATCGTATCGTGTGAGGGAATCAGTATCGTATCGTTTCGGTTCTCAGGTATCGTATCCCGCGGACTGTTGGTATCGTATCGTCCCAGATCTTGGTATCGTATCGTAGGAAACTCTGGTATCATATCATTGAATTAGTTCAGTATCGTATCGTCGGGTGCATCAAGTATCGTATCGGCCAAGCATCAAGTATCATATCGTGATCAGCAGCAGTATCGTATCGTCTGACCTCTTTCAGTATCGTATCGACAGGGTGTCTGGTATCGTCTGGAGTTTGGTATCGTATCGAGAGAATCCCAGGTATTGTATCGTCTATTCTAGAAGTATCGTGTCGTCGGGATAGTTAGTATTGTATCGCGACCAACAGCAGTATCGTATCGTCTACACGACAAGTATCATATCGCATAGGTTTTAGGTATCGTATCGTGGCTAGCTTGGTATCGCCCAGAGCAGTATTGCCTAGAAGTGGTATCGTCCAGAATTTTGTAGCATTTTGTAGGACAAACTTGAGGCACCTGAAGAGCCACTCAAGGAGAGTTTCAGAGACCTAGAGAGCTTCAGGAGGGTGAATGAACTTGAGGTCAGGGAGAGTGCTAAGTAGCCAGACAAGTGTCATATCTTCTGTGGGAAGTGATGCCCAGGTTAGTCACCACTCTGTCTATTCAAATACCTTTAGTGAATCAGAGGAGGAGATACCCATGGCTTCAGAAGACATGCAGGATCCCGCTCCAAGTAGAAATTTCATGACCGCGGTAGAGGGAGAGTACCGTACCTCCTTACAGTATGTTTCTACCAATGCCCAGGAGATTCCCATCTACCTGGATGGCTTAAACAGATCAGTGGCTAGGATGGTGACCTCTGTGGATGCCACAATTGTGCCTAGACCTGCTGTCAAGTATGAGGGAGGTGCATACATAGACAAAATGGGTCACATCTACATAGTGATCAAATTTCTGGAGTTGATCAATGAAAGGGGAGATTTAGTGGAACCAGAAAACTCAGGAAGACCAAACCCTGAGGAGCTAGTGACGACTCCTAGAGGTAGATACCAAGTAAAACGAGTTTTGAGAGGAGACTTGATACCTCAAGACGACTACCTATTGGAAGTCTATATGATCCATGGATCAGACTTATTGCTTCAAACAGACTTACCGGCTCTAGGGAGAGAAGAAAGCCCTATGACATTTTATGAGGTGAAGGATCCAGAAGATGAAACCAGAATCACATACCTACACAAAAATCAGAGAAGATACTGGTTGGTTAGTGCCTTGGACAGGGCTCGACTAAAATACATGGGTATGCCTGTATTCCCTCAGAGAGATCAGACAACTACTTCGCAGAACCCCTTTGAAAATCAACAAGAGACAAAACACACCACGTCAGGACAAACCAGCCAACGAAGTGTGCCAAACCGTACCCATGTACAATTCGCGACTCTAGGTGTGCAAACACACAATCAGGCCCCCGCAGGGGTAGGTAATCAGTACCGACCACCAATAAGACCACGACCACCAGTAGGAGGACAACCGAGAATGCCCCCAGTTAGACCAGTAGTTCCTGTCTTCCCTATAATGCCTAGACCACCAGAAACAATGAGAAGATTGAGACCTATCCAAGTGGCCAAATGTGTAAGAAATCATTATGACGGAATGGGAGAACCCTACGATCACATTGCTGAATTTAAACAAGTTCTAAGGGCAGAACAAGTAGACGACTTCTTTGTGTAGTATGAGTCTTTTGGACTCACCCTCACAGGAACGGCTCTGACTTGGTTCTAGCCATTAGATCCTAATTAGTTTGGAAACATGGAGCAATTTTTTCAAGAATTCATTGGGGAATTCACTAAGATAGGGATTAAACACAATTTTGCATCTTTAATCCATAGTTATAAACAGAACCCTAATGAAACAGTGAAAACAGCTGCCCGAAGATTCAATCAGTATGTGGATAGATGCCTAGTGGCTGAGAGACCCACTCAGCAAAAAATGATTTCATTATTTTTGGATGGACTCACGAATGGAACCCTAAGAACCTTAGTTTATGTGAAGAGGTTACAAACCCTAAATGAATGTCTCCAGGAATGCATTGATTTAGAAGATAACCTAGCTGAGGACCTCAAGAGCACACCCAGCCCCACTAAATCAAAAGACTCATGAAGTACCATTACTTCCAACTCCAATCATATGGAAGACTTAGCGGAGCTACTAGCAAAGAAACTAGGAGTCCAGGGGCAAAGAACTTACCAACACCTAGCCCAAAGAGTGCCTATGCTACGAAGATGTAGTCTATGTGGAGGAGATCACCCCACACACATGTGTGTGCGAGGAGGGACCGGTGCACATCAAACATACCCATACAATAGACAACACCAACAAGGAACCACTTTGTATTGCCACATAGAACAAAAATACACTAATCACACCACTGAAAATTGTCCATTCAATAGGCAAACACGACCTTTCCAACCACCACAGTATCGGCCATATGGATATCCACCTAGAGAGCAAGGCAGAGAGATGCCCAGATACAATCCCTATCCAACACCAGCAGGAGCACCAAGACCATATGAACAGGCACCGTATCCACCACCACAACCAGTGTTAGGACCCCAACTGTCACAACCTCAACAGGTAGTACCTGTGAAGTATGCCCAGCCAAAAGAAAATTTGGAAAGAGCCATAGTGCCAACATCATCGACAATCAATGTGGAATCAGCTAACCCTGGATATGAGCTGCCACCAGGAGATTATTACCCATATGAAGCCAACATGTTAGATTACAAACCAACCTATGATTCGGCTTATTATGGATATGAAAACTATGACCAGAGCTATGGAACGGAGGTAGCCACTCTAATGTATACCACTCCTAAAGCGCAACCACCCATGAGACCAACCATTAGACCACCTGTGCCAAGAGGACCGTGTTATAGATGCGGAGGAGACCATTTTATTAGAGAGTGCCCTCGACCTTACAATCCACCACCACCTAGGACTTGGGAAGGATATTGCAATGATCGCGGAAAGGAACCTCTTTTTAGGGACTGTCCTAAGAATCCAACCAAAGTCCAAGATACTGCACCAATCAATGTAATTGAAGTAATAGAAGGATCTAGAAAAGATAAGGAGTATACAGTGCCATTAAAAGCCATTACAAGAGCTCAGACAAGGCAACAAAAAGGAAAACAACCAGAACAAGAACAAGAGAGTGATAAAATAGTAAGCCCTAAAGTTCAGGTAGTTGAGGATTCTGAGGACCCATGTGAGAGTACCCAGAACACAAAAGCACAAAAATGGAAGGAAAGAAGAGAAAAACACAAAGATAAATGTGCGAAAAATGAGAGTCAAAAAAATAAAAAACAAATCCAAAACAAGAATGAGCATAAAGAACAAAGGATTCGGGAGGAGATTCCAGTGCCACCACTTATCCAAGAGATAGAGAAACCAGGATCAATTCTAGCTGACCCAAAACCAGACGACTTAGACATGTGGCTGAAAGCTTACCAAGCTAGAATTAAGATGGGTCCGAACGTAGAGCAACACAAAAAACTTTACCCACAAGGGGAATTAGAAAAAGAAAGACTAGCGATATGTAGAAAGCTTATAGAGGTGGCACAAGAGACCCTAGAAAAGGCTATCCCAGCTCTGCTAGAGACAAGGATAGCAGATGATCAACACGAAGAATGTGTCAAGTCCCAAGGTAAAGAACTTAGAAGGAAGTATGACAAAGGTGAACAAATGAAAATTCAAGATGAACCTGTGTCAATAATACCGGACTTAGAGGCAAAATGGCCGAAGGAATTATGGAATAGACTCTGAGAAGAACAATGGAAGAAAAATGGAGTATCGAAGCCTCCTTTTGAGGAAATAGATGCAGAAGTTTATCAACCAAATCCCAACCTAGAGGAAGTATATGAGGAAGTATCAAGAATCGATAGAAATAGAGAGGAAACCCTAAGTGTTTCAACCTTACCTAATTACATGGGAGAATACGAAAAGGAGTCTATAATAATACGAGCACCCACAGTACATGGACAAGGAAAAGGAAACTCAGAAAAGAGTTCACACAATCTAACGGAACTAAAGAAAACAAAAGTACAATGCAAATTGACTGTGGAAGAGTTACTTCAACTTAAGCCACAATTATGGAGACAATTAGCGAGCCAATTAGAATTAGAGCCAGAGAAGGAAGAAAAGGAAGGAAGGGGACGCACACATCTAAGGTGGCTAAGATTTCCATCCATCCATGTGGTTCAAAGGTCTCATCCGGGAAGATTTGAGGCATGTACCTTGGGTCCTCTACTGGTCGGTAATTAGGATGTCCTATAGGCCACATTTGTCATTTACTGTCCTCTTTCTTGGCTTCTTTGCACATCCATAACTGAGTGTCCTCGTGCATCCATGATTGATCACTCGATCCAACACTATGAATGGATAGGTCATCTTCCTCCTTGTGTATGGGATTCCATTGTAGTGGAGGGACGTCTCTTTAGGAAAAGGTGTGCAAGTTTATCTTGGTTGTATTTCCTTGATGTTGTAGGTACAATGAATCTCTTCCCTAGTCTTGCACTACCCGCATTTGTCTCATAAAGGGTCGTCCTAATATCATCTCGTAATTATTAGCCTTTTCAAATTTACAAATGGCTAGTGTGTGCTCAAATTCAACTCCACAGGTCGTTAATTTGATTCTTTCTAGTATTCCTAGGGGTTTCTCCACATGACCGTCTGCTAATTGGAGCTTCATGCGTGTGGGTCGTAAGGCAGGTTTTCCCCATTTCTCCCAAATCTCCTTGGTGGCAATTCCTACCCCGGCTCCCGTGTCTATGATAGGCTTGGTCATGTACCCATTGTAAGTGATAGGTAGACACGTATTACCTTCGTCTCCTTCACTAAAATCTCCCACTTTATCAACTGGGATTTGTATCTTAGAAGTGTTTTCTTTAATGAGGAAGTCTTGACAATGAACCAGTGCATATATGAGGAAGGCTATGATGTAAATCTTTATATGGTTGTCCTTCAAGAAGTAGAAGAAGGGGAAATCTTGGAAAAAGAATGGAAAGAGGAATATGAGAGTATAGAAATGGAACCAGAATTTGACTCCGAAGAGAGTTACCTAGACACCATTCAAAGCAAAGAGGGACAAGTACCAACAAAGATCTTAGCAATCGAAGCTTCTTCCATGGTACAAAAGCAAGCGGAAGACATGAGTAAGACAGAACCGGACCCAGATCTTTTTGAAGTTCTTGAACATTTCAAAAGATATGAAGTAGAAGAGAGAAAGGTACTAGCCATTCAAATGCCTAAACAAGAGGCAAGAGACGGAGAAGCATACGACAACAAAGAACAAACAAAAAAATTGTAGTAACAGTGGAAGACGGAGAAGAACGATGCACATACATAGGCAAAAATGTATCAGTAGAGGAGGAAGAGGAACTCATACAACTGATCCAAGAATATCGAGACGTGTTCGCGTGGACGTATAAGGATCTCAAGGGCGTGGAACCTTCGATTTGTTCTCATAGGATACCAATGACGGCAGATGCAAAACCATCAAAACAACGCCCATATACATATAACGAGGTCTACGCTGCTAAAATTAAGGAAGAAATAGACAAACTATTAGCAGCAGGATTCATATACGAGATAGAACACACCGAGTGGGTATCGCCGTTAGTAGTTGTGCCTAAGAAAAATGGAAAATTGAGGGTGTGCATTAACTTGAAAAAAGTCAATGCAGCCACCATACGTGATAGCTACCCATTACCCATCACGGACCATCTATTGGAAAGAGTAGCAGGAAAGGAAGTCTATAGCTTCCTAGATGGATTCTCCGGATACAAACAAGTGGCTATTGCTACTGAGGATCAACATAAGACCGCGTTCGCGACCGAATGGGGAGTCTATGCTTTCAAGGTGATGCCTTTTGGACTCACTAATGCACCTGCTACTTTCCAACGATTGATGTGTCATATTTTCAAGGAATTCTTGAAAAAGAGCATGGAAGTGTATGTAGATGACCTATGTACATACTCTAATCAAAGACGAGATCATATTCCCGAGTTGAGAAAAATATTTAATAAATGCCGTCAGTATCGAGTTTGCCTAAACCCAAAAAAATGTGTCTTCATGGTAAGACAAGGAAAGATCTTAGGACACATAGTCTCCAGAAATGGAATATCCACGGATGAGGACAAGATTAAGGTCATTTTAGAGCTACCAAGACCTAAGAATGCGAAGGAAGTACAAGCATTTATGGGACATTGTGGATATTATCGTCGATTTATCCACATGTATGCCATAATCGCCAAACCTTTGTATGGCCTCTTAACTCAATTCACTTGGACAGAAGAGTGCGAGAAAGCATTCAATGAGTTAAAAAAGAGACTTAGCACAGCCCCAATTCTGAAAACGCCAAATTGGAACAAGCCTTTTCATATTCATGTTGATGCCTCTAATTATGCAATAGGATGTATCTTAGCCCAACCAGCGGATGAAGGAAAGCTAGATCATCCAATTGCCTATGCGAGTAGACAACTGAATCAAGCTGAAAGGAATTATACCACTACCGAACGAGAAGGATTAGGAATGGTCTACGTAGTGAAGAAATTTAGACACTATCTTTTAGCCAACAAATTCAAGTTCTTCATAGACCATCAGGCTTTACTGTACTTAGTCAATAAACCTTGTAACACGGGAAGATTAGTAAGATGGTTCTTACTATTAATGGAGTTTGACTTTGAAGTGGTAGTAAAAAAAGGAAATACTCATGTAAGAGCAGACCACCTTTCTAGGTTAACCCACGGAGAACCGCCAAGTGGAGTACCCGATGATCTACCTGACACTTATTTGTTTAATCTGGAAGTTTGTCCAAGGTGGGCAGAGAAACTAATTCCTATACTCACCCATGGCCCACAACACTCAATCAATAAGGATAGCAAAAAGGAAATTCTCCAATCAAGAAATTTGCACATTATTGCTGGGAGCGTGTACTATAAGGAACCCAATGGAGTTTTGCTAAGATGTGTCGAGGAGGATGAACAAAAGAAGCTAATCGAACAAGCACATATGAATAAATGGAGAACACATCAAGGGATTCATGGAACCATCCGAGAATTAAAAAGATTAGGAGTGTACTGGCCTGACATACCCAAGGATGTCCATGATTATGTAAGTAATTGTGCAGAATGCCAGGAGACAATCCCATAGGATCATATGTCCATACCTTTCCTAAAGATCAGAGAGCATGAGGAAGGAATTAGCGTAACAAGAAAACGATCCCTAGAAGAAATGAGCAAGGATTACGTACTTATGGGAAAACAATTGTTTAGGAGAGGAAAAGATAACCAATTCTGATTATGCGTGCATGAAGGAGAATATCTACCCATATTAGAGATGGCACATGAAGGTGCTGCTGGAGGTCATTTTTCAGCTGAGAGAATTGTCAAAATGATCCTCTTCACTGGCTTGTGGTGGCCAACTTTATACATGGATGCAGAGATGTATGTACGAAGCTGTGAAATGTGCCAAAGGGCTAAATACCCAATTCGGAGAGATGACATGCCATTAAGACCTATGGTGTGTGCGAGAGCATTCTCCAAATGGGGTATTGACTTCGTAGGAACCATCAACCCACCAGCCAAAGGATCACATGCTGAGTACATCATAGTAGCCACAGATTACTTGACCAAATGGGTAGAACCAAAAGCTACGAGAAAGAACGATGCTCAAACCACTGCTAAGTTCCTTTTTGAGCATATATTCACCCGTTTTGGATTACCAATTGAGATTGTGGGTGACCGAGGAACGCACTTCCTTAATGAAGTAATAGAGTCGCTAATGAATGAGTTTTTAGTGATTCACAAAAAATCAGCCCCATACCATCCCCAAGCCAATGGTCAAGCAGAAAGTTCCAATAAGGTACTATGCACCATATTGACAAAGATTGTCAATAATGGGAGGTCAGACTGGGACAAACAATTGCATCACACAATTTGGGCCTTCCGTGTAGCATACAAGACTGCCATTGGAACTACCCCATTCAATTTAGTGTACGGGTAGAATGCAATTTTGCCAATTGATTTTTTAATCCCAACATTGAGAGTAGCCCAACAGTATGAATGGAACAGACATGAATTATCCCAACAACTAGACCAAATCGAGAAGTTACATGAAACTAAGTTACAAGCAGTAGCAGGAATCTACGCAGCCAAGAGAAGACAAAAGGCATATTACGACGCTCACATAAAGGACAAAGGACTTAAAGAAGGAGACCTAGTCCTAGTTTACACCTTAAAGCAACATGCCAAGAAGTTACAAAAGCGCGGATATGGACCTTTGATAATCAATAGGATCTCTACTAGTGGAGCAGTTAATCTGGCCACTCTAGATGGAGACATTCTTCCTAACTACATAAGTGGATGCAGAGTTAAACGATTCATGGAGCCATTGACGGATCAAATGCTAGCACGCCTAGTAGGTGCTCAAAATAGGAAGAAAGAAGAAGAACGGATTAGAGAGGAGGTCCGACAAGAAGCCCTAGAACGCATTAAGAAAAGGAAAGAATGGATAAGACAACGAGATGAATGCTATCTCCAAGGAGAAGAGCCTATCCCTATGGCCAACTACCAAGTCCATAAATCTGACACGATGAAGTCGTACATGTCACAGCCTTACCTAAACCTAGGGATTGGCAAGACAGAATACAAATTGATAAATGCCTTGATAGACTTAGGAGCAGGACTTAGTTGCATATGTAATACGGTCATAAAAGATCTGCAAATGATTATGAGTCCCACAAAAGCCCAATTGAGAGGAATTGGAGGTCAAACCCTAGAATGCATTGGAACAACGATAGTATCCCTCCACCTAGGAAATTCTTCCATGGAACAAAGAGTTTTAGTGTGCAGAGATGAAGATTTAATAGAAGATTTGATCCTAGGACAGGATTGGATCATTGAGAATGAAGTAAGCATCAACCTAGCTCAAGGCTACATTTCCGCGACGATAGGGCACAAGGAAATTTTCAGTCTATTAGGAGAGAAGCACTTACTACAACCAAAGGCCATCGAGAGTTCAGGGAGATGAAAAGAAAAACTACTGAAACATGATCCCAGTCCCACCACCTCAGAAACCAAGCTAGAAGAAGTAGAAAGTTCAAACCCTAAAATTTCCAAAAAAGAGGGGAAATCACTCCATTAAGTTGAGGAGCAGCCAGACACTAAGGAAACCAACTCTCATGCTGCTTCTCACCCAGACAAAGGACCACCGATATGGAATCCAACACTCAGATACTTACATCAAGGAACGGTCAAATACAAATGGGTACGCAAAGATCAGGTGCAAAAAGAGAAGACGTAAGCATCAACTCATAAGGAGAAAATAGAAATCAAAAAGTCAGTTTCACTAAAGTCCCAACCAAAAGGACTCTTGCAAATATGGCTCCCCAAGCCTTTGATTGAAGCTCAGAAAGCACGACATCAGATATGGATTCCCAAGAAGATAATACAGGCAGCCAAACCAGAGATGAGCACTCAGGAGGATGCATTACATCAGAATAGGCGAATGACCAATCCAAAACAGATTCATCCTAGAAATAAGAAGAGAAACACCTCTATCACTAGGACACTAGAGGAAACAAAGAAAACATATGAAGCCCGAGGAATCAAAGAAAGAAAACGACCTACCCAAGGGCCCACGAAATGGATTTGGAAACCCAAGCGACTGCAAGGGGTGGACCATCGAA
This sequence comes from Ceratopteris richardii, assembly GCA_020310875.1. Taxonomy (NCBI): domain Eukaryota; kingdom Viridiplantae; phylum Streptophyta; class Polypodiopsida; order Polypodiales; family Pteridaceae; genus Ceratopteris; species Ceratopteris richardii. Next base: position 148,488,930 of record CM035435.1, read on the forward strand.
ACAATGGATACGCCAGTTGCACTCATGAAGTATCAGATGCACCTAAAGTATGCATAGTAGGGCCACATTACAAGGCCACACATTCGGCACATGATGTACCAGATAAAATTAATGGTGCACATTCTCCAATGGAGATTAGATCATAGCTTCAACTCTCTTAGGAATGGACATATTATGTACATAAATAAATGCTTCGGCTATACTAACGCTTGTTTTCTTTCAGGATAAGAAATAAAAAGATGTGGTAAGAGATCTCACCTATGGAAACATGGGAAACGGAGTAATAAAACGACAACAATTCACTGAAATACACTATACAAGCTGCTATACCTTCCATTGAAGTTAATGCACTTTTCCTTACAAGTGCAGATGGTTTCCGAAGATTCTGAAGCAACAGTACAAGAGGAAGTATTGGAATTTCCACTCCAGAGTATCACCAAAGCAAAAGGACACTGGTTTTGGGAAGATCAACCGGCTGGGGAGTATCTCTTCCTGGCAACGATAAAAATCATGGATACCGATCATCAATTTCCGATCATGTCCCAAGACTTCAGAGTGTTGCATGAACTACCATCTACAATCGCCATCATGAAGAAAGCGGGCATTCATAAATATTTTGAATTGCCAATCTATAAGCCCGACTTCCAAAGATGCACACAGGTCATGAACACATTACAGCCGGCACTGCATGATCCATTGGTGCCTGAAGCTAAAGTGACGGATAAAGTCGGTGAATGGGTAGTCATCCAATTTACGCATGACTTGATTAAAGAAGCTTTTGGATGGGACAAGGATGGAACCACTGTGGTAAAAGAAGAGAGTCACGGCGCAAAGACCATAACATTCACAGACATTAACAGGGTGGACATAGAAGAGGAAGTCAGACTCATCCACCAACACTTTTGCTTTCCGAATATGCATCGGTACACGGCCCCTAAAAAGATTATTGTTCAATTGCTCTCACATGCCATCAAGCAGATTGGCAATCAGATTAATCTGACTCCTTACATCCAAGAAAGGTTATTAGAGGCAAAAAAGCAATGGAATAATAAGAAGTTCCTCAACGGCAGCGTGGCTCTGACTATATTGATTTACCACGCTTTAGGCATTAGAGAGCATCTGCAAGAAATGCCATCAGCAACAGCCATGGCCAAATATGTCAAAGTCACGACAGTACCAAGAAAGAAAAGAGCAATCCAACTTGTTGAAGAAGCAGAAACTAGCTCTCAACCCAGAATGAGAGGCACGAAGAGACTCAGGGAAGTCAAGCAAGTAGAAGAGGAAGTTCCAGCCACCAAAAGGACACATGTACTTCCGAAGACAACGATTGAAGAGCAAAGGCCAATTACAGAGGAAGACTTAAATAAGGCCCTAGAAGAAACACACCAATATACAGAAGGGCAAGTCAATTTACCCGTGCAAGGGCATCATTATCAGCAAACTCAACAAGAGATAGAGGCCAAAAGGAAGCTCACCAAAGTCCATCGCTATAGAGAATTAGGGTTGGACAATTCAAGCTCATCCTTGGATGCACAAGAAGAACCCGACACTTCATTATTGAATGTGGATATTCAAAGTGAATCAAAGGATGATGGACAATGGGTGGAATTAAATGCAGTAAATTACAATGAAGAAGAGGACATAAAAGTGGATAACAACTCTACCCACCAAGAGCTCAACACCGAAGGCATAGTCGCCAACAAAGAAGGAACACATGTGATTAAACTTAATGAAACTTCCACTATTCATATCAAGGAGGCAGCACCCCTGCGCAAGATATCCATAAAGATGCCAAAGAACGAACCTCAAGACGAGACAGTCAAAGAAGAAGAACGCTTCACACCAATAAGGGTCGTGACAGAACCCTCCCCCATGGATGTCACATTTCAAGGGAGTGCCACAAAAGCTATTGATTTGGATAAAGAAGAAAACGAACCAAAAATACACCTACAAATTAGACAACCACAACGAAACCATCCATGTGGAGCAGGGAAAAGACGTGGAAACCGGCGAAGCTCCGAGCATACCAAGGACATGGTTGAATGTCGACATCACTCAACTCAAGCCTGTCGTACAAGACATGATCAGAACCGCACTGGACACACAACCGTATTAATGCTTGAGGCTGAGGAAGATTATGATCAAGCGATGCAAGACAAGAATGAACTTCAACAAATTGGTAAGAATCTTTCTACTGAGTTAAAGACAACAGAGGAACAGATCTTAAGGAAAGAAAATGAAGTTCAAGAAGTCAAAACGCAATACAAAATTCTAGAGATGGAGAATGCCAGATGGAAAGAACAACTTCAGGAATTCACAAGGAGATATGAAGCTAACAAGGCTGAGAAAGCACGAATGAATGCTAGGAGCAAAATACTGGAATCACAGATCAAGGTATACATGGAGGAAGCAGAAAACCTAAGGAACAGAAACAAGGAGCTCATGACAGCCCTTCTCAGTGATCAGCCAATGGAAGTTCAAGAAAGACCAGAAAAAGATATCAAAGAATTGGAGGCAAAGATAGCTAAGTATGAAGATTAGCTCAAGAAGGAGCAACTCACCATTGCCGAATGGGAAAAGAGGTACATGGATGACACTCCAGCTCTCAGAACTAAATGGAAAAAAGCTGAGAATCGTTATCTCCTGCAATGTAAAGAAGACATAGATCATCTTGATATCGTTGCTAAGGAACTTCTCAAACACAAGGATACTATTGCACAGGCTACTGAAGAAATAAAGCAAAAAGATGAATTGATCAAACAGCTTCAAGAGCAATTAGCGTAGCAAACACTTGAGGGGACACCAGTAGTTCCAAAATCCGCTGTGGCTATTGAGGAGACTAAGGTACGTCCTCTCTCTCCCCCCTCACATCATTCACCGATAAGGGAGGAACAGGAGGTCCAAATTGAACATAATACTCGGGACATTGCAAAACTGAGCCGACCGAAAAGGGCACTACTGGTGTCCCAGCTTACTGCTGAATTTGAAGAGTAAATAATACAAATCATGAAGGAAGCTAAAATAGAGAGCAAAAACTTGGACCAAATTTTGAAGCCATTCAGTGTACCATATGGACTACTTAAAGAACAAACACGACAATATATAAAGACGACGACAAATAAAGAACCTGACAGAAACCTCTAGTTCAACAAAGATACTTTCAATTACACTCAAGAGGAGTTCGAGAGGGCTGATCCTATCTGGAGGAGTAAGCTTTTGGAAAAGAATACTACACTGCGGGTACAGTGGGAAGCATCACCATATGTGCTTCAGGTAAACCCATCTTTTTGCCCAGTACCCCGCAGACGCTCTTGGTCGCAATTTTGGGAAGGACAGCGCCAAGGAAGCATCAATAATCAATGGATGAATTACCCATTGTTACCTAGTCCGCCTCATAATTACCTACCAACGAAAGAATATATGGTAAAAACAATGGAATTTTGGATTGCCAGATATGCCACAGTCCCGGACTTAGCAGTTAAAATGACCAATAAGATATTCAGTATGCTACTTACTGTAATCAAAGTCTTCCAACACGCAAAATATACTTTTTTGAATTTCATCGGCATTACACAAGGCTCTGAAGCACTCATTTTTTATCTATCTACTATTCCGAGCCGCTTAACACTTATGGCGTATTATTCTTGACTTGTGTTTTTGCCGTCAACACACATGCAGACATTTGAAGAAGCATTTTTCACCGGCTTCTTCGAAATAGACTCATAATTTTTTGTTAAAATGACTTCGAACCTTAATGCACGTCTAGTGGCTTATGAGACAAGCTTTTTTGTGGATCATCGACAAGCGCCAGAGGATGGAGTGAAGTCAACACGATGGAAGGAATTTATGATATGTCATGCTAATTTGCTAAACCAACAAGAGCAAGCAGCCATACAGACCTATACACGTCGCCACAAAAAGCATGTCGGGGACGACAAAGTTCAGGAGGAGGGACGTGTGGAAGGAGAATCAAGCAAGAAAAAAAGAAGAAGAAGATCAAAGTCAAAAACGGCTCAATAAAGAATGAAGATCATAATACAGAAGAACCACCCTCTGCCCAAAGCCCCGCAGGGGCACGCATCAGGCAACAACGCGAATCATCCAGGTCTTGAGGATTGGAATTAAAGATCAATCAGAACCAAGACATTTCATGGGAAGGACGGACCAGGGCCAGGAACCATACATGAAGAAGTGCAAGATAATATTTGGCAGGTAGTAATCCTTCCGCTGATAGCGTGCGTTGTCAACAAAGTAAACAGGCTCAGAACAATACAACTGGGTCAGATGTGTGCAACCAAGACAAATCAGAAGACCAAAAGCTAGAAAGAGGTGAATAAGAACATCACATTCCTAGTCACTGGTGGCGTGCGTGGCAGCCCGACTGAATGCAGCAACCCAGATTTGTGATGTACGGGATATCAAGGGGAAAACAGAAGCAAAGGACTTACATCGGATAAAATAACAAATTCTCTGATAGTCCTTGTTGCCGCTTCGACCGCTGGGTGCGTGCATTCAGACCTCTTAAACAAGCTGAAGACAAGAAGTAAAGCCTATCAAGGGACGACAGAGACAAAGAGGGGGAGAGTGTTGCAGAGTAAAGAAGCACAAGAGAAGAGCCCCAAAATTTTCAAATTAATGGGCATAATTTTTCTTCTTCGAGGTCTTAGAGAATTCCCTCAAAGCCATGTAAATGCACTAGAGGAGTCCTCTAGTTGCATAATCCCAACTTGTTGTAAAATATCCCTTGTAAATTAGTAGGAAATTCACTTTTTTGGAATAAAGTGCCGGTCTCTTGTGTGAAAGGACCAAACTTAGGGCACATGTATATAAGTCACTTTGTGACTCTTTGTAGACACTTTTTGCCATTGTGAAGAAGGAGTTTTTTAAAATTTCGAAATTGCCTCTTACTTGCAGATTTCCATCTTCTCTTTGATCTTGTATGTGTGTGTAATGCTTGGAATGTGTGTGTAGGATTGTTTTCTATCCCTTCTCACTATTTTTGAGCTACTGTAGTGTGTGTATGAGCTTGTAGGAGTTGTGGCGTGAGTGTGGGTGTTTCTTGCCATTCACTATTTTGGTCATAACTTGAAGCAGAGTTGTCAGAATCGAGTGAAACCACTTCCAATAGATGCATCTCATCGAGAGCTTCGAAACGAGTACCTATTGACTATATTCGGGGTTTGGAGCTGAGAGAAATCCTTGATTTATTGAAAACTATTGTAAGAGGTATCTCGGCAGACACCTTCAGTCTTTCAGTGAGATTGAGAGGTGGATTAGTCTTTTCTCATGCATATCAGCTGAACCACTTCATTTTCCATCATGTGTGCACATGTCTTCATACACTTGGTTAGGTCGTTTGATCGGATTGACATATAAGCGTGTGTCAATTTCCCACTATATGCACTTGTGTTGCAAATGAGATATAGTCTCTTTGGCACAAGTCCTTGAGTCTTCTTGACTTAGGTACACACTTGGTCCCCATACATCTATATGTACTAAGTCCAATAAGTTGTTGTGGATGTAGCCTTTGTGGTTGAATGGTTGTCTTTGTGCCTTCCCAATCTAATATGCATCACATCTGTTGATCATGTGTTGCTTTGATATGTTTGGTAGTCCTAGAACACTTTGATCCCTGCATATATCTTTCAAGGTTCTTTCATGAGCTAACCTCCTATGCCACACTTCAAGATCACTTAGGGTTTGAGATCCAAAGTTGAATAAAGCTATGTTTTCAATTTATCGTACTTTAAAAGTAAAGAGCCTACCATGCTTCTCACCTCTGGCTATCTTCTTGAAACCTTTGCCATGGATCTTACACAAAAGCTCCATGTTGGGTGAACCTAACTTGCAAGCCTTTTTCAATTATTTGGCCTACACTTATTAGGTTTCTGGTGATAGTCGGAACATAGAGTACCTTGCTCAGAATATTTGTCCTGCCATTGGAAGCTTTGACATTACCAATCTTCTCCACACTATGCTTTGTATCATCCCCTATTTGAACTTCATGTCTATGCTTTGGGCTTTCCAAATCACATAAGAGAGCTATGTTGCTTGCAACATGATTTGAACATCCTGAATCTATGTAGAATAAATGGTCATCCTCTTTACCTTCCTTGTGGCTTAGATTCATCAAGAGCAATGAGTCTTCATGTTGCTGATCTTCAGAATAATTATTGTGGTCCCATCTGTTATGACCTCTATTGTTATTGTTGATGTTGTGTCCACCTCTGCCTCTATTGCTGCCATATCCACCTCTTATACTTCCTTTCTAGGTCTTCCCATTGAACCAACAATTGAGAGTGGTGTGGTTGGTCTTATCACAAATGGCACAACGTTGAACATTCTAGCCTTTTTTTCTTGTCATGCTTTGGTCCTTTCTTCTTCCCTTTCCACTTGCTCTTGCCTACAAAGTTGGCTTGGGAAGTCTCCTCTTCATCGTCTTCCTTCTTCTTGCCTTTAAGCTTCTTGTCCTTCTTGTATACATATAGAGCACTAGTTGAATTACCATGATAGGAGTTACCTTACTTTATGCTATTGTTGGCCTCTTGATTGAAGAGTTGTCCAAGAAAAATGTTGAAGTTTGAAATTTGCACATCCATGATGAGATCATAGGCTGTGGTGAAAAAGTGCCATTGCTTCTCACCTCTAATCCCATTGAGTATTCGCCTCATGATGGCTTCTTCTTCAATTAGCTCTCTAGTGGATGCCAATTGATCAACAACCTCCTTGACCTTTGTAACAAACTCAATGATGGTTTGTTTTGGACTCTTCTTCATTTGGTTGAACTCATTCCAAAGATGGTTCTTCCTTGCCTTTGTACTAGTAGAAAAGAAAGTCTCTAAGTCATCCCAAGCCTCTTAAGATGTCTTGCATCCTCTATTATGTGGTAATGGAAAATCAGAGATAGAGTATGTATGACCTTGCTTGAGCATCCCTTGCACACCAAAGTGTGAGCCTATCTGTTTCCTCTTGGGTAGGTCCTCCCTTGGATCTTGGAATAGGCATTGCTTCATCACCTCATACAATTCCATATAGGTTTATTCCTTGCAACCTCCATTCTAATTTTCCCAGCATCATAATCTCTAAAAGTGATGAACCAAATAACCTGAAATTTTGTAGGCATAAACTAGACAGTGATATCTTTCGAATGACTATTTAAACACTAGATTTGGAGCTCTGTAGAGAGGGCAGCACTCTTTGCAAGTTGATTGAGACTGAGGAAGAAGCAGCAATACACTGAAGTGGCACCAAACAATGAACAAGAAGTATATGTATTGCTTCAAATCATCATGCTACTTAGTGTACAAATGTTGTGGAGTCTTTATATAGACTTTTGAGTACATGACCATGCCTTTTCTTTATCAATTTGAATTTGAATTTAGGCAGATTTGTTAGTTTAGACTGATTGGTATCTTTCCCTACAATCTAGGAAAAGGGAAATTTGAAATCACATCTATCTTTTGATTGATTGATTGAGAATCAATCCCAACAACTTCTAACCCTTCACAAAGTTAAATGTTTTGCAACTTACATAAGAGGGTGATCCTATGATCAAACTCTCAATACAACAAATGAATGCAAATAAAACTCTTAAAGGAGTATATGTGGCATCATTCCAATGATGAGTTTGATGAAGCCAATGTCCACCTCAAGCATAATGAAAGCTTGTTGTTCCAACATCTTGGACTAAGCCGCACACCATGAATAGAGAGAGGAGAGAGAGGAGGCAAGAAGGCAAGCCAATCTGCACATCAATATGGACACGAATAGGTAGGAAGACCATTCAGCACTAATTCCAAGAAACAAGAAGGATGTTGATATATTTTAGGTAGTGATGTGTGTGAACACTCTAGGACTGTTAGGGAACTTTTTTCCTCTTTAGGAGGTTTTTTCCCCCAACTTGTATATACGCCTATTGCCCTAACGGGTTACTTATCTTTGTACATTCTAGTGGTAATACATTCAGTATTATGTGTTGTGCTCCAAGCTTCTTCTTCTTCCTTGTGTTGTTCATGTGCTTCCGCAGACGTCTAACTCCAACAACTGGTATCACAGCAGGCCGCAGCTTCATCTAGGGTATCATCAACACCCCTCCGGTCATAGTCTCAGAATCACAAAAAAATTGGTATGCATACTCAGGGTGATTAGGAGATCAAAACTGCTTCGCTTTGTGAATGCCAAAATCGCGATCTGAGCTCGTTTCCGCCTCTAAATGCACTATCACAATGCTTGTGTAGGCTATTTCATCTTCTTGTGCCAAAGATATATACCAATTTTGGTTTGCCAGTATGAGTGTCTCAAAGTCTGCTACAGGTTTAGCAAAACTTCTCAGGGTACTTCTATTCAGCTTTTTCAGATATAGTCATTTTTTTGCATCATGGTATTTTAATCAGTGGCCATGCTTGAAAGTAGTGATGTATCCCGTATGTTGGCTATTGAGGATACGTTGGATGGTACCAATTATCCATTGTGGCCTTATATGATGCGACATGTATTGGTTGCAAAAGGACTGTGGAACATAGGTATTGAAGCTAATGCAGATGGTGTTGAAGATGCTGAGATTCTTTAGATTCCTATTCGTGCTACGATTTCTGTTGTAGCTATTGTAGAGCAAATTTGTTGGGATGGCAGACATGCTCAGGCACATGCATTGATAGCCTTGTCTATCAAACGTGCCATTATTCCTCATATTTTCTCTTGCAGAATAGCTAAGGATGCTTGGGATACACTTACCACATTGTACCAGTTTAGGATTGAGGCTCGTGTTGCTTACCTCCGAAAACAATTGGAGAGTGAGCATATGAATGAAGGTGATTCTATGGATAGTTTTCTAACAAAGATCAAAGACTTGAAGGAACAGTTGATTTTTGCTGATGAAGTTATACCAGATAGCTCACTTGTGCAGACCATTTTGAATGGTCGTCCTGATTTCATATCAGAGTTTTTCTTCTACTATTTGTTTGATGATGAAAGGCAATCCAAATGCCTTTTCATTTGAGGAGTTAGTCTATGTTCTATTACTAGAAGATCAGTCTAGGCAATATAGGTCCATTATGTGTGTTGCAGATCAAGCTTTCCTGGCTAGTCACAAGGGCAAAGGAAAATGGAACTTATCTAGTATTAAGTAGAAATTTGCAAATGATGCACATTCGAAGAAGGAAGACAAAGATGAAAAGAAATCAGAAAAGCAAAAAATCTTTTGTAAGTACTCTAAAGAAAACAATCATGTCATAAAGAACTTCAAAAACTAGCTGCAAAAGAGGCAAAGAAAGTTGTTGTAGAGGCTTCTACACCAAAAACAAAGTCTGCTAATCTTGTGCAAAATGAAGAATGGGTGTTTACTACTGTTTGCAGTTTTGACCCATCTTCTCCTAAAGAGTGTATGTCTACAGTAGACTCAGATTTTTGGTACTTTGACAGTGGGGCAACCAAACATATTACCTTGCAACGTAGTTTCTTCACTTCACTCTAGCCTGCCCCAGAGGGAATACTATCACATGCCCAAACAACTCCTCTTATCCTATCATGGGAGTTGGTAAGATCATTCTGACTACTACTGATGGTAGTTCTTTCACTTTGTCAGATGCTTTATTTGTGCCACACATCAAGAAAAAACTATTATTAGTTTCTGCATTAGCCAAGATTGGCTTGGTTGTGAAATTTGTTGATGACAGATGTACAATTCATGATCAGTCAAATGACGACATGTTAATTGCTTATGGCATTTTATGTTGTGGGCTATATAAGCTCATTGACTATGAAATATCTGTGAATGATTTGGCATGTTTAGTACATGATTCTTAGGCTATATCAGATGCAAAGTGTTGGCATGCACACTTTGGTCATCTGAATTTTTCTAGTTTGCTATGCTTGCAGAAATCTGAAATGGTGTCCTCTTTGCCCAAACTTGAGGCACCCAAAAAACATTTTTGTGAAGGCTATATTTTGGGCAAAATGCAGTGTTCCTCCTTTCGAAAAGATGGTTCAGTTCGGGCTACTCAGAAATTGCAACTTGTACATAGTGATGTCTATGGTCTTATGCACACACCTTCTTTTGGAAACTATCTTTACTTCTTGACTTTCATTGATGATTTTTCCAGGCACACATGGGTATATCCAGTCAAAGCAAATCTTGAAGTGTTCATGTGCTTCAAACGGTTTTTGGTTTTGGTTGAAAATCTATCAGCATGTAAAATGGGCACCCTCCATTCTGATCGAGGGGTGGAATATACGTCTTCTAACTTTAATGCATTTCTCATTGAACGTGGGATAAAACATCAGTGTACAGTTCCGTATACACCTCAACAAAATGGAGTTGTTGAACAGAAAAATAGGTCACTCATGGAGATGGCAAGGTGTATGGTTAAGAGTTAGGCATTACCACATAGTTTTTGGCTTGAGGCCATTATGTGTGCAACATATGTACTTAACAGGTGTCCCGCTAAAGCACTACAATCTATCACTCCATATGAGGCTTGGCATGGTCGCAAGCCATTTGTTGCTCATCTATGTGTTTTTGGTTGTCAGGCATATGCATTAGTGTCGGAACAACATCGTAGGAAATCGAATGATAAAGCAGTAAAATGTATTGTTATTGGGTACTTCTAAAAGAAAAGTCTATCATCGGTATCACCCATAGACTAAATGCCTTTTGGTTAGCCATGATGTTGTTTTTGTGGAAGATGTTATTCACCCTTTACTCTCATGTACGAAGGAGACATCTGTTAGCTCCAAAGACATGTATGATACTTTGTTGCCTCTTTTTATAGGTGGACAGTCTGGTGCTGGTCATAATGAGGCAACTTCCCAACCATTGCAGGTTTCATGTGATGATGGAGATAATTTCATTTCTAATGCAGATTTGCATGATGCACTTGTTGAGGAGAGAGCTAATATTGAGGAGGCAAAAACTATGCCAAAATGGCTAGTGCAGACTTTGCGTGACAAAAAATTAGATACACCTCTGTCATATCGTACTCGTTCATGCTCTAATAGTGCCTCTTTTACATCAGATTGCTATGCTATGGCTGCATCTAGTCTCTATGATGAGACTGAGCCTGTTTTGTTTAATGAAGCACAAAATTTTGAAAATTGGATGGCTGCAATGCAATTTGAATATAATGCTATCATGAAAAATGGTACATGGTCTTTATGTGACGTGCCTCCTGGAAAGAAGGCCATTGGCACTAAGTGGGTATACAAGCTGAAGCGTAAACGTGATGTAACAGTTGACATGTATAAGGCTAGGCTTGTTGCTAAGGATTATGCACAGGAAAGAGGCACTGATTTTGATGAAACCTTTGCACCTACTTGCCGCATGACTATTGTTGATAGCATTTGTGCACTTGCAGCTCATCATGGTTGGAATGTACATCAGTTGGACATTAAAACAACATTTTTGAATGGTGATTTGCATGAAGGAGTGTAAGTTTTTCAGCCCCATGGCTTTGTGTAGAAAGGGCATGAAAACCAAGTGTGTAGGTTAAAGAAGGCAGTATATGGTTTAAAGCAAGCACCAAGTGCTTGGTATGAAAAGATACATGCCTGTCTGATTGCACATGGTTTTGAGAACCGTCCAACTGAAAGCACATTATATGTTAAGTGTGCTAATGATGTACTTCTAATCATTATTATGTATGTTGATGACATGCTCCTCATTCGTCCTCATGAGAAGCATATTGTTGATTTTAAGGCTGATTTGCATTCCTCATTTGAGATGTCTGATCTGGGGCATTTGCATCATTATTTGGGCATTCACTTTATGCACGTTGATGGTGGAATGGTTTTGTGTCAAATGAAATATATTGACACACTATTGCAGCATTTTGGCCTTGAAGATTATAAACCTATTGCCACTCTTATGGAGACAAGTTTATTATTGAGTCTTCATGATGCTAGAGATGGATTTGATGTTGTTCTCTATCAGCAGGCTGTTGGATGCTTGATTGACTTATGCTTACTCGGCCAAATATTCAATTTGATGTCTCACAGATGAGCAGGTTTATGCACTGCCCAGGTGTTAAGCATTGATAGGCACTTAAGCGCATCTTTCACTACTTGAGTGGTACCTGGCTACTTGGGTTGTTTTATCCCAAGGGGGGATCACTACTGTCAGATTTGCATGTTTTTTTTTACTTCGACTGGGCTGGTTGCTATGACACTCGTGTGTCCACTAGTGGTCTTTGCTTCATGCTTGGTAGCTCATGCATATCTTAGCTGAGCAAGAAGTAGCCTACTATGGCCACTTCCAATTGTGAGGCTAAGTATAGGGCAACTTTCATAGCAACTTTTGAGTGTGTGTGGCTCACACACCTTAGGGCTGATTTGGGTGTTGGTCAGTCTTCTACCATCACCATCTTCACTGACAGTCAGAGCGCATTGGCAGTTGCAAGGAACCCTATGTTCCATGCTCACACTAAGCATTGAGGTGCATTATCATTATGTTAGGGAGAGGTTCTCTATTGGAGAGATCGGCTTGGCATATGTGCCCACGTAGGAGAACATTGCAGACCTTTTCACGAAGGCTCTACCCAGGGAGAAGTTTTAAGCTTTTTGCAAAGCTTTGGGCTTACTTCCTTTTGTGGAGTGATTCCACATAGCTTGGCACTTCCTTATACATGAGTGCCAGCTCCTTGTTCACTGCATCACTCTCAGGGGGGTTTTGTTGATATATTTTAGGTAGTGATGTGTGTGAACACTCTAGGACCACTGGGCACTTTTTTTCCTCTTTAGGAGGTTTTTCCCCCCGCTTGTATATACCTATTGCCCTAATGGGTTACTTATCTTTGTACATTCTAGTGGTAATACATTTAGTATTGTGTGTTGTGCTCCAAGCTTCTTCTTCTTCCTTTTGCTGTTCGTGTGCTTCAGCAGACATTTATCTCCAACAAAGGATGGTAAAACTAACCACCAAGAAAGCCACATGTCTGAAGCCATTGTTGGCAATGCAAAAAGTGAGATACGTATCATCATCTCAAAGTCCATTTTTATACAATAACATGGCCTTATAGGCTCTTCACACTCAGCTATCCATTCACCATCCAAATAAACCTTGACATATGTTCTTACATCAAATTAGATCCTAGCGCTAAGGCTAGATAGATCTTTATGTGCCCCTAACACTAGCACACATGGTTGACTTGAACTAACACCATCACTTGATAAGCAAAACTCCCCAATCAAAACTAAAAGTATATGGAAATCATTTATAGGCTGGGAACCTTTATACAACATGTCATACAAGAAAGAGAGGTTGAAGCATATCACACATCCAAGCCTTCTCCAAGAGTGCTTCAACTAGCCATCCCTATGCTATGATGTCAAAGCAACTCTCACACTACCTTAGACAAAGAAAAGATATGTAGCCAATCCAGATACAACTTCCATGTCAATATAGCGACAACCTCTCAATCAACAATAATATGTGGATACATGATTATGCTCTGCCCTTATAAACAATACTTGCAAACCAAAGTTCATGGTTAGAAAATGGTATGGAGTGCAAATTAAGCTCATAACATATCCAAGCCTAAGAACTATGGAAGATGCAAAGTGAAGTGCCTAGAACTTAATGCAAGATTCACAAATACGACTCACATAACTCATGGCCTTGTGCAAGTGTAACTCATTTACATCATATCCTTTCGAAGAATTACAATATCACCTCATAGGTTCATATTCAAACGCGTAAGGCTTTTCCAGTGGTCGGATGCCTTCTTTAATACTCAACTAGGTAATTTTGTGCTTGGTAAATTTCCAATATTTTGAGAATTTAAATTAGGCATTTCTCTCCATTTCACTCTTGTTTCGGGTGGAAAAGGAATCACATGGAATGTGGGACCATCCACGTGTTGATATAGATTAGCGACATGCATCGTTGTCACCTCCCTTTCTCAATATTAAATAGAGAATGACTTGGCGGCAACACACACACACACACATATATACATATATATATATATATATATATATATATATATATATATATATATATATATATATATATATATATATATATATATATATATATATATATGCTTTTGGGTCATGCAAGAGACTTGATAACAAAATCCACAAAGCCATGTTGTGTGTTTGACATGATCAAATTGTTATAGCATCACCACTCTATGTGAACCTACATAGCCAAATGGAAATCATTGGTTTTAATGGTAAGGGTGGCGCAAATGTGCTAGTACCTATTTGTCAAATATGCTTTATATTGATGAGAGAGAGAATTTGTGGAAATATAATATCGAATATCCCCCCTTTTCTCTGAGGTATAAACGCACTAACTCTATGGAGATAAAATCTCTCATATGCACATTCTCAAGGAAGAACAAATCCTCCCTCCTTCGAGGATACCTCACCATAACTTTTATGGATGGTGGGCCCTTTTCTTCTTAGACATCAAAGAAGTACAATACTAAATGTATTATTAGAGAATGTACAAAGATAAGTAGCCCATTAGGGCAATAGGCGTATATACAAGCCAGGGGAAAAAACCTCCTAAAGAGGGAAAAAAGTGTCCCGGCGGTCCTAGAGTGTTCACACACATCACTACCTAAATATATCAACAAATCCCCCCTGGGAGTGATGCGGTGAACAAGTAGCTGGCACTCATGTATAAGGAAGTACCAAGCTATGTGGAAATCACTCCACAAAAGGAAGTAAGCCCAAAGCTTTGCGAAAAGCTTCAAACTTCTCCCTCGGCAGAGCCTTCGTGAAAAGGTCTGCAATGTTCTCCTGCATGGGCACATATGCCAAGCTGATCTCCCGAGCAGAGAACCTCTCCCTGACATAATGATAATGCACCTCAATGTGCTTAGTGCGAGCATGGAACACTAGCCACACACACTCAACAGCCGCTGTGTAAGCTTCCCTATACTCAGCCTCACAACTAAAAGTGGCCATAGTAGGTTGCTTCTTGCTCAACCAAGATATACATGAGCTACCAAGTAAGAAGCAAAAGCCACTAGTGGACACACGAGTGTCATAGCAACCAGCCCAATCAGAGTCAGAAAAAGCATGCAAATCTGGCGGTAGTGATGCCCCCTTGGGATAAAACAACCCAAGTAGCCGAGTACCACTCAAGTAGCGAAAGATATGCTTAACTACCTGCCAATGCTTGACTCCTGGGCAATACATAAACCTGCTCATCTGTGAGATAGCAAACTGAATATCTGGCCGAGTAATGCATAAGTAAATCAAGCATCCAACAGCCTGCTGATAGAGAACAGCATCAAATGCATCTCGAGCATCATGAAGACCCAATCATAAACCTGTCTCCATAGGAGTGGCAATAGGCTTACAGTCTTCAAGGCCAAAACACTGCAATAATGTGTCAATATATTTTGTTTGACACAAAGCCATTCCACCATCAATGTGCATAAACTGATTGCCCAAATAGTGATGCAAATGCCCCAAATCAGACATCTCAAATGCGGCATGCAAATTAGCCTTAAAATCAGCAATATGCCTCTCATGAGGACTAGTGAGCAGCATGTCATCAACATAAACCACAATGATCAGAAGTACATCATTAGCACGCTTAAAATATAAGGTGCTTTCCGTTGGACTGCTCTCAAAACCATGTGCAATCAGATAGGCATGTATCTTCTCATACAAAGCATGGGGTGCTTGCTTTAAACCATATAATGCCTTCTTTAACCTACACACCTGGTTTTCATGCCCTTTCTGCACAAAACCACGGGGCTGAAAAACATACACTTCTTCATGCAAGTCACCATTCAAAAATGTTGTTTTAATGTCCAACTGATGTACATTCCAACCATGATGGGTTGCAAGTGCAAAGATGCTCCGAACAGTAGTCATACGACATGTAGGTGCAAATGTGTTATCAAAATCAATGCCTCTTTCCTGTGCATAACCCTTTGCAACAAGCCTAGCCTTATACCGATCAATTGTACCATCAGGTTTACGCTTCAGCATGTATACCCACTTAGTGCCAATGGACTTCTTGCCAGGAGGCAAGTCACATAATGACCAAGTACCATTCTTCATTATTGCATCATATTCAGATTGCATAGCAGCCATCCAATTTTTTGAATTTTGTGCTTCATCAAACGAAACAGGCTCATTCTCATCGCAAAGACTAGATGCAGCCATAGCATAGCAATCTGATGCAAAAGAGGCACTATGAGAGCCTGAATGAGTACGATATGCCAGAGGTGCATCTAATTTGCTGTCACGTGAAGTTTCCATTTTGGCATAGTTTTTGCCTGCTCAATATCAGCTCTCTCATCAACTAGTGCATCATGTAAATCTACATAAAAAATGGAATGATCTCCATCATCACATGAAACCTGCAAAGGCTGAGAAGTTGCCTCATTAGGACTAACACTAGACTGTCCACCTGTAAAAAGAGGCAACAAAGTATCATACATGTCTTTGGAGCTAACATGTCTCCTTAGTATATGAAAGCAATGGTTGAATAGCATCCTCCACAAAAACAACATTACGGCTAACCAGAATGCATTTAGTCTGTGGATGATACAGACGATAGCCTTTACTTTCAGAACTGTACCCAACAAAAATACATTTTACTACTTTATCATCCAATTTTTTGCGATGTTGTTCAGGCACTAAAGCATATGCCAAACAACCAAAAACATGCAGATGAGCAACACATGGCTTGCGGTCATGCCAAGCCTCATATGGAGTGATAGACTGTAGTTCTTTAGTGGGACATCTGTTCAGTACATATGCTGCACACATGACAGCCTCAAGCCAAAAACTGTGTGGTAAAGCCTGACTCTTAACCATACACCTCGCCATCTCCATGAGTGATCTGTTCTTTCATTCAGCAACTCCATTCTGTTGAGGTGTATACGGCACTATACACTGGTGTTTTATCCCACGTTCATCCAGAAAGGCATTAAAATCAGAAGACATATATTCCCCCCCTCGATCAGAACGGAGGGTGCCCATTTTACATGCTGACAGATTTTGAGTTAAAACCAAAAACTGTTTGAAGCACATGAACACTTCGGACTTTGCCTTCAATGGACATACCCATGCATGCCTCGAAAAATTATCGATGAAAGTCACGAAGTAAAGATAATTCCCATAAGAAGGTGTTGGCATAGGACCATAGACATCACTATGTACAAGCTGCAATTTTGGAGTAGCCCGAACTGAACCATCTTTTGGAAAGGACGAACGCTGCATTTTGCCCAAAATACAGCCTTCACAAACATGTTTTCCAGGTGCCTCAAGTTTGGGCAAGGAGGACACCATTTCAGATTTCTGCAGGCATAGCAAACTAGCAAAATTCAGATGACCAAAGCGTGCATGCCAAAGCTTTGCATCTGACATAGCCTGAGAATCATTTACTGCACATGCCAAATCATTTACTGATCTTTCATAGTCTATGAGCTTATACAGCCCACGACATAAAATGCCAGAAGCAATAATCACATTGCCATTTGACAGATCATGAACTGTACACCTGTCATCAACAAATTTCACAACCAAGCCAATCTTGGCTAATGTAGAAACTGATAACAGGTTCTTCTTGATCCCTGGCACAAATAAAGCATCTGACAAAGTGAAAGAACTACCATCAGCAGTAGTCAAAATGATCTTACCAACTCCCATAACAGGATAAGAGGAGTTGTTGGCGCATGTAATAGTATTCCTTGTAGGGGTAGGCTCGAGTGAAGAGAAGAAGCTGCGCTGCGAGGTAATATGTTTGGTCGCCCCACTGTCAAAATACCAAACATCTGAGTCCACTGCAGACATGCACTGCTCATGAGAAGATGGGTCAAAATTGCAGACAGTAGTAAACACCCACTCTTCTTCCTGCACAAGATTAGGAGACTCTGTTTTTGGTGTAGAGGCCTCTGCAACAACCATTCTAGCCTCTTTCTTCTTTGCCTTTTTAGCAGCCAATTTTGGACAGCTCTTTATGATATGATCATTCCCTTTACAGTACTTACAAAACAATTTCTGCTTTTCTAATTTCTTCTCATCTTTATCTTCCTTCTTCGAATATGCAGAATTAGCAGATTTCTGCTTACTAGTTGAAGAGCTCCATTTTCCTTTGCCCTTCTGACTAGCCAGGAAAGCTTGATCTGCAACTTGCATAATGGATCTGTTCTGCCTGGACTGATCTTCCTGCAACAAAACAGAGACTAACTCCTCAAATGATAAGGCATTCGGATTGCCTTTCATCATCAACCGAAGAGTAGAAGCAAGACTCTTATATGAATCAGGAAAACCATTCAGAACGGTCTGCACAAGTCAGCTATCTGGTATAACCTCATCATCAGAAATCAACTGTTCCTTCAAATCTTTGATCTTTGTTAGGAAACTGTCCATAGAATCACCTTCATTCATGTGCTCACTCTCCAAGTGTTTTCGGAGGTAAGCAACACGAGCCTCATTCCTAGCTTGGTACAATGTGGTAAGTGTATCCCAAGCATCCTTAGTTGTTCTGCAAGAGCGAACGTGAGGAATAATGGCACGTTTGGTAGACAAAGCTATCAATGCATGTGCCTAGGAATCTTTGCCATCCCAGCAAATCTGCTCTATAGTAGGTGCATCAAAAACCGAAGCACGAATAGGAATATGCAGAATATCATCATCTTCGACACCTTCTGCGTCAGCTTCAGTACCTGCAGTTGTAACAGTTGCAGGTGTGATAGGATGTTTTTCAACACCCTGCACAATGTTCCATAGTCCTTTTGCAGCCAATACATGTCGCATCATATAAGCCCACAACGGGTAGTTGGTACCATCCAACTTATCCTCAACAGCCAACATACGGAATACATCACTGCTTTCAGCCATGGCCGGTGACTAAAATACCTTGATGCAGAAAATTGACTGTATCTCAAAAAGTTGAACAGAACTAGCCAGACGAATTTCGCTAGACCTGTAGTAGACTTCGAGATGCTTATACTGGTGAATAGAAACTGGTATATACCTTTGGCACAAAAAGACGAAATAGCCTGCACAAGCGCTACAATAGTGCGTTCGGAGGCTGAAACGAGCTCAAATCGCGATTTTGGCACGACAAAACGAAGCTGTTTTGATCTCGGAAACATGTTGAGTATGCTCACCAAAATTTGTGTGATTCTGAGACTGCAACCGGAGGAGTGTCGATGGTGCTCTAGATGAAGCGACGACCTGCTCTGATACCAATTGTTGGAGTTAGACGTCTGCGGAAGCACGCGAACAACACAATGAAGAAGAAGAAGCTTGGAGCACAACACACAATACTGAATGTATTACTAGAGAATGTACAAAGATAAGTAGCCCATTAGGGCAATAGGCGTATATACAAGCCGGGGGAAAAAAAACTCCTAAAGAGGGAAAAAAGGGCCCCGGCAGTCCTACAGTGTTCACACACATCACTACCTAAATTTATCAACATGGAATATTTATTCTTTCTTTACTTTGTTTGTGAAAGTACGTATGGTTTACTCCTAGAGACAGGTCATTTTAATTATCTCTTTGAAAAAGAGTATTATATTTCCTACTCCGAAAATAAGAGACATACAATTTCGACCCGTCATTTTAATTCTCTTGGAAAAAGACTATTATATTTCCTACTCCGAAAATAAGAGACAATTTCGATCTTTTGGTAATGAAAGTGACTATGGTATTTGTACATGCAAGATCCTATAGATCTGGTACCACAATGGAAGAAAGATTTTTTCATTGCCCCCCAAGTGTATTTTATACCCTTCCTATCTTGTTCTTCACGGCATCTCAAGTAGTTTTTTTTTAAGGAAGTTTGGCCAAGGCCATTGTATTGATTGAAAGAGTGTATTCATGTAAATCCCCTCTATGAGGAGATGTACTAAGCTCCAATAGATGTATGGAATCCTTGTATGGTCTACTGAGGATGTGTCTCAACGGATTATAGATGGGACTCACTAGTATGGGATAGTGGATATAATTTTCTCTTGAAGGTTTTTCTTTTGTGATCAAGGAGAAAAGAAGTACTCTCCATCAAGGAATATTTTCATAAAACATAGGAAGGGCATCTATGTATGTATCTCCATAGGGACTGGAGTTATCATACTTAGGAATAGAAGAATTACTCTTTTTTACTTTTTTTGGTGCAACTAAGTATGGTTTACTCCTAGAGATAGTTCATTTAAACTATCTTTTGGTAGGGGAAGCAACTCTTATATTTGGACACTCATGATCCTAGTATAGTTCTACTACCACATTGAGAGAAAGGTTTCTTCATTGCCATCGAAGTGTATTCTATTCCCTTCCTATCGTGTTCCTCATGGAATCTTCTTTGTTCATTCCAAATAGTTGATTCCATGAGGAATCGGGAATTTAAACTTCCATTTCACCCATGACCATTCGATTCTACACTTATTGTTCTGGGTGTGTTTTGATCTTTTTGATAATTCTTGGGATATGTTATATATTTTTCATTGTTCTTCCACACCACTTCTCTCGATTGGAGGAAAATTTTCTATTTTAGGAGTCTTAAACCTTCAATTCCCACTCTGGATTGTGGATTTTGACTAGGCACCAAATGATATAATCAAGTATGAGATTCGTTTCCAACTCCTTATTTTAATCGAATTCTTTCTCTCATCTTCATTTCTCGAGTGCTTAAAATTGTCAAATCCCATTGGCTTCAGTCTCGTAGCCAAATTAACCTCCTAAATTCTAATGGACTTTACAAAGGGATAAAACAATATGTAAGTCTACAGGGGTGACTTTAAGGGGAGGAAAGAGGAGATTAATAAGTTCATTATTTTTCCAACTAAGTGACCCCACAAGGGAAAAGTGTTGTTTGATTTTGAAAATCAACTAGGTGAAGATTCCTACTACTTCATCCATGACTTAATCATCCATTTGAACTTTTTTGTGTTGTAGAGCACACTTTAAATTATAAACAAGGAGAAAATTACGAGAAAGAGATAATTACAAAGAAGGATTGTAAGCTATTTTCCCCTTCATGGGGGACCCATTTGTTTTTCAACCTTTTGTTTTCTAAATAAACACCATGTGGTGCTTGGAGCGGGTTTCTTAGAGTCATAGATTCTTGTATATAGAGAGAATAAGGACTTGTGAAACAACCACTCTTTTGGACTTGCAAAAGCAGCTAGAATTTGATAGATAAACTTCCCATGCTTGTCAACATGCAAAAGAAGTCCCATTGCATCTTAGAAATCCCCCAATTCTTTGAATCCCATGTCTAAGGAAAGTTATGATAAGTTTTTCTAACCCCATTGACTTGTATTTCATTTTAATATTTGATTTTGGCTTGAAATATCTTAGGGACCCACTCCTATTGCTCTAGCACAATGATAAGTATTGATATGATGAGATCCACCTCATAATTGTCAATCTGAGAAGACATGAGATTGGTATGATGACCATGAGCTAGTAAGAGTACAAGTGTGTGAGTGAGAAGCACAACAACATGCACACACATACACACATACACCTACACACAACA
Source organism: Ceratopteris richardii (assembly GCA_020310875.1). NCBI lineage: Eukaryota > Viridiplantae > Streptophyta > Polypodiopsida > Polypodiales > Pteridaceae > Ceratopteris > Ceratopteris richardii. The sequence goes on from CM035435.1 coordinate 148,510,384, forward strand.
AGACAAAGAATGGAGCAATGGAATGTTTGATTAACCAAAAGCATGACTACAATGTCTTTTGTTCACTTCAATTCCCAAAATCCTAACCTCAAGAATGAGCTCTCTAGCTCTTTTTATAGTTTTTCACTAGCTTTCGCCCGGTCAAGACTTAGTGTCTAGCTTAGTTAAAATTTGGGTTCTTAGACTACTTTGGAGGCTCAAATGAGCTCTAAAAATTATGCAAATCGATATGTACATAGATCTAACACTCCTCAATCTCAAGAATTGCTTGGCTTGAACAAAATGGAGTTGGGATCATAAAAAAAAATAGACTTTACAATGCCATGTAGTGATTAAAATCATTGTTTCATAAGGAATTGCATCAGAATTTTTTTGGGCCAAACTATCGGATCTTCTTCGACTTCCTCATCTGTTTGGTCCACTATCGTGACTCTCTTTGAAATGCTTCCTTATCAAGGTTACCTTCGTTGAAGCCGAGAGCCAATATATACAGGGCTTTAACATTTCAAAGGTTTTGACTACCATTGTCATTAACTCAAAAATCTTCATACACATTTTAGCAACAATATCAGACACATTTTTGAAGCGGGGTGACTAATGGTGTATGGATGAGATCATGTATGCCACAGTGGGTGGTTCTCGTGGGGTGCTAAGTAAGGATAGTTGATCCAATCGGAGTAGCCCTTAGCTGTGCTCACCTTGATTACAAATCAAATACATCGCCTTTGGTGCAGTATAGGACAACAACATGGATTATATTTGATATATAAGGGTGCATTGGACCATGTGTGCATCATTTCTAGATAGGTGGCGAATAACCATGCGTGCCAATTACGTTGAAATATGTTACCTTTTCTTGTTGAATCAAGAAGGTCTTTCAACTAAAATCGAGTTGCAAAGGTCGGTTCATCACCCACAACCTTTTTATTGCTACATTGTAGCCTGTAAGAAGTACAAAATAAGGCATGTATTGCAATTTTGATGTGGTAATGAGCCACTGATGAGAGAGATTCTGAAAATAGGTGGACTTGAGTACTATGTCTTTGAGATTTGTCAGTAATTGAAGCTAATAGCTACTCGATCATCATGTGTTAAGCCGATTTGTTCTACCCTTTTCAGCCATTTGGGCACTTCAATTTAAAATGTGTCTCAGTCTTCCTTTATAATGCATCTCGTTGATACTGGAACTGGCTCATAGAGGTCCTGGAAACTTTCTTCCATAGGGTTTTCGATCATTTCTTCGGGCTCTCATTTGGGTTCCACCAATGGAGAGGTGCTCTTTCATATTATAGTAATCTTGCTTGAAGTTCAAAAACTTGTTTCTGGAGATTTTCCACTTCTTGTGTGTTTTATGGGAGAGGAATGGCTTGTGGTATCTATGTGTTGGAACTTGCTAACTGCTTCTTGAGATCTTCATGTTGGAGATAGACGTCTACGCAAGCATGCGAACAACACAAGGAAGAAGAAGAAGCTTGGAGCACAACACACAATACTGAATGTACAAAGATAAGTAGCCCATTAGGGCAATAGGCATATATACAAGCCGGGGGAAAAAAACCTCCTAAAGAGGGAAAAAAGTGCCCCGGTGGTCCTAGTGTGTTCACACACATCACTACCTAAATATATCAACAAATCCCCCCTGGGAGTGATGTGGTGAACAAGGAGCTGGCACTCATGTATAAGGAAGTGCCAATCTATGTGGAAATCACTCCACAAAAGGAAGTAAGCCCAAATCTTTGCGGAAAACTTCAAACTTCTCACTAGGCAGAGCCTTCGTGAAAAGGTCTGCAATGTTCTCTTGCGTGGGCACATATGCCAAGCTGATCTCCCCACCAAAGAACCTCTCTCTAACATAGTGATAATGCACCTCAATGTGCTTAGTGCGAGCATGGAACACAGGGTTCCTCGCAACTGCCAATGCGCTCTCAGTGTCAGTGAAGATGGTGGTGGCAGATGACTGGCCAACACCCAAATCAGCCATAAGGTGTTTGAGTCACACACACTCAACAGTCACTGTGAAAGCTTCCCTATACTCAGCCTCACAACTGGAAGTGGCCACAGTAGGCTGCTTCTTGCTCAACCAAGATATACATGAGCTACCAAGCATGAAGCAAAAACCACTGGTGGACACACGAGTGTCATAGCAACCAGCCCAATCTAAGTTAGAAAAAGCATGCAAATTTGGCGGTAGTGATCCCCCCTTGGGATAAAACAACCCAAGTAGCCGAGTACCACTCAAATAGCGAAAGATGCGCTTAACCGCCTTCCAGTGCATGACTCCTGGGCAATGCATAAACCTGCTTATCTGTGAGACAGCAAACTCAATATCTGGCCAAGTAATGCATAAGTAAATCAAGCATCCAATAGCTTGTTGATAGAGAACAACATCAAATGCATCTCCAGCATCATGAAGACTCAATCGTAAACCTGTCTCCATAGGAGTGGCAATAGGCTTAGAGTCTTCAAGGCCAAAACGCTGCAATAATGTGTCAATATATTTTGTTTGACACAAAGCCATTCCACCATCAACTTGCATAAACTGAATGCCCAAATAGTGATGCAAATGCCCCAAATCAAACATCTCAAATGAGGCATGCAAATCAGCCTTGAAATCAGCAATATGCTTCTCAATAGGACTAGTGAGCAGCATGTCGTCGACATAGACAACAATGATCAGAAGCACATCATTAGCACGCTTAACATATAAGGTTCTTTCAGTTGGACTGTCCTCAAAACCATGTGCAACTAGATAGGCATGCATCTTCTCATACCAAGCACGTGGTGCTTGCTTTAAACCATATAATGCCTTCTTTAACCTGCACACCTGGTTTTCATTCCCTTTCTGCACAAAGCCACGGGGCTGAAAAACATACACTTCTTCATGCAAGTCACCATTCAGAAATGTTGTTTTAATGTCCAACTGATGTACATTCCAATCATGATGGGCTGCAAAGTGCACAAATGCTCCGAACAATAGTCATACGGCATGTAGGTGCAAAGGTCTCATCAAAATCAATGCCTGTTTCCTGCGCATAACCCTTTGCAACAAGCCTAGCCTTATACCTGTCAACTGTCCAATCAATTTTACGCTTCAGTTTGCATAACCACTTAGTGCCAATGGCCTTCTTGCCAGGAGGCAAGTCACATAAAGACCATGTACCATTCTTCATTATAGCATCATATTCAGATTGCATAGCAGCCATCCAATTTTCTGAATTCTATGCTTCATCAAAAGAAACAGGCTCATTCTCATCATAGAGACTAGACGCAGCCATAGCATAGCAATCTGATGCAAAGGAGGCACTATGAGAGCCTAAACGAGTACGATATGACAAAGGTGCATCTAATTTGTTGTCACGCAAAGTCTGCACCAACCATTTTGGCATAGTTTTTGCCTGCTCAATATCAGCTCTTTAATCAACAAGTGCATCATGTAACTCTACATCAGAAATGGAATGATCTGCATCATCATATGAAATCTGAAAAGGTTGAGAAATTGCCTCATTAGGACCTGCACTAGACTGTCCACCTATAAAAAGAGGCATCAAAGTATCATACATGTCTTTGGAGCTAACAGATGTCTCCTTCGTACATGAAAGCAATGGCTGAATAGCATCTTCCACAAAGACAACATCACGGCTAACCAGAATGCGTTTAGTCTGTGGATGATACAGACGATAGCCTTTACTTTCAGAACTGTACCCAACAAAAATACATTTTACTTCCTTATCATCCAATTTTCTGTGATGTTGTTCAGGCACTAGTGCATATGCCAAACAACCAAAAACACGTAGATGACCAACAGATGGCTTGCGGTCATGCCAAGCCTCATATGGAGTAATAGACTACAGCGCTTTAGTGGGACACATATTCAATACATATGCTGCACACATGACAGCCTCAAGCCAGAAACTATGTGGTAAAGCCTGACTCTTGACCATGCACCTCGCCATCTCCATGAGTGACCTGTTCTTTCGTTCAGAAACTCCATTCTATTGACGTGTATACGGCACTGTACATTGGTGTTTTATCTTATGTTCAGCCAGAAATGCATTAAAATCAGAAGACATATATTCCCCCCCTCGATCAGAATGGAGGGTGCCCATTTTACATGCTGATAGATTTTCAGCCAAAACCAAAAACTGTTTAAAGCACATGAACACTTTGGACTTTTGCTTTGAGTGGATATACCCATGCATGCCTAAAAAAATCATCAATGAAAGTCAAGAAGTAAAGGTAATTTCCAAAAAAGATGATATTCCGCAGATTCCTGTTTGTGCTGATGTTTCTGCTGCACCTACTGCAGAGCAGATTCGCTGGGATGACAGAGATGCCCAGGCACATGCATTGATAGCTTTGTCTGTCAAACATGCCATTATTCCTCACATTCGCTCTTGGAGAACAAGTAAGGATGCTTGGGATACACTTACCACATTGTACCAAGCTAGGAATGAGGCTCGTGTTGCTTACCTCCGAAAATAGTTCGAGAGTGAGCACATGAATGAAGGTGATTCTATGGATAGTTTCCTAACGAAGATCAAAGACTTGAAGGAACAATTGATTTTTGCTGATGAGGTTATACCAGATAGCTCACTTGTGCAGACCGTTCTGAATGGTCTTCCTGATTCATATCAGAGTTTTGCTTCTACTCTTTGGTTGATGATGAACGGCAATCCAAATGCCTTGTCATTTGAGGAGTTAGTCTCTGTTCTGTTGCAGGAAGATCAGTCTAGGCAAAACAGGTCCATTATGCGAGTTGTAGATCAAGCTTTCCTGGCTAGTTAGAAGGGCAAAGGAAAATGTAGCTCTTCAACTAGTAAGCAGAAATTTGCTAATTCTGCATATTCGAAGAAGGAAGATAAAGATGAGAAGAAATCAGAAAAGTAGAATATTGTTTTGTAATCATCAACTCCAGCACCTGTATTTGCAGTACCTGTAGTCAGAGGTGTAACAGGACGTCTTTCAACACCCTGCACAATGTTCCACAATCCTTTTGCAACCAATACATGTCACATCATATAAGCCCATAATGGGTAGTTGGTACCATCCAACTTATCCTCAACAGCCAACATACGGAATACATCACTGCTTTCAGCCATGGCCGGTGACTAAAATACCTTGATGCAGAAAATTGACTGTATCTCAAAAAGTTGAACATAACTATCCCAACAAATTCTGCTAGACCTGAAGCAGATTTCGAGACGTTTATACTGGCGAACAAAAACTGGTATATACCTTTGGCACAAAAAGATGAAATAGCCTGCATAAGCGCTACGATAGTGCGTTCGGAGGCCAAAACGAGCTCAGATCGCGATTTCGGCACGACAAAGCGAAGCAGTTTTGATCTCTGAAACACCCTGAGTATGCTCACCAAATTTCGTGCGAATATAAGACTGCAAACGAAGGAGTGTCGATGGCGCCCTAGATGAAGCGACGACCTGCTCTGATACCAATTGTTGGAGATAGATGTCTGCGAAAGCATGCGAACAACACAAGGAAGAAGAAGAAGCTTGGAGCACAACACACAATACTGAATGTATTACTAGAGAATGTACAAAGATAAGTAGCCCATTAGGGCAATAGGCATATATACAAGCCGGGCGAAAAAAACCTCCTAAAGAGGGAAAAAAGTGCCTCGACGGTCCTAGTGTGTTCACACACATCACTACTAAATATATCAACACTTCATATGCTTCATCCAACTTGCCATATGCCTCTAAAATATTTGCATGTTCTAGTAGTATTGGAATGCTATATGAAGGAACAACTTGGAACCGGTTTAGACTCATGGTTGCTCTCGGGGTTCCTTCCATGGTAGCCTCTAGGTTGTCCTGATTTTGTTGTTGGAGATGCTTATTCTCCTCTGTTGCCGTCGACATGTGTCATACTAGAAGGCCCAAGTTCCTTCCTAGTTTGGCATTCCTTGCATTCTATTCGCATAGCATCTCCTCCAAGTTCTAGAGTGCTTCTGTATCCACTCCTTGTACGGTGGTATGTAGTTCATCATGTTTGTTGAAGCTCAAGGTCAAGGACAAGCGTAATAAGTGCATCAGAGAAGTGGACACACAAGAAGAAGGAGCACATACGGAGCTCCAAGAAGTGTATGTCAAATTTTCAGAAGAAATCCCTATAAAATAGTGATTTTCATCACTAGAAACCATTGTAAATATCATTTCACCTTTTTGTAGCTCCACTTTGTGCAAGCCAAGGAGTCGTCAGCTTGAGGAGCATTAGAAGTATCATCCTACCAATATTCATGATTTTTAGACTCTGTTTGAGCCTTCAAATAAGCCCTAGAACCTAATTTTTAACTAGGCCGGACATTCTTGTGTAATCAAAGTCCTTCCATTGTTCCTCTCTTTGATCTTGCCTTGTGCGCGTGTGTGTGTGCATGTTTGTGTGCTTTCACTCACGCACTTGTGCCTTCACTTGCTCACGGTTTTCATACCAGTCCTCACGTCTCCACGGATTGACAAGTAAAGGAGGTGGTGCTTACGTTTGAGCTACACCAAATTTATGGCACCGTTGTCTGGGAGATAGCTTCGAGGATGAGCGTTGTGATGGTAAAATTGTAGATTTCCGACGTTGGAAGGTAAAAAGACTGTCATTTCTACTCATTTTCTGATTTTTCTTCTTCATCTTCATCATCATCATCATCACCATCTTCTTGCATCTTCATCTTCATAGAAATTTCTTGTTTTTTAGTGCATTTTCACCATTTCATACCATTTTTCATACATTATTGTGTGAGAAGGAGTTAGGAAGTGCAAGGGAGAGCAATCGCCTGTGTCTTTTCATGATTTTTTGCACATACGGAGCTCGCCATTGCTCAGCACTCAAAAATTTGAATTTCTTGCCAAAAAAACACGATTCTGATTGAAAATCATGATTTTCATAAATTTCAATTTTTTTCAAAAAAATGCGATTTTCTATTTCCCGCCTAACAGCTTTCTGAAGAGAACACGATTCTGAGGTCATTCTTAGAATCATGATTCTCTGGTTGTGCTCAAAATCACGATTCTCTACGATTCTCAAAAACACGATTCTGAGCAAAAACACGATTTTGGGAAAAACACGATTTTTAGTTGGATTAGAATTGTGATTTTCAAGAAACACGATTTTCAAGAAACACGATTTTCAATCGGAATCGTGATTTTCTAGTCATTCTCAAAACGTGATTTTCAGGATAAAAACATGATTTTGACCAAACACAATTTTCAGTCAACGATTTTCTGATCATTCTCAAAATCGCGATTTTCAGGCCAAAAACATGATTTTCACTCAAAATCGAGTTTTTCACGATTTTCACTCAAAATCACGTTTTTCATGATTCTCACTCAAAATCGCATTTTTCAGGATTCTCACCCAAAATCGCATTTTGCACGACTTTTAGCCAAAATCACGTTTTTCACGATTTTCATTCAAAATCGCATTTTGGGGATTACTCAAAATCATGATTTTCATCAGTGCTCAGCATCGCGATTTTCATGATTTCACAAAATTGTGAATTTTATCAGCATCACGATTTTCATGATCCCTCAAAATCACGATTTTCATAAGAGCTTAGCATCGTGATTTCTAGACCCCCAAAATCACGATTTTCATAAGAGCTTAGCATTGCGATTTCTAGACCCCCAAAATCGCCATTTTCACACAAAATCGTGATTTTTCCAAAAGGGCCCTATTTCCCTATTTTGACCTGTAGGAGCCTGATTTGACATAACTTTTTCATCAAAAGTCCATTTTTTGAGCACTATAGCTCGTTGGAAAGCTTGTTTCGAATCCCACATGGCCTCAACTATTTTTTATAAGAATAATGTGTTGATTTTCAGATAGACTAATTTGAAGTTGACCCTCAAGTGGGACTAGGAAACCAAGGGGACCCCAAAGGATTTTGAACCATACCAAGGGGAAATTTTGGGCTCTTAACCAAAGCTTATGAACTTGAGATTTGGTAGACACCTAAGCAAGGATAGATAAAGCAATAGATCTTCTGAGGCTAGTGTCAACCATACAGCTAAGTGTTGGGCACAACAACTAAGTGGTTATCCTTACATACTAAGCTCCAACACAAGTGACTCAAAAATGTCTTTTAGCATGGGGAAACCTGCAAGGGGCTCAGGCACTACCTATCTCCAAACACAAGAAGGTCCCTATAAGACACAGTTGAAATATATTCAAACTAATCGATTAAGTGCTCGCATCTATGAGGATGGCCTGAGGCAATCAGTGGTCCAACTCAAAAATCCAGATCAACCCTTTAAGTAAGACCACAAGCCCCTAGAGGACCATGTTTTAGATGTCAGGGTGATCATTTCATTCATGAATGCCCCCACCCATCGTCTCCGAGTCAAGGACAGGCCATCACAATACAAGCCTTTTGTCCTGAGTGCGGCAAAGACCATCTCCCCAGAGATTGTCCAAGGAACCCCTCTAGTGTGCCCAAGGTTACACCCATTAATGTGGTAGGGTTAGTGGTCGATTCAAGTTCAAGTAGCAATAATGTGGCTCCTATACAGGTAGTTACCAGGGCCTAAGCCTTAAAACAAGATAAGCCAACTGAACAGTTAGAGTCAAGTGAATCAAGAGAGCCTAGTAAGAGGAAAACAAAAACATGGAAAGATACCAAGGAGAAGGCCAATCGCAAGTGGAATAAAAAGTTATCAGAACTAGAAGAAAGCCTGAAAGAAGCAAAAACAAAGATAGAAGACATTGCATCTCAAAGTCCCTCGCATGCCAAAACTCCATCCACACCACCTCATCCCATACCACCACCCATTGTAAATAAACCACAACCAGGGTCTGTTCTTGCAGATCCAACCCCAGAAGGCTTGGACATGATGTTCAAGGCCTACCAGGCTCCACTTCAAGAAGGGCCAACAACTGCAAACCTAGACAAGAGTTACCTTAGAGCAGATTTAGAGATTGAATGGACAAAAATGTGCATGAAAATGGTAGAGCTAGCTCAGGCTATGCTCGAGACCAGTCAATCGTTCAATCAGACAAACTTTCTCAAACCGGATTTGCATTTCCAGGGCTTACTAGAAAGATTAGAGCAGTCGGTAAACAAACCACAAGTTTCTTTACCTCCACAGGCTCAACCAGTCATCGAGAGAGAAAGCTCTCCACCAATGAAAGCTTATGTTCCTAATTGCACGGATGTTGGAACACCTCTTTCAATTCAAGAGTATTCTCAAGAGTTCTTGTGGGAAATACAAGAAGAGAAATGGGCCAAGGAGAAGGATAATCCCCCTCCTATTCCTGAGATTGATGACCTTCATGATCAATTTCCCCAAGATATTCCATCTATTTATGGAGACCAAGTAGAGCAACAAGAAGATGAGAGATTAGATTTTTAATCTAATTCTTTACAACAGTTGCCACAATTCACAGGCCCATGGGAATGATAATCTCTTCATATTAGAGCTCCCAAAATATTGGTAAGAAATGAAGACTCAGTGGTTCCAAGAAACACTAACGTCGTGAAGAAACTAAGGTTCAATGTCATCTCATTGTAGAAGAGTTGCTCAAAGCAAAACCTGAGCTATGGAATCATGTGAAGGATCAGGTTCGAGAACTTGATTCCAATATGCCAAAAGCAAGCTGTAAGCAAAAAGTTCGAGAGATACCTCTCAATAAAATAGGAGACATGAGCAAAGGAGAAGGTAATACCTATCTTCCGATCACCTACCAAGGTTACACAACCAAAGCAATCGTAGATTCAGATGCTGGTGTTGCTATTGCGACCACCTCCTTGTGGAAGCAATGGGGCAAACCCACATTAAGACCACCTAGAATGAAGCTTCAAATGGCAGATGGTCATTTTGAGAGACCTCTAGGATTGCTCGAAGGGATAACTCTAACCACTTTTGGTGTAGAGTTTGAACACGCATTTGCTATATGTGACTTTGAGAAAAATAATGTCTATGAGATGATCCTAGGAAGACCTTTCCTATGACAACTGCAAATATTACAGGATTGGGGAACCAACTCCTTGTACTTAGAACACTTAGGGGTTACAACCAAGGTCAACTTGAAGGATTACACCTTCAGAGATGTACCACCCCTACAATGGAATCCCATCCACAAAGAAAAAGAAGATTATATCTCTGTGCATTCTGGAAGTTCACCTGATCCATCATGTTTGCATGAAGATACTCACTTGTGGATGTGCAAGGTCATAGAGGAAGAGGAAAAACGCCTTAAGGTGAGAGAAGAAGGAACTTCTCAAGGAGAAGAGACCATTTAAAGACCCAGCCTACACACCAATGATCTTTCCAGATGAGGAATTTGAGCCTCATGGTTGGGCGGAAATCTTAGCCACCATGGACATTGCTATCAATGAAGAACAGTGGACACCTCATTGTGATTAGGAGGGCTACCATATCTCTGTGTTCATGTGTCAGCCGTTACTAGAAGAATGTGACCCTAGTGATGTCATAGAAGAAGAAGAGAACGATGATGATCTAGAGTCCATTGTAATGGATACCTACTTTGACTCAGAGCAGGACTCTCTAGATGATGTAGAAGTGCTACCAAAAGGAAGAAGAACCTCTCACAAGCATTAAAACGGTAAATTCAAAGGATGGAAGTGAGAGCAGTCAAAAGAAAAAGAAAAGAAAAGCAGTAAAACAAGAAGAGGAGGAATCATTGTTTGAAGTACCAGAAAAATTCAAGAAATATGAAGTTGACGACTGAAAAATTTTGGTACGATTGCCTAAGAGAGAGGCCATTATAGGAGAAGTGTACGATAATAAAGAAAAGACCAAAAAAATTTTGGTAACCATTGAAGAGAACGAAGAACGATGTACATACATAGGAGATGACCTAAGTGCAAAAGAAGAAATGGAGCTTGTAGCTCTATTAAGGGAATATAGGGACGTGTTTGCATGGCACTATAGAGACTTAAAGGGGGTAGATCCGAGAATATGCTCTCATACGATCCCCATGACTGTTGATGCCAAGCCCAACAAACAAAAGCCCTACACATACAATGACACTTATGCAGCTAAAATAAAAGAAGAAATTGATAGGTTGATTGAAGCTGGATTTATCTGAGATTGAGCATACCGAGTTGGTGTCCCCCATTGTAGTGATGCCCAAGAAGAATGGAAAGTTGCGAGTATGTATTAACCTTAAAAACGTTAATGCCGCTACGATCAGAGATAGCTATCTGCTTCTAATCACCGAACATTTATTGGAGCGTGTTGCAGGCACGGAAGTTTATAGCTTCCTTGATGGATTTTAAGGTTACAATCAAGTAGCCATTGCCCGAGAAGATCAACACAAAACGGCTTTTGCCACAGAGTGGGGAATCTTTGCATTCCGTGTGATGCCATTTGGGCTCACCAATGCACCTGCAACATTCCAAAGGCTCATGTGTCATGTCTTCAAGGAGTTCTTGCGAAAGAGCTTAGAAGTATATGTGGATGATTTATGTGCTCATTCCCAAGAAAGAAGATACCACATCTCTGAGCTCAGATAGATCTTCAATAAGTGCAGAGAATATCGAGTGTGTCTGAACCCAAAAAAGTGTGTGTTCATGGTACCACAAGGTAAAATCTTGGGTCACATCATTTCTAAGAATGGAATATCAACAGATGAGGACAAAGTTAGAGCCATAGTAGAGCTACCAAGGCCAAGGAACGTTAAAGAGGTACAAGCTTTTATGGGCCATTGTGGATATTATAGTAGGTTTATCCACATGTATGCAATCATAGCTAGGCCTCTTTATGGCTTGTTGACAAATTTTGAGTGGAACGACGATTGTGAAAATTCCTTCAATGAACTGAAGAGAGGTTTGTGCACAACACCAATATTGACCACTCCTGATTGGAATAAACCATTCCATGTCCATGTAGATGCATCCAATCATGCAATACGATGTGTGCTAGCACAACCCATAGGTGAAGGAAATTAGCATATGCTAGCAGACAGCTAACCGCAGCTAAACGAAACTATACCACAAATGAGCGAGAGGGCTTAGGCATGGTATATGCTGTGAAGAAGTTTAGACACTATTTGTTGGCCAAGAAGTTCAAGTTTTTCACTAATCATCAAGCTTTATTATATTTGGTCAATAAACCTTGCAATACAGGATGCTTAGTAAGATGGTTTCTCTTACTAATGGAATATGACTTTGAAGTTGTTGTTAGGAAAGGTAGAACTCACCTCTGGGCAGATAACCTTTCTCGCATTACTTCAGGCGAGTCACCGCAAGGAGTGTCCGATGAATTGCCCGATGCTTATTAGTTCAATTTGGAAGTTGTTCCTAAATGGGCAAATAAGGTACCAGTCCTAACGTTTGGACCCGCAAATAAGAATGTGAAAACATCCCAAGAAGAAGTTGTAAAATCACAAAACTATCAAATATTGGCAGGAAGCATGTACAAACAAGATACAGAGGGTGTACTAGCTTGTTGTGTCGAGGACGATGAACATAGTAGTTGGTTTCAACAAGCTCATGAAGGATTGCTAGGAAATCACTATTCTAAACAATGCACATTGCAAAATCTAAAATGTTTAGGAGTGTATTGGCCTAGCATGGAAAAAGAAACAGATGAATGGATTAAGAATTGTCGAATATGTCAAGCGAGACCCCCAGTGAAGCATGCGACTCTTTTTCACGTATCGTTAATTCCAGACTGGAGTGCTCCATTGGTAGAATTTATGAGATCGGGAACATTACCCAAAGAGGTTATCCAACAAGAAGACGAATCATGGAGCAAGAGGCTCAAGACTATGCCTTAGTAGGAGACAACCTATACCGGAGAGGCAATGATGGATACTTAAGACTATGTGTTCATGAATCAGATTATTTCAAAGTCTTAGATACGACACACAATGGTGTTGCAGGTGGACACTTTGGTCTTGACCAAGTAATTAAGACCATTCTATTTTCAGGACTTTCATGGCCAACTCTTCCTATGGATGCACATACCTATGTGAAGAAATGCGACACATGCCAACGTGCACAATATCCTATTAGGAAAGATGAGATGCCCTCGATACCAATGATGGGAGGACGTGCATTCTCAAAGTGGGGCATAGACTTTGTAGGTACTATTAACCCCCTAGCTAGAAACTCCCATGCAGAGTACATTATTGTAGCCACACATTACCTTACCAAGTGGGTAGAAGTGAAAGCCATGGCAAAGAATGATGCTCAAACGATAGCTAAGTTCTTATTAGAGAATGTGTTCACGAGATATGGATTACCGATAGAGTTAATAAGTGATAGAGGTACGCACTTCTTGAATGAAGTCATTGAAAATCTGCTCCAAGAATTCTTGGTGGTACATGAGAAGTCTGCCCCCTATCATCCACAAGCTAACGGACAAGCTGAGAGCACCAACAAGATCCTATGTAATGTCTTGACTAAACTGGTAGATAACAAATGCTCTGATTGGGATAAACAACTTCATCATGTTGTTTGGGCTTACCGAGTTGCCTACAAAATGGTACTCAATGCCACCCCATTTCAGATGGTCTTTGGACAGAATGCTGTGTTACCATTAGATTTCCTAATACCAGCTTTAAAGGTAGCACAAGAGCACGAGTGGAATGGACATGATTTGTCCTCTAGGATCTTTGATCTAGAATGCTTAGGTGAGATGAGGCTACGAGCGGCTACAAGCATCTATGCTGCAAAGAAAAGACAAAAGGCTTATTTTGATGCACACATCAAGGATAAAGGATTGAAAGAGGGAGACCTAGTGTTGGTTTATACACTAAAGCAACATGCTCATAAATTGGAAAAAAGAGGATATGGACCCATGATTATTAATAGAATTTCCACTAGTGGTGCAGTTCAATTGGCCACTCTTGAAGGTGACATCTTGCCAAACTACATTAGTGGTTGTCGGGTTAAGCTGTATCAAGAACCTCTCACAGAGGATATGCTAATGAGACTCAACACTACTAAGAAGCGAAAAGAAGAGGAGTTAAGGGTTAGAGAAGAAGCACAGGCAGAGGCTAGAGAGCACATAAGGCAAAATAAGTTAAGGCAACTAGGCCTAGATGTCAACCCGAAAGCCCCAAAATATCACATGGACATGTGCCAAAAATCAGGCATAACTACTTCTCGAATAATTGACCGACGACCCTTTGTGTCCATAGAAATAGGACAAGGAAGGAGTGCGAGGACTGTGAAAGCATTGGTTGATTTCGGTGCAGCAACTAGTGCAGTTAGACTTTCCTACTGCCAAGACTTGCAGTTGAACATCAATCCCATAGAAGCCTATCTCATAGGATTGGGAGGTGTGGAAACCCCTTGTTTAGGCAAGGTGGAACTTCCCATCTACCTTCAAGACGTTCCAATGAAAGTCAAAATGCTAGTATGTCACGATGAGGACCTCACAGAACCACTTGTCTTGGGTCAAGATTGGATCTATGACCATGCAATTAACTTAAACCTAAGAAGTCAACTTCTTCAAGTTTGGGTATATGAACAATGCATTACATTAGAATTAGATAACTGCATGATCACAAATCCAGGTCTCACACATTCTCTTAGTTCTTCTAAGACTAATCTTAGCAAAAAAGATGTTGTATGTGTCCAGAGCTCTATGTTCCAGGAGAACTCAATCATGGAGGAACAGGCCCAAAGACAAGCAGACTCCTCCTCTTGTGCAAGGACTAATGCCACCACCACAACTCAACCAAAACGGCAAGCAAAACAGAACATGCCAACCGCTATATCAAATAGACAAAGAGATTTCAAGCAAAAAGTAGTTTCGAGCATGAAGCAGACCTGGGTACGAAAAGGAGAGCAACCACCAGCCTTGCCAACACAATTCCCACCCATGCAAGCCAACAATGTGAAGACCAGAACCAGGCAACCACGACCAGCTCAACAAGAACGTCTACGACAAATTTGGGTGTCTAAGAAATTAGTTGCAACTCAACAAGGGTGATTACACATGTGGGTGCCCAAAGGAATCTTAAAGGTACAGAGGCCTATGCTCTCCACCATGCAAAAGGTCTCAACCATGAAGCCAAGGAGAGACAAGGGAAAGAACCGAGCATAGAGACGAAAGGAAGATAAACCCACCTCTTTGGCAATAGTCAGAAGAACATCAACAATGGTATGGGTATGGAAGCCAAAAGCACTGGTAGACCCCACAGAACCAAAGAGCCAACCACACTGGATACCAAAGTTCAGAAAGCATCCAAAGATGAAGATGCTTGAGGTGATCTCTACAGGGCCATTTGATGTTCTAAAATGGATCCCTATAAGGAGGAATGATCAGTTGTCATCTCGAAATCCAATGGATACCACCAACAAAGATGGCATCAACAACCGCAAGTAACATCGAAAGCCTTGACGAACGACAACCATGTGCTCCTTACAAACTCATCATGTTGCTCTTCTTCATCCTCTTCATCTTCCTCATTTTCTTCCTTTCCCACCGGCTCTTGTGGTCCTTCTTGATGTTGCTTCTGCTCGCCTTCTTGTTCTTCTCCCGATTCAAGCTTTACCTCCTAAAGGATTAGTTCAAAATCTGCATTACTAATCTCTTCCAAGAGAACTCCTCCATGAAATTCTAGATCTAATGGCACTGGTGGGAAGATTAAGCTGGATATATCTGTACTTCACCTTTGTATTCTGAGTGTAAAGAGCCTCACTACTCTTTGTGGTGCAGGAGATATATCCAGTGTCAGGTGGCACCTGTGGGTTGTGCATAAGGTATCGATCCCCTCATCCTCTTGGATGGTGGAGCCGAAGATCTCTTGCTTTTAAACTATTGCATTTTGTTCCAAGAAAAGAGCCCTCTGAATCGGAACACTTGTTATGTGCACTTGTTGTTTCAATTGAAAAGCATGTATTTGAAATCTTTGTACCTTATTAGCAATAGAAATACTTTCTATGTGCACTTTTTGTTTCAATTGAAAAGTATTCTTTGAAATATTTGTACCTTATCAGAGATGGATGTGTGCATTAATGTTTTCTCACTTTGAAAGGTTGTTCTCACAAATGGAGAGAGCCTATTTTTACCTCCTATTGCCCCATCACTCTTTATATGATTTACGGATGTATGGAATCCTAGTAAGATGTTGACTTCTTCGACCCTTGAGCCTTCTACATTCATATTTTCTCTTCGATTTATTCTCTATTTACAAGGAAAAAAAAAAAAAAAAGCTAAGAACTCTCATATGCGTGATCCATCCTACCCTTGAATAAAGATAGGGATCCTCTTTGAAGAGCTACATGCATCATGCATTAGGGGCTTCCCCAAATGTTGAACTTGAAATTACCAATTTTGTGCTTGGTAAATTTCCAATAATTTGTAGGATTAAACTAGTTCCACTTCTGTCCTTTTCACTCTTGTTTCGGGTGGAAAATGAATGAAATGGATTGTGCGACCATCCACCTTTTCACATAGATCAAGCGACTTGCATCCTTGTCACCTCCCTTTCTCGTTATTAAATAGAGAATCACTTGGATGCTTTTGGGTCATGCAAGAGACTTGATAACAAAATCCACAAAACTTTGTGTGTATGACATGTTGAAATTGTTGGCATCACCACTCTATATGAACCTACATAGCCAAATGGAAATAATTTGTTTTAATGGTAAGGGTGGGGCACATGTGCTAGTACTTATTGGAAATATAATATCTAATACCCCCCCTTTTCTTTGAGGTATAAATTTACTAACTCTATGGACATATAATCTCTCATATGCACATTCTCAAGGAAGAACAAATCCTCCCTCCTTAGAGATAGCTCACCATTTTACTGAGGATAGCTCCTTTTCTTCCTAGACAACAAAGAAGAGTCCTTAAAAAGATTTAGTATACATTTTCCCATACATGTGGATTCCTACTTGAACCTACAAAGTGCATCATGTTCATGTTCTTGCTCGTCATTTCAACTTCTATATCCTCTTAATGCTCTTGTCATAATTTCTAATAATCCTTTATATGTATTAACTTGATAACACCAAAATTTTCAAAGTTTATTAGCAAATATTGAATTTAAAAGATGCCAAATTTATAAGACATAGGGAGAGAATCTATGTATGTATCTTCATAGGGAATGGACCTATATCATACATACATAGGAATGGAAGATTTATTCTTCTTTTAGTTTGTTTGTGAAAGTACGTATGGTTTACTCCTAGAGAGTGGTCGTTTTAATTATCTCGTGGAAAAAGAGTATTATAGTTCCTACTCCCAAAACCAGAGACATACAATTTCGATCTTTTGGTAAGGGAAGTGACTATTATATTTGGACATGCAAGGTCCTAATCCACTACCACATTGAAAGAAAGATGTCTTCATTGCCACCCGAGTGTATTATATCCCCTTCCTATCTTGTTCCTCATGGCATCTCAAATCGTTTCTTTCTTTTTTTCTAAGGAAGTTTGGCCAAGGCCTATATCTTTTGCTTGAATTAACAAAAGAACAATTATATAGTGAATGGACTTAGTGCCCTTGGGATTCCCTCTGAGAAAGATTTTCCTCGTCATTATCGAGAAAGAATTTTTTTGTGAGGAGGAATTCATATTGATACTAAGATTAAACATTCATATTTCGTTCTTTTAGACACATATTTTTGGCGTAGATGTACGCATTTGGAAGGTGGTGTATGCATTTGAGTTGGTGAGGGGGTACCCCAATTCGGTCCCAAACACTTTCTTTTGGAAGTTTGACCTTCTCAAAAAATGACGCATACGCCCACGAGACTCCTTTTATCCTTCACATCCAAGGGCTAACACTAGGTTTATCATTTAAATATTGAACCTTGCACATTCAATCCAAAAGGTTTAATGAGTTTACCACTACACCCCCGATCTTTTGGTGCAGCCTACAAGCGTTGCAAAGGGGTCAATGCCCTCAACCTGAAAATGGGGATCAATTCGGATGCGAAGTGGTGCTCGAAAGGGTGCCATCGTGTAGGTATCTTTGAAGGGCAATATGAGAAGGTGAAGGCTTACAACAAGGTCCAATTTCCACGAACTCCAAAACAAGAAAATGGGATGCACGTTGCACTCTCAAGTATGCGGATAAGCATGCATATGTTATTGATATGAATGCAAGTTCGAAGATTTCCCTGCTTGACCTCCACATTTCCGTGAAAAGGTGAGGTAAAGAAAGGAGAATCTCAAGCATCAAGATGGCTCTCATATTAGAGTAAAATTTAGGAAAATGACTAATAAAGGAGAAGTTACACACATGAAGAGCTATGGCCCATGGGAAGGTGGTTAGATCCTTTAATTCCTAGGTTGAGATTAAGACCCTCCACCGTATTTTCCACATAGAATTAAGTGAACTTGTATGGGTGAAGTTCTCCACATTTTCTTATATTTTCCACTTATCTAAAATACATAGGCCTTAGTATTTTTTCAAATAATGGAGGTTCACCCGAAGCCTACTCCTCTGAACTTTAACTTTGAAATTACAAGTGTACAAGGTGAAGGTTTGGCCATAGTACCCACGAGACCTCCTTTATCCCACAAAACAAGGGTTACACTAGTTTTAACTAGGTTGAACTAGTTACACTGGCCTTAAGCCCACAAGCTGTTCTTTCGTAAAGAGGGGTTGAACCCTCGCCCGAGCCTCAAAAGGCGAAAGGCCAAACCACCTAGCCTTAACGTGCGTGGACTTGATTCTCTTCTACCCGAGAAATGAGGTGAGGATATTTCGCCCAAGCTCCTTTTTCAAATTCCGTATAATATTAATATTATGACATGATTGTTGAAAAAAAGAACACTCAAACGGATAATGTTCTAAGCTGTTAACTTATTAGTTGAACTTTCCCCTGAAGATTTCTTCAAAGGCTTTACAAACATGGAAAAAGTCACCTTTGAAGCAAAAATAACTTGAAGCAAACGTGCACACTCGACTACATAAAGGCTCGAGCCTCGTAGCAGAAAGGAAAGGCATCTCTCTCTCTCGCCCAAATAGCATACGCACCGAACGCCGCATCTTGCTTTCTATCTCCATCTCATGGACCTTCCCTCGCCTCTCCTCGAAGATGTGCTAGCCAGGCTTCCTCTTCGCTCCCTCATAACCGTTTCTGCCTCCTCCAAGTACTTGAACGCCCTTGTCTCTTCGGCCTCCTTTGCTTCCATCCGCTCGCACAACGTCGCTACTTCGTCTGCTTGGTTTTTCTTTTTCGGATTTAATCGCCTTCTTCCGCAGCGCTCTCAGGCGTTCGTCTTCGATTCTCTTTCGTGTTCGTGGTTCTCGCTTCCACTTTGTACGCCTCCCCCTCATAACTCCGCATCTCTGTCGCCCAGTGCTAGTGGATGTCTGGTTGCCCTAGGCGGCGCTCAGCAAACTTACGTCTGCGTCGCACCCTCTCTTGTCAAGCAGAACTGGCATGTGCTTCGGAAACCGATGCGCGTACCCAGGAGGAATGATCCTATGGTGGGTGTATTTTATAGCGACCCGGCGAGATTGCGGATTGGACGCGTTGTTGTGGCCGGCGGCGTAGACACTGAAGCACAGGAATGTGAAGGCGTGGGAAAGGAGCTGGCTGTGGAAGAATACGATTACGATAGGGATGAATGGGAGATCTGCCAGCCATTGCCGGAGGTGCTAAAGGGTAAGAGCCTGGTAGCCACAGTGGCGGGAGACAAATTTTATGTGGGCGATGCGGAAGGAAGCGCGATCTTCTGGATGGAAGAGAAGCAATGGAGGGAGGCAAAAGTGGAAAGGCCGGGGCAAGTGAGACGTTGGGAGTGGGCGAACTGTGATGGCTTGGGGCTGATGGCAGTTGCAGAATGCGAGGACGGGAGAATCAGAATTTACAGGTTGGAAGGCACGAACGCAGATAAGCAGATGGTGAAGCTGGTGGCAGAGATGCCGGATGAGTTATGTGCTCTCTTCGAGGAGGAGGATGGAGTAGTACGGATGCGGAGCACAGGCGGCGCCGGCCTGATTTACGTGTACAGCGACTCGCGATTCAGAGACTACGCGATGTGCGCATGCGAGCTGTCGATTGATGGCAGACCTGATACCGAAAGAGAACAGCACGGTCGGTGGTTTCGCCTGCCGCCGCTGCCCTCGCCGCTCCAAAGGTTTGACCGCGTTTGCTGCATGAGCGCTTGCATCCCTTTGAGCTCTTGCATTTCTTCTCAATAAGGGGCACCAGCCTGCCATACCTGTCCCTTCACTGCTGGAAACCAGAGCCTCTCGAGTCTCGACCTGCCATGCTCTTTCTTCCGGACCAGCAAATCGAGATGATGGCTGCTGCTACCATGCCTGCATGAAAACGGAGATTAATCTATATTTGTGAAACAAATAATGTACATGACATTTTCTGTTTTCGTTATTTCTCACGATGCCGACCATGTAATGGGGAGCAGGGCTGCTGCTGACCTGCATACATGGAAGCGAAGATCAATCTGCATCTGTAAAACATTCAATGTACTTTTGATATTTTCTGTTTTTGTTATCCTCAATTTGTAAAACATTCCATGTACTTGATATTTTCTGTTTTCCTTATCCTCACTATAAGGTGGGTTCTTCTGAGCACCAATCCAATTGGCTAATATTTCTTGTGTAATCTGAAGTTGTTCCTTACGAGAGACATGTACCACTGATGAGTGTATTTGTTGAATAATCTACCATGACAATGCGAGCGAGCGCTTGATAACAGCTGCTCCATGGTATCAGAAATCGTTTGAAGTTTTTTAATTAGAGGAATACAGCAAAACCTTATCTACCACACCTACTGGATTTCTGGATACAGTACAGAGAACAATCAGGAACACCAGACATAAACTGAAGGTCATCCCAATCTTGTGCCGGAAAACTTCACAACAGTTCAAACGAACATCTTCAAAAACTTTCTTGTTTGTCGGTCGGTTGCCAGCAGAACCAAAGATAGGCACAACTAGCATAGAGCTGGATAACTCCGGACACGTGTTCCTTTATCTGTTCTTTTTTTTTTTCTTTTGCTGTACTTGTTGAGTGTGGGTGGTTGGAGTCACATCCATCCAAACGACCGCACATGGGATACTTTTCTTTTTGTGTCATGTCTGCCAACCCTTTCCACATTGTGATACCCACACTTGTGCCGTAGAATTGGGTAGGGCAATAAAATAGTGTTCTACTATCCTCTCCGGAAGACACATAAAGAGATTGTGTGAAGGGAATTTATGCATGAAGATACGAGGAGTCTCTTCTATGTGTCAGATAGCACACTAAAATGGTTTATCAGTTGTCACCACGCAATCCTTCTGGTAGATAGCAACGACAGTTGATCTCGTCGTCGTCCTACAACAGCAGCAATGACATGTCCACATCTTTCTCACCTCTATCCTTCAAGTTGGCTCTCCGTATACAATCTGTGTTGCTCTCTTCAAAT
The DNA here is from genome assembly GCA_020310875.1 of Ceratopteris richardii. Taxonomy (NCBI): domain Eukaryota; kingdom Viridiplantae; phylum Streptophyta; class Polypodiopsida; order Polypodiales; family Pteridaceae; genus Ceratopteris; species Ceratopteris richardii. Next base: position 148,531,705 of record CM035435.1, read on the forward strand.
TTTTGCTTTGCTTTCATTATCAGCATAAACTTCTTCTTTTCTTCTTCGATTCCTTCCCTCCTCCTTTCTCTTTCTCACTCTTGCTTCTCTATATTTATCTCTCTCGTTCTCTTTCTTCATTGTTAAACGCAAGAAATGATAGAGAGGAGATGGTTGAACTACACCCAAGAGGAAAGGTTTAGGAAGTGATCCTCAACGATGGCTTTTGGATCAAGTTGTTAGCTCATCATACTCCTAGCCAGTAGCTTATGAGTTCAATTCCCCTTCAATACAACAATTGGTATTAGAGCTTAGGAACTAGGCTTGGGCAAGGTGGGTAGATTCCACAACACTCATGGGCATCTGATGGCCTCTAAAAAAGATCCTTGGGTGCTTTGTATGTGAAATGGTACAAAAAATTAGTACACATCACTTCATCACTTTAAGAAGTTGGCTCAATAAATATTAGAGTGTATCCCTCAATTCATAGGTTGGATTTAGACGTGTAAAGTATCGTTGGAAAGGTCTCAAAATGAATTTCCAATGAAAGCACTAGGTTAACAGCCCAATATATCTTGCATGGGTGAAAACCACGTTCAAGATATTGAGGTTGAGAACAAGGGCTCAAGACTCCAGGGTTGCGAACAAGAAGGTTCAAGGCACCAAGGTTGAGAGCAAGGATTCATAAAACCAAGGTTGAGAACAAGAGGGTTAAAGAGAATGTGCTAGGGTGAGGACATAAATTCAAGGGAGATTAGGCGCTAATCATTGAGCACTCTATTATCTAGAAGGGGAAGAGAGTGTTAGACTCAAGAAACGACGGGCAAGAGATGGTCGAATCACAACCAAGAGGGAGGATTAGGAAATAATACTCAACCATGTATTTTGGGACAAGTGGTTAGCTCATCATACTCTTAACTGATAGGTCATGAGTGCAAGTCTCATTGAATACAAACATTCTCTCTCCCTTAGTCCTTTTTTTTTTCTCTTTCTATTCTCACTCTATTTTCGTCTCTCTCTTTTTTTTTTGAAGGCAATACATCGACCTAGGACCCATAACTATCCTGCTGTAGGGAGAGATTGAACTCTCACCTGTGCCTCAAGAGGTGAAGGGCTAGTATGGATGATAGTTAGAAACATAAGAGAAAGATAAGAGAGAGAAAATGTGAGAGAAAAGTGTTTGGCATTAATGAAAAGCGACAAGAAAAAAATGAGATACAAAGAGAGAAAGAAAACACGAAAGGATAAAAGAGAGAAAGAGATAGATCTTGTAGATATGAGTCGAATAGAGTGAAGAAGAAGATGTAGTCTTCAACACATAAACACACAGGCTTACCGGATCTATTATCAGCTCTTTTATCACCTCGCTCCTACTTACAACCTCATTGCACAATACGAGTTTTATTCCAATCCTAATGTTTTACTCTTGCACATTTACCTTCTCATATTTAGTCCCTCCTTATGATTAACTATGCGGATAATCTTACTCTTTATTGATTTTAATCAAACTAAATTTGAACTACGCTTTATCAATATATCACAACTTGAAACTTTACATTTTTCTTCACGTGTCAATTCATATCAAATTTTTACTTCATTTTCTCCTGAATTGTCCTCATGGCTTTTATTGGTACTCTAACCTTCCATGTGCTAGTCTTGATGATCTTGTTGTCAAATATGATCAATGCTCCAATCTTATAAGTTCCACCAATGATCCATGGTGCTTCAAGCTTCAAGGCCCTCCCTATGAGTGTTATAACTTATGAAATTTTGAGTTATTGTGATTTCAATGTGATTCGTGTTATGATGCTATGACACTTGTGTCCACTAGTGGTTATTGTTTCATGTTTGGTATTTCATGCATATCTTGGTTGACAAGAATCAACATACTTTGGCCACTTCTAGCTGCGAGGCTGAATATAGGACAACTTTCACAATGATCGTTGAGTGTGTGTGGCTCAAACGCCTTTTGGTTCATTTGGGTGTTGGTCAATCTTCTTCCACCACTATCTTTAGTGATAGTTAGAGTGCATTGGTAGTTGATTATCTAGTTATTGACAATAGGTAGACTAGGAGTAGAGTAATAACTTCTCTCTTTAGGGTTTCTAGGAGATATGGATAGATCATTGGTGTTACATCATGAGGATCATGTGTGAGCATCAATTAGGAGTACATGTACTTATGGATTATATGAATATCAAAGGTAATACTTTTGCATATGGAAAACTTAAGGGAACAAAAAATTTTAGAGTTTGAACTATTGTCAATAAATGCTCTTGTAGTAATGCTTTTGCATTCATATGGAAAACGTAAGGGAAGAGAAAATTTTTGAGTTTGAACTAGTGGTAATAAATGCTCTTCCAATAGAACTGAGTCCAATTTAAGGTAATGGATAAAAAACCAAAGTCTTCTTGGTTAGTGGAATGTAGAGGTTTCATTTTACTACCAAGGAATCCTTATATATCAACTAGGATGATGGATTTGCATAGTTCACAAGGTAGCTTAGATTAAACTATTACTTGTGAGTACACTCAAGGTTAGGAACACCTAGAGTGGTATGAGGAAAAATCTATCATTTAGTCCTAGATGGGTTTGGAATCACTTTCTATGGGACTTTGTTCTACATTTCAAAGTATTGTATGGTTTATTATCCCCATTGTGGTATGGTCAAGCTAATAAGCTTGGCACTTCACACTTTCTTTTTATACTTTTACTCCATAGAGGATATATCATATGGACTTATGTCATTTTGACGATGGTATATGTCATGGGAGTGATAGTTTGGAAGTTGTGTATATATGGGAGATAGTAGACACCACTTAGACGGTTTCCCACCTTTGAGATGGTCTCATATGAGGGTTCTTAAGGGGAAGGATACATGTCTTCTTGATGGCTCTTCTTGATCCTTCCTTTTTCCTTGAGAAGAGCCATCCTTAATCCTTGAGGGCTCATTTTGAAAGATCAAGAGATGTTTCTTCTCATGTCCCTTCCAAAAACTCCGTATTCCTCCTTAGGAAGCTTTTCCTATATTTTTCTTGGTCATTAAATCCCCTTATTCCAATATTCCTTCCTCTTCCTTTCCATTCTTTTATGGTGTGGTTATTCTCCCTCTCTATCACTCGTTTACTTCATTACACTTATTCTCGGATATTCTCAGGCTCCACAATATCTAGAGAGGGAGAATTAAATTCAGCTAGCACTTAGATGGTAACTATTTTAGAGTAATGATGGCTTTGAGATTCCCTTTTGTGTAGAGAAACGAGGGAAAATGGTTGAAAAGTAGGATCCAAGTGGATGTGCATGCAAGTTGTGTTTAAGGGATAAGAGGGTTGTCCATTTATCCCATACAAGATGCAAATGGACGTGGAGATATAAGAAGAGGGCATGATCATCAGTGTCTTCAACTCTAAAAAGGAGGTCCAAAAAGAGCTCCATGATACTTCATTGGAGGTTGTCCGTTAATTTCTCCCTATAGACTCTACGTGTGAGCTTTTGTGTGAATGAGGCTATTGTTAGGGTGCCTCAACTTGTTCCTCCCTTGGTGTGCAGGGGGAGGGGGATTTTGTGGAGTCTTAGTTTCCATCATTTTTTACATAAATAATGCTTAAACGACTCACGAATCAGCATTAATTAGCTTCCATAGCCAAGATGTACCCTGCTTTGAATAGCAATGATCAATAAACAACTACTACTCCTACATATGAAGGCCTTTGGTGGGTTGAAAAAAAGGAACAAGAAGGATATAAAGGGGAGAGGGAGAGAGAGAGAGAGGATTTGCACACTTGCATGGGAGCCTTGAAACCCACATAATGATATTCTAAGGCAACACTCTATAAAAGGTATTTTTATAAAAATATAGAGGTAGGGTTACGTGACCCTTACATCCCCAACAATCGCCCACTTAAAGGTCAATTTGACCATAAGTGGTAACATAAATAAAGAATGATTTAGGATTTATACAATAATGTACAGGAAGATTTCGGACCTCAACCCATACAAATCAATATGCACCAACTACAACAAATAAGGTGTCTTCATGCACCTCAAAATGTTCTAAAGTCATGTCAACAAGAGTCGAGCTCACATTTAAATGATGCAAGAATTAAAGTTCCTACAAAGCTCCCATGCACTCTATGCATGTATCAACCATAAAAAAGCTAACAACTCCAAGTGTAAATGCACCAATAGCAATTGTAGTGTGTGGTCTCAAGCATAACAACTCATGCATCATACTCCCAAATGTTGAAGAAACATATGCTATCTTGGCTAATGTAAACATATCAACCATACCTTTATTCAAGGCATCCAAAGCACCATCATAAAGAACAACATGTCCTCACATATCTACGTCAACATTTGGCATGCATGAATCCAAGAATGACTACATAACTATGAAATCCTCAACATCCAAATCAACCATCCTCTCAACCAGTATGTGTCTAGTGATGCATCTTGAGAGCCATCCTTCTCTATCATCTAGTGTGTATCATAAGAGCTATCCACCTCTTCCTCACCAAGTGTATCATCATGCTCCACATGAGCTAATTACATAGCATCAACATCAAGAACCATTTGATGACTAAGCTTTACTCGAGTGTCATCAGAATGCTCTACTTGAGCATCCACATTGTGCTCTAAATGAGCATCCAAATGATAATCCCTAAGTGTGTGATACATGAGAATCCATGCAATGAACCAAATCATTCTCTGCATAAATATCATGAGCATTCAAAGCATGCTCTACATAAGCATCTATCTCAACATCCAAACCTTCCATGCATGAGAATCCACATAATGAATCCAATCATTATTTGCATAAATATCATGCGCATTCAAAGCATGCTCTACATAAGCATCTATTTGAGCATATGAAACCTTCCATACATGTGTGCAAAACATGAGAATCCACATGATGAACCAAATTATTCTCTGCATAAGTATCATGGGCATTCAAAGCATGCTCTACATAAGCATCTATATGAGCATATGGAACCTTCCATACATGTGCATAAAGAATGTAAATAGACCTATCTATAGGTAGAAAAAATGTGATATAATGAGCCTCATGCTATGCAGAAGATTGAACTCTGATGGGATAAGACTATTTCTCACATGGAGTACCTTTGGTAAGCATAAGCTATCCCAATTGCAACTAAAAATGATGCTCACCAAGTAATGCACAACATCTGCTCTCTTGTAATTGGCTAACTAAAAGAAAACTCATAGGGAATGAAGGCACATGACATACATGTCTAAGTGTAAATTATGATCCACTAGGTATCATAAGGCATACATCTCCTACACCCTCAATGTCATATGCTGAACCATCATGTCCACACATCCATGATTCCAATATGAGAAAAAAAACCACTCATGAGTTGAAGTAATATGGAAAGTGGCTAATGCATTAAGAAACGACGACACGTGCTATCCAATGAACAAGAGAAATCTTGAAATGAAACGTAGGAGAATGTGACATCACCATCACTAGCATAATTTGCTACCATAGGCTCTCTTGAAACCACTACCTACTTGCATCATGTGTATGTCTTTGACACTATTAATGCATCAGCTTGATGCAATATTGTTGAGTATGATCCTTGTGGCCATAATACCAACATCGAAGCTGTTGATGAAATTTGTCTCACATGAGTTGTTTGATTCCCAAGCATCTCATGTAGTCTTTATCATAATGCACTACTCCTCTCCTCATGCATAACATCTCATATGTACAATCCACAAGATGTAAATGGATAGTGGATTTGACCAATGCATACATATCCATCCATACATGATCGGGCATATCATGAGGCCTTTGTGCATCGCTATGTGCATACATGTGTAAACCTACAAAAACCAATGTATCCCATATAATTGCTTTCCATATTTGAAAATAAATGCCATTAAACTAAAAACAAGACACTAGAAATGTAACAAGAGACAAGGAGTCAACCATAAATCCATACTCTATTACCAATACGATCACACATGCATATCCATATGTGTGACTTACATTATAAATGTCTCATTGGAGAAGGAACCATGGAAACAAGATGTTAGATAATCATGCATCTAGCATGCACATAAAACCATGAGCATAGACCTGCTCACCAAGTCTCTGAAATGACCATTAGAAGATTAGAATCCTAGGAAAAATTTCATAGAGCATTCCTTGTAAACTAACCAATCAACACAAATAACCAATAGCAAAAGAAGAATGAGTAACGTGTCACCATCTATCATACAACCATAGATAAGGGAAAATACACATGCCAATACAATGGTTATACACCTCCCATTCAATAATGAACATAGTATGATGGTCTAACTTGTCAGAGATAACCTATGAGAAAGTCCAAGATAATAGAGATAAGGCAAAGTTTTGAAAACTCCTCCTCTATGCAACGGACTGTCAAACCAAATAACCATGTGGGAATCACTATCCATGAATGCTAAGAATCACATTGGCAAAAAGAAAATCCAATTTGTTACCATAAGCTAACATAATAGTAAATGCAAGTGACAAAGAGAGTGTGCAATAGAGGCTCCAACCTAGATCATGTACCTAGAAACAAATTAAGAAGATGCAAGCATACCAACCAAAGATCCAATCAATCTCTCATAAAATTATGCACAATTGGCAACTAAAATCATATCCAAGAGGCATAAAACAAAAATAGCATCATAATGCCATTGTACATGCATTCATACAGCCATGATATCAAATCAAAGATGAAATGCCATAAGCTAAAATCAATACCACAACATCATCATGTTGGAGTTTGAGGTCCGCACAAGCACACAAACAACACAAGGAAGAAGAAGAAGAAGCTTGTAGCACAACACACAAAACTGAATTTATTACCAAGAGAATGTACAAAGAGAAATGACCCATTGGGGTTATAGGCGTATATACAAGCTGGGAGAAAAAACCTCCTAAAGAGGGAAAAAAGTGCCTCGATGATCCTAGAGTGTTCACACACATCAGTACCAAAATATATCAACAAATCCCCCCTAGTAGTGATGCGATGGATAAGGAGTTGTCACTCATGTATAAAGAACTGCCAAGCTATGTGGAATCAATCCCCAAAAGGAAGCAAGCCCAAAGCTTTGTGGAAAGCTTCAAACTTCTCCCTATGTAGAGCCTTTGTGAAAAGGTCTACAATGTTCTCCTATGTGGGCATGTACGCCAAACTGATCTCTCCTATAGAGAACCTCTCCTTAACATAATGATAGTGCACCTCAATGTGTTTAGTGCGAGCATGGAACACAAGGTTACTTGCAAATGCCAATGTGCTCTGACTATCAATGAAGATGGTGATGGCAGAAGACTGACCAACACCCAAATCAGCCATAAGGTATCTGTGCCACACACACTCAACAATGATTGTGAAAGCTGCCCTATACTCACCCTCACAACTAGAAATGGCCACAGTAGGATGCATCTTGCTCAAAAAGGATATGCATGAGCTACCAAGCATGAAGCAAAAATCACTAGTGCACACATTACTCTCATAGCGACCAACCTATTTAGAGTAAAAAAAAGCATGTAAATCTGGCGGCAGTGATCCCCCCTTGGGATAAAACAATCCAAGTAGCCGAGTACCACTCAAGTAGCTAAAGATGTGCTTTACCGCCTGCCAATGCTTGACACCTGGGCAATGCATAAACCTTCTCATCTGTGAGATAGCAAACTGAATATCTGGTCGAGTATTGCATAAGTAAATCAAGCATCCAACAACTTGCTGATAGAGAACAACACCAAATGCATCTGCAACATCATTAAGACTCAACATCTACAACATCATTAAACCTGTTTCCATAGGAGTGGCAATAGGTTTGCAGTCTTGAAGGCCAAAATGCTGTAGTAATGTGTCATGTGAGCCGCCAGAAAGGAACTCATAATTTTTGTAATATATACCCTGAAAAGTCGCACGCATACTGAAAAGGCGTAGCGCAAAAGTTGTAACTTTTTACTCATTAATGAAAGAGGAGTCGCGTGAAGTAGAAGGTGTCATGTGCTGCCGGACTGTTCATCTGGGCGAAAGCTTGCTGTGGAGCGGAGTTACCGAAATTCTGTGTATACTGAGTATCTCGCCAATTTTGTTAATTAAGTTCAAATCAGTAACTAAGTTTATTGAAGTATTAAGTTAACTAAGGTTTCGGTGATGCGATGAACTGTTCGGATATATGTTTGGTGGTGGAGAACATTGTACGATGTAGTTAATTACTTTATACTGAAGGATGTTGTAATACGTAGATAGATAGTAGTTTCGGGTTAATGCATGAAAGTCTGTGCAGTTGGATATAATGAATCTATAGATTGGGGAAAATAAAAACAGGGCCTCTGTTTACAGACCCCCTAACCATCCCAAGAACCCAGAGTTGAATTAACTATAAACAATAAAGGTTTAACAGTGGTGCCTTCTGTGGGAAATGGAGTAGCTAATTGAAGAAGAAGGTTAAGGTTCGAAGAAGAATCCTTTGATATATGCTGGTAACACGCTCCGGTGAATCGTACCCCAAATACTGCAGAGATCAACATCCCTGGGAAGTTCCGAACTTATTAGGAATACCCCCTGGTGGTAGAAGTGCAAGACAATTAAGTTCAGTTGCAGAAGGTTCAGTTCAGCTAGATAGCGGTAATTTCGGTGGCAGTTTGATAGCACACGGTGAGAATCCGATGCGTTTCGATGAGAGTTTAGTCCCCTCTGAAGAAAGTACGATGAGTTTTGGTTGTACTGAGGTGCAGTGTGGAGATAGTTCCGCCTCATCTGGGCCTCTGGGCTGAATTCCGCTGCTTTCGATGATAGGTTCACGTTATCCGGTGAGAACGCTTCCGATGATAGTGCAACCGGGTCCGGTGAGAATTCGACAATTTTCAGTGAGAGTTCAGTATTACCTAGTGGTGATTCGAAGTTTTTCGGTGAAACTATGGTGCTGTTCGGTGGAAAGTTACTATGTTCATCATTTCTCGGTGCAAGTTTAGCCAATTTCGACACTAAAGTTGAGGAAGGGTTGTTAGATTTTGAACTAAGCAATCCGTTCAACGATATCTTAGGACCGGAAAGTGAGTAGGTTGACCATATAGTCGCGGAATATCAAGAGATATTTCCCCAAAATTCAGGTAACAAGAACAACGCCAACAACAACAGTACCATGAGTGGCTCACAACAACAACAACAACAACAACAACAACAACAACAACAACAACAACAACAACAACAACAGCAACAGATTGTTCCACCGCATCCGGTACCAGCGGGGGTCACATACACAAAATTTGGAGGTTTTTCGAGAGATGATCTCAACGCGCATGTGCAGAACTTTGAGATTAATTATGCAGTTTTGAATTACCCAGCAGACCTTGCATATAAAACTATTGTGTTCTAGTCAACTTTGGTTAATGAAGCTGCACGATGGCTAATCGAATATGATTTGAACCACTTGCGGAAGTATGATGATGTGAAGGATGCCTTTCTGCAAGAAGAAGGAAGAGAAGTCCGAGGGCCAACAGTGAGAGAAACAACCTGCCACTTACCCCCAACAGCAATTTGTATTGCAATCTAGGAAATGAGATCAACGAGCTTGACTATCCAGGTGGGAAACCACTCGAGGTAGACACCTACGACAATGCCCTAGAGATCCCTGACAACAAAGAAACCCCCCAGGAGGGCTATACTACAAGCAAAGAAGATGGATTCACCAGTACTAATGAAGACAACATGGATAGTGAAAGTTCCATCATTGGATCGACGATCCCGGAAACGGTGCCGAGCACGGGGCCCAGCTCCCCCCAGCAAGGAATATCCCGCAAAGGAAAACAGCCTATGGAGCTACCCTGGAAAAGCCCCCACAAGAATCGATTTCTAAGTCGAGATCAGATCCCAGCGAAAAAGAAAGATGAAGCCAAGAGAAGAAAGGACAAGGCTCCCTCCCGCAAAGAGGGATCAATACAAAAATGATTGTCATCTCGCTAAACGCTAGGGGGCTAACCGACCCCTCAAGAGCGGCCATCATTGGTCAATGGCTCCGCGACATTAGCTTAAAACCAGACATCATATGCATTCAAGAGATTAAAATTGACGGAGAAGACCTTCTGAAACGGCTCAGACAGGTTTCCTCGGCCCATGTGTGGATCCCAACAAAGCACCAACGGGGGTCCGGTGGAACGGCTATCGGAGTTAAACAACCCTGGCTTGAAAAGCTTGAGAACTCCATTGAAGATGTAAATCACCGCTGGATTGCGGTTTCTTTTGGTGCTCCCCTCTGTGTTACTATGGTTTCTTTGTACGCCCCTAACGGGGATTTGGAGAGGCTGAACACTTGGACTTCTCTTGACTCGCTTCCCCACAACGTGCTTATTTGTGGAGACTTCAACATGGTGGAGGACCCTATGGACAGATGGATGGGCAAGGGCAAGGTCATCGACAGTCGGGAGAAAGAAACGTGGGACATGACCAAACTCCACTTGGATTTGATCGAATTCAAAGACTCGAATGGCTTTTCCTGGTCGAATCTCCAAGAGGGCGAGGATATGAGGAAAGCTAGACTTGATAGATGCTACATCTCTCAGAGCTTTACTCATCTGTGGGGCCACCCTTCCATCACGCAACGCACTGACCTCACCATCTCCGATCACTACCCGATCGTTATCACTTTTCAACCTCCCAACAAGACCCACAAGGCTCCGTGGTTCCATGCCAACGCTTCCACCTTCTCTCTCCCCTCTGTCCATCAAGAGATTGCCGAGGTGTGGAAGGTGGCCTTCGCCTCTGGCTTGGCCCCAGCCAAGTGCTGGAGAAATGCGGTCGACAAGTCTCGCAAGATCATGATCAGAACCAAGAAGATGCTCGAGACAGTGCGGCGGGCTCGTAGGGAAGCGCTTTACCACAGACTCTGGCGACTCGAGGAGGAAGTGAACAAAGGAAAACACCAAGCCCAGAAAGGTCTCCGGAAAATCAGAGCAGCGTTGAGATACGAGGAAGAAATACAAAGGAAGAACTTGCAAATCTTCTTCAAGGAGTGGTGGGCTGGAAAAGCAGACAAACCCACCAAAGAGATGTGCAGTATCCTTAAAAGGAAACACAACAGAGAGACGATTCCCCTACTGCTAGACCCACATGGCAATGTATGCGACTCGGAAGAAGATAATTTTGGCATCATCGAAGGGCACTTCACGAGACTCCTGGGAACCTCGAACCCCCTCTCCCACCATAGAAGGGATTGCATGGCTGCCATTTCTAGGGTTTCCCCCCGGAGAATCCCACCCAACCTCCACTCCCTGCTTCATGCCCCGATCTCTGAATCAGAAATCATAGAGGTCATTGATGCCCTCCCTCTTGGTAAAAGCCCGGGACCCGACGGACTCACTAACGAGTTTTTTAAATCCTTCAAGCTGGTGGTTGCCACCCCTCTTCGGTTGGTTTGGCAAGAAGCGCTAAAATTTGGTGCTCTTCCTTCCTGTATAAATAATGGAATTATCAAGCTGATTCACAAGAAGGGGGAAAAAAATAGAATCGAGAACTGGCGGCCAATTACGATGCTCCAAACAGGATACAAGATCGTCGCCAAAGTCATTGCCAACAGACTTGCGTGCCACCTGAGATCTTGGCTTAGTGAGGACCAAAAAGGTTTCATCAAAGGCAGGTCCATCCTGGAAACCATTGTGGATATTTGGGAAGGTATTCAATTTGCAAATGAGTCTAATCAAGATGTGGTCTTCCTCAAGATCGACTTTGACAAAGCCTACGATAGGCTAGAATGGGACTATCTTCTGCAGTCGCTCCAAGACCTCGGATGTAGTCAGAAATTCACCAAGATGATCGCGACCCTTCTCGGCAACGCAACGACCCAAATTAACGTTAACGGCAAACTTTCGAAGGCGATCCATCTTAAAAGATCTATTAGACAAGGGTGCCCTCTTGCCCCCCTTCTCTTTGCCATTGCCACTGAGGGGCTGAGCAGACTTGTGGCTCATCATGTGGAGGCTGGCAATATCAAAGGCCTCCAGTTACCCCACGACCACAGTCAAATCATCATGAGACTTTTTGCCGACGATATGAACGCGTTCGTTCACAATGATAATACCAGCCTGGAGACTTTCTGGAGGTGCCTTGATACCTTTTGTGTGGCCTCTGGATCCAAAATCAACCACAATAAGACCGCCTTTAGGGCCATTGTGGGACATCAACCTGGCCCTCTCACGGATCATGGCTGTCAAATCATTCCGCAGGGCCAAATCTTTCGGCTGCTAGGAATCCCCCTGGGGTTTGGCGTCTCTATGGAGCAGCGATGGAACTGGGTGCTGGCCAAACTTGAAAACAAGCTCAATTACTGGAGAGGCATGCAAATCAATCTCGCTGGACGGGCGATGGTTATCAACACGTTCCTCCTCTCGTCTACCATCTATTTCCTCTCTTGCTGGAGACCGAATGAGCAAGGCCTGTCCAAACTGAATAGCATCTGCAGAAACTTTCTTTGGACGGGCGATCATAACAGAAGGGGGGTGCCTAAAATCAAATGGGCCATCTGCACCAGCCCTAGAGAGAGCGGGGGGCTTGGCATCCTGGACATTGGATGTATGGCTAACAAACTGGCGGCCAAATGGATGATTAAAGCTTGGTGCAATAGGGAGGCCTCGTGGGCCAAGCTGATCTTCAGAAACAAAAATGAGTTGGCCCTCACAGGGTCCCCGAACTGGAAGAACCTTGACATCATGACCCTGCTATTCTCCCCGATTCCTGTCTTCCCGAAAGGCTCCAATCTCGTTTGCTCTCTTTGGAAGGGCTGGAACAAAGTCAAAAGCCTCACAAGAGTTAGCGAGGACTGGAAGTGGGCGGCCGGAATCAGACAAAACGACTCTATCTGGTTTCCGATACATGGCATCCGGAGTGTGGAGTCGTGGAACATTCAAAATGCCAAGAAGTTATGGAACAAAGGATTCAAAAAATGGAAACACCTCTGGAAACATGACACCAACAGTTGGATCAACTACGAGGATATCGACCCTCGCATAAACGTCTCCTACGAAGAATGGAACACCTTGCAAAGCAGATGCCTCGCTTGGGATCGTCACAAAACTCGCCTTCTCATGGGACACGATGCTCCGAACGCGCGTGGTCTCAAATGGCACAATGGAAATAGCCTACTCAAAATCCCGAACGTCAAAGAAACGATTGACCTCCAGATCAGCCTCAACAAGAAGTGGTGCCTGTCTTGGACGCGGCTTCGGTGGGACATGAAATTCATGGGTATCTGGCACCCACTTATAGAGATTAAGAAGTCTGTCCTCTTATGGCAAATTCTTCATCGAGGAATTTGGACTAACCATAAGGCAAGCAAAATTTGTGGGATCCCTCCGTGGTGCAAACGCTGCCACCGTGCAATCGAAGATGTCCCACACATCTTCCTTACTTGCCCCAAATCCTACAAAATCTGGCAGACGGTTGGACTGAAAATCAGAATTCAGAAACAGCTTAGTTGAAACAGGTCCTTTTGGGAGAAGCGATTGGATGCTCTGCGGCTCTCTGGAACGCAATCAGAGGGGAAGTCCTGTGGAAAATTTGGCGGGAGCGGTGTGCTCTCAACTTCGGCGACTCCCCCAGGGAGTGGTCGATTGAAAAATCTGTATTCCTCCTTGGCAAAAGGATTGCCAACAGAAAGAAATCCCCCCCCTTCAGGCACCATCAAGTCCTCCTTTTGATCAACAACAAGCTCAAACCCAAGTGGGCCCCGCATGAGGGCGACGAGAGGGTGATCAACCTTCTTTGTAATGCAACCTAGGAATCAGCCAAGCTTCCCCCGCTTTGTGGGATTTGGGGGGTCCCGTGGGCACTAGTCCCCTTCCTTTGTACCTTTGTTTCTTAATTGAATTCAAGTCCGGGAGAGTAGGCTATTGCCGAACTTCCTTTATATTAAAAAAAAAAAAACGATTCCGGTTAAAGAAGAACCCAGCAAAAATTTTTGATTACGTGCAGAATAATAGGCAGAAGCCACACCAAAATGTACAAGATTATGCCACACTATTTCAGACTCATTTACGGCAGTTACCACCAACGCATGCCAATCTACCAGACGACGTTATCACTCAATGGTTTATCAATGGATTAAAGCCTCAATTAAAGCAGATCATGATCATACGGTGTGTGTGTGGAATGACTTTGGATGCTGTAATTGCTATGGTGTTACAATTAGAAAATAAAGTGGGTGGATTCACTGAAGATCTAGAGTGGCTGAAGGCATCCAGGCATTCCAACGAGGATCCTTTGAAGCAAATTTACTGTACCAAATGCAAAAATCCAGGGCACAACAACTCAACAAGCACTCTGAATAAAATGTATTGTGCCATTTGCCATACAACAGACCACACTACGGAGACGTGTCTGTATAATGCAAAGATACAAAACAGAGTAGCTCTTAATGTCATCATTCAGGAACAAGGGCAACCAGCCAGCCATTATGTACCACCATAGATGAGGAATATCCCATACCAGGGATACAGGAATTATCAAGGAGGACGGTCAACTGACTTTGGGCAAACTCGGTGGAATATGGATACAACAAGTGAAGGTGCATCTCTTCCACTGCTGAAATGTCATTTTTGTGGTGAAATAGGCCATATCCATAGGTACTTTAAAGATGCCGCCGAGTACAATAAAAATAAAAAGGAACGACAACATCCAATGGCGAATATGGTGTACATATCAGTAGTCGACACTCAAACAACAGTAGTGCAAACACATTCAGGAAAGCAACTATAGCCAGCTGTAGAGATTTTTGAACCTAGAATTCGTGAAAAATAGAAGGTGTTTACAAAAGCAAGCAAGTGGGCGATGCAGGAACAAACCGTGTTCCTTGACCCAGTTCCGATGATGCAGCAAAGCATACCACCGGAAGTACCAGAAGGGTGAAACCTGACTCATACAGGATCAGAGACTCGGAGTCCGTACCAGAAACAACCAAAACTGATCTGGTGTGGGATGTCTTATCCAAAGCGTCAATTACACTACCATTGGGGCAACTATTGGCTTTCGTCCCGGGTGTACGTCAACAGTTTCAGCAAAAGGTCAGCCTAGGACCGTCATGTGCCCCTTCGACAGCCACAATCCAATCGGAACTACAAAAACCATAAAATCACACATCTTAATTGATGGCGGATCTAGTGTAAATATAGAAACAACAACACTTTGCACACGGATGGGGTGGACGCAAATTGAACCTATTCAATTCTTTGTACGTATGGCTGATCAATCTCGAGTCCATCCGGTGGGCTTGGTGCGAGACATTCTAATTACTCTATAATGTGCTATCTTCAAAATGACCTTCGTTATACTGGACTTACTAGAATCTAGCCTGGACTACAATCTGCTCTTTGGATGCCCCTGGCTAAAACAAGCTAAGGTAGTGCAGGAGTGGTCAGCACAAGAATTAGTTTTTAAAAATAACCGCCAGAAATATGTTGTTCCATACAACACCCACTATTTATGCAGTAGAGACGGTACATGATGATCAACATGAATTGCCGGTACCCTCCTCTTACTACAACACTTTGCTTTTGTTCTAAACGAGTGGATGTTTGCCTGGTACGACCTCTTCAGCTGCTCGACGACGATTAGCCATGTATAGTCGACGATAGCCATTTTGGCATAGGTTTTGCCTCCTCAATATCATCTCTCTCATCAACAAGTGCATCATGTAACTTTGCATCAGAAATGGAATGATCTACATCATCACATGAAACCTGTAAAGTTTGAGAAGATGCCTCATTAGGACTAGCACTAGACTATCCACTTGTAAAAAGAGGCAGCAAAGTGTCATACATGTCCTTGGAGCTAATTGATGTCTCCTTAATACATAAAAGAAATGGTTGAATAGAAACTTCCACAAAAACAACACCATGGCTAACCAAAATGCATTTATCTGTGGATGATAGAGAGGATAACCTTTGCTTTCTCAACTGTACCCAACAAAAATAAATTTCACTACTTTATCATCCAATTTCATGCATTGTTGTTCAGGCAGTAATTGTGAAGAGATGGATAAGTATGTGTTTGAAGATGAAGAGGTGTTGCAAAATCCTTGATCTACACTAGCCAAATGAACTCCAGGAGTAGATGGTGGGCCCTTTTAGCTTGCCAATGGATGTATTAGACACCCTATGTACCTTGGAAGATCACTCTCAAAAAGATAGATCAAAACAGATAAGTTGGAGTTAGCTCAGAGGTGAAAACTTGCTATTCTTGGTTCATACACCTGTCCAGCGTTTTACATAATTCTCTGAGCACAGCAGCAATTAGCTTAATTCCTCTTGGGGAAGTCTAGGTAGCTTAAAGAGCTAACTTTCAAGAGTAATCTCATCAAAAATAACAAAGCACACACTGAGAATGAGTTTTAACAAGTGATGACATCATCCCGATTTTCACGGGCTGCTACAGAAATAGACCAGTGAGCAGAAAAATCACCATAACTCAAAATTTAGAAATCCAATGATTATGAAAATTTGTATGGCTATACTAGACAGTAAGCTGAATCCACCAAGCTTTACATCACTGAATTTGGATAAGTAACCACTGAGAAACACCTCTGACAAGATGAGTGAAAAAGTCGGGTACCTGACAGAGAGGTGAAGATGAACAGACCCTGTTGACTTCAAATGAACATAACTGAAGATTGCAACATCCAAATGACCTGAAAATTTATGAGCATATAGTAGACTTATAAAGCTAACTTTACCGAGTTAAATCACTGAAAATGATGCACCAAGCTCAGAGAAAACATCTCTGCAAGCTGACTGAGAAAACTGAGAGTAATGGTAGTGAGTAGTACACTTCACAAGAACATGGAAAGATGAAACCAAATAATCATGAAAATGAAAGTATATTTCTTGTACAATACAATGACTTACTGATACATATGTGTGCCTTGTAATCACACCTTGATATGGCATAAAGCTCAGCTCTTGGAGGTCTTCACATAGGTCTCTCTAACCACGACTAAAACTGCCATCTATTTATAGTTGAGTTTGGGAGGCTAACTTCCCTCAATCACTCTCCAATCAATCAATGATTGATTTGATTCTCTACCTACCACAAATCACGAATTCGTGGCTCCTCTTTCCATTCTTGATCAAGTGGACTCAACCACTTAAGATTCTCTTACTTTTACATTAAGTAAACTCTTCAAAAGTTACAAGAGGTAGTTCACAAGTGAACTTTACATAGTCTTCTTTTTAAAGCTTCTTCTAAGACTTTGTGAGACTCAAGCCAATACTTAGGCTTGTCATAGACTTGCTCCAACAGTAATGCACATGCTAGACAACCAAAAACACATAGGTGACCAACAGATGGCTTATGACCATGCCAAGCCTCATCTGGAGTGATAGGCTGCAATGCTTTAGTGGGACACCTGTTTAGTACATATGCTGCACACATAACAACCTTAAGCCAGAAACTATGTGGTAAAGCCTTACTCTTGAACATACACCTTACCATCTCCATGAGTGACTTGTTCTTCCTTTCAGCAATTCCATTTTGTTGAGGTGTATATGGAACTCTACACTGATGTTTTATGCCACATTCAGCTAGAAATGCATTAAAGTCAGAAGACATATATTCCCCCCTTGATCAGAACGGAGGTGCCCATTTTACATTCTAACAGATTTTCAGCCAAACGTGGAAATTCTTGAAGCACATAAACACTTCAAAGACTTTGCTTTCAATGGATATAACCATGCATGCCTGGAAAAATCATCAATGAAAGTCACTAATTAGTAAAGATAGTTCCCAAAAGAAGGTGTCTGCATAGAACCACATACATCACTATGAACAAGCTCCAATTTTTTAGTAGCTCGAACTGAACCATCTTTTGGGAAGGAGGAACGCTACATTTTGCCTAAAATAAAGCGTTTACATACATGTTTACCAGGTCCCTCAAGTTTGGGCAAAGAGGACACCGTTTCAGATTTCTACAGGTGTAGCAAACTAGCAAAATTCAGATGATCAAAGCATGCATGTCAAAGCTTTGCATCTGACATAGCCTGAGAATCTTGAACTGCACATGGTGAATCATTCATAGATTTTGCATAATCTATGAGCTTATACAACCCATGACATCAAAATTCTAGAAGCAATAATGATGTCACCATTTGATAGATCATGAATTGTACATCTGTCATCAACAAATTTCACGACCAAGAAAATCTTTGCTAATGCTAAAATCGATAACAGATTTTTCTTGATCTCTAGCACAAATAAAGCATCTGACAATGTAAAAGAACTACCATCAACAGTAGTCACAATGTTCTTACCAACTCCCATAATAGGATAAGAGGAGTTATTGGTGCGTATGAGAGTAATTCCATGTAGGGGCAAGCTCAAGTGAAGTGAAGAAACTACATTGTGAGGTAATATGTTTGGCTACCCCACTCTCAAAGTACCAAGCATTTGAGTCAACTAAAGACATAAACTGTTCATGTGAAGATGGTTCATAATTGCAAAGAGTAGTAAATGCATATTCTTCATTCTACACAAGATTAGCAGACTTTATTTTTGGTGTAGAGGACTCTACAACAACCATTCTAGCCTCTTTCTTCTTTGCCTCTTTTGCAGCCAATTTTGGACAACTCTTTATGACATGATCATTTTCTTTATAGTATTTGAAAAACAATTTCTTCTCATCTCTGTCCTCCTTTGATTGGGCAAAATTAGCAGATTTTTGCTTACTAGTAGAAGAGCTCCATTTACCTTTGCCCTTTTGACTAGCCAAGAAAGCTTGATCTACAACACGCATAATGGACCTGTTCTACCTAGACTAATCTTCCTGCAAGAGGATAGAGAGTAACTCCTCAAATGTTAAGGCATTTGGATTGCCTTTCATCATCAATCAAAGAGTAGAAGCAAAACTCTTCTATGAATCTCGAAGAACATTCAGAATTGCCTGCACAAATGAACTGTCAGGCAATATTTCATTAGCAAAAATCAATTCCTCCTTCAAATCTTTGATCATTATTAGAAAACTGTCCATGGAATCTCCTTCATTCATGTGCTCACTCTTCAGCTGTTTTAGGAGGTTAGCAACATGAGCCTCATTCCTTGCTGGTATAAAGTGGTAAGTGTATCCCAAGCATCCTTTGTTGTTCTACAAGAGTGAACGTGAGAAATAATGGCACGTTTGATAGAGAAGGCTATCAATGCATGTGCTTGAGAATCTCTGCCATCCCAACAAAGATGCTTTGCAATAGGTGCAACAAGAACCGTAGCATGATCAAGAACCTAAAGAATATCATCATCTTCAATGCCATCTGCATCACCTTCAGCAACTGAGTTTGTAGGTTACATAGGAAGTTTTTCAACACCTTGCACAATGTGCCATAGTCCTTTTGCAACCAATACACAATGCATCATATAATCCCACAATGGGTAATTGGTACCATCCAACTTATCCTGAATAGCCAACATACAGAATACATCATTGCTTTCAGCCATGGCAATACCTTGATGTAGAAAAATGATTATATCTCAAAAACTTGAACAAAACTACCCTGTCAAGTTCTGCTAAACTTGTAGGAGACTTTTCTAGGCACTTATACTGGTGATTCAAAACTTGTATATATCTTTGGCACAAAAAGACAAAATTGTATGCATAAGCATTGTGATAGTGCATTCGGAGGTAAAAATGAGCTCAAATCGCCATTTCAACACCAAAAAATGAAGGTGTTTTGAGCTCCTATTCGCCTTGAGTATGCTCACTGAACTTCATGCGATTTTGAGACTGCGGTCGGAGTGGTGTCAATGATGCCCTAGATGAAGCGGCGACCTGCTATGTACCAATTGTTGGAGTTTGAGGTCTACGGAAGCACGCAAACAACACAAGGAAGAAGAGGAAGAAGCTTGGAGCACAACACACAATACTGAATTTATTACCAAGATAATGTACAAAGTTAAGTGACTCATTAGGGTTATAAGCATATACACAAGCTGGGGAAAAAACCTCCTAAAGAGGGAAAAAAGTGCCGTGGTGGTCCTAGAGTCTTCATACACATCACTATCTAAATATATCAACACATCATACATGTTGACACATGAGGTAACCCACTCTTCTCTCATAGGGAGGAGCATCCATCAAAGGTCATACATGATCAATGCCCTTAATATCTAGACCGAGCTTATGCACCAAAAAAATCTCTCTAAAGGATATTCCAAATTGAAATGGATCTCCAAAAGCAATGAGGGTTTCTATGGTGAAATTTTTTTGCTTTGTATTTTCATATTTCAATGTTGATGAGCTCTAAACCTTGACTTTATCTCTTCATAAAAAACTGAAGATATAAAGCATGACACTTAAGACACCTCAATCAAAGTTTTGTAGCTCAAGATATAAGCAAAATATGCATCTGGTCTCTAGATAATCTTCACCTACAACATTGTTTGTTTGAATTTTGCATTTTTAATGAACTAGATCTCTAATCTAGATATTCTTCTATAAATTTATAAATTGTTCTGTAAGCTATGTAGAGCAATTTGAATCACTTTATTATGAGCAATTTAACTCTAGTTATTGTCAAAACATTGCCCTATTGTCAAACTGATTGCACACACAACTTGTAGATCACTCTAAATTTTTCGAATTTTTGGCAAAGTAGAACTCTGAACTAGATTTTGTGCTCTTTTTTCAAAGTCCCTTGCATCTCACCCTTCAGCTTGCTCTGATATCAATGAAGGCCTTTGGTTGATGAAAAATAGGAACAAGGAGGATATGGAGGGGGAGGAGGAGATGCACACTTGCATGGGAGCCTCAAAACCCACAAAATGATTTTGTGAGGCAGCACTCTATAAAATCTATATGTATAAGAATGTAGGGGTAGGGTTATATGACCCTTACTTCCACGACAACATGAAAGTAACTAGCAAGATCACAATCATGTATCTACGCAACAAACTCCACTCATAGATTAAGGGAAAATGTCACCAGATCCAACCAAACGTTCCCTCACATGGATGCTAATACAATGGCTTTTAACCTTTGAAATCACATTCTCTTCACATGAATTCTAAATGTAAATCTCTCAAGCTTGTACCTACACGTCTAGAGGCTTGGGAATCCTTCTTAAGGGCTAAGGACCATACCATTGCAAACATAAATTCTAAGGGTCAAAACTCTTCGAGTGGAGATAAATAAATCCAAGGCTTCAAGTAGAACCCATGGATTATTTCAAATATTCAAACCGAGTCCATATTTTTAGCCTTCCAAATCCATTTTCGTGTTAGGGTGGTCAAGGTCATCGACTTCCTTCTCCTAATGATTACAATTTTTCTCATTACACTTGATTTCTTTGGTCACCCTTTTATAGATCTTCCTCCCCATTGTATTCCTTCAAGTTGTGATAGAACCCTTCTTCATCTGCAAAATTAGTATTTCTCTTTGTGGTGTTCATAGGGAGGGTGTGATATTTGTGGTGTTCATTGACAGGCTTGGAACGCCATCAACTTGTTTTCGAAGGTCGATAAGATGTGATTCCAATCACTTTTTGACTAAAATGTCCCATTGCAACCACTTTTTTAAATAAATCACGTAACACTTCAATGGGAAGCCTCTCGCTAAAACTAGTGACCAATGAGGCACCACAAAGCTATTCTTTGACTTTTAGAAGGGCAATGACAAGAGCGGATACCTTAGAGAGAAAAGAAGAGGAACCTCTGTTGGCTCCTCCCTCCCCCATGTTGGGGCCCACATTGCTCAACATAAATGAACGCACTTGGAACTCGGATAGGTCAATAGTGTGGGCCCCCCTACGGAGTAATCTCCCCACTCCAAACAAAGAGTTTATTCGTATTCAAATGTCTCCATATATATGTCTCTATATATTTGAAGAAATTGCAAAAGAATGATTTGAAGGTCTCATTTCAAAGAAAATGTTTATAGGTGTTTTTTTTCTAAGAAAATAGAAAAATGAAAGGAAAGTCACGTCCTAGCCCATACAGTGAAGCTGCGAAGTGGACACTTCCATTCCGACGTCCACTCAGCAAACTCAGTCTTCATTGCAAACGTGAGAGGAGAGGAATGCATAGGAGAGAAAACATGTTTGTAAGGTTGACATGGTCAATGTTCATGTATATGTGCTAATGCACCGCCAATTCATGTGACCTTAGCCATTGTTGCCCATTAAAGCACTACTTACTTCCCATTAAAACACTACTTCCTTTACAATTTTTGTCAGCTTTGACATTCTCACATTAAAAATTGTAACTTGTTTACACAACCGTTTGACCTATCCTTTCCTAGAGAAGAGTGATAAATTAGTCTTTTTTTATTTGTGAACTAAAGAAATCTTCCATAAAATTAATAAGATTGGACATCAAATCTTTGATGGCTGCTTATTTCAAAAATTACTTTTATTTGTGAACTAAAGGAATCTTCCATAAAATTAATAAGATTGGACATCAAATCTTATTTTTCTTATTTTCGGAATATATTACTTCAAAAATTATTTCAAATATTTAAAGTAACATATTCTATATTACTTCAAATTATTTGAATGACTTATTTTTGGAAGTAAACAATAGTTCTTCCAAAAGATAAAATTTTTCTAAGTCTTTCAAAAGGCAAAATTATTTGAAAAGGATGTCCGATCGTAGAGATCTACTCTTTTGGTTAAGCTTGAATTAATTAAGAATACAAGTGAAGGCAGGATAACACCCATGGGACCCCTATATCCCACAGAAGCAAAGTCACATGCATGGCACACTTAGGATACATTACCAAAATCAAAAGCTCACTAAGGAAGAATTGGAGAAGCAAAGTCACATGCATGGCACACTTAGGATACATTACCAAAATCAAAAGCTCACTAAGGAAGAATTGGGGAAGGGACAACCATAAGGCAAGAGAGAGTCACTAGTTTCAATGGGCTTGAAGGCCAAATCATGTATCATACTTCCCAAATGCACAACTTGTTTCATCTCTATAATAATGTAGAGGGGTGTTCATAAGCACCAGCAGACCCTAGGTGGGATGTTCATTTTTGATGCCCAAAATTAATATAGAGACAAAAATGAAATAGATACATGAGATACAATAAACAAGACAATGGAGAGATGAAGGAGCAGAGCTCACATATATACAATACAATCCAAAATATGAAGTACATGAATGTTACAAAAAAAAACATAAAGATTGCAAATATAAACTTCAATCCGTAATATGCCTTCATAACTTCACAATCTCCATTAAGTGTAGATGATCTCCTCCAAGTATAGATAAGCTCCAAAATCATGACCTCCTTATTGTAGAAGAAAAATCATAAACCCTAGTTGTTGCACATCCTTTGAAGTAGTTGAAACCCTAGCCCCACTCCTACACAAGGTTGAATAAGACCTCTACTGAGTCGAACTCATGTCTAGCTCTCAAAATTGAGTAATTTAGAGGTTCCATATAACTTTCTTTATATAGTATAGGGTCTCCTCCAAAAAATAGTTCAAGAAAGCAAAAACACTTGAGCCTATTTGAAATGTGATTTGAAAAAGCTGTGCACATGTTTTTTAGGAAGCGTTCAACATTTGGTGGACCGCTTTTTTTTTATGGCTTTTTGAGGTGAAAAGCATATATGAAAAGCAAAATACGTGGTTTTGATTTTGATCCTTGACAACATATCCAAATTTATAATGTGATATATAATTAGATAACTCTTGAGATGTACTTCCCAAAAAAGCAACAAAATGTTTTGATCAAGTTTGATAATTAGTGACCTTGGTTTGACCAAGGTTGAGTTTGTCTAAAATTGACCAAAACTAAAATAATAAGTGAAAATCTCTTATGGAAAGTTTCATTTTCAACAATCCCCTCCTAACGTGACAGAAGGAGAATATGCCATGCATGATATATATGTTCTATAGGATAAAAAATACTATAAAATGATATTGGTAGCTGAAAAAGTGGTGAATGTACCTATAAAGATCATGCCCACTTTCCATAAGAATACATAAGACTGTTGACATGAAGAACACTCCATACTATAGAAAAAGAGAACTCCTAAAATTTTCCCATATGCTCCTCTTAACCAAATATTGACATAAAAGGATAGAGTTATGGAAAGCAAAGAAAAACATATAGACAAACTTAGACACACTTTCTTGAATATGAAGGTTGATCCGGACATTCTAATAAAAATCATATGTCCCTATCTATATTCATCCACAAATGAAAACATTTAAAGACTATAGACAAGATGATATGGTTGCATGAATAATTTATGGATGAAGATAATTCAACATCCACTCCATGTATTTCATCCTATATAGTGGCACTTGCTTCATGTGTTGATAATCTTGCAAATCTTCAAAACTTTGATATAAGAATTGAATATGACATTCTTAAAATATCTATAAAATGTATGATTGCTTATGCAATCAAATTGGACTAATATGACACCTCCTAGAGTTGACTTCCTTTGATCCATGTATCTAGAGAGCTCTTGGCAATTGCCTATTTTAGGGACTTGATGCCACCTACTAAATTATGAACTGAGCTTGACTTGTGTTTGACATATTGGTTTTATCTTTTTATATATTTCACTATTCTCAACATACCATATATGCACTTTTTCCACATACTCTAATACCAATTCTTGGTTTTTAAGGCCCAAAATTAATATGGAGACAAAAATGTAATAGCAACATGAGAGAAGACAAAACAATATAGAGACTTAGGAAAAAAGATCCTCATATATTCAATAGATTCAAAATATGAAGTACATGAATGTTACAAAGAAACATAAATATTGCATATAAATGCATCAATTTGCAACATATTTTCATAACTTCATAATTGCCATGAAGTGTAGATGATCTCCTCCTAGTATAAATAAGCTCCAAGCTCATGACTCTTTATTGTAGAAGAAAACTTATAAACCCTAGTATCTTTTCATCCTTTGAAGTAGTACAGAGACTAGATGTAGCCATAGCATAGCAATCTGATGCAAAAGAGGCACTATGAGAGCTTGACCGAGTACGATATGACAGAGGTGGGTCTAATTTGCTATCACGCAAAGTCTGCACTAGCCATTTTGGCATAGCTTTTGCCTGCTCAATATCAGCTCTCTCATCAACTAGTGCATCATGTAAATTAGCATCAGAAATGGAATGATCTGCATCATCACATGAAACCTGCAAAGGCTGAGAAGTTGCCTCATTGGGACCAGCATTCGACTGTCCACGTGTAAAAGGAGGCACCAAAGTATCATACATGTCTTTGGAGCTAATAGATGTCTCCTTAGTACATGAAAGCAATGGCTGAATAACATCTTCCACAAAAAAAAGATCACGACTAACCAGAATGCGTTTAGTCTCTGGATGATACAGACGATAGCCTTTACTTTCAGAACAGTACCCAACAAAAATACATTTTACTGCTTTATCATCCAATTTTCTGCGATGTTGTTCAGGCACTAATGCATATGTGAAACAACGAAAAACATGCAGATGAGCAACAGATGGCTTGTGATCACGCCAAGCCTCATATGAAGTGATAGATTGGAGTGCTTTAGTGGGACACCTGTTTAGTACATATGCTGCACACATGGCAACCTCAAGCCAGAAACTATGTGGTAAAGCCTGACTCTCCACCATACACCTCGCCATCTCCATGAGTGACATGTTCTTTTGTTCAGCAACTCCATTGTGTTGTGGTGTATAGGGCACTGTACACTAGTGTTTTTATCCTGTGTTCAACCAGAAATGCATTAAAATCAAAAGACATAAATTCCCCCCCTCGATCAGAGCGGAGGGTGCCCATTTTTCATGCTGGCAGATTTTCAGCCAAAACCAAAAACTATTTGAATCACATGAACACTTCAGACTTTCCCTTCAATGGTCGCGAAGTAAAGATAATTCCGAAAAGAAGGTGTCTGCATAGGACCACAGACATCACTATGTACAAGCTGCAATTTTTGAGTAGCCCAAACTGAACCATCTTTTGGAAAGGACGAATGTTGCATTTTGCCCAAAATACAACTTCACAAACATGTTTTCCAAGTGCCTCAAGTTTGGGCAAAGAGGACACCATTTCAGATTTTTGCAGGTGTAGCAAACTAGCAAAATTCAGATTATCAAAATGTGCATGCCAAAGCTTTGCATCTGACATAGCCTAAGAATCATTTACTGCACATACCAAATCATTTACAGATCTTTCATAGTCTATGAGCTTATACAACCCATGACATAAAATGCCAGAAGCAATAATCACATCGCCATTTGACAGATCATGACCTGTACACCTATCATCAACAAATTTCGCAACCAATCGAATCTTGGCTAATGCAGAAACTAATAACAGGTTCTTCTTGATCCGAGGCACAAATAAAACATCTGACAAAGTGAAAGAACTACCATCAGCAACAGTCAAAATAATCTTATCAACTCCCATAACACGATAAGAGTTGTTATTGGCACATGTAACAGTATTCCCTATAGAGGCAGGCTTGAGTGAAGAGAAGAAACTGCACTGCGAGGTAATATGTTTGGTCGCCCCACTATCAAAATAGAAAACATCTGAGTCTACTAAAGATATGCAGTGCTCATGAGAAGATAGGTCAAAACTGCAGACAATAATAAACGTCTATTCTCCTTACTGCACAAGATTCGCAGACTCTGTTTTTGGTGTAGAGGCCTCTGCAACAACCATTCCAACCTCTTTCTTCTTTGCCTCTTTAGCAACCAATTTTGGACAGTTCTTTATGATATGATCATTCCCTTTACAATACTTACAAAACAATTTCTGCTTTTTTGATTTCTTCTCATCTTTATCTTCCTTCTTCGAATGTGCAGAATTAGCAGATTTCTGCTTACTAGTTGAAGAGCTCCATTTTCCTTTGCCCTTCTGACTAGCCAAGAAAGCTTGATCTGGAACTCACATAATGGGCCTGTTTTGCCTTGACTGATCTTCCTACAATATAACAGAGACTAACTCCTCAAATGATAAGGCATTTGGATTGCTTTCATCATCAACCGAAGAGTAGAAGCAAAACTCTGATATGAATAAGGAAGACCATTCAGAACAGTCTGCGCAAGTGAGCTATCTGGTATAACCTCATCAGCACAAATCAACTGCTCCTTCAAGTCTTTGATCTTTGTTAGGAAACTCTCCATAGAATCACCTTCATTTATGTGCTCACTCTCCAACTGTTTTCGGAGGTAAGCAACACGAGCCTCATTCCTAGCTTGGTACAATGTGGTAAGTGTATCCCAAGCATCCT
This sequence comes from Ceratopteris richardii, assembly GCA_020310875.1. Lineage (NCBI taxonomy): Eukaryota > Viridiplantae > Streptophyta > Polypodiopsida > Polypodiales > Pteridaceae > Ceratopteris > Ceratopteris richardii. The sequence goes on from CM035435.1 coordinate 148,558,931, forward strand.
TAGTTGTTCTACAAGAGCGAATATGAGGAATAATGGCACGTTTGACAGAAAAAGCTATCAATGCATGTGCCTGGGCATCTCTTCCATCCCAATGAATGTGCTATGAAGTAGGTGCAGTAGAAACCATGGCACGAACATGAATATGCAAAATATCATCATCTTGACACTTTCTGCATCAGCTTCAATACCTGCAATTGTAACAGTTGCAGGTGTGATATGACATTTTTCAACACCTTGCACAATGTTCCACAGTCCTTTTGTAACCAACACATGTCGCATCATATAAGCCCATAACGGATAGTTGGTACCATCCAACTTATGCTCAACAACCCACATACGGAATACATCACTGCTTTCAGCCATGGCCGGTGACTAAAATACCTTGATGCAAAAAATTGACTGTATCTCAAAAAGTTGAATAAAAAGCTCCCACACGAATTCCACTAGACCTATAGTAGACTTTGAGATGCTTATATTGGCGAACAGAAACTGGTATATACCTTTGGCACAAAAAGACGAAATAATCTACACAAGCGCTACGATAATGCGTTCAGAGGCTGAAACGAGCTCAGATCGCGATTTCGGCACCACATAACAAAGCTGTTTTGATCTCTAAAACACCCTAAGCATGCTCACCAAATTTCATGCAAATCTGAGACTACAAACGGAGGAGTGCCGATGGCGCCCTAGATGAAGCAACGACCTGCTTTGATGCCAATTGTTGGAGTTAGACATCTGCGGAAGCACGCGAACAACACAAGGAAGAAGAAGAAGCTTGGAGCACAACACACAATATTAATGTATTACTAGAGAATATAAAAAGATAAGTAGCCCATTAGGGCAATAGGCATGTATACAAGCCGGGGGAAAAAAGCCTCCTAAAGAGGGAAAAAAGTGCCCCGATGGTCCTAGTTTGTTCACACACATTACTACCTAAATATATCAACACTTTGTACTTGTATATATAGGCATATATGTACAAACTCGTAACCATAACAAAGGTATAAGTGAGTTAATTATAAGTCTAGTGTACATGTATATACACGACTTCATTCTCTGATGATGCACTAACTTCAATCTTCATATATTGGTCTTTGCTTCATCCTTTGACTTCAACCTTTGTCAAAAACATCAATTAGTGGTTGTCTTGCACCAACAACTCCCCCTCAATCACAATTGTGATTTTCTCCATCTTCTTTATACCTGCCATGTCTTTGAATCTTTGTAGCTTTGGTCCATCCAAGCTTTTGGTTAACATATCTGCAATTTGATCTTTTGTTGAAGTATGTATGACTTCAATATCTTTATCAATAACCTTCTCCCTTAAGAAATGGTATTGAATCTCAATATGTTTAGTCATGGCATGAAATACAAGGTTAGCAGCTAGATACAATGAACTCATATTATCTCCATGAATAGTGGGTGTACTCTGAATGATGTCAAAACTCTTCATAAGAGTTTTCAACCATATAAGCTCCTTTGCAGCTTCAACCATACCTTTATATTTTGCTTCTGTGGATGACAAAGCAACTATATGTTGCTTCTTAGAACACCAAGAGATTAGCTTATCTCCCACATAACATAAGTAACCATAGGTTGATCTCCTATCATCAGGATTACCTACCCAATCTATATCACTATATATCTTGATGTTTGTATCCGATGTAAAACCATAATACAAACCTTCTTTGAGTGTACCCTTAATGTATCTTAACACTCTTTGTCCTGCAACCCAATGTTCTTTCCTAGGACAACGGATGAATTGAGACAACACTCCAACTGCATATGACAAATGAGGCCTAGTTAATGTGGCATAGATTAAACTACCAACTAGAATTTGATGTAGCTTCATGTCCTTGAATTCTTCTCCTTCATATCTACTCAATTTGTGGTTCACCTCCATTGGAGTAGGTGCTACCTTGTAATCTTCCATTTTAGACTTGATTAACAAGCTCTTCAAATACCTTTCTTGAGTCACCTATACTCCATGTTGAGTATATGAGACCTCCATGCCCAAGAAATATGACAAGTCTCCCAAGTCACTAATCTTGAGCTCTTTCTCCATTTGCTTCTTGAGACTTTGTATGCCCTTCTCATCTGTACCTGTAAGAATTATGTCATCAACATATATGCACATGTAAATGAACCCATCATCACTTGTTTTAACAAGTAAGCTACTATGTGCTTTAGACACTTGGAAACCAAGTTCCTTCAAGAACTTCACAAGTATATAATTCCATGCCCTTGGGGCCTTCTTCAGATCATACAAAGCTCTCTTGAGCTTACATACATACTCTGGATACCTTTTATCTTTGAACCCTTCTTGTTGCTCCATGGAAACATCATCTGAAATATAAACATTTGGAAAAGCATTCTTCACATCTAATTGACATAGTTTCCAACCTTTATATGTAGCAATAGCTATGAGTGTCCTTATAGTTGTCATCTTTGCCACAAGACTATAAGTCTCATCATAATCTATACCATATGTCTGAGCATACCCTTCCACAACAAGTCTAGCTTTATACCTAGACACACTTCCATCCGCATACCTCTTTGTCTTGTAGACCCATTTGCATCCAATGATCTTCTGACTATTTGGTTTGGGAACCAAATCCCATGTCTCATTTTCCATTAATGCATCATACTCTTCCTGCATAGCTTTCTCCCAATTTTCCTTACCTTTTGCCTCTTCATATGTAGAAGAATCTTCCTCTACTTTCACCATATAAGCATAATAGTAGTCAAAAAAGAAGTGTCATAGCTATACCTTGTAGGTTGCCATTTGTGCCTTGATGACCTTCTAAATTCTCCACTTCTTGAAGTTTTTGGTTCATCACATTCTGGATCAAACCTTGGCATTTCTTCAGCTTGAACTTGTGCTTCATTGTTCTCTTCTTCATCAACTATTTGAATATTTGATTTACCTTTCTTCTGATTCAAAGTTTCTTCATCACCTGCATGAATATTGATTGTTCCTACATACCAATTACCTTGCTCATCAAATGTAACATCTTTTGACACAAGGAATTGCTTTGTGGATGGACTCCACAACCTATAACCCATCTGTTTATCATCGTAGCCAATGAACACATACTTTTCAGCTTTGGGTTCCAATTTATGCCTCAACTGAGATGGCACATATGCATAAGCCAAACATCGAAACACTTTGCAATGTTGTAAGGTAGGTCTCTTACCCCACCAAGCTTCATATGGTGTCATACCCTGCAAATCTTTACATTGTAACCTATTCACCAAGTATGTGGCTGTATTTACAACCTCAACCCACAAATAATTTGGACTATTTTTCTCCTTCATCATTGACCTTGCAAACTCAACAAGAGTTCTATTTCTCCTTTCTACTACACCATTTTGTTGAGGAGAGTACCTGCAAGTAACTCCCTTTTTATACCTGCATTCCACAAGTATTCACTGGACTCAAAAATATATATTTTTGTATGCAATCAATAATTTAAGCAATATGTTGCTTTAAACATGCTTAGTATTTATAAACTTCGTGCTCTTATGTCCCTTTGTTTGCACACACCTACCACATTGGCTTCCTTTTTTATGCATCACCATACTAATCTATATGTTTCTGAGCATTTGGAACTGTCTCTGATAAAAAGAAAGCTTGATGTGTGGAAAAAGAAGGCTTTGGATTATAATTTATATGCAAGTTGTGCTTGAAGGATAAGAGGCTTGTCCATTTATCCCAAATATGGTGCAAATGGATGTGGAGATATAAGATGAGTGCATGAGCATCTATATCTTCAACTCTAAAAAAGAGGTCCAAGAAGAGCTCCATGATGCTCCATGGGCATTTGTCCATTAATGTCTCCGTGTAGACTTTGTGTGTGCCTTTTGTGTGAATGGGGTTATTGTGAGGGTGCCTCAACTTGTTCATTCCAAGGGGGGTGGGCAGTTCTATGGAGTCTTAATTTCCATCATTTTTTTAACACAAGTAATGCCTAAAAGTCTAACGAATCAGCACTAACTCACTTCCATAGCCAAGATGTACCCTACTTTGAATACCAATGATGAATAAACAACTACTACTCCTACATGTGAAGGCCTTTGGTGGATTGAACAAAAGGAATAAGAAGTGTGTGTGTGTGTGTGTGTATATATATATATATATATATATATATATATATATATATATATATATATATATATATATATATATATATATATATATATATATATAGCAAGAGAGAGAGGAGTTGCACACTTGCATGGGATCTTCAAAGCCCACATAATCATCTTCTAAGGCAACACTATATGAAAGATATTTGTATAAAAATATGAAGGTAGGGTTACATGACCCTTATATCCCCAAGAATCTCCTACTTAAATATCAATGTGACCATAAGTGGTAACATATATAAAGAATGATTTAGAACTATACAATAATGTACAAGAAGAGTCCCGACCTCAACCCATACAAATGAATCTGCACCAAGTGCAACAAATAAGGTGTATCCATGCACCTCAAGATGTACCCTACTTTGAATACCAATGATGAATAAACAACTACTACTCCTACATGTGAAGGCCTTTGGTGGGTTGAACAAAAGGAATAAGAAGTGTATATATATATATATATATATATATATATATATATATATATATATATATATATATATATATATATATATATATATATATATATATATATATATATATATATATATATATGTGTGTGTGTGTGTGTGTGTGTATATATATATATATATATATATATATATATATATATATATATATATATATATATATATATATATATATATAATATATATATATATATATATATATATATATATATATATATATATATATATATATATATATATATATATATATAGAGAGAGAGAGAGAGAGAGAGAGAGAGAGAGAGAGAGAGAGAGAGAGAGAACTTGCACACTTGCATGGGTGCCTCAAAGCCCACATAATCATCTTCTAAGGCAACACTATATAAAAGCTATTTGTATAAAAATATGGAGGTAGGGTTACATGAACCTTACATCCCAAAAAATCTCCCACTTAAAGATCAATGTGACCATAAGTGTTAAAATATATAAAGAATGATTTAGAACTATACAATAATGTACAAGAAGAGTCCTGACCTCAACCCATACAAATGAATCTGCAGCAAGTGCAACAAATAAGGTGTATCCATGCACCTCAAAATGTTTTAGATTCATATGAACAAGAGTCAAGATCACATTTAAATGGTGCAAGAATTTATAAAGTTCCCACAAAGCTCCCATCTCTCTATGGATGTATCAACCATAAAAAAACTAACAAATCCAAAAGTAAATGCACGAATAGCATTTGTAGTGTCAGGTCTCAAGCATAACAACTAATACATCAGACTCCCAAATGTTGAAGGAACATATTCTATCTTGGCTAACATAACCATATCAACCATGCCTATATTCAAGGCATCCAAAGCACCTTCATCAAGAATAACATGTCCTCACATATTTATGCCAAGATTTGGCATGCACAAATCCAAGAATGACTACATAAATATTGAATCCTTAACATCCAAATCAACCACCCTCTCAACCATGGATGTGCCTAGTGATGCACCCTAAGAGCCATCTTGCTCTACCATATAGTGTGTATCATAAGAGCTATCCACCCCTTCCTCACCAAGTGTATCATCATGCCCCACATGAGCTACTTGCATAGCATCAAGATCACTGAGCTCTACTCGAGCATCAACACAATGCTCTACTTGAGCATCCACATTATGCTCTAAATGAGCATCCAAATGATAATCCGAAGTGTGTGATACATGAGAATCCACACGATACACCAAATCATTCTCTCCATAAGTAGCATGAGCATTCAATAGATGCTCGACATAAGCATCTATTTGAGCATCTGAAACCTTCCAGACATGCACATCAAGAATGTCAATAGACCTATCTATAGGTAGAAAAATTAGATATAATGATCCTCATACCATACACAAGGTTGAGATCCAATTGGGATAACACTATTTCTCACATGGAGTACCTTTGGTAAGCATAAGCTATCCCAACTGCAACAAAAAATGATGATCACCAAGGAATGCACAACATCTTCTTTCTTGTAATTGCCTAACTAAAATCAAGCTCATAGGGAATGAAGGCACATAACATACATGTCTAAGTATAAATTATGATACACTAGGTAGCATAAGGCATACATCTCCTACACCCTTAATGTCATATGTTGAACCATCATGTGCACACATCCATGATTCCAATATGAGAATTAAAAAAACCAATCATGAATGGAAATAATATGGAAATTGGATAAAGCATCAAGAAACCAAGACATATGAGTGTTATCCAATGAATAAGAGGAACCTTGAAATTGAACATAGGAGAATGTGGCATCACCATCACTAGCATAATTTGCTACCATAGGCTCTCTTGAAACCACTACCTACCTACATCATGTGTACATCTAACTATCATTGCATCTTCTTGAGGCAACATTGTTGAGTATGACCCTTGTGGGCATGGTACCAACATCAAAGCACTCGATGAAATCTATGTCTCACATGAGTCCTTTGACTCCCAAACATCTCATGTAGTCTTTGCCATAATGCACTAATCCTCTCCGCATGTATAGCAGACTCATATGTAGAATCCACAAGATATAAATGGATAGTGGATATGACCAATGCATACATTGTTGAAATGAAAAAGGACTACTCCTACTCTACTCAGATGCGCACATCTAACAAGCTAAGGAGGAAGGAACAAAAAATAACAAAACATGATGAATCGATTAAAATAAAAATGAAAATGACTTACATGAGATCGTCTGTGAGCATGGAGACTCCATAAGGAGAGTATGCACACTCTTGGCAATAAGTGAGAGTGGAAATGACTTCTTAGGAGTGAAGGGAGGCCTTGCTTATATGGACAAAAGGGTGGAGCATGGAACTCTCAACACCCCCCCTCCATGTGATGACCCTTTTGTTTCCAATATGGGGGACTAGTGACATATGTGATCACTTAGTCCATTGGTTTTTAGGATCTAAGGACATATGGGATCCTTAGACATGACTTGGACATATGGCATCCAAGTGTGGGACATATGGCATCCCTAGGTTTTTTTAATTCCATGGACATATTGGATCCATGTTGTGTGGGGATCTAGAGACATATGGGATCCCTAGAAATCTAGGGTTTACAGTGCATGAGTTGTTATATGCAGGATGCTAGAGGTGTTCATCAATTGCTACTCTCTCTCTCTCTCTCTCTCCTTCAATTGTGCATCCTTTAACATATGAGCCACCACTGTGGCATGCATCTCCTTGCTTTGATGTAGTCACATTGCTCCATTCTTCTCTTGAGCTCCTCCAACGTAGCTCACTTCTGCTACAACACATGCTATACCTTTCTCAACCTCTGTCTTTGTGGTTGTAGATGTCTGGAGTTCTGAGATGGATTCTTCTCTGGTGATGAGAGCGCATACAAAGATGGTGTTGGATTTGGCAAGAACTTCTCGATGATCAAATTGAATTCGTTCGATTTCTCCATCTGAATGTAGTGTGTAGCATCATTGGTGATCATCAGCTCTACTTTCTCTCCCAGATGCTTCTTGAGTTCATATGCCATACCAGGAGGGAAAATCCTGTCATGATCACCCTACATCAGTAACACCTTCTGTGGCAAGGATGATAGGTTATCTGCATTCTCCAACCCCAATGTAATTCCTTGTATAAGTTTCACCTTTGCTTCCCTTCCCAGACCTAGAAGTACTATTTTATGCTCTCCAATAGAAAGGAGAAAAGAAATGGTGGGAGTCTATGAATAGAGAGACTGGCAAAGGTTTTGAAAGCTTGCGGAGACCGTGGCAGTAGTAGATCCACTATGCTTCCCATCTTTGCACGGTATAGAAGTTTCTGGTTGTCTTTGGAGGTTATACAGACACCTGAATTTGCAACACGAACTTCTTCATAGTGCTAGGAAATAGGTGTGCAAGACGATACATGACGAATCCACCGTAGCGCGTGCCGACAATGCTGTGGGAAGATACATTCATTTTCTTCATGGTCTGCATGATCATTTGAGCTTGGAATATCTCTGACCACTCGCTTGATGTCATGGAGTTCCCAAAAAAGACAAGATCGGGAATGAAAATCTAGAAGTTCCTCTTCACTAGCCACACTAGTTTGTACCACTGCCATATGGCCCTGGTAGCAAACCTATGGAGGACAATGAATGGTGGCCCACTGATATCGATAGCTTCTTTTGTTAAGTTTTTCTCACACCAACAGGCAATGGTAGTTTGATGATCCACCTATAAGGAGACATGTTGTAGGTTGCAACTTTGGAAAAATGAGGTTAGCTACCAATCAGACCATCGCGTAGGACTAAAGCCAAATTATAAACCAGATGAGGCCATAACCATGCCTCACGATGGTGCCCAAATGGCAAGGCAAATGGAGAGGATTTGAGTTCTGATCAGCATTACGATCGCAAGTGATGAGATGCTCTATGATACAAATTATGCTAAGCTAACAATGCATTGCTCACAAAATTGATGATAAACCAAAATTTAAAACTTCTAATGATTCGAGATGGGAGGGTGGGAGGGAAGAAAAAGTGTTTTAAAACATTCTTATTAGAAGGATGAAATATGGAATGAAGGAAATGGTAAATAAGAATGAACCCATACATTCTACATTCTACAAAAGAGAGGAACAAACCAACCTATGCTCTTATACCATGTTGAAATGAAAAAGGACTAGTCATACTCTACTCACATGCACACATCTAATAATCTAAGGAGGAAGGAACAAAAAATAACAAAACATGTTGAATGAATTAAAATAGAAATGGAAATGACTTACATGAGATTCTCTATGAGAATGGTGACTCCATAAGGAGAGTATGCACACTCTTGGCAATGAGCTAGAGTGGAAATGACTTCTTAGGAGTGAAGGGAGGCCTTGCTTATATGGAGTTTGGGAGAATTCTCTTGCATGTGGGATAAACGAGCTTGCATGAGAATGAAACTAGTTTTGGACAAAAGGGTAGAGCATGGAACTCTCAACATAGATATCCATTCGTACATGATTGGGCATATCATGAGGCCTTCGTGCATCCCTATGTGCAAAGATGGGTAAACAAACATAGACCAATGTATCCCATCTCTTTGATTTCCATATTTGAAAATCAATGCCATCAAATGGAAAAGACATCATAGTGATGATCCAAGAGATCAACAATGTAACAAGAGACAAGAAGTCAACCATAAATACATACTCTAGTACCAATACGATCACACATGCATATCCATATGCATGACTTACATTATAAATGTCTCATTGGAGAAGGAACCATGTGAAGAAGATGTTAGATAACCATGCATCTAGCATGCACATAAAACTATGAGGATAAACCTACTCATCAAGTCTCTGAAATGAACATTAGAAGATGTGAAACCTAGGAAAAATTCCATAGATTATCCCTTGTAAACTAAGAAATCCAAACAAGATAACCAATAGCAAAAGAAGAATGAGTAACATGCCACCATCTATCACTGATCTAACCATCGATAAGGGAAAATATACATGCCAATAAAATGGTTACACATCTCCCATTCAGTAATGAACCTATTATGATCGTCCAACTTGTGAGAGATAACCTATGATCAAGTCCAAGATAATGCAGATAAGGCAAAGTTTTGAAAAATCCTCCTTTATGCAATGGGATCTCAAATCAAATAACCATGTGGGAATCACTATCGATGAATGCTAAGAACCACATTGGCAAACAAAAAATCCAGCCAATTACCATAAGCTTACATAATAGCAAAGAGAGTGTTCAATAGAGGCTCCTATTGGAGCAAGTCTATGACAAGCCTAAGTATTGGCTTGAGTCCCACAAAGTCATAGAAGAAGCTTTAAAATGAAGACTATGCAAAGTTCACTTGTGAACTACCTCTTGTAACTTTTGAAGAGTTTACTTAATGTAAAAGTGAGAGAATCTTAAGTGGTTGAGTCCACTTGATAAAAAAGGGAAAGAGGAGCCACAAATTTGTGATTTGTGGTAGGTAGAGAATCAAATCAATCACTAATTGATTGGAGAGTGATTGAGGGAAGTTAGCCTCCCAAACTCAACTATAAATAGATGGCAGCTTTAGTCATGGTTAGAGAGACCTATGTGAAGACCTCCAAGGGCTGAGCTTTATGCCATATCAAGGTGTGATTACAAGGCACACATATGTATCAGTAAGTCATTGTATTTTACAAGCAATATACTTTCATTTTCATGATTATTTGAGTTCATATGTCCATGTTCTTATGAAGTGTACTACTCACTGCCATTACTCTCAATTTTCTCAGTCAGATTGCAGAGATGTTCTCTCTGCGCTTGGCGCATCATTTTCCGTGATTTAACTTGATAAAGTTAGCTCTATACATGTACTATATGCTCACAAATTTTCATGTCATTTGGATGTTGCAATCTTCAGTTATGTTCAGTTGAAGTCAACAGTGTCTGTTCATTTTCACTTCTCTGTCAGGTACCCGACTTTTTCACTCACCTTGTCAGAGACATTTCTCAGTGGTTACTTATCCAAATTCAATGATTTAAAGCTTGTGAGATTTGGCTTACTGTGTATTATAACCATACAAAGGTTCATAATCATTGAATTCCTACATTATGAGTTATGTTCATTTTTTTGCTCACTGGTCTCAAACTATAGCAGCCCGTGAAAATCAGGATGATGTCATCACTTGTTAAAACTCATTCTCAGCGTGTGGTTTATTATTTTTGATGAGATTACTCTTGAAAGTTATCTCTTTAAGTTATCTAGACTTCCCTAAGAGGAATTAAGCTAATTGCTGTTGTGCTCAGAGAATTATGCAAAACAGTGGACATGTGTATGAACCAAAATAGCAAGTTTTTCACCTCCGAGCTAACTCCAACTTATCTGTTTTGATCTATCTTTTTGAGAGTGATCTTCCAAGGTACATAGGGTGTCTAATACATACATTGGCAAGCGAAAAGGGCCCACCATATACTCCTGGACTTCATTTGGCTGGTGTAGATCAAGGATTTTGCAACACCTCTTCATCTTCAAGCACATACCTATCCATCTCTTCATAGTGGTATCAAAGCAAGGTTGGACAACATGGCAGATGGATTTCCTTCATCAATTGACAAATTGGACAGAGGTAACTACTCAGCTTGGTCATTAAGAATGGAAGCTTATCTCCAAGGTAGAAGTTTATATGGTTATGTGGCTGGAGATGAAGTTATGCCAAGTTTCAGGAACAAAAGTCAACCAACACAAGAAGAGCAAGAAAGATTGAGCACATGGTGCTCCAAGGATGCACTTGCAAGGTCTTATCTCCTCAACTCTATCTCAGATTTTTTGTTGCCTCACATTAGAAGTTGTAAGACATCTCAAGAAGTGTGGGATGCACCTGAAGCCTTCTTCTCTTCAAGTACCAAAGCTAGGAAGCATCAACTATGGCTGGATTTCACAACTCTCAAGAAGGCTCCCAAACAAAATGTGATTGATTTTGTCACAAAGCTCAAGGACATAACGGATCAATTGGGAAGCATTGGAGAGGTAATAGATGAAGAGAAATTTGTAAGGCAGGTCATCAATGGCTTGAAGGCAGATGACAAGTGGGAAGCATTCACCACAGCTATGGATTTGTACATGGACATGCATGTACTTGATTTCAATACACTCATTGGACAACTACTTAATCAAGAGGCAAAGCTTATAAAAAATGGAGAAAGGTATAAAGGTAATCAATCTTCAGCTTTATACACTGATAAAAGCAAGTCCAAAGATAACAAAGGAAAGGCAAAGAAAGTGGATGATGAAGCAGGTACATATCAAGCTAACTATGCAGGTAGAGGAAGACATGGCAGAGGTAGAGGAAGAAGAGGTAGACAAGGCAGGGGGAGATCCCAAGTCTCCAACCCATGTTCTATTTGTGGATTAACTAATCATACAACTGAAAATTGCTTTAGGAATTCCAGGAATCAAAGAGGCAAAGGATACAATAGAGGAAGTTATGGCTACTCAAGAGGAAGGTTCAACAATTATCATGGCAACTACAACAACTACAATCATTCAAACTATCAAAGAGGTTACAAAGGAAGGAGAGACTACAATAACTACACAGAAGACTCAAACAAAGAGGATTCGTTATTAATCATGAACATGGCTATGCCACAAGGTAAATTTGATGAGCATGTTTTCTACATAGATTCAGGTTGTTCAAATCAGGTGGCAGGAAATGTGGCACTCCTATCAGATTTAGAAGATCCAAGGAATAAGCATGAGGTACAAACAAGAGATGACACAAAACATCCTGTGGAGAAAATAGGCAATGTCAAAGCACCTGATGGAAACATCAACCTACTCAGTAAGGTACTCTATGTCCCTACCATTACAAAGAATTTGATGAGTGTTGGGCAGATAGTAGAGAAAGGGTTGCAAGTCAAGTTCACAAAAGCAGGAGCATTTGTTGAAGATCCAAGTCAGGGATTCAGAAAAATTGCAAAAGGTGAAAAGATAGGTAGATTGTTCACATTTGAATTACAAGACACTAGAAACATTGCTCTCTTTAATTATGGTAGTCAGACACTCTCAGAATTGGAAGTATGGCACAAAAGGTTAGCACATATTGGTGAAAGGTCATTAAAGCAAATTTGCAGGGACCAAAGTGTACTTGGACTCCCTAATTTGTCAAAACAACATATGATTTATAAGTGTAGTGCATGTCAATTTGGAAAGTCTCACAAGTTACCATTCATGAAGAAAGGTTATATGCATGGAGATATATTGGAGTTGGTTCATACAGATGTATGGGGACCTAGCAAGGAAGCTTCAATATCTGGATCAAGGTATTATGTCTCCTTTATTGATGATTGCAACAGATGGACTATCGTATTCTTTATGAAACACAAAGATGAAGTTTTTTCATGTTTCAAAAGATATTTGGCTCTTGTGGAGAATCAAACAGGTAAATCACTAAAAAGGCTAAGGTCAGATGGAGGGGGAGAATACTTCTCCCATGAGTTTGATTCTTTTCTTCAAGAAAGAGGAATCAAAAGAGAGGTAACTACAAGGTACACTACTGAGCAAAATGGAGTGGCAGAAAGGAGGAATAGGACAATTGTTGAAGCTGCAAGGTCCATGTTAAATGAAAAGCATTTACCTAATTATCTATGGGCTGAGGCTGTATCTACAACCACTTACTTGATTAACAGGTTGCCTTCAAAATTCCTTGATGGGATGACTCCATATGAGGCTTGGAATGGAAGAAGAACAAGCTTAGATCATTGAAAAATTTTTGGATGTATTGCTTTTGCTCATGTTCCTTCACAAGTTAGAGGCAACATGGATCCAAAGGCAGAAAGGTGTGTATTTATTGGATATGACAACAATAAAAAGGGCTACAGGTTATACAACCCTACCAACAAAGGATTCTTGGTAAGCAGAGATGTAGTTTTTGATGAAAACAATTCATGGTATGAAGATTCATGCAGGAAGGTCAATTTACCATATAATCTTGAAGAAGATTTTCCAAAGCTTGGTAGAGAACAACCAAAGATTGAAGAACAAGACACCTCGAAGGATGATGAAGAATCTCAGATGGAAAAGGTCAAAGCATGGAAGTCTAAAGGTAAAGCAAAATTGCATAAACTTGGACATGAGGCAGAATCATCACATCATGGCCTAAGAAGATCTATGAGGGGAAAGAAAAAACCAGAAAGGTATGGGTTTGACACCTCATTAGTAACTAAACATTCTATGTACATAGCACAAGACATAAACCAAGAGGAGCCATCATCCTTTGAAGAGGCCAAAGCAAAATCAGAATGGAAGCATGCAATGAAGGAAGAGATTGAAGCACTTGAGGAAAAAAACACTTGGGATTTGGTGCCTAAGACTTCATCCATGAAGGTAATAGGCTCAAGATGGGTGTATAAACTCAAGAAGAATTTTGATAGTTCCATTAACAGGTATAAGGCAAGGCTTGTAGCAAAAGGCTTTGCACAAACTTAGGGAATTGATTATGAGGAGACCTTCTCTCCCATGGCAAAGATGCCTACTATTAGGGTTTTGCTCAGTATTGTGTCTTCCAAGAATTGGAAGATACTTCAACTAGATGTAAAGACTGCATTCTTGAATGGTTGGATAACAGAAGAGGTATATATGGCACAACCACCTGGTTTTGAGAATCACGTTTATCCTGATTATGTGTGTAAACTTAACAAAGCATTGTATGGTCTCAAGCAAGCTCCAAGAGCTTGGAATTTCAGGCTTGTTTCATTCTTGCAGGACAAAGGATTTCAACCAAGCAAGGCAGATCCTTCACTCTCTATTAAAAGGAGTAATTCTGAGGTCATCTACTTATGTGTATATGTAGATGATATTATATTGACAGGAAATGATGCAGATGGTATGAAGAAGATCAAAGATCAGATGAGAGAAGAGTTGAAGATAAGTGATTTGGGTTCACTTACCTACTTCCTAGGTTTGGAAGTTGTCTACAAAGATCATGGTTTGTTTCTCACTCAAAGAAAGTACATTAAGGACATGTTGGTAAAATTCAAGATGCAAGATTGTAAGATTGCAAGTAATCCAATGGAGGTCAATCACAAATTGAGCTCACATGAAGGTGAACTCATAGAGGATATCACATCATATCAAAGTCTAGTGGGTAGTCTCAACTATGCCACATTGACGAGAGTAGATATATGTTACAGTGTGAGTGTGCTAAGTCAATTTATGCACACACCAAGGAAACCACATATGGATGATGCCAAAAGGATTCTCAAGTATCTCAAAGGAACCATAAATGAAGGACTTTATTATCCTTATGTATCTGATTTAGGTTTGAAGCTATTTTCTGATGCAGATTGGGCTGGCTCCAAGGAAGATAGAAGGAGCACTTCAGGTTATCTTACCTTTGCAGGTTCAAAAAGCTTATTTCATGGTCATCCAAGAAGCAATCCACAGTTGCTCTCTCTTCTACTGAAGCTCAATATAGAGGTCTTGCCATAGCTACTCAGGAAGCTATGTGGATGAAGACATTATTCAAAGATCTTGGATTGGAGTTTGGAACTCCAACTATTTATAGTGACAATATGAGTTCTATTCATTTGGCTGCTAATCCTATTTTTCATGCAAGGACTAAACATATTGAAGTTCATTATCACTATGTATGAGAGAAGGTTCTAAGCAAAGAGATTTAAATATCATATGTGTCTACTCATCAACAATGTGCAGATATTCTAACCAAAGCATTGGATGGTACAAAGCTTTGCAAATTCAAGGCTATGATTGGTTTACAAGTAATCTTGGAAGATTGAAGACCTCAAGAATACTTGGCTTGAGGGGGAGCTATTGGAGCAAGTCTATGACAAGCCTAAGTATTGGCTTGAGTCCCACAAAGTCATAGAAGAAGCTTTAAAATGAAGACTATGCAAAGTTCACTTGTGAACTACCTCTTGTAACTTTTGAAGAGTTTACTTAATGTAAAAGTGAGAGAATCTTAAGTGGTTGAGTCCACTTGATAAAAAAGGGAAAGAGGAGCCACGAATTCGTGATTTGTGGTAGGTAGAGAATCAAATCAATCACTAATTTATTGGAGAGTGATTGAGGGAAGTTAGCCTCCCAAACTCAACTATAAATAGATGGCAGCTTTAGTCGTGGTTAGAGAGACCTATGTGAAGACCTCCAAGAGCTGAGCTTTATGCCATATCAAGGTGTGATTAGAAGGCACACATATGTATCAGTAAGTCATTGTATTGTACAAGCAATATACGTTCATTTTCATGATTATTTGAGTTCATATGTCCATGTTCTTGTGAAGTGTACTACTCACTGCCATTACTCTCAATTTTCTCAGTCAAATTGCAGAGATGTTTTCTCTAAGCTTGGGGCATCATTTTCCATGATTTAACTTGATAAAGTTAGCCCTATAAGTCTACTATATGCTCACAAATTTTCATGTCATTTGGATGTTTCAATCTTTAGTTATGCTCAATTGAAGTCAATAGTCTCTGTTCATTTTCACTTCTCTGTCAGGTACCCACATTTTTCACGCACCTTGTCAGAGCCATTTCTCAGTGGTTACTTATCCAAATTAAATGATTTAAAGCTTGTGGGATTGAGCTTACTCTCTAGTATACCCATACAATTATAATCATTGGATTCCTACATTTTGAGGTATGTTCATTTTTCTGCTCACTGGTCTCAAACTATAGCAGCCCGTGAAAATCGGGATGATGTCATCACTTGTTAAAACTCATTCTCAGTGTGTGGTTTATTATTTTTGATGAGATTTCTCTTGAAATTTATCTCTTTAAGTTATCTAGACTTCCCCAAGAGGAATTAAGCTAATTGCTGTTGTGCTCAGAGAATTATGCAAAACAGTGGACAGGTGTATGAACCAAAAATAGCAAGTTTTTCACCTCTGAGCTAACTCCAACTTATCTGTTTTGATCTATCTTTTTGAGAGTGATCTTCCAAGGTACATAGGGTGTCTAATACATCCATTGGGAAGCTAAAAGGGTCCACCATATACTCTTGGAGTTCATTTGGCTGGTGTAGATCAAGGATTTTGCAACACCTCTTCATCTTCAAGCACATACCTATCCATCTCTTCACAGCTCCAACCTAGATCATGTGTCTAGAAAGAAAATAAGAAGATGCAAGCATAGGAACCAAAGATCCAATCAATCTCTCATAAAATTATGTGCAATTAGCAAATTAAATCATATCTAAGGGGCATATAACAAAATGTTACCATAATGTCACTCCACATGCATGGATAAAACCACGATCTCAAATCAAAGATGAAATGGCATAAATTGAAATTAGTACCAAAATGTCATAATACATGTTGAAACTAGATATAACGCACTCATACATGATCAATGCCCTTACTATTTAAACCAAGAGCTCACACAAAAATCTTGTGGAATTTTGCATTTCCAACAATCCCCTCCTAACCTGAAACAAGGAGAATATGCTAGGCAAGGTGTATATGTTTTGTTGGATACAAAAATATTGTAAAATGATGTTGCTAGTTGAAAACGTGGTGAAGGTATTTTTGATATATCTAGGTGGTGATGTGTGTGAACACACTAGCACCACTAGGGCATATTTTTCCCTCTTTAGGAGCTTTCTTCCCTTGGCTTGTATATATGCATATTACCCTACTCGGCTACTTATCTTTGTACATTCTAGTAGTAATACATTCAATATTGTGTGTTGTGCTCCGAGCTTCTTCTTCTTCCTTGTGCTATAGACCTCAAACTCCAACAAGTGGTATCAGAGCAAGTCACCACTTCATCTAGGGCATCGTTGATAGCCCTCCTATTAGAGTCTCATAATCACATGAAGTTTGGTGAGGATACTCAAGGTGATAAGGAGTTCAAAACAGCTTTGTTATGTGGTGCCGAAATCATGAACTGAGCTCGTTTCAGCCTTCAAACATGTTATCACAGTGCCTCTATAGGCAATTTTATCTTTGTGTGCCAAAGATATATATAGGTTTCCATTCACCATTATAAGCGCTTGAAAGTCTACTATAGGTTTAGAAAAACGCGATATTCATTCTTGTAGAATAGCTAAGGATGCTTGGGATAAACTCACCACTTTATACTAGGCAAGGAATGAGGCTCATGTTACTTACCTCTGAAAACAATTGGAGACGGAGCACATGAATGAAGGAGATTCCATGGATCGTTTTCTAAGAAAGATCAAAGCTTTCAAGGAACAATTGATTTGTGCTGATGAAGTCTTGTCTGATAGTTCGCTTGTGTAGACTGTTCTGAATGGTCTTATCGACTCATATCAGAGTTTTCCTTCTACTCTTCATTTGATGATGAAAGGAAATCCAAATGCCTTAACATTAGAAGAGTTAGTCTCTATTCTATTGCACGAAGATCAATCTAGGCAGAACATGTCCATTATGTGTGTTGCAAATCAAGCTTTATTGACTAGTCACAAGGGCAAAGCTAAATGGATCTCTTCTACTAGTAAGCAAAAAAATTGCTAATTTTGCACAATCAAAGAAGGATGACAAAGACGAGAAGAAAACAGAAAAGCAAAAATTGTTTTGCAAATATTATAAAGGAAATACTGATGTCATAAAGAGTTGTCCAAAACTGGGTGCTAAAGAGGGAAGGAAGTAAGAGGCTGGAATGGTTGTTGGAGATCACTCTACACCCAAAACAAAGTCCGCTAATCTTGTGTAGAATGAAGAATGGGGATTTACTATTGTTTGTAGCTATGACCCATCTTCACATGAGCAGTTTATGTCTATAGTAGACTGAGATGTTTGGTACTTTGATAATGGGTCAACCAAACATATTACCTCATAGTGCAATTTCTTCACTTCCCTCGAGCCTGCTCCTATAGGGAATACTATCGCATGTGCCAACAACTCCTCTTATTCTATCATGGGAGTTGGTTAGATCATTTTGACTACTACTGATGGTAGTTCTTTTACATTGTCAGATGCTTTATTTGTGTTAGGGATCAAGAACAATCTGTTATTAGTTTCAGCTTTAGCCAAGATTGAATTGGTTTTGAGATTTGTTGATGATAGATGTACAATTCATGGTGTGTCAAATGGCCATGTCATTATTGCTTCTCCCATTTTATGTCATGGGCTATATAAGGTCATTGACTATGAAAAATCTATGAATGATTTAGCATATGCAGTACATGATTCTCAGGCTATCTCAGATACAAAGCTTTTGCAAGCATGCTTTGATCATCTAAATTTTGCTAGTTTGCTACACCTATAGAAATCTAAATTGTGCCCTCTCTCCCCAAACTTGAGGCACCTGGTAAACATGTCTATGAAGGCTATATTTTGGGCAAAATGCAACATTCCTCATTCCAAAAATATGGTTTAGTTTGAGTTACTCAAAAATTGCATCTTGTTCACAGTGATGTATGTGGTCCTATGCAAACACCCTCTTTTGGAAACTACCTTTACTTCGTGACTTTCATTGATGATTTTTCTAAGCATGCATGGATATATCCATTGAAAACAAAGTCTGAAGTGTTAACATGCTTCAAATAGTTTCTGTTTTTGGTTGAAAATCTATCAGCATGTAAAATGGGCACTCTCCGTTCTGATCGAGGGGGGCGGTATATATCTTCTAGCTTTAATGCATTTTTGGTTGAATGTGGGATAAAATAGCAATGTACAATGCAGTATACACCTCAACACAATGGAGTTTCTGAAAGGAAGAACATGTCACTCATGGAAATGGTGAGGTGTATGGTCAAGAGTCAAACTTTGCCACATAGTTTTTGGCTTGAGGGTCTTATGTGTGCAACATATGTACTTAACAGGTGTCCCACTAAAGCATTGCAATCTTTCACTCCATATGAGGCTTGGCATGGTCGTAAGCCATCTCTTGCTCACTCGCATGTTTTTGGTTGTCTGGCATATGCATTAGTGCCTGAACCACAACACATGAAATTGGACTAGAAAGCATTGAAATGTATTTTGTTGGGTACAGTTTTGAAAGCAAAGGCTATCGTTTGTATCATCCATAAACTAAACACATTTTGGTTAGCCATGATGTTCTTTTTGTGGAAGATGTTATTCAACCATTACTTTCATGTACTAAGGAGACATCAGTTAGCTCTAATGACATGTATGACACTTTGCTACATCTTTTTACAAGCGGACAGTCTAGTGCTGGTGCTAATGAGGCAACTTCTCAACCTTTATATGATTCATGTGATGATGCAAATCATTCCAGTTCTTATGCATATCATTGATTTTGATGACACCTTTGCTTCTATTTGCTGAATGAGTATTGTTCATAGCATTTGTGCACTTCTAGCTCATCATGATTGGAATGTACATCAATTGGACATTAAAACTGTATTTTTGAATGATGGCTTGCAAGAAGTGCATTTTTGAATGGTGGCATTGTGGTTTGAAACAAGCACCACGTACATGGTATGAAAAGTGCCTATGTGATAACACATGGTTTTGAGAATAGTCCAACTCAGAGCACCTTATATGTTAGGTGTGCAAATGATGTGCTTCTGATCATTTTTGTCTATGTTAATGACACGTTGCTCACTAGTCCTCATGAGAAGCATATTGATGATTTTAAGGCTGATTTGCATGCCTCATTTGAGATGTCATATTTGGGCCTTTGCATCATTATTTGGGCATTCATTTCATGTTGATGGCGTAATAGCTTTGTGTCAAACCAAATGTATTGAAACATTATTGCAACATTTTGGCCGTGATGGTTGCAAACCTATTGCCACTCCTATGGAGATAGGTTTATGATTGAGTCTTCATGATGTTGGAGATGCATTTGATGCTATAATCTATTAGCAGGTTGTTGGATGCTCGATTTACTTATGCATTACCCAGCGAGATATTCAGTTTGTTGTTTTAGAGATGAGCAGGTTTATGCATCGCCTAGGTTTCAATCATTGGTAGGTGGTTAAAGTGCATCTTTTGCTACTTGAATGGTAGTCGGCTACTTGGATTGTTTTCTCCCAAGGGGGGATCACTAGTATGAGGTTTACATGCTTTTTTTTGACTCTGACTTGCCTGGTTGCTATGACACTCATGTGTCCACTAGTGGCTTTTGCTTCATGCTTGGTAGCTCATGTATATCTTCAGGGAGCAAGAAGCAACCTACTGTGGCCACTTCCACTTGTGAGGCTAAGTGTAGGAAGCTTCCACAACAATTTCTGAGTCTGTGTGGGTGAGGCGCCTTGTGGTTTAGGTGTTGATCAATCTTCTGCCACCAACATCTTCACTGATAGCTAGAGCACATTGGTAGTTGCGAGGAACCATGTGTTCCATGCTCGCACTAAGCACATTGAGGTGCACTATCATTATGTCAGGGAGAGGTTCTCTGTTGGAGATATTAGTTTGGCATATGTGCCCACACATGAGAACATTGCAAACCTTCTCACAAAGGTTCTACCTCGGGAGAAGTTTGAAGCTTTCTGCAAAGCTTTGGGCTTACTTCCTTTTGTGGATTGATTGTGCAAAGCTTGGCACTTCCTTATACATGAGCACGAGCTCCTTGTTCACCGCATCAATCCCAGGGGGATTGGTCCATCAGGTCACTCAGTCATGATAGGCCCAATAATTTATCGCACACTTTTTGTCTATAATGACAGAGCCAACATTTTGCAAA
Source organism: Ceratopteris richardii (assembly GCA_020310875.1). Taxonomy (NCBI): domain Eukaryota; kingdom Viridiplantae; phylum Streptophyta; class Polypodiopsida; order Polypodiales; family Pteridaceae; genus Ceratopteris; species Ceratopteris richardii. Next base: position 148,580,131 of record CM035435.1, read on the forward strand.
TTTTCTGAAGTGTCTAGTGCATCACAAAGATGTTGGGGAGGCCTATTCTATGTTTTAGATGCAACCTCAGAAACTTAACCTTTTTGGTCTATCGCCACAAATTGATGTGATGTATGCAAAATTCAAAAATCGATCGATGTCACCTATGCACCATGTTGAGCTAAAAAATGAAGACGAAACCTCCAACGAAGCTGAAAATAATAAAAGAACAAATGACACTCACTCTCTCTCTCTCAGACACACACACACATATATATACTAGCAAATGAGGGAAATGGAAGAAAGGTGACTATATATGGAAAAAAATCAAAATTTTTGGTGAAGATGATGAAATGTGGCTATGGTGGAAGAAGGTAGGGAGAGTGAAGATGAGGTAAAAAACAATGAAAATAGTAAAATTATTTCCATTTTTGGACTAATGGACAATACTGCAAAAATCACTAGAAGCGGTACCTCTCCTTGAACACTCTCACACTCTAAATTGACAACTTGATCTGAATAAATCATAGTTTTCGTGTAAGAATAATACACATAATCTCTTGAGATACCTGATTTTAAGTATTTGGGAGATTTAAAATAGAACACAAATTACAATTTTTCAAATTGATCTATTTTTTTGTGTGAGCCCCACCTTGCAAGCTCGAAACAAAGGTTGAGATGGCTCCAAAATTGAAATCTCAGATAATTTGTGAAGCGCACATTTACACACCTCACATACTCTCCATTCTCGATGTTCTCCATAAGCCCTCTATAGCCACATTGGCTCTGCTACCATGCCAAGAGAAAGGAGATAAGGAAGAGAGCTCTGAGACACTCTCACACACCAAGAAATGAGCACACACAGATTTAGGCAAGGAAGAATGATCTTCTTCTACTCTTTCTATTACATAAAGAGAATATACAAGAATGAACTAATAAAAAAATGCAACCAATACAATATATAAACATCCCTACATAAAGAAAAACCTAATGTCTATGAATAAGTGAGCTTGAAAGAAACAAATGTGTCATCACTCTTGATAGATAAATCTGATGAAGCTCACCAAAGTATCCCTGACATGTATCGATGTAACCACTATACATGTTAGAGAAATCAAAAGTGGTAGGTATCATCCTCGATCATTACATGTTGAGCTTGTTATGCTGATAGCCAGAACCCGATGCTAATGAGACTTTTCAACGATGATGTGAATGCTTTTTGTGCATAATGATAGTAATGGTATTGCTTATAAGTCTAGAATAAACTACTTAATGATTGCTTTCAATGTCGTTTCTGGGCCCCCTTATCAACCAAGGATGTCTAGAGCTTGCTAATTGACAAATATTTTGTCTGTTCAGAATTTTGACGGGCTTTGATGTTTCCTTGGGTTAGAGGTGGAATCAGTTCTAGAAAAACTAGATAATAAGTTTGCTTACTGGAAGGTCATGGGACAGAACCTTACGGGGCATGTTATGGTGATCAACTCCTTCCTGCTTTCGTTGTTTATCTACTTTTTGGCATGTTGGACATCGAAAGACAAAGAGCTAGCAAAATTGGAAAGTACTTGTATAAGTTTCCTATGAACAGGAGATCCCAACACGAGAGGTATGCCCAACATAAAATGGGCTATTCTTGCACACCATAAAGACGCAAGTGTTTTGGCATTCTAGACATTGTGGGGATGACATAAAATGGGCTATTCTTGCACACCATAAAGACGCAAGTGTTTTGGCATTCTAGACATTGTGGGGATGGCATATAAGATGGCTACCAAATGGATGATCAAAGCATGGTGCAACTTAGAAGCTTCACGGACTGAATTGATTCTCAGAAAAACATTTTCTCTTACACTTGTGGGACTTCCTAGATAAAAAGGACATGACATTCTCACCTTGATTTTTTTTGCTTTTTTGGTGACTTCCAAAGGATCCGACTTGATCTGCTCCTTTTGGAAAATTTGGAACAAAATGGAGCCATACATCAAAGTCAATGAGGACTAGAAATGGGCACTAGGGATTAGCCAAAATGATTCTACCTATTTTCCCATAGGGGGAATCAAAGAAATTGACTCAGATGATCTTCAAAGGGCAAAAAAGCGTTGGAATAAAGGGTTTCATACATGAAAATATATTTAGCATCAAGAGAGAAAACATTGGTTTAGATTCGAGGGCAAAGACCTAGCAAGGAGAGTGGAGTATGAAGATCGGTGCCTACTAAGGCATAGAATGAGTTCTTGGGACAACTTTGAGACTCACCTCGTGATCGAAACATTAAGATGGATCAATGAACACAAATTCGACAAGGCAATGAGTTTACAAAAAGCACTTAGACGTACACATCAAGAGATTGTGTCGCAACTGGTCAAGCAGCGGATGGAAATTCAAGTTCACTGACTTGTGGCACCCCCTTATTGAGCACAAAAAGGTAGTTCTAATGTGGACGTTCTCCACCGGGGAGTTTGGATCAATTTCAAAGATAAAAATAAATTGAGAGGCCCTCTCGTGGTCCAAGCAATGAGGGCTGCTAAGGGTAAAGAGGACATTGTTTGTCTTTTATTTTCATGCCCCAAGAGCCACTCAATTCGGCAAGCTCCTACCAAGTTTTTGAAATTTTAGAGTGAAATCAACTCAAAGCAAGTTTTACTAGGTGAAGCCTTTGGTTGCTCCGGGATAGACCATCTAGTCTATCATGACACATGCCCCCATGCTAAACCCATCTATCACGATAGACCATTGGTCTATCATGATAGACCCCTCATGGAGTAAGCCACTCTATAGTGATAGACACTCTCTATCGTGATAGACCGGCCCATCGAGATAGACTGTCTACATGGGTAAAATTAGGTTTTTGATTTTGCGATTAAATTTTCCCTATTTTTGAAGTTTTCTTGATGATTTGAGGGTCTATAAAGCTTGTAGAGCAAGTGGTTGTGAGTACCACAAGGGTCATGCCAAAGAAGTAGTGCTTGGGAGAGTTCCTAGGTAGTTTAGATCATACAAAATTCTTGCATTGAGGTTGGAAATTCATTAAAACTCCTCTTTCAATTCTAGCATAGGCTATGAAGTAGCGCTAGTACTTATGCATAGGGTAACACTACGAACATACATCCTAGACACATAACGAACTCAAGTGCAAGGTCTTTAGTCATTTTGAACGTGATAACACTAAGGGAAAGAATTTAAAGCAATGAGTCAAGACTCGGTGAAACAACGCAAGATATTCTAGATGATTATACCTTGATACAAGACCTACACTAAAGGAAATTATAAAAGAACAAGTGATTGATACACCAAAGAACATTGCAACATGTGTGCACTCTAAAACAATTGGGACAAAAAGGGGATCAAATTCATGAACCTTAGGTGATGAAGACACATAGGAAAGGTTGATCGACAAAGCCTCATAGTTGATTGGATCTTGTATATGTGTGTACACAGAGATAGTACAAAAATAAAATTGTGTACCGTTAGTGTGCATGTGAAAGGCCAAATGGCCACTAGACACTTCTTTGTATTTGTTCTTTAATAAAAGATATAGTGGCCTGGTCAGTCACAGATTGTAAGTTTGACCACATTTGTAAGACCTAAGAAGTCTATCTTCTTGCTCATTGTGTACTATGTTTTTTGCATATTCTGCAGTCTCTGTGTGGAGTACCGTGTGTGGCCTTAGGAGGTTCATTTTCTACTCTGAGGATATCGTTGTGGACCTCTTGATAAGGAGAGCGCACAAAGGTTCTACCTCGGGAGAAGTTTGAAGCTTTCTGCAAAGCTTTGGGCTTACTTCCTTTTGTGGATTGATTCTGCAAAGCTTGGCACTTCCTTATACATGAGCACGAGCTCCTTGTTCACCGCATCAATCCCAGGGGGATTGGTTCATATATTTAGGTAGTGATGTGTGTCAACACACTACGATCGTCGGGGCACTTTTTTCCCTCTTTATGATGTTTTTTCCCTCGGCTTGTATATAGGACTATTACTCTAATGGACTACTCATCTTTGTACATTCTAGTAGTAATACATTCAGTATCGTGTGTTGTGCTTTGAGCTTCTTCTTCTTCTTCCTTCTATTGCTTGCATGCTTCTGCAGACCTCAAACTCCAACATGTACGTGTAAAGATCATGACCACTTTCCATAAGAATACATAAGACTGTTGACATGAAGAGCACTCCATACTATAGAAAAAAAGAAGCCCTAAAATTTTTAACATATGCTCTTGTGATTAAAATACTCACCAATGAGTTCTTCAAATCCTTCAAGTTGGTGGTCGCCACCCCTCTTCGTCTGGTTTTCCAAGAGGCGCTCAAGTTTGGCGCACTTCCTTCTTGTCTCAACAATGGTATTATCAAGTTAATACACAAAAAAGGGGAAAAGAACAGATCATGACCACTTTCCATAAGAATACATAAGACTCTTGACATGAAGAGCACTCCATACTATAGAAAAAAAGAAGCCCTAAAATTTTTAACATATGCTCTTGTGATTAAAATACTCACATGGAAGGATATCGTTATGGCAACCAAAGAAAAACATATAGACAAACTTAGATGCGCTTTCTTGAATGTCAATGTTGATCGCGCCTCTCTAATAAAAATCATATGTCCCTATCTATACACATCCACAAATGAAAAGAAATATATAGAAATGACGACATGGTTGCAGGAATATTTTATGGATGAAGATACATCCACTCCATCTATTTCACCCTATATACTTGCTTTTCAAATCTTAAAAAATCTCATATAAGAACTGAATATGACCTACTTAAAATATCTATAAAATGTAGGATTGCTTCTCCAATCAAATTGGACTGACATGCCCCCTCGCACAGGTTAGTTCCTTTGGCTCATGTATCTAAAAAGCTTTTGGAAACTGCCTATTTTAGGGACCTGTTGTTACCTGCTAAATAATGAACTGAGCTTAACTTATGTTTGACATATTGCCCTTATCCTTTTATATCTTTCACTATTATCAACATGCCCTATGTGCAGTATTTCCACCTACTCTGATACCGATTCTTGGTTTTGAAGCCCAAAAACTAAATGGAGATAAAAATGTTATAGCGACATGAGAGAGAATAGGCAAAAATATCAAGAGATGGAGCAAAGCTTCACATATATTCAATAGACTCCAAGATATGAAGTAGATGGATGTACAAAGAAACATAAAGATTGCATATGAATGCATTAAGCTACAACATACTTCATAGCTTCACAATCGCCATGAAGTGTAGATTATCTTAACCAAGTATAAATAAGCTTATTTCAGATTATTTTTCTTATTCTAGGAATATATTCCATTTTACTTCAAAAATCATTTGAATGACTTATTATTGGAAGTAAACCATTTTCTCTAAGTCCTTCAAAAGGCAAATTATTTTAAAAGGACGTTCGACTATAGAGATATGCTCTTTTGGTTAAGCTTGAATTAATTAAAAATACAAGTGAAGGTGGATATAGCACCCATGGGATCCCTATATCTCCCAAAAGCAGAGTGAAATGCATGGCACAATTAAGATACATCACCAAAATCAAAAGCTCGGTAATGAAGAATTGGGGAAGGGAAAATAGCAAGGCAAGAGAGAGGCACTAGTTTCAAGGGGCTCGAAGGCTGATTAATGTATCATACTTGCCCAAGGCACAATGTTTTTTATCTCTATAATAATGCAGATGGGTGTTCATAAGCACCAGTAGGGGCAAGGGGTGATCTAGCTTTTTAAGGCCCAAAATGAATATAGAGACGAAAATAAAATAGATACATGACAGACAATAGACAAGAATAGATATATGAAGGAACAAAGCTCTATTAAATACATTCCAAAATACATGAATTTTACAAAAACGCATAAAGATTGCAAATATAAACTTCAATCCGTAAATATCTTCATAACTTCACAATCTCCATTAAGTGTAGATGATCGCCTCCAAGTATAAACAAGCTCAAGCTGAGGACTTCGAACAAAACTCATGAACCATAGTTGTTGCTCATCCTTTAAAGTAATTGAAATCCTAGCTCCACTCCTCCACAAGGTTGAAGAAGATCTCCATTGAGTCTAGCTCATGTCTAGCTCTCAAAATTGAGCAATCGGGAGGTTCCATAGGACTTTCTTTATATAGTACAGTACAGGACTTTCTTTATATAGTACAGTATAGTATAGGATCTCCTCCAAAAAATAATTCAAGAATGAAAGACACTTGAGCCTATTTGAAATGTGATTTGAAGGCGCTATTCACGTGTTTTTTTAGGAAGCGTTTAGCATTCGGTCGAGTGCTTCTTTTATGGCTTTTGAGGTGAAAAGCATATATGAAAAGGAAATGCACATGTGAAAAGAAACATTCAGGGTTTTGATTTTGAACCTTAAAACATAGGCAAATTTATAATGTGATATATAATTAGATAGCTCTTGTGATGTACTTCTTAAAAAAGAAATAAAATATTTGGATCAAATTTGATCATTTTTTACCTTGGTTTGACCATGGTTCTTTGTCTAAACTCAACCAAAACTAAAATAATAATTGCACTCTTGTGGAATTTCGCATTTCCAACAATCCCCTCCTAGCTTGGCACAAGGAGAATATGCCTGACAAAGTTTATATGCGCCGCTGGATAAAAAATGTTATAAAATGATGTTGCTAGTTGAAAGTGTGGTGAAGATATGTGTAAAGATCCTGCCCAATTTCCATAACAATTCATAAGAGTGTTGACATGAGGAGCACTCCATACTATAGAAAAAGAGAACTACTAAAATTTTCCCATATGCTCTTGTGACATAAGAGTGTTGACATGAGGAGCACTCCATACTATAGAAAAAGAGAACTACTAAAATTTTCCCATATGCTCTTGTGATCCAAATACTCACATGGAAGGATAGAATAATGGAAACCAAAGAAAAACATGTCGACAAACTTAGACGCACTTTCTTGAATATCAAAGTTGATCAGGCCTCTCTAATAAAAATCATATGTCTCTATGCACATCCAAAAATGAAAAAATATATATAGACAAGCTCATATGGTTGCATGAATAATTTATGAATGAAGGTACTTCAACATCCGCTCCATCTATTTCATCCTATCTATTGGTACTTGCTTCTGCAATGTGTTGATAACCTTGCAAAATCTTCAAAAATCTCATACAAAAACTGAATACGAGCTGCTTTAAATATCTATAAAATTTAGAATTGCTTGTGCAATCAATTTGGTGGCACGTAAGAGATATCCACCGTTTAGACATCACTGTATTTATCTCTTCGAAAACAACAAGCTGAAACCCAAATGGGTCCCACATGAGGGTGATGATAGATTTATCCGCCTCATTTGTAATGCCCTCTAGCTTTCCTTACTCTTCCCCTGCATTGTGGGATTTGGGGGGTCCCATGGGCACTAGTCCCTTTCACTTGTAACTTTTCTTTATTTTAATTAAAGTCCGGGAGAATAGGCTAAGGCCGAACTTCCTTTTATTAAAAAAAAAAATTGGTGGCACACTCTTCGACTTTTTATTGAAAACGTGAGAGGAGAGGAATGCGAAGCGAAGGAGAGAGAGAACGCGATTCTTTGACATGGTTAATCGTCATGTATATGTGCTGACGCACCGCCAATTCATGTGACCGAAGCCATTAAAGCACTTCTTACTTCCCATTAAAGCACTACATACTTACTTTACAAGTTTTGTTAGCTTTGACGTTCTCACATTAAAAATGGTAACTTATTGTACACAACCATTTGACTTCTCCTTTCCTAGAGGAGAGTGATAAATTAGTCCTTTTTATTTGTCAACTAAAGTCGTCTTTGATCAAATTAATAAGATTGGACATCACATATTTGATAGCTGCTTATTTCAGATTATTTATCTTATTCTAGGAATATATTTCATATTACTTCAAAAATCATTTGAATGAGTTATTTTTGGAAGTAAAGCATTGTTTTGGCAAAAGCCAGATTTCTTCTAAGTCTTTAAAAAGGCAAATTATTTTAAAAGCATGCTCGATCCTAGAGATCTACTCTTTTGGTTAAGCTTGAATTAATTAAAAATACAAGTGAAGGTCGATATAGCACCCATGGGACCCTTATATCCCATGAAAGTAGAGTCACATGCATGGCACACTTAGGATACATCACCAAAATCGAAAGATCACTAAGGAAGAATTGGGGAAGGGGCAACAATAAGGCAAGAGAGAGTTCGTAGTTTCAATGGGCTCAAAGGCTGAATCATGTATCATCCTTCCCAAAGGCACAACTTGTTTCATCTCTATAATAATGTAGAGGGGTGTTCATAAGCACCAATGGGGGTGGGGGGTGATCTATGCTTTTGAGGCCTAAAATTAATATAGAGACAAAAATGAAATAGATACGTGAGAGACAATAAACAAGATAATAGATAGATGAAGGAGCAAAGATCACATATATTCAGTACATTCCAAAATATGAAGCACATGAATGTGACACAAAAGCATAGAGATTGCAAATATGAACTTCAATCCATTATATATATTCATAACTTCCGAATCTCCATTAAGTGTAGATGATCTCCAATAAAATACATAAGACTATTGACATGAAGAGCACTCCATACTATAGAAAAAGAGATTGCATATAAATGCATTAAGCTATAGCATATCTTCATAAATTTACAATCACCATGAACTGTAGATAATCTTCTCCAAGTATAAATAAGTTCGAAGCTCATAAACTTTAATTGTTGCTCATCCTTTGAAGTAGTTGTAATCCAAGCTCCACTTCTCCACATAGTTGAAGAAGACCTCCACTAAGTCTAGCTCAGGTTTAGCACTCAAATTTGAGTGAGTTTTCCGTCGTTGTTTTTTGAACCCCAAACTATGCAAAAGGTTTCGCAACCTTCTCGAAAAGTCGTGTATGCTCCAAACAACCTTAAAAAACAAAGTTTCATTCAACAAAGAGCTATACGTATTCAAATGTCTGCATATATATGTCTCTCTCTCTCTCTCTCTATATATATATATATATATATATATATATATATATATATATATATATATATATATATATATATATATATATATATATATATATATATATTTGAATCAATTGCAAAAGAATGATTTGAAGGTGTCATTTCAAAGAAAATGTTTATAGGTTCTTTTTTTCTAAGAAAATAGAAAAATAAAAGAAAAATCAAGTAGCCCATATAGTGAAGCTCCGAATTTGACACTTCCATTCCAACATCCACTCCGCAAGATGACAGCTGGAGGAAAGGGAGAGTGGGAAGAAGTTGGCAAACTCAGTCTCAACAAGGTGGCACCCTCTTTGACTTTTCATTGCAGACATGAGAGGAGAGGAATGCTTTGACATGGTCAATGGTCATGTATATGTGCTAACGCTCCGCCCATGCATGTGACCTATAAGCACTTCTTGCCAATTAAAGCACTACTTACTTCCCATTAAAGCACTACTTACTTTACAAATTTTATTAGCTTTGACGTTCACATTAAAAATTGTAACTTGTTCTACACGACCATTTGACTTCTCCTTTCTTAAAGAAGACTGATAAATTAGTCGCTTTTTATTTGTGAACTATTGTCATCTTTGATAGATTGGACATCAAAACTTTGATAGCTGCTTATTTTAAATTATTTTTGTAGGAATATATTCTATATTACTTCAAAAATCATTTGAATGACTTTTTTTTGGAAGTAAACCATAGTTTTGCCAAAAGATAAACTTTTTCTAAGTCTTTGAAAAGTTAAATTATTTTAAAAGGATGTCCGATCATAGAGATCTACTCTTTTTTTTTTTTAGCTTGAGTTAATTAAAAATACAAGTGAAGGTGGGGATACCAGCCATGGGACCCCTATATCCCACAAAAACAAAGTCACATGCATGGCACAATTAGGATACATTGCCAAAATCGGGAGCTCACTAAGGAAGAATTGGGGAAGGTACAACCATAAGGCAAGAGAGTCACTAGGTTCAATAGGCTCGAAGGCTGAATCATGTATCATACTTCCCAAAGGCACAACTTGTTTCATGTCTATAATAATGTAGAGGCTTGTTCGTAAGCACCAACGGGGAGGGGGTGGTGTTGGTTTTTGAGGCCCAAAATTAATATAAAAACAAAAATGAAATACATACATGAGAGACAATCACCAAGACAATAGACAAAGGAAGGAGCAAAGGTGACATATATATCCAATACATTCCAAAATATGAAGTACATGAATGTTAAAAAAAAACATAAAGATTGCACATATAAACGCCAATCTGTAATATTGTTCATATATTTAGGTAGTGATGTGTGTGAACACTCTAGGACTGCCGGGGCACTTCTTTCCCTCTTTCGGAGTTTTTTTCCCCCTAGCTTGTATATACGCCTATTGCCCTAATGGGCTACTTATCTTTGCACATTCTCTAGTAATACATTCAGTATTGTGTGTTGTGCTCCAAGCTTCTTCTTCCTCCTTGTGTTGTTCATGTGTTTCCGAAGACATCTAACTCCAACAATTGGTATCAGAGCAGGTCGCCGTTTCATCTAGGGCATCGTCGACACCTCTCTGGTTGCAGTCTCAGATTCGCACCAAATTTGAGAGCATACTTAATGTGTTTCAGAGATCAAAACAGCTTCGTTCTATGGTGCCGAAATCGCGATCTGAGCTCGTTTCGACCTCCGAAGGCACTATCACAGCGCTTGTGCAGGCTATTTCATCTTTTTGTGCCAAAGGTATATACCAGTTTTTGTTTGCCAGTATAAGCGTTTCAACGTCTGCTATAGGTCTATCAGAAATTCATATGAGAAGTTCTGTTCAACTTTTTGGGATACACTCAGTTTTCCGCATCAAGGTATTTTAGTCACTGGCCATGGCTGAAAGCAATGATGTATTCTGTATGCTGGGTGTTGAGGATAAGTTGGATGGTACCAACTACCCGTTCTGGGCTTATATGATGCGACATGTGTTGATTGCAAAAGGACTGGGGAGCATAGTGCAGGGTGTCAAAAAATGTCTTATCACACCTGCAACTGTTACAACTGTAGGTACTGACGCTGATGCAGAAGGTATCGAAGATGATGATATTTTGCATCTTCCTATTCGTGCTGCGGTTTTTGCTCCACCTACTGCAGAGCAGATTCGCTAGGATGGTAGAGATGCCCAGGCACATGCATTGATAGCTTCCTCTGTCAAACGTGTCATTATTCCTCACATTCGCTCTTGCAGAACGGCTAAGGATGCTTGGGATACACTTACCACATTGTACCAAGCTAGGAATGAGGCTCGTGTTGCTTACCTCCGAAAAGAGTTGGAGAGTGAGCATATGAATGAAGGTGATTCTATGGACAATTTCCTAACGAAGATCAAAGACTTGAAGGAATAGTTGATTTCTGCTGATGAGGTTATACCAGATAGCTCATTTGTGCACACCGTTCTGAATGGTCTTCCTGATTCATATCAGAGTTTTGCATGAAACGCAATCCAAATGCCTTATCATGTGAGAAGTTAGTCTCTGTTTTGTTGCAGGAAGATCAGTCCAGGCAGAACATGTCCATTATGCGAGTTGCAGATCAAGCTTTCCTGGCTAGTCAGAAGGGCAAAGGAAAATGGAGCTCTTCAATTAGTAAGCAGAAATCTGCTAATTCTACATATTTGAAGAAGAAAGATAAAGATGAGAAGAAAACAGAAAAGCAAAAGTTGTTTTGTAAGTATTGTAAAGGGAATGATCATATCATAAAGAAGTGTCCAAAACTGGCTGCTAAAGAGGCAAAGAAGAAAGAGGTTGGAATGGTTGTTGTAGAGGCCTCTACACCAAAAACAGATTCTGCTAATCTTGTGCAGGAAGAAGAATGGGCGTTTACTATTGTTTGTAGTTTTTACCCATCTTCTCATGAGCAGTGCATGTCTGGAGTAGACTCAGATGTTTGGTATTTTGATAGTGGGGCAACCAAACATATCACCTTGCAGCACAGTTTCTTCTCTTCACTCGAGCCTGCCCCTACAGGGAATACTATTACATGCGCCAATCTAATAAATTCCTTTTGATGCCCATCAAGGAGCTTCGACGAACACACAGAGTTTCGCGTTCAATCTTCCACCCAGCCGCGTTCGAGCTTCTTCTGTATCTCATAGAGAGACTCTCAATATCTATTCTACCAAGTGGTATAAATACCCATGTGATGCCATGTGGCATGTATGCCACCTCACCCAAAAGGGTATGCATCCTATAACATGACATTTCCTTCCCCTTGAAAGCATTTTCGTCCTCGAAAATGTAAATGAAATGTCCGCAATGGTAGAAGAAAGTGCTCGGACTCCCCTGAACCCCATGCACTCTATGTACATGGTCATCTCTGTGTGTTGTTTCCCTATATCCTTCCCCTTAAGAAGTCTCATATGAGATCATCTCAACGACGGGAAACCGTCTGAGTGGTGCCTACTATCTCCCATGTACACTCAACTTCCATACTACCACTCCCATGACATACTACATCATCCAAATGACCTAAGTCCATATGATGTATCGTCTATGGAGTAATAATATGAAAAGCAAGTGCAAAGTGCCAAACTTATAAGCTTGACCGTATCATAATGGAGATAATAAACCATAGAATCTTCTGAAGTATAGAACAGAGTCCCATAAAAAGTGACTTCAAACCATCTAGGAGTACATGATAGATTGCCCTCATACCACTCTAGGTCTTAGTAACCTTGAGTGTAATCACAAGTAGTAGTTTTGTCTAAACTACCTTGTGAACTATGCAATTCCATCATCTAGCTCATATATAAGAATTTCTTGGTAGTAAAAGGCAATCTCTACATTTCACCAACCAAGAAATCTGTGGTTTGTCATCCTTTACCATTGGACTAGGTTCTATTGGAAGAGCATCTATTGGCACTAGTGCAAACTCTAAAATATTGTCTTCCCTTATAGTTTGCGATTTGAATGCAAAAAACATTCCGTTTTGAGATTCAGATAATCCCTAAGTACCCATCCTCTTAACTGATGTTTACTCATCATACTCATGATGTAACACCAACTAAGAGTTTGGTACCCTAATAGGTTAGATATATCTGTATCTCCTATAAACCCTAAAGAGAAGAGTCATAACTCTACTCCCAGTCTAACTAATGTCAATAACTAGATCATCTCATCTAGTTAAAGACCATCACTGGAGTAACATAATGGCTCCTCTCTAGAGTATCCATGTGAGATTCAATCTAACCATTATAATTAACTGATCTCCCTCTTGTCTTTGATAGAAGAGTGCCACTTCTATCTAGACAACCAGAATGAGAAAGTGAAACTCTCTCCATGTCTCTCTCTGTAATCTCCTCTAAGGAAAAGAGCTCTGTTAGTGGAATCTATTCCACTTTCCCTTTCCTTTTGGAAGAGACTCCTTTGAATCCATTTGCTCTACTCATCCATAAATGAGAACACATATATAAGTTCTCTATACTTTTTCCTCCCCAAAATAGTGGAGAACCACACTCCCATGTGAAGGAAAATTACGTTGAAAAGTAGAGGAAATGAATTTCTTCTCTAAAATATAGACTAAGAGATATTTCCCAAATACCTCTTCTGTGTAAAGGAAAACATACTCTATTCTTCTCCTATGAAGAAATATGGTTTTCCTTTCCTTCTTTCTCTCTGAAAGAGCAGGAGCTAAAGTGAGACCACTGAGCTATCATGAGATCTCTCCTTGATCTCTAAGCTAATTCCCACTTTCTCCTTTCCTTAAAAGAGAAACTCATGAATTTATTTAGTCCTCTGTTCCATACTAATGGATAATCCTTCATTACACATATTCCTATGAAGATGGAGAACAGATCTCCCGTAACCAATGAAGGTGTATGTAGTGAAGAGTGGAGAAAATAAATCCTTAATAAGGGTCAACGCCCTCTACTAAAATGGTCAACAATGATATGACATGATACCGTAAACACATGTGCATCCATACTATAAAGCTATGTCTGCCAACCATTCTCTATTCATGGATCTATACGATCCCATCAACTAATGGAATTATCCTTCCTGAAAGCACAACATGAGTATGTGATATCCATGGTGATAAAATCACCTACCACATTCTCTACTAGAAGAATAAATCTTCCCATACTGTGAAAGATAACTCCCAATCCTAGTAGGAGATGTCTACTAAGATATCTCCTCTGATCTAGTGAGACATGACGCCATGAATGATGAGTCCTTTTCTCCCTGGCCATAGAAGAAGAGTGCTCAATGGGAAGTCGTTTCCACCGTCCCATACCAGTGGAACCTTCTTCCAATCCATGGTTTCATACCTACACTAAACCAAATATATATTCCATATATATCTAATGGAATATATAGGTGGAATCTAATGAATCCCATGTCCTCAACTCATATCGGTGGACTCAAATGAGTCCCATGTCCTCAAACTAGTTAGTTTGGTTCTAGTCAATGTATGACAATGGATATCCCTTTCTGTTCCAAACCAACTTGTTCCTAGGTACAAAGACTGAGTCTAAGTACCTCTCTGTAGATCCCGATATACATATATATGTATTGGGTACCCCAACTGTTCCTAACTAAGGGATCTATGCTCTATACCATAGAGCTAGTGCCATACCTGTGGCCTTCCTAACCATCACTTGAATCACATACGCACCCGTCGATGCTACTCATGAAACCCATCTCTGTGATCCCATCTTATTGGTTTCCTTAGTAGTGTAGCAGAAATGCTTCACTACTAGCTCAAGTGATGTGCAAGAGTGAAACTAGTCACTCTTTGGGTATTTTTAATAATACCACAAAGTCTCCTATACATCACGTGAGACTCTTGTGAAGATAAATAATTCTTCACTAACTTGGAGATTATAAAAAATGCATCTCCCGTGCCTGAATGCAACTTCCTGAACCTATAGGATTGCTTGTGCACATTACTAATGGTGAAGGTGTAGCTCCTTCCGTTAGCAATCCTATGGTCTAAATCCATAAGGATTATGTGTAGGGATCCTGTTACTACTGAAGTTGCCTTATATATACTACTACGATGGTTATAAGTCCATCAAATACATGCTTATAAGCATGCCTAAAACTTATTGATGTTTGCAGAAAGGCATGTTACTATGCCATAACATTCTTACCTAGAAGCAAGTGCGTATATAACGCCATGAGAGGGGAAAATTTTCGACAGCATTTCCCCAGGAAATGGAATCCCAAAAAATTTACCATGAGCTTAGTGGCACACAGGCCACCCAAAAACATAGGGCTTGACAGGCCCATGGCATGCACGCCATAAACTTATATATGGACTCCATAACCTGCAAAAACATAAAAGTAATTGCTAGCAACCATTCTCTGTGTTGCATAGCCATATGGTTTCTGCAATCCTCTTTCCTGCAAACAATCAAAAAGTACTTCTTGCCTGTTGATCCATACTTTAAGAATTTAAATAATGATCAACAATTTGATGTATGCAATCCAATCTATGCATGTACATACAGAACATGCCATGATATAAAGTAAAATGCCTGAAGCATAAAATATACATCCCTGACTAGTCTGATTTTGGAATTGCATGCATCCAATTGGTCTCGACAAGCTTCGAGACCTCTGAACCTTCCTCCTCAGGTCCTAAAATACACTTTGAAGTGTCCGAAAATATCGGAGCATTCCTCAAAACATAAAGCATGGTCAGGTGATTACAAAAATAATGCAAATTTAGCTTAAAAATGCATTAGTAATCCTTCTTTAGACCTGCAAAAACCATTTTAGGACCTGCAAATTTTCATAAACTGAAATATAAAGCATGTGCAAATAGGTCTAAGTGAAATTACTCAAATCGCCTTCCCGGTTTGAAAAATATGGCTCCCGGAAGGTAGTCGCCAAAAACTGTTCAGACTTTGCAGACCTGTTCAGACCTGCAAAAATTTTTACTTTCCAAAATTTTTTCTCATAAACTGAAAGTAGACCTTGTGCTCTTCGAAACGAACCGTAGCACGTCCAGTTTGGAATTTCCTAGCTCAAGATATGGCCATTCCAAGTGGGACATGCCAACCTAGTGGACTGTTGGAGGGGCTGGAAAAAGTATGAAAATGTGATTTTTGGGGTGTCCAAAAGCATTCTTCCATCATGCAAATCCTAAAATTCTCTCCATAATCTCAGAGAGTGGCATATGAAGATGCTTAGGCCTAGTTTCACCTTTCCAAATCCTCCCTTCGTGCATGCTAATTCACTCCCCAAAAGAGGCCTAAATCAAGATTTCTACTCTTATACAAAAACTTGAATGGGAGCTCTTAGCAAGCTTTTAATCCACTCTAAGTGTGGATTTCTCTTGGATTATGCACAATAATCCATGGGAAGCCTCTAAGTGATCTTTTTCTTACTCCAAGAAGTGGAGTTTGGCAAAAGATTAATTTCTGAATTTTTCCAAAAAGTGTGGGAAGGGGGTCTTTGAGGAAGTAAAATTCCTCATTAACTTATCATTTTAATGAATCTAATGATTCGCCTAAGACTTCCATACACCATACTCTCAGTATATATACTTTTTCCCATCCATCCATAGCTATCGCACCTCTTTTTCCCTCTTCCAAAATGGGAATTTCTTAGTTTCAGGTGCTGAAATTTTTGTCAAACTGTGATGGAAGGGGGTTTTGTGGAGCTTCAAACTCCCATCAAACTGAGGTATCTTATGGATTTCTTGATTGTATATGGAAGTCAATACACTAGACTCTAAGTGTGCATGGTTTTTTCCATAAATCTATGAAAAATACCTTCTCTTTTCCCCTTCCCAAAATGGCTACTAGTCAAAAACAGCCCCTGAAATTTATGTGGAAACCATGAATAGGGCTACTTTAGGGATAGCCTGAACTTGGCCTTCTTGTATTTGGAGGGAATCCTTGATCCTAAATGAGAATATATATACCTCATACTCTCCGTACATGTGATTTCCCTCCCGGATCTTGGCCTCCTAACAATTCATGGTGCTTTTCGAAAATACAAACCTTTCAAAATTGAAATAATAATACCTGTGATTAACATGAAGCTCCATGCCCATTAAATTTGGAATCAAGACCTTGGACAAGTCCTGGAGTATATGCTCTTCATATGCAGCAAGTGCATCCCATCTCTCTCTCTTGTTTGTTCTCGATCTTCATTTGAAGACGCCTTCCGAGAACATTCTTCATCTAGTCCTCCAAACTATACATAGTCTGACGGACATCGAAGGTTGAGGATGAGCTTTTCCATACTTCACGGGCATCTGTGACTAAGGTAGTATGAACGGCTGTGGCCTTATGGATAGACGGACGCGCTTCAACACAGAGGTTCTGTGTTCGATCACCCGCGGGCTTAGTAGCGCTGAACACATGATAGAAGCATCCCAAGGTGATGGTGCCTTGGTTAAGCCATGCGCCTCTTATCCATGTGGCGTGGGTTCGAATCCCACCTTCTGCACGCGCAGAAACGTTGGGGAACACCGCTCTGATACCAATCTAATAAATTCCTTTTGATGCCCATCAAGGAGCTTCGACGAACACACAGAGTTTCGCGTTGAATCTTCCACCCAGCCGCGTTCGAGCTTCTTCTGTATCTCATAGAGAGACTCTCAATATCTATTCTACCAAGTGGTATAAATACCCATGTGATGCCATGTGGCATGTATGCCACCTCACCCAAAAGGGTGTGCATCCTATAACATGACAGCCAACAACTCCTCTTATCCTGTTATGCGAGTTGGTAAGATCATTTTGGCTACTGTTGATGGTAGTTCTTTCACTTTGTCAGATGCTTTATTTGTGCCAGGGATCAAGAAGAACCTCTGATCAGTTTCTGTATTAGCCAAGATTGGGTTGCTTGTGAAATTTCTTGATGACTGGTGTACAGTTCATGATCTGTCAAATGGCGATGTGATTATTGCTTCTGGCATTTTATGTCGTGGGCTGTATAAGCACATAGACCATGAAAGATCTGTAAATGATTTGGCATGTGCAGTAAATGATTCTCAGGCTATGTCAGATGCAAAGCTTTGACATGCACGCTTTGGTCATTTGAATTTGGCTAGTTTGTTATGCCTACAGAAATCTAAAATGGTGTCCTCTTTGCCCAAACTTGAGGCACCTGGAAAACATGTTTGTAGAGGCCTCTACACCAATGAGGCAACTTCTTAGCCTCTGCAAGTTTCATGTGATGATGCAGATAATTCCATTTCTGATGCAAATGTACATGATGCACTTATTGATGAGAGAGTTGATATTGAGCAGGCAAGAACTATGCCAAAATGGCTAGTGCAGACATTGCATGACAGCAAAGTAGATGCACCTCTGTCATATCGTACTCAATCAGGCCCTCATAGTTCCTCTTTTGCATCAGATTGCTATGTTATGGTTGCATCTAGTCTCTTTGATGCAAATGAGCCTGTTTCCTTTGATGAAGCACAAAATTCAGAAAATTGGATGGCTACTATGCAATCTGAATATGATCCAATAATGAAGAATGGTACTTGGCCTTTATGTGACTTGCCTCCTGGCAAGAAGGCTATTGGCACTAAGTGGGTATACAAGATGAAGCATAAACCTGATGGTACAGTTGACAGGTATAAGGCTAGGCTTGTTGCAAAGGGATATGCGTAGGAAAGAGGCCTTGATTTTGATGAGACGTTTGCACCTACATGCCGTATGACTACTGTTCGGAGCATTTGTGCACTTTCAGCCCATCATGGTTGGAATGTACATCAGCTGGACATTAAAACAACATTTCTGAATGGTGACTTGCATGAAGAAGTGTATGGTTCTCAGCCCCGTGGCTTTGTGTAGAAAGGGCATGAAAACCAGATGTGCAGTTTAAAGAAGGCATTATATGGTTTAAAGCAAGCACCTTGTGCTTGGTATGAGAAGATACATGCCTATCTGATTGCAGATGGTTTTGAGAACAGTCCAACTGAAAGCACCTTATATGTTAAGCATGTTAATGATGTGCTTCTGATCATTGTTGTCTATGTTGATGACATGCTGCTCATTGGTCCTATTGAGAAGCATATTGCTGATTTTAAGCCTGAATTGCATGCCTCATTTGAGATTTCTGATTTGGGGCATTTGCATCATTATTTGCGCATTCAGTTTATGATAGTTGACGGTGGATTGGCTTTGTGTCAAACAAAATATATTGACACATTATTGTAGTGTTTTGGCCTTGAAGACTGTAAGCCTATTGCCACTCCTATGGAGACAGGTTTACGATTGAGTCTTCATGATGCTAGAGATGCATTTGATGCTGTCCTCTATCAGCAGGCTGTTGGATGCCTGATTTACTTATGCATTCCTAGGCCGGATATTTAGTTTTCTGTCTCACAGATTAGCAGGTTTATGCATTGCCCAGGTGTCACGCACTAGCAAGCGGTTAAGCGCATCTTTCGCTACTTGAATGGTAGTCGGCTACTTGGGTTGTTTTATGCCAAGGGGGGATCACTACCGCCAGATTTGCATGCTTTTTTTGACTCAGACTGGGCTGGTTGCTATGACACTCGTGTGTCCACTAGTGGCTTTTGCTTCATGCTTGGTAACTCATGTATATCTTGGTTGAGCAAGAAGCAGCCTACTGTGGCCACTTCCAGTTGTGAAGCTGAGTATAGGGCAGCTTTCATAGCTACTGTTGAGTGTGTGTGGCTCTGATGCCTTATGGCTGATTTGGGTGTTGGTCAGTTTTCTGCCACCACTATCTTCACTAACAGTCAGACCGCATTGGCAGTTGCGAGGAACCCTGTGTTCCATGCTCGCACTAAGCACATTGAGGTGCATTATCATTATGTCAGGGAGAGGTTCTCTGCTGGGGAGATCAGCTTGGCATATGTGCCCACGCAAGAGAACATTGCAGACCTTTTCACGAAGGCTCTACCTAGGGAGAAGTTTAAAGCTTTCCGCAAAGCTTTGGGCTTACTTCCTTTTGTGGAGTGATTTCCACATAGCTTGGCACTTCCTTATACATGAGTGGTAGCTACTTGTTCACCGCATCACTCCCAGGGGGCATTTGTTGATATATTTAGGTAGTGATGTGTGTGAACACTCTAGGACCGCCAAGGCACTTTTTTTCCCTCTTTAGGAGGTTTTTTTCCCCCGGCTTGTATATATGCCTATTGCCCTAATGGGCTACTTATCTTTGTACATTCTCTAGTAATACATTCAATATTGTGTGTTGCTTTGACTCAAAGGAGCACTATCTACAAAATATAGGAGCATTTACCCAAAAAGAAGAAGAACCTCTCACAAGCATTAAAACTATAAATTCAAGGAAGGAAAGTGAAGGTAGTCAAAAGAAGAAGAAAAGAAAAGTAGTGAAGGTCAATTGGAAGAGAAATGGGCCAAGGAGGAAGAAGAAGCTTGGAGCGCAACACACAATACTGAATGTATTACTAGAGAATGTACAAAGATAAGTAGCCCATTAGGGCAATAGGCGTATATACAAGCCCGGGGAAAAAAACCTCTTAAAGAGGGAAAAAGTGCCTCGGCGGTCCTAGAGTGTTCACACATATCACTACCTAAATATATCAACAAATGCCCCATGGGAGTGATGCGGTGAACAAGTAGCTAGCACTCATGTATAAGGAAGCCCCAAGCTATGTGGAAATCACTCCACAAAAGGAAGTAAGCCCAAAGCTTTGCGGAAAGCTTTAAACTTCTCCCTAGGAAGAGCCTTCGTGAAAAGGTCTGCAATGTTCTCCTGCGTGGGCACATATGCCAAGCTGATCTCCCCAGCAGAGAACCTCTCCCTGACATAATGATAATGCACCTCAATGTGCTTAGTGCGAGCATGGAACACAGCGTTCCTCACAATTGCCAATGCGCTCTGACTATCAGTGAAGATGGTGGTGGCAGAAGACTGACCAACACCCAAATCAACCATAAGGCATCGGAGCCACACACACTCAACAGTAGCTGTGAAAGCTTCCCTATACTCAGCCTCAACTAGAAGTGGCCACAGTAGGCTGCTTCTTGCTCAACCAAGATATACATGAGTTACCAAGCATGAAGCAAAAGCCACTAGTGGACACACGAGTGTCATAGCAACCAGCCTAGTCTGAGTCAGAAAAAGCATGCAAATGTGGCTGTAGTGATCCCCCCTTGCGATAAAACAACCCAAGTAGCCGAGTACCACTCAAGTAGCGAAAGACGCGCTTAACCGCTTGCCAATGTGTGACACCTGGGCAATGCATAAACCTGCTCATCTGTGAGACATCAAACTGAATATCTCGCCTAGGAATGCATAAGTAAATCAGGCATCTAACAGCCTGCTGATACAGGACAACATCAAATGCATCTCCAACATCATGAAGACTCAATCGTAAACCTGTCTCCATAGGAGTGACAATAGGCTTACAATCTTCAAGGCTAAGACGGTGCAATAATGTGTCAATATATTTTGTTTGATACAAAGCCAATCCACCATCAACTTGCATAAACTCAATGCCCAAATAGTGATGCAAATGCCCCAAATCAGACATCTCAAATGAGGCATGCAAATCAGCCTTAAAATCAGCAATATGCTTCTCAATAGGACCAGTGAGCAGCATGTCATCAACATAGACAACAATGATCACAAGCACATCATTAGCACGCTTTACATATAAGGTGGTTTCAGTTGGACTGTTCTCAAAACCATGTGCAATCAGATAGGCATGTATCTTCTCATACCAAGCACGTGGTGCTTGCTTTAAACTATATAATGCCTTCTTTAACCTGCACACCTGGTTTTCATGCCCTTTCTGCACAAAGCCACAGGGCTGAAAAACATACACTTCTTCATGCAAGTCACCATTAAGAAATGCTGTTCTAATGTCCAGCTGATGTACATTCCAACCATGATAGGCTGCAAGTGCACAAATGCTCCGAACAGTAGTCATACGACATATAGGTGCAAAGCTCTCATCAAAATCAATGCCTCTTTCCTGTGCATATCCCTTTGCAACAAGCCTAGCCTTATACCTATAAGCTGTACCATCAGGTTTACACTTCAACTCATATACCCACTTAGTGCCAATGGCCTTCTTGCGAGGAGGCAAGTCACATAAAGACCAAGTACCATTCCTCATTATTGCATCATATCCGGATTGCATAGCAGCCATCCAATTTTCTGAATTTTGTGCTTCATCAAAGGAAACAGGCTCATTCTCATCACAGAGACTAGATGCAGCCATAGCATAGCAATCTGATGCAAAAGATGAACTATAAGAGCCTGATCGAGTACCATATGATAGAGGTGCATCTAATTTGTTGTCACGCAAGGTCTGCACCAGCCATTTTGGCATAGTTCTTGCCTACTCAATATCAGATCTCTCATCAATAAGTGCATCATGTACATCTGCATCAGAAATGGAATTATCTGCATCATCACATGAAACCTGCAAAGGCTCAGAAGTTGCCTTATTAGGACCAGCACTAGATTCTCCACCTGTAAAAAGAGGCAACAAAGTATCATACATTTCTTTGGAGCTAACATATGTCTCCTCAGTACATGAAAGCAATGGCTGAATAGCATCTTCCACAAAAACAACATCACAGCTAACCAGAATGCGTTTATTTTGTGGATGATACGGACGATTGCCTTTACTTTCAGAACTGTACCCAACAAAAATACATTTTATGCATGCCTGGAAAAATCATCGATGAAAGTCACGAAGTAAAGTTAATTCCCAAAAGAAGGCGTCTGCATAGGACCACAGACATCACTATGTACAAGCTGCAATTTCTGAGTAGCCGGAATTGAATCATCTTTTGGAAAGGACGAATGCTGCATTTTGCCCAAAATATAGCCTTCACAAACATGTTTTCCAGGTGCCTCAAGTTTGGGCAAAGAGGACACCATTTTAGATTTCTGTAGGCATAACAAACTAGCCAAATTCAAATGACCAAAGCGTGCATGCCAAAGCTTTGCATCTGACATAGCCTCAGAATCATTTACTGCACATGCCAAATCATTTACAGATCTTTCATGGTCTATGCGCTTATACAGCCCACGACATAAAATGCCAGAAGCAATAATCACATCGCCATTTGACAGATCATGAACTGTACACCAGTCATCAAGAAATTTTGCAAGCAACCCAATCTTGGCTAATGCAGAAACTGATCACAGGTTCTTCTTGATCCCTGGCACAAATAAAGCATCTGACAAAGTGAAAGAACTACCATCAACAGTAGTCAAAATGATCTTACCAACTCGCATAACAGGATAAGAGGAGTTGTTGGCGCATGTAATAGTATTCCCTGTAAGGGCAGGCTCGAGTGAAGAGAAGAAACTGTGCTGCAAGGTGATATGTTTGGTGCCCCACTATCAAAATACCAAACATCTGAGTCTACTCCAGACATGCACTGCTCATGAGAAGATCGGTAAAAACTACAAACAATAGTAAACGCCCATTCTTCTTCCTGCACAAGATTAGCAGACTCTGTTTTTGGTGTAGAGGCCTCTACAACAACCATTCCAACCTCTTTCTTCTTTGCCTCTTTAGCAGCCAGTTTTGGACACTTCTTTATGATATGATCATTCCCTTTACAATACTTACAAAACAATTTTTGCTTTTCTGTTTTCTTCTCATCTTTATCTTTCTTCTTCAAATATGTAGAATTAGAAGATTTCTGCTTACTAATTGAAGAGCTCCATTTTCCTTTGCCCTTCTGACTAGCCAGGAAAGCTTGATCTGCAACTCGCATAATGGACCTGTTCTGCCTGGACTGATCTTCCTGCAACAAAACAGAGACTAACTCCTCACATGATAAGGCATTTGGATTGCCTTTCATGCAAAACTCTGATATGAATCAGGAAGACCATTCAGAACGGTGTGCACAAATGAGCTATCTGGTATAACCTCATCAGCAGAAATCAACTATTCCTTCAAGTCTTTGATCTTCGTTAGGAAATTGTCCATAGAATCACCTTCATTCATATGCTCACTCTCCAACTCTTTTCGGAGGTAAGCAACACGAGCCTCATTCCTAGCTTGGTACAATGTGGTAAGTGTATCCCAAGCATCCTTAGCCGTTCTGCAAGAGCGAATGTGAGGAATAATGACACGTTTGATAGAGGAAGCTATCAATGCATGTGCCTGGGCATCTCTACCATCCTAGCGAATCTGCTCTGCAGTAGGTGGAGCAAAAACCGCAGCACGAATAGGAAGATGCAAAATATCATCATCTTCGATACCTTCTACATCAGCGTCAGTACCTACAGTTGTAACAGTTGCAGGTGTGATAAGACATTTTTTGACACCCTGCACTATGTTCCCCAGTCCTTTTGCAATCAACACATGTCGCATCATATAAGCCCAGAACGGGTAGTTGGTACCATCCAACTTATCCTCAACACCCAGCATACAGAATACATCATTGCTTTCAGCCATGGCCAGTGACTAAAATACCTTGATGCGGAAAACTGAGTGTATCCCAAAAAGTTGAACAGAACTTCTCATATGAATTTCTGATAGACCTATAGCAGACGTTGAAACGCTTATACTGGCAAACAAAAATGGTATATACCTTTGGCACAAAAAGATGAAATAGCCTGCACAAGCGCTGTGATAGTGCCTTCGGAGGTCGAAACGAGCTCAGATCGCGATTTCGGCACCATAGAACGAAGCTGTTTTGATCTCTGAAACACATTGAGTATGCTCTCAAATTTGGTGCGAATCTGAGACTGCAACCAAAGAGGTGTCAACGATGCCCTAGATGAAACGGCGACCTGCTCTGATACCAATTGTTGGAGTTAGATGTCTTCGGAAACACATGAACAACACAAGGAGGAAGAAGAAGCTTGGAGCACAACACACAATACTGAATGTATTACTAGAGAATGTGCAAAGATAAGTAGCCCATTAGGGCAATAGGCGTATATACAAGCTAGGGGGAAAAAAACTCCGAAAGAGGGAAAGAAGTGCCCCGGCAGTCCTAGAGTGTTCACACACATCACTACCTAAATATATGAACAATATTACAGATTGGCGTTTATATGTGCAATCTTTATGTTTTTTTTTAACATTCATGTACTTCATATTTTGGAATGTATTGAATATATATGTCACCTTTGCTCCTTCCTTTGTCTATTGTCTTGGTGATTGTCTCTCATGTATGTATTTCATTTTTGTTTTTATATTAATTTTGGGCCTCAAAAACCAACACCACCCCCTCCCCGTTGGTGCTTACGAACAAGCCTCTACATTATTATAGACATGAAACAAGTTGTGCCTTTGGGAAGTATGATACATGATTCAGCCTTCGAGCCTATTGAACCTAGTGACTCTCTCTTGCCTTATGGTTGTACCTTCCCCAATTCTTCCTTAGTGAGCTCCCGATTTTGGCAATGTATCCTAATTGTGCCATGCATGTGACTTTGTTTTTGTGGGATATAGGGGTCCCATGGCTGGTATCCCCACCTTCACTTGTATTTTTAATTAACTCAAGCTAAAAAAAAAAAAGAGTAGATCTCTATGATCGGACATCCTTTTAAAATAATTTAACTTTTCAAAGACTTAGAAAAAGTTTATCTTTTGGCAAAACTATGGTTTACTTCCAAAAAAAAGTCATTCAAATGATTTTTGAAGTAATATAGAATATATTCCTACAAAAATAATTTAAAATAAGCAGCTATCAAAGTTTTGATGTCCAATCTATCAAAGATGACAATAGTTCACAAATAAAAAGCGACTAATTTATCAGTCTTCTTTAGGAAAGGAGAAGTCAAATGGTCGTGTAGAACAAGTTACAATTTTTAATGTGAACGTCAAAGCTAATAAAATTTGTAAAGTAAGTAGTGCTTTAATGGGAAGTAAGTAGTGCTTTAATTGGCAAGAAGTGCTTATAGGTCACATGCATGGGCGGAGCGTTAGCACATATACATGACCATTGACCATGTCAAAGCATTCCTCTCCTCTCATGTCTGCAATGAAAAGTCAAAGAGGGTGCCACCTTGTTGAGACTGAGTTTGCCAACTTCTTCCCACTCTCCCTTTCCTCCAGCTGTCATCTTGCGGAGTGGATGTTGGAATGGAAGTGTCAAATTCGGAGCTTCACTATATGGGCTACTTGATTTTTCTTTTATTTTTCTATTTTCTTAGAAAAAAAGAACCTATAAACATTTTCTTTGAAATGACACCTTCAAATCATTCTTTTGCAATTGATTCAAATATATATATATATATATATATATATATATATATATATATATATATATATATATATATATATATATATATATATATAGAGAGAGAGAGAGAGAGAGACATATATATGCAGACATTTGAATACGTATAGCTCTTTGTTGAATGAAACTTTGTTTTTTAAGGTTGTTTGGAGCATACACGACTTTTCGAGAAGGTTGCGAAACCTTTTGCATAGTTTGGGGTTCAAAAAACAACGACGGAAAACTCACTCAAATTTGAGTGCTAAACCTGAGCTAGACTTAGTGGAGGTCTTCTTCAACTATGTGGAGAAGTGGAGCTTGGATTACAACTACTTCAAAGGATGAGCAACAATTAAAGTTTATGAGCTTCGAACTTATTTATACTTGGAGAAGATTATCTACAGTTCATGGTGATTGTAAATTTATGAAGATATGCTATAGCTTAATGCATTTATATGCAATCTCTTTTTCTATAGTATGGAGTGCTCTTCATGTCAATAGTCTTATGTATTTTATTGGAGATCATCTACACTTAATGGAGATTCGGAAGTTATGAATATATATAATGGATTGAAGTTCATATTTGCAATCTCTATGCTTTTGTGTCACATTCATGTGCTTCATATTTTGGAATGTACTGAATATATGTGATCTTTGCTCCTTCATCTATCTATTATCTTGTTTATTGTCTCTCACGTATCTATTTCATTTTTGTCTCTATATTAATTTTAGGCCTCAAAAGCATAGATCACCCCCCACCCCCATTGGTGCTTATGAACACCCCTCTACATTATTATAGAGATGAAACAAGTTGTGCCTTTGGGAAGGATGATACATGATTCAGCCTTTGAGCCCATTGAAACTACGAACTCTCTCTTGCCTTATTGTTGCCCCTTCCCCAATTCTTCCTTAGTGATCTTTCGATTTTGGTGATGTATCCTAAGTGTGCCATGCATGTGACTCTACTTTCATGGGATATAAGGGTCCCATGGGTGCTATATCGACCTTCACTTGTATTTTTAATTAATTCAAGCTTAACCAAAAGAGTAGATCTCTAGGATCGAGCATGCTTTTAAAATAATTTGCCTTTTTAAAGACTTAGAAGAAATCTGGCTTTTGCCAAAACAATGCTTTACTTCCAAAAATAACTCATTCAAATGATTTTTGAAGTAATATGAAATATATTCCTAGAATAAGATAAATAATCTGAAATAAGCAGCTATCAAATATGTGATGTCCAATCTTATTAATTTGATCAAAGACGACTTTAGTTGACAAATAAAAAGGACTAATTTATCACTCTCCTCTAGGAAAGGAGAAGTCAAATGGTTGTGTACAATAAGTTACCATTTTTAATGTGAGAACGTCAAAGCTAACAAAACTTGTAAAGTAAGTATGTAGTGCTTTAATGGGAAGTAAGAAGTGCTTTTATGGCTTCGGTCACATGAATTGGCGGTGCGTCAGCACATATACATGACGATTAACCATGTCAAAGAATCGCGTTCTCTCTCTCCTTCGCTTCGCATTCCTCTCCTCTCACGTTTTCAATAAAAAGTCGAAGAGTGTGCCACCAATTTTTTTTTTTAATAAAAGGAAGTTCGGCCTTAGCCTATTCTCCCGGACTTTAATTAAAATAAAGAAAAGTTACAAGTGAAAGGGACTAGTGCCCATGGGACCCCCCAAATCCCACAATGCAGGGGAAGAGTAAGGAAAGCTAGAGGGCATTACAAATGAGGCGGATAAATCTATCATCACCCTCATGTGGGACCCATTTGGGTTTCAGCTTGTTGTTTTCGAAGAGATAAATACAGTGATGTCTAAACGGTGGATATCTCTTACGTGCCACCAAATTGATTGCACAAGCAATTCTAGATTTTATAGATATTTAAAGCAGCTCGTATTCAGTTTTTGTATGAGATTTTTGAAGATTTTGCAAGGTTATCAACACATTGCAGAAGCAAGTACCAATAGATAGGATGAAATAGATGGAGCGGATGTTGAAGTACCTTCATTCATAAATTATTCATGCAACCATATGAGCTTGTCTATATATATTTTTTCATTTTTGGATGTGCATAGAGACATATGATTTTTATTAGAGAGGCCTGATCAACTTTGATATTCAAGAAAGTGCGTCTAAGTTTGTCGACATGTTTTTCTTTGGTTTCCATTATTCTATCCTTCCATGTGAGTATTTGGATCACAAGAGCATATGGGAAAATTTTAGTAGTTCTCTTTTTCTATAGTATGGAGTGCTCCTCATGTCAACACTCTTATGTCACAAGAGCATATGGGAAAATTTTAGTAGTTCTCTTTTTCTATAGTATGGAGTGCTCCTCATGTCAACACTCTTATGAATTGTTATGGAAATTGGGCAGGATCTTTACACATATCTTCACCACACTTTCAACTAGCAACATCATTTTATAACATTTTTTATCCAGCGGCGCATATAAACTTTGTCAGGCATATTCTCCTTGTGCCAAGCTAGGAGGGGATTGTTGGAAATGCGAAATTCCACAAGAGTGCAATTATTATTTTAGTTTTGGTTGAGTTTAGACAAAGAACCATGGTCAAACCAAGGTAAAAAATGATCAAATTTGATCCAAATATTTTATTTCTTTTTTAAGAAGTACATCACAAGAGCTATCTAATTATATATCACATTATAAATTTGCCTATGTTTTAAGGTTCAAAATCAAAACCCTGAATGTTTCTTTTCACATGTGCATTTCCTTTTCATATATGCTTTTCACCTCAAAAGCCATAAAAGAAGCACTCGACCGAATGCTAAACGCTTCCTAAAAAAACACGTGAATAGCGCCTTCAAATCACATTTCAAATAGGCTCAAGTGTCTTTCATTCTTGAATTATTTTTTGGAGGAGATCCTATACTATACTGTACTATATAAAGAAAGTCCTGTACTGTACTATATAAAGAAAGTCCTATGGAACCTCCCGATTGCTCAATTTTGAGAGCTAGACATGAGCTAGACTCAATGGAGATCTTCTTCAACCTTGTGGAGGAGTGGAGCTAGGATTTCAATTACTTTAAAGGATGAGCAACAACTATGGTTCATGAGTTTTGTTCGAAGTCCTCAGCTTGAGCTTGTTTATACTTGGAGGCGATCATCTACACTTAATGGAGATTGTGAAGTTATGAAGATATTTACGGATTGAAGTTTATATTTGCAATCTTTATGCGTTTTTGTAAAATTCATGTATTTTGGAATGTATTTAATAGAGCTTTGTTCCTTCATATATCTATTCTTGTCTATTGTCTGTCATGTATCTATTTTATTTTCGTCTCTATATTCATTTTGGGCCTTAAAAAGCTAGATCACCCCTTGCCCCTACTGGTGCTTATGAACACCCATCTGCATTATTATAGAGATAAAAAACATTGTGCCTTGGGCAAGTATGATACATTAATCAGCCTTCGAGCCCCTTGAAACTAGTGCCTCTCTCTTGCCTTGCTATTTTCCCTTCCCCAATTCTTCATTACCGAGCTTTTGATTTTGGTGATGTATCTTAATTGTGCCATGCATTTCACTCTGCTTTTGGGAGATATAGGGATCCCATGGGTGCTATATCCACCTTCACTTGTATTTTTAATTAATTCAAGCTTAACCAAAAGAGCATATCTCTATAGTCGAACGTCCTTTTAAAATAATTTGCCTTTTGAAGGACTTAGAGAAAATGGTTTACTTCCAATAATAAGTCATTCAAATGATTTTTGAAGTAAAATGGAATATATTCCTAGAATAAGAAAAATAATCTGAAATAAGCTTATTTATACTTGGTTAAGATAATCTACACTTCATGGCGATTGTGAAGCTATGAAGTATGTTGTAGCTTAATGCATTCATATGCAATCTTTATGTTTCTTTGTACATCCATCTACTTCATATCTTGGAGTCTATTGAATATATGTGAAGCTTTGCTCCATCTCTTGATATTTTTGCCTATTCTCTCTCATGTCGCTATAACATTTTTATCTCCATTTAGTTTTTGGGCTTCAAAACCAAGAATCGGTATCAGAGTAGGTGGAAATACTGCACATAGGGCATGTTGATAATAGTGAAAGATATAAAAGGATAAGGGCAATATGTCAAACATAAGTTAAGCTCAGTTCATTATTTAGCAGGTAACAACAGGTCCCTAAAATAGGCAGTTTCCAAAAGCTTTTTAGATACATGAGCCAAAGGAACTAACCTGTGCGAGGGGGCATGTCAGTCCAATTTGATTGGAGAAGCAATCCTACATTTTATAGATATTTTAAGTAGGTCATATTCAGTTCTTATATGAGATTTTTTAAGATTTGAAAAGCAAGTATATAGGGTGAAATAGATGGAGTGGATGTATCTTCATCCATAAAATATTCCTGCAACCATGTCGTCATTTCTATATATTTCTTTTCATTTGTGGATGTGTATAGATAGGGACATATGATTTTTATTAGAGAGGCGCGATCAACATTGACATTCAAGAAAGCGCATCTAAGTTTGTCTATATGTTTTTCTTTGGTTGCCATAACGATATCCTTCCATGTGAGTATTTTAATCACAAGAGCATATGTTAAAAATTTTAGGGCTTCTTTTTTTCTATAGTATGGAGTGCTCTT
Source organism: Ceratopteris richardii (assembly GCA_020310875.1). Taxonomy (NCBI): domain Eukaryota; kingdom Viridiplantae; phylum Streptophyta; class Polypodiopsida; order Polypodiales; family Pteridaceae; genus Ceratopteris; species Ceratopteris richardii. The sequence continues at coordinate 148,610,839 of CM035435.1, forward strand.
CATGTCAAGAGTCTTATGTATTCTTATGGAAAGTGGTCATGATCTGTTCTTTTCCCCTTTTTTGTGTATTAACTTGATAATACCATTGTTGAGACAAGAAGGAAGTGCGCCAAACTTGAGCGCCTCTTGGAAAACCAGACGAAGAGGGGTGGCGACCACCAACTTGAAGGATTTGAAGAACTCATTGGTGAGTATTTTAATCACAAGAGCATATGTTAAAAATTTTAGGGCTTCTTTTTTTCTATAGTATGGAGTGCTCTTCATGTCAACAGTCTTATGTATTCTTATGGAAAGTGGTCATGATCTTTACACGTACATGTTGGAGTTTGAGGTCTGCAGAAGCATGCAAGCAATAGAAGGAAGAAGAAGAAGAAGCTCAAAGCACAACACACGATACTGAATGTATTACTACTAGAATGTACAAAGATGAGTAGTCCATTAGAGTAATAGTCCTATATACAAGCCGAGGGAAAAAACATCATAAAGAGGGAAAAAAGTGCCCCGACGATCGTAGTGTGTTGACACACATCACTACCTAAATATATGAACCAATCCCCCTGGGATTGATGCGGTGAACAAGGAGCTCGTGCTCATGTATAAGGAAGTGCCAAGCTTTGCAGAATCAATCCACAAAAGGAAGTAAGCCCAAAGCTTTGCAGAAAGCTTCAAACTTCTCCCGAGGTAGAACCTTTGTGCGCTCTCCTTATCAAGAGGTCCACAACGATATCCTCAGAGTAGAAAATGAACCTCCTAAGGCCACACACGGTACTCCACACAGAGACTGCAGAATATGCAAAAAACATAGTACACAATGAGCAAGAAGATAGACTTCTTAGGTCTTACAAATGTGGTCAAACTTACAATCTGTGACTGACCAGGCCACTATATCTTTTATTAAAGAACAAATACAAAGAAGTGTCTAGTGGCCATTTGGCCTTTCACATGCACACTAACGGTACACAATTTTATTTTTGTACTATCTCTGTGTACACACATATACAAGATCCAATCAACTATGAGGCTTTGTCGATCAACCTTTCCTATGTGTCTTCATCACCTAAGGTTCATGAATTTGATCCCCTTTTTGTCCCAATTGTTTTAGAGTGCACACATGTTGCAATGTTCTTTGGTGTATCAATCACTTGTTCTTTTATAATTTCCTTTAGTGTAGGTCTTGTATCAAGGTATAATCATCTAGAATATCTTGCGTTGTTTCACCGAGTCTTGACTCATTGCTTTAAATTCTTTCCCTTAGTGTTATCACGTTCAAAATGACTAAAGACCTTGCACTTGAGTTCGTTATGTGTCTAGGATGTATGTTCGTAGTGTTACCCTATGCATAAGTACTAGCGCTACTTCATAGCCTATGCTAGAATTGAAAGAGGAGTTTTAATGAATTTCCAACCTCAATGCAAGAATTTTGTATGATCTAAACTACCTAGGAACTCTCCCAAGCACTACTTCTTTGGCATGACCCTTGTGGTACTCACAACCACTTGCTCTACAAGCTTTATAGACCCTCAAATCATCAAGAAAACTTCAAAAATAGGGAAAATTTAATCGCAAAATCAAAAACCTAATTTTACCCATGTAGACAGTCTATCTCGATGGGCCGGTCTATCACGATAGAGAGTGTCTATCACTATAGAGTGGCTTACTCCATGAGGGGTCTATCATGATAGACCAATGGTCTATCGTGATAGATGGGTTTAGCATGGGGGCATGTGTCATGATAGACTAGATGGTCTATCCCGGAGCAACCAAAGGCTTCACCTAGTAAAACTTGCTTTGAGTTGATTTCACTCTAAAATTTCAAAAACTTGGTAGGAGCTTGCCGAATTGAGTGGCTCTTGGGGCATGAAAATAAAAGACAAACAATGTCCTCTTTACCCTTAGCAGCCCTCATTGCTTGGACCACGAGAGGGCCTCTCAATTTATTTTTATCTTTGAAATTGATCCAAACTCCCCGGTGGAGAACGTCCACATTAGAACTACCTTTTTGTGCTCAATAAGGGGGTGCCACAAGTCAGTGAACTTGAATTTCCATCCGCTGCTTGACCAGTTGCGACACAATCTCTTGATGTGTACGTCTAAGTGCTTTTTGTAAACTCATTGCCTTGTCGAATTTGTGTTCATTGATCCATCTTAATGTTTCGATCACGAGGTGAGTCTCAAAGTTGTCCCAAGAACTCATTCTATGCCTTAGTAGGCACCGATCTTCATACTCCACTCTCCTTGCTAGGTCTTTGCCCTCGAATCTAAACCAATGTTTTCTCTCTTGATGCTAAATATATTTTCATGTATGAAACCCTTTATTCCAACGCTTTTTTGCCCTTTGAAGATCATCTGAGTCAATTTCTTTGATTCCCCCTATGGGAAAATAGGTAGAATCATTTTGGCTAATCCCTAGTGCCCATTTCTAGTCCTCATTGACTTTGATGTATGGCTCCATTTTGTTCCAAATTTTCCAAAAGGAGCAGATCAAGTCGGATCCTTTGGAAGTCACCAAAAAAGCAAAAAAAATCAAGGTGAGAATGTCATGTCCTTTTTATCTAGGAAGTCCCACAAGTGTAAGAGAAAATGTTTTTCTGAGAATCAATTCAGTCCGTGAAGCTTCTAAGTTGCACCATGCTTTGATCATCCATTTGGTAGCCATCTTATATGCCATCCCCACAATGTCTAGAATGCCAAAACACTTGCGTCTTTATGGTGTGCAAGAATAGCCCATTTTATGTCATCCCCACAATGTCTAGAATGCCAAAACACTTGCGTCTTTATGGTGTGCAAGAATAGCCCATTTTATGTTGGGCATACCTCTCGTGTTGGGATCTCCTGTTCATAGGAAACTTATACAAGTACTTTCCAATTTTGCTAGCTCTTTGTCTTTCGATGTCCAACATGCCAAAAAGTAGATAAACAACGAAAGCAGGAAGGAGTTGATCACCATAACATGCCCCGTAAGGTTCTGTCCCATGACCTTCCAGTAAGCAAACTTATTATCTAGTTTTTCTAGAACTGATTCCACCTCTAACCCAAGGAAACATCAAAGCCCGTCAAAATTCTGAACAGACAAAATATTTGTCAATTAGCAAGCTCTAGACATCCTTGGTTGATAAGGGGGCCCAGAAACGACATTGAAAGCAATCATTAAGTAGTTTATTCTAGACTTATAAGCAATACCATTACTATCATTATGCACAAAAAGCATTCACATCATCGTTGAAAAGTCTCATTAGCATCGGGTTCTGGCTATCAGCATAACAAGCTCAACATGTAATGATCGAGGATGATACCTACCACTTTTGATTTCTCTAACATGTATAGTGGTTACATCGATACATGTCAGGGATACTTTGGTGAGCTTCATCAGATTTATCTATCAAGAGTGATGACACATTTGTTTCTTTCAAGCTCACTTATTCATAGACATTAGGTTTTTCTTTATGTAGGGATGTTTATATATTGTATTGGTTGCATTTTTTTATTAGTTCATTCTTGTATATTCTCTTTATGTAATAGAAAGAGTAGAAGAAGATCATTCTTCCTTGCCTAAATCTGTGTGTGCTCATTTCTTGGTGTGTGAGAGTGTCTCAGAGCTCTCTTCCTTATCTCCTTTCTCTTGGCATGGTAGCAGAGCCAATGTGGCTATAGAGGGCTTATGGAGAACATCGAGAATGGAGAGTATGTGAGGTGTGTAAATGTGCGCTTCACAAATTATCTGAGATTTCAATTTTGGAGCCATCTCAACCTTTGTTTCGAGCTTGCAAGGTGGGGCTCACACAAAAAAATAGATCAATTTGAAAAATTGTAATTTGTGTTCTATTTTAAATCTCCCAAATACTTAAAATCAGGTATCTCAAGAGATTATGTGTATTATTCTTACACGAAAACTATGATTTATTCAGATCAAGTTGTCAATTTAGAGTGTGAGAGTGTTCAAGGAGAGGTACCGCTTCTAGTGATTTTTGCAGTATTGTCCATTAGTCCAAAAATGGAAATAATTTTACTATTTTCATTGTTTTTTACCTCATCTTCACTCTCCCTACCTTCTTCCACCATAGCCACATTTCATCATCTTCACCAAAAATTTTGATTTTTTTCCATATATAGTCACCTTTCTTCCATTTCCCTCATTTGCTAGTATATATATGTGTGTGTGTGTCTGAGAGAGAGAGAGTGAGTGTCATTTGTTCTTTTATTATTTTCAGCTTCGTTGGAGGTTTCGTCTTCATTTTTTAGCTCAACATGGTGCATAGGTGACATCGATCGATTTTTGAATTTTGCATACATCACATCAATTTGTGGCGATAGACCAAAAAGGTTAAGTTTCTGAGGTTGCATCTAAAACATAGAATAGGCCTCCCCAACATCTTTGTGATGCACTAGACACTTCAGAAAATTTGCAAAATGTTGGCTCTGTCATTATAGACAAAAAGTGTGCGATAAATTATTGGGCCTATCATGACTGAGTGACCTGATGGACCCTATCTATCGTGATAAACCACCAATCTATTGCAACAGACAAGTCTATCACAAAAGACCATCGAGTCTATCATTACGGACTGACCTACATGATAGAGATATCATGACACACTGACCTACATGATAGAGATCCCTCTATTGTGATAGATACATGTCTATCGCGACAAGCTGATATGTTTCTAAAAAGCAACTTGGCCTAAGAGATATCACCATTGTTCTAAGATTCAATCATCGATTTTTTTCACCAATTTGTTGGCCATGGATTCCACATCCAGAATGCTCGAACCACCATCTCCTTCAAGGTAGAGCAGATTTCCCATTTAGAACTCCCCTCCTGTTGGGATTCCTAGTCCAAAGGAAGTTTTTGTAGATCTTTTCCAACTTCAACATCTCCTTATTGCAGAGTGTTTAGCATGCCAAGAAGTAGATGATAAAGGAGATAAAGAACGTGTTGATCCGCATCGTGTGCCCACTCACATTAAGTTGTAGAGCCTTCTCATATTGAAACATATTTTCAAGCTTGGCAAGAACCTAGTCCCAATGTTGACCAATGGAAATTCCAAATCCGATTGGGATGCCACGAAGAAGGAAGAATTCACCACCAGGGATCTCTTGACATCCTTGAATCTACACAAAAAACAAGGGAGGTCCACTCAAGGACTTGTGCAGCATCTTCGAGTGGTTGAAACTCGAACTAGAGGCAGCACAAAATACCTCAAGAAAATTCAAAAGATGAAAAACACAATTGGACACATTATGTGAAAATGCATTGGTGTGAGTGGTGAAGAGTCTTAGAACCATACGATCCTAACTGTGGAGGAGCAGGAGACCATGAATCCCCCCCCCCCCCCCCCCCCCCCCAAAAAAAAAAAAAAAAGAAAAAAACTTGATTGTTAAGGAGCTAGTTGACCCCGTCAGTAGAGATACCAAACAAGAACGAGACCAATGGACAATATTGCATGGTGGAACGCGTAAAAACAAAGACTCGGAGAACACCACGTGAAAGCGAGTGGGATATGAATCCATTAACTATATTTCTTGTGTGTCTTTTGAAAGTATATGGAGTGAAACCAAAAAAACTTGAAGCAGACTTGAACCGATATCATTTCACTATGTGATTGATGCCTTTTCCTAACGCCGATAAGTGTGGAGTGAATACTAATTTGTTAATGAAAATATTTATAATGTTGTTGTGAACTCCCTATGTTCCAAAATTGAAGAAATAAAATAAAGGGTATTCACCATTTGACCTAGACGATTTTGACTTGATAAACCTGCCCAAGTTGCACCATGGCGAACACCTATTTGTTTACTTTTTTTGGTTTCCGTATAGAGCCCCTCCATACATGCTTTTTCTAACTCCCGTTGGGCTAATTGCCATGACACTCATGTGTCCATGAGTGGTTGATTTATGCTTGGTAGCTCATGCATATGTTGGTTGAGTAAGAATCATCCTACTACCACCAATTCGAGTTGCGAGGCTGAGTATAGAAAAGCTTTTACAATGACTATTGAGTGTGTGTAGCTTAGATGCCTTTTGGTTGATTTGGGTATTGGTTCTTTCTTGTGCCACCACCATCTTTACTGATAGTTGAAGCACATTGGCAGTTGCGTGGAACCCTGCTTTCCATGCTTGTACAAAGCACATTGAGGTGCACTATCATTATGTCAGGGAGAGATTCTCTCCTCGACACATCCTTTTGGATTTGTTCCCACATAGGATAATATTGCAAACCTTTTCACAAAGGCTCTGCCTAGGGAGAAGTTAGAAGCTTTCCAACAAGCTTTGTGGTTGCTTTATTTTGTGAATTGATTTCTTTCTACATAGCTTGGCACTTCCTTATACATGAGTGCCATCTCCTTGTTCATCGCATCAGTCCGAGGTGGATTTGTTGATATATTTTGGTAATGATCTGTGTGAACATACTTAGGATGACCTAGGCATTTTTTTCTCTTTAAGAGGCTTTTTCCCTTTGCTTGTACATATGCCTATAATACTAATCGATCACTTATCTTTTTACATTCACTTGGTAATACATTTTGTATTGTGTTGTGGTACAAGCTTCTTTTTCTTCCTTTTATTGTTAATCCTAACATGTTCTAGAGATCTCTCGAGTCTTGAGTCTTGCTCTCCACATATGCATCCACCTATTATGTGTTAGCGCAATGGCGTGAATTTTATATCAATGTGAATCTCTGCATCATTTCATCCACTTCATGCCATGAGTTTCTTCAATATTATTCTTTTAAATTTATCCTTCATTGAAATTTTGCATAGCTTGTTGAGTTTGGTTTTGATCCATATGTCAACATGTGAGAGAGCCTTTTTCATCTCGATTAAAGGCACGACACTTGGGACTAAGGAGGCAATGTGGTCTCAGCTTATTCCAAGATTTTCAAAGATATGTCACCAAATTTGAACAAGTAGGGGCAACTTCAAGGAGGGAATACTAGGCTTATGAGTGGTTCTTCTAATGTAGGGAGTCAGCTAGAAAGAGGGCTTTCTTTTTCTTAAAAATGAATGCAAGATTCATGTTGGTTAGACCAAGCCTTTAACACCCAATTGGCAACAAATTTGTTGACCAAAGCGACCACATTGAGAAATCCCATCTGACCCTTATCCTTAGGCAAACCACAAAGGTATCACTTCATCCGATTTTCTTGTAACTTTGAGAAAGAAATTGTAAACAACCCCAATGAAGCCTTGGCGCATAAACGGAGAATTTCAACGTGTCATTTAAGGAAAGAATTTCTATTTGTAATTTTCGTAGAAAAATAGCAGCGTAGGAAAATCACGCGGGTTGCTCATTATCCATCTGTTGAGCTCCAATTTTGAGACTTTCATTCCAATGTGAACGCATCAACATGGCCAATTCGTCGAAAGCTTCAAGCAACAGCCCCAAAAGGCTGGCTGCCTGGAGGACTTGTCATTGCTGCCGTGAACGGAATCCAATAACTTGCGCAAGCAATTAGGTAGCAGAACGCGGCTGAGGCATTGACACCGGCAATATGAAGGAATGGCCCAATCGAAGCCATCTTCGCTCGTTTCTTCAATGTTGTCCAATTCAGTCTGCCCTTTCATGCTAATTTTAATTGCGTAAAAATAATTAATGATACAATAGATGCTTTCGGAAGTGCTTAAAAATAGAATAAAGAAATGAATAAAAGATAACACGTTTATAAGGTTGAGTTTACAATGGGATGACACGATCAATGTCATGCTTATGAGAGTAGCTACAATGTCTCCAAAGATACCTCCTTAATTGGCACTCTTAATCACCATGGAGCATCACCTTGTGTGAGGAAGGGCTTTCATATGTCTTGCATTCATTGGTTTGTACGTCTCTTCAAAGAAGGCTGCCACCACTCGAATATTGCTAGCTTGATGGGCCGTTGAAACTTTTGCCTCCGTTGGGGGACGGGGCCATCGGTTCAAGTCGTGTGGGCTATGTTCATAGGATGGCTCTCAGCCACTTGATGTGGTGAGATGAAAAGAAGTCCTTTCCAAACTAGTAGGTCTCCGAGAGCTCTTGTTGAACTTTGTTGTTGATGGCAAGGGTAGAGCATTGCAACAAGTGGAAACCAGTCTCTTTATCTCGTCCTAGAGATGTTCCTCACGAGTTTCTACCTTTAGTGCATATTTAGGCTCTCTTCATTCCTAGTAGGTGCTAGGTATTTGAGAGGTCCCATGGGTGCTATGCCCTTCATTGCACGTTTACTTAATTCAAGCTATTAGCAAGGGTAAATCACAGAATCAAAATTCCTATAGAGAAACTAAAAAAATAAAGCAAGGCTTCCATCTATGTCGATTCTACCTAAGTGAAGCACCACTTCTCTTATTCTTAACGATTCCTAAACTCGTTTGCATCCCTATTTATGGAGGATATGAGAAAACTATTGACAAACATGGTTTTCATCCATTTAAAGTTGCATGCCCTTCCACTAGTGCAGCTTGGAGTAAAGCATATTCAAGCATGTTAAAAACTCAATCCCACCATTGGGCTATGGAGATCTCGGGAATCCCGTTGGTATTTACATTAGTATAAGAAGTTGGCGCAAATAATTTCCTCGCACTCTTGATGACATTGTCCCTCTCATGGCCATAACCGGGCAAAAACTCTGTTCCTTTGAACAAGTTGACCAAGAATATTAAAAAATGCATTTTCTGCAGGTTTCCTTCCTTTGTTTGTTTCTGACGCATTGCACTAATATCTTGGCCTTCAATATTAATGGGATTACAGATCCTATCAGGGCTAAGTCTTTGTTGAATTGGATGCATGATTTGTCCTACAAAACTGATTTTTTGTGTTTGCAAGAGCTAAAAACTTAGGGTTCTAAACTTGATATTCACCTTAGCCTTGTTTCGAACTCGCACATCTGGTATCATACCGATCACTTTCAAGGGAGGGGGGCCTCAATTGGGGTCTCCCACTCCCTTTCTCATTTAGTTAATAACTCGATCCGTAGCCCCTCCCACCAATGGGTAGGGGTTAATCTTAGCAAGCCGTATGATTCCACCCTTTTAAGTCTCTACACCTTTAACTACCCTACCCTTAGAACTAGATGCTGGGAAGAGATGTCTAACCTTCTTAGCCCCCTTATCCTTGTTGGGGACTTCAACATGGTTACTTCCCTTAATCACAGGCTTAACAAGAAAGGGAGCACTATTCAGAGCCAAGAATGGAATGCTTAGCTCAGCTTAGTTACCTTCCAAGACCTTTGTGACATTTCTCAATTATGGGGCTTCACTTGGAACAACAAACAATTAGGGAACCTCCACTGGCTGCTAGACTGGATAGATGCTACATCTCTATTCCTTTCTATCAACAATTTTGGGATGTCAATGTTTCATCTGACACGTCCATTTGTATCTCGGACCATAAACCTCTTTCAATCTCCTTGAAGAACAATAATTCTTTTTCTAGAATTGGGTGGCCACACTTGCATTCTGGCCTCCTCCATATTCCGTCTCTGATTGAGAAGATGAAAATTATTTTTAGGTTCCATTTCAACAATCACTCTAGTCCTTTGATAGCTTGAGCTAAGGCCACCAAAGATGTCCTTAACCTCTTTACCTACTACAAGAACCTTAAGAAGAGTATAAGATTGAGGAGGAGACTTAGCATCCAAAACAAAATTGAGTCTATCCTTTCCTCCCTGGATGAACACAAGATGGCTAAGGTTTTACTTCTCCACGAGAGGTTGAGATATGAGGAGTACCTTGGGGCTAGCATTATCCTTTTTTCTTCAATAGAATTTTGGGCCGGGAACATGGATAGACCTTCAACTGCTATATTCACTTTGCTAAAAAAGAAGAAAATTAAGGAATTCATCCCATTGCTTATGAAAAAATATGGTGGTTTTGCTATCAATGAGGAGTAGAATTTGGAGAAAGCTACCAGCTTCTTTACTGATTTTTTCTCTAGTTCTCCCAAGTGGGGGGAGGATATCTGCGGTGCTAGATCTCACATTGCTCTTAAAAGGAAAAATTATATTCCTAGTCGCTTGGCTACCCTGCTAGACCTACCTCTCACTACCAGTGAGATTAAAGAAACCATAAATAAACTGAAACCCTGTAAATCTCCTAGAATTGATGGTTTGACTAGTGAGTTTTTCATTGCTCTTACTGATTTCCTAACTCCCTTCATTCTCTTGATTTGGAAGGAACCTATTAGAAAAGGCACTCTTCCTATTGAAATCAACTTTGGGGTTATAAAACTGATCCATAAAAGGGGATCCAAAGAGGATTTGAATACCTGGAGACAGATTACGTGTCTTACCACTATATAAAAGATCTTTGCCTCCTCCTTTACTAGGAGACTCAGCCCTTTCAAACATCATTCTCCCTGAAAAAAAAGGATTCATCAAGGGTAGATTCATCCTGGAAGCTATAATATCTCTTTGGGGAGACTCAGCCCTTTCAAACATCATTCTCCCTGAAAAAAAAGGATTCATCAAGGGTAGATTCATCCTGGAAGCTATAATATCTCTTTGGGAAGCTACAATATCTCTTTGGGATCTTTGAGTTTGCTCAAGATCCCAATCAACTATTTCTTCAAAATTGACTTTGACAAAGCCTATGAAAAAATTCAATGGGACTTTGTTTTGCAATCCCTTCATGATGTTGGTGCTGGTAGGAACTTCATTAGATTTGTGAGTACCCTCTTTGGTAACGCCCATTCCAAGATTTCCATGAATGGTGCCCTGTCCCCTCCCTTTAGACTCAGAAGATCCATTAGGCAAGGGTGCCCCCTGGCCCCCCTTCTCTTTGCTATACCCATTGATTCTCTTGACTGGCTGTTGCAAGATGCCTCGAAAAATAAGCTCATTGAAGGACTTCACATTCCTAGCTCTGAGAATCAACTTTGTCTCCAAGCTTTTGCTGATGACACTAACATCATTGTTAAAGCTAACCGGAGCTATGTCACATGTGTTCTTGCCTGCCTCGACACCTTTTGTCTTGCTAGTGGCTCCCTCATCAATCACAAAGAAACTACCTTTAGGTCTTCTAACAATGTTGTGCCTAATTTCATCTCCTCCCTTGGTTGTGACATCAGCAAAGAGGTGGAAATCTTCATGCTCTTGGAAATCCCCATGAGTTTCCAAGTCTCGTTGCAGCAAAGGTGGCAATGGGTTATGAACAAATTTAGACAAAAGATCTTTAAGTGGTACACTAGCCACACCTCCCTCTCACATGGGTCTTTGTTCTCAACCACTATATCTTACCCTCAGTTATATACTTTTTGTCTTGTTGGATGCCCAAAAAAGTCACTTTAACAAGCTCTTTGCCTTAGCTAGGAGATTCTTGTGGGGTGGCAGCCTCTATCACAACAAGATCCCTAAAGTGACTTGGGACACTTGCTACCTCCCTAAGTGTGAAGGAGGCCTTGGCATCCTGTGCCCGCTAAAGTTGGCCACTTGCCTGGCTGCCAAGTGGGTTGTAAGGGCCATTGACTCCACAAACATTTGGGCCTTCCTTCTTAAAAGGAATATTCACAAGTTCTATCTCAAAGACTATAAAGCCTGGAAGAACCACAACTTTTGGGATGTCATTGTGTCTCCTCACACCTATTGTCCTCTTGGTAGTAGTCTGACTTGTAGAATGTGGTTTGCCTAGATGTTAGTAAAAAAGTATTGTTCTCCCCACCCCAAATACTTTCATATGGTGGATTTTTTTCTTGCACAAAAACATGTGGACAGGATGGTTATCTCTTTGAAACAATGGGAAGCCGGGCATCAAAGAGCACAAATGTTTTAAAATGGGTTACTCTGGCTAGAGGGATCTTACTGATGGGGACCAGGTCAGGTCTGTTGATCAGCTCTATGAGTCTACTAGCTGTTCTTTTGGTTGTTTCTAGGTGTTGCTGGTGCACAGAGACATGCTCCTCAGGAAGCTCCCTGAATGCACTCAGAGGAGACCAGTCAAACTCTTAGAAGTCTCTAAAGATATGCTCTGCAAGTTCAAGGCCAAGAAAGGCTCCATTATGAAAATCTAGCTCAACTCTAAGTGGAAAGTCACATGAAATTGTTCTCAGTGGAAGCACATATTTAAAAGCCTTTGGAGCCTACCATTCAATATTAAGAACTCCTTCATAGTGTGGCTAAACCTCCATCAAGGTGTCTGGTGTGGCTCCAAAGCTAAGAAAATTGGGATCAATGATGGTTTATGTAAGTATTGTGAAAATGTGGAGGACATCCCCCATCTTTTTTTTTCTTGCAGGCATGCTTAGAGCTACTCGTCCATTTACCACAAACTCTGTCAAGTTATGAGTATCAAGCAAAGCTATAAGGAGACATTGATTGGCACCTACAAAAGTATGGATTTCCCCCTAAGGAACATCTAGAGAGGCATCACCATGTGGTACATCTGGGGATCCAGGAACTTGTATGTTTTGAATAATTGTAAATCCTCTTTACACTATCAATATGTCAAACACATCAGGACCATTGGGAACAAATGCTTGTCCATGATGTCCTCAGCCCCATCTGAAAACTTCAGTTTATCTGCTGATCTATACTACACCCCTCCCAGCAAGTGTAGAGATTCCCTGCTCTCCATGTAATCCAATACTAGACATGTGATGATTCACCACTGGTGATTTGATCTTGTTGATGTGGCCCAATTCTATTGTTTGGGTCCTTGATGTATATTGATCTGGGCGTGTGCCTGCCCTTTGTACTTACTTTCATACCATCATTAATCTCATTTTTATTGTTTGTCCAAAACATAAACAAAAGATGATTGAGGATCTAGAAAATCAAGTAAAAAATTTTTAAATATCTATGAATGCATATGAGAACACAATGGAAGACTCCCATAGGTATCACCATCTTTTATTTGATTCACAACCGATTAAATTGTTAGAGTTATGTGTTCCTCGAGTAGCTTTATGTGAACCTTTTCCCTATACATGGGCACTTTTTACTCTGGTGCTGCCTAGAGGTTTTTTCCCCATGTTACCACATACATGATTTACCCATATGTGGTGGTACTTTGTACTTATGGATATTATTCAACTCTTACTTCAGTTAAGTTCATTGTCAATAGAGAGAGCTATTCTAGCCATCGTCTTCTCTGTGTGTCTTGCTGCGTTTGTGCTCCTTGTGTGTACTTCTCGTGTGTCTCTCTCGCACTTCTAGACACACCCAACAGTGGTATCAGAACAGGTTTAGCTCCTTCTGAAATTTTGGTTTTTTGCATCACAGCATGCGTGCACTTTTAACAGTGCAAATCAACATCGAAGCATTGAACAATGAATTTTAGGAACCAAGAAACATTACCATTAGATGCCCTGGGGTTTTATCCCCATTTCAAGTCCATTTGTGCAATCAGAATTTCCATTAGAGTAATGGTTTGTGAGTTGAAATTTCAGCATTCATTTCAGCTTTTATCGAAGTGAAGATTTTGTCACATTCTTGTTCTTTTTTGAAATGGCCTGTAGGAATGACTTGTTTGGCATGCTTCAAGCTCAAGATAATATTTATGGGACCAACTATCTGATGTGGTCTTACATGATGAAGCATTTTCTTGTTGCTAAACAACTTTGGAACATAGTGGCAGATGTAGATCGAAGACCCGCAGTTTCTACTTCATAGTCTACTGTCTGAGATGGAGCTTCTTCTTCGAGTAGAGTGGTTTCTCCTTATCCACCTATACAAGAGTAGCTTAGATGGGATGGAAAAGATGCTCAAGCTCATGCTTTGATTGCGCTTTTTGTGAAGTTTCATATAGTTGCACACATTTGGTCATGCTCTACATCATGACAAGCATGGGACACTGTTGCTTCTTTGTATGCCATGCGTAATGAAGCACGTGTTGCATGCTTGAGGAAGCAACTTGAGGATGTATGTATGGCCTAAAATGAGTCGGTGGAGTTGTATGTGATATGCATCAAGGACTTGAAAGAGTAATTGGCAAACATAGACGAGATTATTTCGGATGCATCACTCATTTTTACATTGTTGAAAGGATTACTTGAATCTTTTCAAAATTGCTACTACACTCCATTTGGTTGCAAAAGGGAATCCTAATATGTATGCATTTGATGAGGTTATGTCTCTTCTTTTGCAAGAAGAGCAATCTAGAGTGAATAGGAGTGGTTTGATTGAGGGAACACAAGCACTTGCTATCTCACAAACAAGGAAAAGCAATTAAGGTTCAGCTTTTGGTTCATCAAAACTAAAGCCTCAACCTTCCTGTTCCACTCATTCATCTAATGATGGGGATTTGCAAAAGAAAAAGAGATGCAAATATTGTTGAAAGGCTGGTCATACTATTGATGAGTGTAGAAAGCTTGTTAAACACAATGAAAGATGAAGGAATCTCGCATGTCTATTGCTGAAAATCCAGCAAATGTAAAGAATGATGAAGCTAACATTGCTCAAGATTTCTGGGCATGTGTTGTTACATGTCATTATGATGCTTCTTTGCATTCTAAATATGTGGTTGTGAGTGAGGATGATTCAGATTGGTTCTTTGATAGTGGTGCTTCAAAGCACATAACATCATGCAAAAGGTTTTTTGCCTCTTTGAAAGATGCACCCAAAGGAGGAAATGTGGTGTGTGCAATAGTTTGCTTTACTTTCAAAAGAAGGACATGGTTATTGGTTTTCCTACACTTGAGTCCATTGAAAAGCATGCATCTGAAGGTTGCATTCGTGGGAAAATGCATCCTTCTTCTTTTCCAAAAGATATTCATACACACACTACAAGAAAATTGCAGCTTGTTCATAGTGATGTATGTGGTTCTGTCAAGACTCCATCTTTTAGGAAGCATGTATATTTTGTTACTTTCATTGATGATGCTACTCGCTATACATAGGTGTATCCTATGAAAGCAAACAATGAGGTATTTTCTCGCTTCAAAGCATTTTCAACTATAGCTAAAAAATTTTCTTCACAAAAGCTTTTGACTCTATGCATGGATCCTGGTGGTGAATACATGTCACATGAGTTTAATGCTTTTCTTCATGAAAGAGGTATTTCATACCAATGTATGGTTCCATATACACCTCAACAA
The DNA here is from genome assembly GCA_020310875.1 of Ceratopteris richardii. Classification (NCBI taxonomy): domain Eukaryota; kingdom Viridiplantae; phylum Streptophyta; class Polypodiopsida; order Polypodiales; family Pteridaceae; genus Ceratopteris; species Ceratopteris richardii. Next base: position 148,625,841 of record CM035435.1, read on the forward strand.
AATGGTGTTGTTGAGCATAAAAATAGGACACTTCTTTAAATGGCACGATGTATGGTTAAAGGAAAGCATCTTCCTAAAATGTTTTGGATGGAAGGTGTTCAAATTATGTGCTGAATCGCTACCGTGCAAAAACATTGAGAGTCATCACTCCTTATGATGCTTGGAATGGTCATAAGCTTATCGTTAGTCATATGCATGTGTTTGGTTGTTTGGCATATGCTCTTGTGCCATCACAACAATGTCACAAACTTGATGACAAGACAAAGAAATGTATATTTGTTGGTTATAGTGCTGAAAGTAAGGGATAGCATTTGTATGATCCATTGACGAACACAATTATTGTGAGTCGAGCTATGGTATTTGCTAAAAATTCAGTTTTCCCTCTACTTGAATGCAAAAAACAGCCAACAGTTAGCTCACAAGATGTGTTCGATACACTCATGCCTTTGTTCCAAAATGGTGTGCTTGACTATGTCCATATAGACCAGCCAACTGAGGCTCAAGGGCTGATAAATTCCAAAAAATAGAGCTAAACACGCAGAGGACTTCGCCAAACATGGCTGAAAGTTTTCAACCAAAAAATGTCGAAACTATTGGAAATTTCCAGCCACATATGGCTGAACACTTGTGTCAAACTATCACTGAAAATGATCATGAAATTCAGCCCACTCATGATGTACATCTTGATGATGTATTGCATAATGAGCGCATGTCTATCAAGAGTGCACAAACTATGCCAAAGTGGCTGAAACAAACTTTGTAGGATAGCAAATTGAGTGCACCGTTACTTGATAGAACAAGATCATGTTCTCACCATGCATCAAGTAAATTTGTGGGTTATTCTCTTATTGCTACAACATGTAATGAAGAGTCACTTTCTTTTGAAGATTCATGTGACCATGCACAATGGATGTGCTATGCAATCATAAATGGATTCCATACATAGGAATGGTACTTGGGAGTTATGTGAATTACCAAAAGGAAAGAATGGCATTGGAACAAAGTGGGTTTATAAGATTAAGAGAAAATCTGATGGTAGCATTGATCGCTACAAAGCTAGATTGTTTGCCAAAGGATATGCACAAAAATATGGCATTGACTATGAGGAAAATTTGGCACCTACTTCAGGCATGACTACCATTCGTACCATGGTTGTAGTGGCTCGCCATAGAGGTTGGAAGGTACATTAGTTGAACATAAAAACAGCTTTCTTGAATGGTGATTCGCAAGAAGAGGTCTATTTGAAGAAACCTCCTTGATTTGCAATGAAAGGGCAAGGGCATATGGTTTGTCACTTGAATAAAGCCTTGTATGGTCTCAAGCAAGCTCCACATGCATGGTATGACAAAATCTATAAGCACTTGATTGCTCTTGACTTCACATGTAGTCCAATTGAAAGCATACTCTATGTATGCAAAGATGGGGCTGATCTTATAGTGCTTGTTCTTTATGTCGATGACATACTCTTGCCTGAGTCATCTAATGCAAAACTTGAAATTGTTATCGATGATTTGTAGCATACTTTTGATGTCATTTATCTTGGTCTTTTGAGAGACTATCTTAGCATCTAGTTTGTATCCATTGAGGGGGGAATTGTTATGAATCAAGCAAAGTATGTTGAAAAACTACTTTGGCATTTTGACTTTGAGGATTGTAAGCCAGTTTCCACAGTAGTTGAGACAGGATTCAAGTTCTCAGTTGAGGATTCTAGTGATGTAGTTGATACTTCTCTTTATCAGCAAGCTATGGGATGTCTTATATATGCATGCAACATAAGGCCGGATATACAGTGTGCAGTTTCCCAGTTGAGTCAATTCATGCATAGCCTTAGCACTAAGCATTGGCAAGCAGTAAAACATGTGTTTACATATCTCAGAGGCACTTTGACCTTAGGTCTCTTTTATGGAAGAGATATTCAGACATGCTTGCATGCTTTTACAGATAGTGATTGGGCTAGTTGTTATGATACTCGTGTGTCCACTACCGGTAATTGCTTTTTCGTTAGAGACTCATGCATATCTTGGTTGAGTAAGAAGCTACCTACAGTGGCAACATGGAGTTGTGAAGTTGAGTACAAGGCAGTTTTCAGAGCTACAATGTACTGTATATGGCTGAGATGCCTATTGATGAATCTTTGCATGGAGATTGATGTTGCTACACATATTCTCATTCAGAGTGCCTTGGTCGTTGCACAAAACCTAGTGTTTCATGCACGGACCAAACATATTGAGGTGCATTATCACTATGTGAGGGAGCACCTTCATGTAGGAGATATTGATTTGATATATGTGCCCACACAAGATAATGTGGCACACAAGATAATGTGGCAGACACACACACACACACACATATATATATATATATATATATATATATGTATATATATATATATATATGTATGCATATATTTACATATGCATACACAAATATACATATTTTAGGTCTAGATCTTTAGGATTAGGGTTTTTTGGAGTTTTACATACATATAATGCAATTAAATTTATATAAAAAATAAAGAAAAAGTAAAAAAATGAATATATAAATAAATATATATATAAAATTGGATAAATGTATATATAAATAAATATGAAAAGAGCTAGTGTTTTAAATAAATTAATTAAATATATATAATTAAATATATAAAAATAGGATTTTAAGGTTTTTTATCAAATTAAATATATATACACATACACACACAAGAGCTAGTGTTTTAAATAAATTAATTAAATATAGATAATTAGATATATAAAAATAGGATTTTAAGGTTTTTTATCAAGTTAAATATTTATACACACACACACACACACACACACACACACACACATATATATATATATATATATATATATATATATATATATATATATATATATATATATATATATATATATATATATATATATATATATATATATATACACATAGGCATCTATATACACATACACATATATACACATGCATACACACATATACATGTTTTAGGTCTAGATCTTTAGGATTAGGGTTTTAGGGTTTTTACAGATGCATAACATATATAAACACATACAAATATAATACGTATATACATGTATATACACATGCATACAAAGATATACATATTTAAGGTCTAGATCTTTAGGATTAGGGTTTTAGGGGTTTTGCATACATATAATTCAAGTAAATTTATATAAGGAGAAAATAACAAAAAAATTAAGAAGAAAATCTGAATATATAAATGAATATATATATATATATATATATATATATATATATATATATATATATATATATATATATATATATATATATATATATATATATATATAGGATAATTGTATATATAAATAAATATATAAAAACAAGATTTTAAGGTTTTTTTATCAAATTAAATATATATAATTAATATATAAAAATAGGATTTTAAGTTTAAATCTATATAATTAACTATATAAAAAATAGGTCTCTAGGATTAGGGTTTTAGGTTTCTTTAGGTCTTTAGGTCTTTAGGATTAGGATTTTAGATTTTTTTAGGTCTTTAGGTCTTTAGGTTTTAGTATGAATAAGAAAAAGAAAATAAAAAAATTAGAATATATAATTAAATTTATATATAGTTCAGGTTTAAGTCCTTAGGATTATGGTTTTTAGGTTTAATATAAAAAAATCAAATGTTCTAAAATATCCATATTCTATGAGATGGCTACTTTGGATCCAGAAGAGAGAATGGCATGTCGTTGCACTTAGTGCAAGTATCAAATTTATCAGAAACGATGGATTTGTACTGCACATGTTAGAGAGTATGGATCCTTTGATAAAATTTGACTACAAAACCTACGCTACCATTCGCATGGTCCCGCAAGTGAGCAGATGGACCCAAACGACATTGCACCGGTAACCTTGCGTGGACAAAAGAGAACAAAAAAAGAGTTAGAAGTACAAGGTACTAATAACATTAGATGGAATGAACACATGGAAGATATGTTCAAATTATTTTATGAGATGGACGAAGATCATGATGGTGGAGAAGATATGGAGATTTTCATGGACATAACATAATTTCCACAATCAGAAGCCAATGAAGAATACGAGAACATGTGAAGAATAGCTTGTTTACCGCTATACAATGGAGCAAAGATATCTTTACTACGTGCATCACTCATGACTCTCAATTTGTGATCCATTTATGGATGGTCAGATAGTAGTGTCTCTGAATTGTGTAGGTAAGTGGATTTGAAATAAAATTTCATTGTTGTATCAAAATAACTTGATTTATTAATATCGTTCTAATTGCTCATTTGCAAGCTTCTTAAAGATCAATTTTTACCAGAGGGCAATGACATGCCTCCAACACGTGGAGATGCACAAAAAGTTTTACAGTCCCATGGAATGGAGCACACTAAAATTCATGCTCGTCTGAATGATTGCATCCTCTTTTGGAATGAGTATGAGCATCTCCACATATGTCCAAAGTGTGGGGCAAATAGATTTAGAGAAGACCTTATAGGCGAAGCAATCCCTGCAAAGGTTCTTCACCACTTTACTATCATTCCATGAATTAAGAACATGTTTAGATGCAAATCTATAGCTGAGTTAATGTCATGGCATGCAAAGAGCAGTTCTAGATATGTTTTAACGCGAGTGCCTGCTAACTCTCATGCTGGGAAACACATAGATAGTAAATGGCTAGAGTTTGCTAGCAAGCCTCAAAAGATACATCTAGGCCTAGCTATGGATGGAGTAAATCAATTTGGTTTACGCAGCTCTCGATGGAGCACATGGTCTGTATGTTTGGTCAATTATAACATCCCACCATGGTTGGCCACAAAGAAAGGTCATTTATTATTAGCTCTTATTGTGCCAAATAAGTATAAGGTAATAAACATGGATGTATACCTTGCACCACTTGTGGAAGAGCTGCACATCTTATGGGATGTATTACTGTTTGTGAAATATCTCAACCTATAAGAAGACAAGACGGGCGAGTGCAATGCATACTTATGTGGACGATGCATGATTCCTGTGGTTATGGTGAATGTTTACGTTTGTCGATTTCAGGATACCATGCTTTTCCCTTATGCATGACCACAACTCGAAGCACGTTATTCCAAAGCACTGCGTAAACTTTCTATGAAGGAAACCATAGATATTTTCTTGATGGACATGTTTTACATGAAGGAAGAATTGGTCGACAAGCGCAACGCCAAATGAAAGCTAGTGATTGGAAACAATTGCGGGATTCAAAAACTCCAGTCGCTGGCATGAAATGGTTGTCGATTTTTCATGAACTCCCTTATTGGAGCGAGTTATTGATCAATCATTTGGTAGACCCGATGCATATTCTTAAGAATATGGGAGAGATTCTCTTGAAGACTTTGATTGCAGATTCACTATTTATATTCATTTACTGGTTCGTATGGTAGATGAAGTTGCAATAGCACGAACTATCCATAGTCAATGGATGTTCTTCTTAGAGCGCTTTATGAAAACATTAAAAGGGTTTGTTCGAGAGAGAGCACCTCTAGAGGGTAGCATGGCAGAGGCATAGCTCGTACAAGAGTCTCTTGTATTCATAACTAAGTTTCTATGTATGTCGGATCTAGAAATGCCTCGCTTATGGAGCGATGATGAAGATGTTCATCTCGTAGGCAATGAACTGCAACATAAAGGGTTGCAAAGAAAAATGGATGTAGCTTTCAGAGAGAAGGCAATGAAGTTTTGCATAGTTAACTCTCATCCTATGCAGAAGTGGTTAGAAAAGTATGAGCTTGCCAAGGAGACAAACACAAAGGAAAGAGCTTAGTTTCGAAGGAATCGTTCCACTCAATTTTTGCCCCTTCCAAAAAGTCTTTGACCTCTTCCACCCTTTCCAACGAGCAGATGGCTAGATACAGTTGTTTCACAAGCAAAGGCAGCAGGTGAAGATATCTCAAACAAAGAAGAAGAACTTGCAAAGGGATGTGATTGGGAGTATTCTAAATACGGTGCACTATGGTCTCATGGACGACACTTTTGGATCACACGCATCGATAAAAATAGGTCTACTTTTGATAGTGGGGTGATGGTGAATTTTTTGCAAAAAAGTAGAGCGAGTGCAATAGATGATAATGCTCAAGAAGGCCAACTAGATTATTGTGTAGTGATTCAAGATATCTTGAAACTATCCTTTAGGAAGTTTGATTACTTTGTTTTTGATGTGAAATGGTTCAAAGTAGTCACCTCTCGAAGAAATGCAATAGTGAGGCAGGATAAAAGTGGTTTGCTTCAAGTCAACTCCACAAAATTATGGACGGATGAAAGAGATAGATTTGTACTTCCTAAACACTACGATCAAGTTGTTTTTATTCGCAATTGGAAAGAAACAGAGTGGTTATTTATTTTACAAGTCGCCCCACATAGTAGAAAAATTTGTGAGAACATAGCTATAGAAGAAATTCCATCTGTAGTGGACTCAGAGATTCATTCAATAGTCGAGGAGGAAGAGATCATTGTTCGAGAAGAAGGGGCCCTTGAACAAGACAAGATATAAAATGAAGCAATAGATGATGATCAAGAAGAAGCTAGCACACCAAGTGATTTAGAAGTCGCCAATATAGAGATAGATATTCTCTGTGCATCGGATCTCGAAGAGGATGCTAGAATAGAGGAATTTTGAATCAAACACTTGTACGTACTTATTTTTGTTTTTTTTTTTCCTATGTTCTTTTGTACACTACCATTTCTCTATATTACCTTTATTATCATATGCTAATTATTTGAGTTCTTTTGTTACAAAGCATGATGAGAGACAGTCCTTAAGTCACTCCACATTCCATGATAGAGGAGCAGTTTTCATATCTCAGTTACCTGCCGCGTATATGGCTGCTGCATCACAGTACTGGATTGCTCGTGGTAGCACTCCCTCCTGCCTCACTCCTATCGGCCTCACTCCTGCCGATGTCACTCCTGTCCGCCTCACTCTTGCAAGTGTCACTCCTACCAGTGTCACTCCTACCAGTGTCACTCCTACTGGCGTCACTCCTGCGGGTGGTGCTACTCCCATCGGAGGTATGTCTCCTAGCTTTATGACTACACCACGAGCATCTTTTCAGCCATCCCCTACTCGCTCTAGTAGTAGACATGTGCGTTTGACACCTCAGCACGATACAGGTGCTGGCCCATCTCCTAGGTCGAGGTCACGCTCTAGAGCAGGAGGTTCTATGAGTGGATCTACAGGTGCGTCTTTAGGAGATGACTCTTGTGGAGTCAGTGCAATAGACATTGTGTCACCCACTTCTACTCCTAGAGCGAGTACCTCAGATGTAGGTACGCCATGTGGAACACCACATACACCTTGGGGTGCTCATGACCATGATGATTCCAAGGTGTATAGTATCCATGATGGAGCTCGAGTGATGGATGTGGTCGAAAAGGCCATGCCTGCGTGTATACAATAGCTTTGCAACATATAGTTTGGACACTCTATCATGTTGAAATGGAGTTAAGAAGATAAAGATTGAAAAACATATATCATAGAGATGATTTATCAAGAGTTTCAGCCAGCACATGGGAAGCCTCTTGTCAGTTCAGAGTGGATTCTGCACACTGCACGTGAAGTTAAGTCCCATCAATGATCTCAGGCTCCTGATGCTTTTAGAGAAGGCTTATCAAAGCCTGTATGGTTAAGGAGTGGGATATGATTCACGAAGACTATTAGCAGACTCCTGACCGATATTGCCAACAGCGAGATGTGGCAGCCACACGTTTAGATATGGCTAGATCATCATATTTGGGCAACGGCGGATATGACACAATGTGTCACGAGCTTGTAAGTACCATTTGGTTTATTGAATTTGTTTGTGTTAAACTTGTTAGGTATGTTCCTCTAATGTTTTGTATATTTGTTGTAGGAGCTAGCAATGCGTTGTCCTCCACCACGAAGGAAGAAGGCTTATGGATATCCTCATGGATTGACTGCACTATTGGAAGACTTGGAGGGACGCGGTGTGATCGTTTCATGGGAGCATTTGCGATGAGGTGATGAAATTATGAACTTGGTTTTTACTTGTTGTTTGTAAATAGTTCATGTGAATTTATCTCATTTCATGAAGGTTCTTTGTTGTAGGACTCCTAATATGGATGTTTCGATCATTCTATGCATGTGTATGACAGTGGTGTGCCACATTTTTGTATTTGGCTCATATATGGCAGTGGTGCACCAGAATTTTGTATTTGATTCTTATATGGCAGTGCTTTGCCACATTTTGTATTTCACCCATATATTATAATGGTTTGCCATACACTTGTTCATGCTTCATTTATGAAATATATAACTTCTTTTGTACATGGTTCATGGTTCTTAACTCATTCTGATTATCTCTTTTGTGTTCGATAGTATTTTTCTTTATAAAATCATATTTTGGTTGGCATTAGAGTACACATCACATGTAATAGGTTTTTTTTAGGTAGAGTGTATTTTCTTTTGCTAAACAACATCATGGTACTTTTGTTGTAGCAAAAGACAACACACTCTACCCAAAAAAAAACTTGCAGATATGGTGGTCGGTATAAGCAACAGTACACCTAGCAAGGTCATCGGTATAAGAGATGGTACACCCAGCGGGCGCCAGTACGCATGACGATACACCCAGCTGGCGTCAGTATAGGCATCGGTATGCCGTCAGTATGAGCATTGGAAATACCCATGCTTATACCGATGCTTTAACACCGATGCGTATACTGACACTTACACCAACGTCGGGGCAAAAATGTGCCCATTCAATTTCCTCAATAAAAGCCTCAATATATGGCCGATATGTTGTAGTGATTATTCACAAATAAATGAATTGTCGAATAACAAATAACGCAACCTAAGCTCTACCTAGGGAGAAGTTTGAAGCTTTTTGCAAAGCTTGGGCTTACTTCTTTTTGTAGATTAATCTCTTTCCACATAGCTTGGAGCTTTCTTATACATGAGTGTGAGCTCCTTGTTCATTGCATCATTCCCAAGGGAAATATGTTGATATATTTTGGTAGTGATATGTGTGAACACACTTAGGGCTGCAGAGGAATGTCTTTTTTCTTTTTAGGAGGTTTCCCCCCTCGGCTTGTACATACACCTATAATGTTAATGGGTCGCGTATCTTTGTACATTTACTTGGTAATACATTCAATATTGTGTTGTGCTCCAAGCTTCTGATTCTTGTTCTTTCTTGTGTTGTTCGTGTGCTTGCATTAGATCTCAAACTCCAACATCTCTCCCTTTAAGCATCATAGAAGGTCCGCTATAGAGAACAATCCTTTATGAAAGGATGGTTAACCCTTGAGGCTTCTTTTGTATCTCCCAATTTTCTCTTGTCTATCCTCTTTTGATAACATATTTGAAATTTTCTTTTTATTTTAATTACTTATTTGTATAGTCTAGATCAAGAGCTTCATTTGAAACCATAGATTATTATTACATGTTCAATTCAACGAGGAAGTTAAGGATTTATTAAGATCTCCAGATAGTAAATATAGTCAAGAAAATCCATTCACTTACTTCTGGAGTTTGGAGCAAGGCTTCATTTCAAGGCATAGATAATTCAAGCTAAATATTGCATGTAGTGAGATGAACCCGTGAGATGATAATTGAGAAACATTCAATGGGAGTTAATTCCATAGAAGTAATCTCTCCAAGATTTTTAATACGCTCAAATATCTTTTCATGACTTCACAACACGTATTATCATGCATCGAATGGACCTGTGCATGTAACTTACAGTCAATCATGTGCAAAGGCATCGGTCTTGGAGAAGTGAATATGCATAGGTTTGCCTCTTTGCATTGTCCTTAAGTCAATACAATAGGGTACATAAATGTTGAGGGTATTTAAGAATCTTGGAGATATTACTTTATTTATGCGGTCTTATGTGTATGCACATGTCGTTAAAGAAATCTTGCCAAATGGATGTGTAGCCTTCTCACATAATGGGTGTAAGAGGTGCTATTACGTTGATATTCAACTACCAGATTTTTGTCAACTCCATAGGATGAACATACTTTGATGCCTCTTTTCTTCTATAGCTCATGCTAACTTTTTAATAACGTTGGCCTGTCTTTTGATTTGTGTTCCATGTGTCACGTCAAACATATATTACTCGAGTGAAATCTCGTTTCGAGTCTCCTCATCTTGCAATTGCACATCTTCTTAAGAAAAATAAATTCTGCGGAATTATAACTTTTGGGAAGCTCGTGCAAAAAGAGCTTCGTAGGTCAGCATGACGAAGGGATATGAACTGCGTAAATGGGGATAAGAAAAGTGATGATCTTTGAAGTGCGCCAGTTGCCCTTCATATATCTCCTGACAAAAAGAGGAGTAAGAACACAACTTTCCTTGTGAGTCCTCTACCATTTTGGATGTGCACGACATGTCGGCTGTCCATGTGTAGAGATCTTCAACACACACCGACCACAAGGACTTGCCAACGTCCACAAGGACTTGCCTCGTCCGGAATTCATGGGTAGAACTTACATGCCCCGAATCACCCCTTTTCTTGATGAGGAAACCGACATCAGTGATGCCTTCCACACACATGAGGTGCTTTGTAACCTTCTCCGCTTTTTCTGCAGACCTCATTAGCAAGCATTTCTTAGGATGTGTCACGTACTATATCATGCCACATAAGCTTCGTTTGTGGCACCCATTGATAAAATTTAAAAAAAAAAAAAAAATCATGCCACATAAGTTTAGCTTGTTGCAGCCATCGAATGACACATGTATTCTCTCTCTCTCTCCCTCTCTCTCTCTCCAATATAAGTTCTCTCTCTCCAATATAAGTTGAGGTCGAGGGGGACAGGATGTCCCTCCAAGGAGTCCCTCGTAATCAAAAGCTTGAGGGTGATAAGACAAGAGAAGAATATATGAGTGGTACCCTCCTACATAGTTCATCTCGACTCTTAGCTTTGAGAGCCATGTTATAGATTAGAGCCTTATTACTATATCAAATGCTTTGATGGATTATGAACCATATGAACAAGGCGAGTACACACATTACTTCCATTACTTCTCGCTCCTACTTACTTCCAGGTTTTATCCATTGATGAGTGAAAAAAGAAGGCTTGTGAGATTATTTTCAGATGCAACCATTCAGATCGGTAGCGTATAGAGAAGAATCCAAGTTGTAGGATTATCTTTATTGAACTATCCTTTGCATAGTTTGTTGAATTAAGTGTTGATCCATATGTCAACTCCCACCTAATTTATGCCCATTTCATACTCGTTCTTTTGTTGAGCTTGAGGTCTCGAATTCAATCACGTGGACTAGGTGATTTCCAAGTTTCTTTTTGTAACTTCCCCACGGGACCCCCCAAATCCCACAAAGCAGGAGAAGCTTTTACAGAGCTTAGATGGCATTACAAAGAAGGTTAATCACCCTCTCATCACCCTCATGAGGAGCCCACTTGGGTTTAAGCTTGTTATTGATCAAAAGGAGAACTTGATGGTGTCTGAAGCGGGGGGATTTCTTACAGTTAGCAATCCTTTTGCCAAGGAGGAACAACGATTTCTCGATTGACCACTCCTTGGGAGATGTCTCCACATATGTTAGGTGAATGCGAAAAATGATTTCAACGTGTCATTTAAGGCAGAATTTCTATTGGTTAATTTTCCTACAAAAATAGCAGCGTGAAAGGAAACTTACGCAGGCTGCTCATCAGCTCCGATTTTAAGACTTGCATTCCAATGTCAACGAATCAACGTGGCCAATTCCTCGAAGCAACATTTTTGCGACTTTCATTCCAATGTCAACGCATCAACATGGCCAATTCGTCGAAGCAACAGCCCCAAAAGGCTGGCGGACTTGTCATTGCTGCCGTCAACGGAATCCAATAACTTGCGCAAGCCATTAGGTAGCAGAACGCGGCTGAGGGAGTGACACCGGCAATATGAAGGAATGGCCCAATGGAAGCCATCTTCGCTCGTCTATTCAATGTTGTCCAATTCAGCCTGCCCTTTCATGCTAATTTGTAATTGCTTAAAAACAATTACTGATACAATAGATGCTTTCGGAAGTGCTTAAAAATAGAATAAAGAAATGGATAAAAGATAACACGTTTATAAGGTTGAGTTCACAATGGGATGACACGATCAATGTCATGTTTATGGGAGTAGCTACAATGTCTCCAAAGATACCTCCTTAGTTGGCACTCTTAATCACCATGGAGCATCACCTTGTGTGAGGAAGGGCTTTCATATGTTCTGCATTCATTGGTTTGTACGTCTCTTCAAAGAAGGCTGCCACCACTCCAATATTGCTAGCTTGATGGGCCGTTGAAACTTTTGCCTCCGTTGGGGGAGGGGGCCATGGGTTCAAGTCTTGTGGGCTATGTTGATAGGATCGCTGTCAGCCACTTGATGTGGTGAGATGAAAACGAGTCCTTTCGAAACTAGTAGGTCTCCGAGAGCTCTTGTTGAACTTTGTTGTTGATGGCAAGGGTAGAGCATTGCAACAAGTGGAAACCAGTCTCTTTATCTCGTCCTAGAGATGTTCCTCACGAGTTTCTACCGTTAGTGAATCTTTAGGCTCTACTCATTCCTAATAGGTGCTAGGGATTTGAGAGGTCCCATGGGTGCTATGCCCTTCATTGCACGTTGACTTAATTCAAGCTATTAGCAAGGGTATATCACAAGATCAAAATTCCTATAGAGAAACTAAAAAAATAAAGCAAGGCTGCCATCTATGTCGATTCTACCTAAGTGAAGCACTACTTCTCCCATTCTTAACGATTCCTAAACTCGTTTGCATCCCTATTTATGGAGGATATGAGGAAACTATTGACAAACAAGGTTTTCATCCATTTAAAGTTGCATGCCCTTCCACTAGTGCAGCTTGGAGTAAAGCATATTCATGCATTTAAAAACTCAATCCCACCATTGGGTTAAGGAGATCTCGGGAATCCCGTTGGTATTTATAATGTCCTCAAACGTGATTCAATTTCTTCTATCTTGATTTTAGAGGTGTCTCCACTTGTGAAAACCATTATTCGAGAGTCCCTTCCCTCTTATGATGTTCTCACACTCCATCCTCAAGATACTCGTGATTGAGAATCAAATAGATTCATTTAGCCTTATTAAAACAACCCACTTCCAATCATTGCTAATGGAAAATAAAGGTTTGGTTGTATCCTTTCTACCTAGGGCTCTTGGAGATAGTCACAACATAGAAGAACAAGAGAGTTATTAAATCAAGCGCTTTTCACCCGGGGACCTCAACAAGAGAGAGGCTATCAATGTTTCTAAAAAGCAACTTGGCCCAAGAGATATCACCATTGTGCTAAGATTCAATCATCGATTTTTTTCACCAATTTGTTGGCCATGGATTCCACATCCAAAATGCTTGAACCATCATCTCCTTCAGGATAGAGCAGATTTTCCATTTAATCTTCAGAACTCCCCTCCTGTTGGGATTCCTAGTCCAAAGGAAGTTTTTGTAGTTCCTTTCTAACTTCAACATCTCCTTATTGCAGAGTGTCTAGCATGCCAAGAAGTAGATGATAAAGGAGATAAAGAACGTGTTTATCCGCATCGTGTGCCCAATCACATTAAGTTGTAGACCCTTCTCATATTGCAACATATTTTCAAGGTTGGCAAGAACCTAGTCCCAATGTTGACGAACGGGAAATTCCAAATCCGATTGGGATGCCAAGAAGAAGGAAGAATTCACCACCAGGAATCTCTTGACATCCTTGAATCCACACAAAAAACAAGGGAGGTCCACTCAAGGACTTGTGCAGCATCTTCCAATGGTTGAAACTCGAACTAGAGGCAGCACGAAATACCTCAAGAAGATTCAAAAAATGAAAAACACAATTGGATACATTATGTGGAAATGCATTGGTGACAGTGGTGAAGAGTCTTAGAACCATACGATCCTAACTGTGGAGGAGCAGGCGATCATGAATCCCCCCCCCCTCCCCGCAAAAAAAAAAGTTAAAAAAAAGAAAAAAAGAAAAAAACTTGATTGTTAAGGAGCTAGTTGACCCCGTAAGTAGTGATACCAAACAACGAGGCCAATGGACAATATTGCATGGTGGAACGCTTAAAAACGAAAACTGGGGGAACACCACGTGAAAGTGAGTGGGATATGAATCCAATTCTAGTTGTGAGGCTCAGTATAGAGAAGCTTTCACAATGAATATTGAGTGTGTGTAGTTTCTTAGATGCCTTTTGGTTGATTTGAGTATTGGTTCTTTCTTGTGCCATCACCATCTTTACTGATAGTCGAAGCACATTGGTAGTTGCGAGGAACCTTGTTTTCCATGCTTGTACAAAGCACATTGAGGTGCATTATCATTACGTCATGGAGAGATTCTCTCCTCGAGACATCCGTTTGGATTTGTTTCCACATAGGATAATTTTGCAAACCTTTTCACAAAGGCTCTGCCTCGGGAGAAGTTAGAAGCTTTCCAAAAAGCTTTGCGGTTACTTTCTTTTGTGAATTGATTTCTTTCTACATAGCTTGGCACTTCCTTATACATGAGTGCAATCTCCTTGTTCATCACATCACTCCCAGGGGGATTTGTTGATATATTTTGGTAATGATCTATGTGAACATACTTAGGACGACCTAGAGATCTCTCGAGTCTTGACTCTTGCTCTCCACATAAGCATCGACCTATTATGTGTTAGCCCCATGGCTTGAATTTAATATCAATGTGAATCTCTGCATCATTTCATCCACTTCATGCCATGAGTTTCTTCAATATTATTCTTTTAAATTCATCCTTCATTGAAATTTTGCATAGCTTGTTGCCTTTGGTTTTGATCCATATGTCAACGTGTGAGAGAGCCTTTTTCATCTCGATTAAAGGCACGACACTTGGGACTAAGGAGGCAATGTGGTCTCAGCTTATTCCAAGCTTTTCAAAGATATGTCACCAAATTTGAACAAGTAGGGGCAACTTCAAGGAGGTAATACTAGGCTTATGAGGGTGTGGTTCTTCTAATGTAGGGAGTCAGCTAGAAAGAGGGCTTTCTTTTTCTTAAAAATGAATGCAAGATTCATGTTGGCTAGACCAAGCCTTTAACACCCAATTGGCAACAAATTTGTTGACCAAGGCGACCACATTGAGAATTCCCATCTCACCCTTATACTTAGGCAAACCACAAAGGTATCACTTCATCCGATTTTCTTGTAACTTTGAGAAAGAAATTGTAAACAACCCCAATGAAACCTTGGCGCATAAACGGAGAATTTCAACGTGTCATTTAAGGAAAGAATTTGTATTTGTTAGTTTTCGTAGAAAAATAGCAGCGTGAAAGGAAAATCACGCGGGCTGCTCATTATCCATCTGTTGAGCTCCAATTTTGAGACTTTCATTCCAATGTCAACGCATCAACATGGCCAATTCGTCGAAGCTTCAAGCAACAGCCCCAAAAGGCTGGCTGCCTGGTGGACTTGTCGTTGCTGCCGTCAGCGGAATCCAATAACTTGCGCAAGCAATTAGGTAGCAGAACGCGGCTGAGGGAGTGACAATGAAGGAATGGCGCAATGGAAGCCATCTTCGTTCGTCTATTCAATGTTGTCCAGTTCACTCTGCCCTTTCATGCTAATTTTTAATTGCCTAAAAATAATTAATGATACAATAGATGCTTTCGGAAGTGCTTAAAAATAGAACAAAGAAATGAATAAAAGATAACACGTTTATAAGGTTGAGCTCCAAAGATACCTCCTTAGTTGGCACTCTTAATCACCATGGAGCATTACCTTGTGTGAGGAAGGGCTTTTATATGTCTTGCATTCATTGGTTTGTACGTCTCTTCAAAGAAGGCTGCGAGCACTCCAATATTGCTAGCTTGATGGGCCGTTGAAACTTTTGCCTCTGTTGGGGGAGGTGGCATGGGTTCAAGTCCTGTGGGCTATGTTGATAGGATGCCTCTCAGCCACTTGATGTGGTGAGATGAAAACGAGTCCTTTCGAGACTAGTAGGTCTCTGAGAGCTCTTGTTGAACTTTGTTGTTGGTGGCAAGGGTAAAGCATTGCAACAAGTGGAAACCAGTCTCTTTATCTCGTCCTAGAGATGTTCTTCACGAGTTTCTACCTTTAGTGAATCTTTAGGCTCTACTCATTCCTAATAGGTGCTCACTTGGAGGTAGTGGTGGTGTTATCGTAGGATACAAGCATTGTTGGTCTCGTCCTTTGTGGGATCTTCATACAATCCAAATCACGCGTGAATTGTTGTTAAGCTTGATGACCCTATCCCATTCTTGAAGGTTTCAATGTATGCTCCAAACTCGACCCAAGACACAACAAAGATATGGGACTTCCAGCTAACATGATCCTCTTGGGTGATTCCAACATGGTGGAAACGATCACTCACTATTGCGAGAAAAAATGAGTTCCTGTTTAAATAAAGGAGAAACCTGGTTTGAATCCCTTTAAGCTCCACCAATACCTACCTAAGTTCAAAGACTATCAAGGGTACTCCTTGTCTAACTTACAATGTAAAGCGAAACTCTCCAAAGCTAAACTTGATAGATGTTACGTTTCTCAGAATATTATCGACCTCTTGGACCTCCTTCTCTTTATCCTAGCATGGATATTGTGGTTTCATATCACTTTTCAATCATCACGTTTTTTAGATCCTCTTCCAAAAATAGAAGGGCAATGCCTCTTTGGCTTTCATGGATCAGGGTGGTTAAGTCGTCACAACGTACCATGCACAATGCCATAATTGAGAGAAAGAAAAGAAGAGAAAGTCTTTATAAAAAGCTGAAGTGCCTCAAAGAGGAAGTGAACAAAAAGAACTTGCATCTTTAGAAAGGCCTTCTAAAAATTAGGAAGAAACTAAGATTGAAAGAATGAATCCAATGTAAGAAGATATTTATCTTCTTCAAAGATTGGTGGGCATGTAGAATGGATAAGCCTGCTAAAGAGATGAGTAGGACTTAAAAAAAAAAATTGGGTTAAGGAAAGTCTTCAAAATATGGTCAACAACAATGGCATGGTGTTTGCAAATGATCGCCAAAATCATGACCACATTCAAAACACTTTTCGGACCTTCGTGGCATGACTGTTGGAGCAGAACAATCATCAATAGTGATTTTATGAAGGTCAAAGTGAGAAGACATATGGAAGAATGAAGATTATTTTCAGAGGAAGAAAATGGAATCAGAAATGTTTCTTTTGTATATTACTCTTGTAAATAGTTCAATATATTTTGAAAAGGATGACGAGTTAGACTCGTATATATATATCTACAGATACGTATTCAAAGAGGAGAGAGTGATATAGATCAGATAGAAAAGAATAGGTGAAGAGGTGATGAACATTGTATGTATCATCAACCATATGTATGAAAAGTAATGAAGAAGAAAAGATTGTAGATTTCTGCGCGTCGATCTTCTCTCCCATTCTCCTTCTGTGTTTAATCTTTTGAAGAATTCTTTTGCACGTATCTAAGTCCATAGCTAATCTATCTATGGCTAGAATTTGAGAGATTAATTTCAATCAGGTTGTGAGAATTTTGCTTAGGAACATTCATATGTGAAGATGTTCTGAGAGTCGAGAAATCTGGCGCACATTTCATCTTCAAAGAAATGGCCAGTGCTCAGTCCACAGTGTAAAGTTTTACACAAATGAGGGCTTAAAATTTAAGTTGGAAGGTAAGCCATCTATGGCTAGAAGATCTTGATGAAACGGGTTCAGAGTTGAGAGAACCAGTGCTAAGAAGTTGCAGGTGTCAAAGTCGCCATTGCAGAGAAGCACTTTCAGACATAGGTAAAGTGTTTCACACATTTCTCAGTGTATGGTTAATCTTTTTGAGAGATTTAACTTGGCAAAGTTGCGCAACCTTAAGGCGAAGTGTTGTGCAAAGTTTTATCAAAAACTTTACAGGATTGATTAGTCAATAAGTGACTAATCTGCAGCAGACTTTTCAGAGAAGTTGAATTTTTCAGAACCTTCAATATTTCTGATAATTTGGTGAAAGATCTCTAAGTTTGGTGGAGTCTAAGGTTAACCTTGATATAGAGGTGATCTAATTTCAAGGTTAACTTGTTCTTTTGGAGATTAACACTCTCCATCAGTGGTATCAGAGCAGGTTGTGTCAAAATTGAAGTGAAGAAGACTCCGACTATCGCAGAAGTACAAAACTTTACATCTTGAAGGTGCAGAAGGGTAAAGGTTGAAGAAAGATCAAAGGAAGACATATAAAGAGCATCAAAAGGATCAGAAGGAGTAACATTCGAAGTAAAGGTACATTTATTATCTGTAAAGGTTAAAGATTTGAAGCTACAGGTGAAGTAAAGATGGGAGATAGTCTCCAAATTGAAAAGTTGGATAGAGAGAACTATCCTGCATGGTCTATGAGGATGGAAGCTCACCTTATGAGCAAAGATCTGATAGGATATATCACAGGAGATGAAGAAAAGCCAGAATTCAGAGATCCTAGTGTTCCAACTAGGGAGGAGCTTGCAGATTTGAAGAATTGGATGAAGAAGGATGCTCAAGCAAGAAGCATCATCTACATGGCAGTCAATGACTATTTGCTTCCTCACATTAGAGGACTTGAAAGTGCTTGTGACATTTGGAATGCTTTGGAAGAGCATTTCCAAAATACAACCAAGTCAAGGAAGGCTTCACTATGGGCAGAGTTTACTACCTTCAAGAAGAAGGCCTCACAATCAATTTCTGATTATGTAACAAAGATGAAGGACATTGCAGATTCTCTAGGTGCAGTGGATGAAGATATTGAAGAAGACAAATTGGTAAGACAAATACTCACAGGACTAAGAGGAGATGAGAAATGGAAGCCTTTCATTTTATCTACAGAACTTTCATTAGATCACTTTACTCCTGATTTGAATCAATTGTTAGGTCATATGCTAACTTTTGAGAATGATATCAAAGGAGATGTTGATAAGAGTGCAGGTCATGCAATGTATTCTAAAGACAAGAAGAAAGCCAACAAAGGAAAGCAACAATCAGGTGAAGAAGAAGGTACATCAAATCAAGCAAACTTCATAAGAGGAAGAGGAAATGGCAGGAGTAGAGGAAGAGGCAGAAACAACAAAGAGAATGCAAAAGCTTGTTGGATATGTGGTAAGACCAATCATCTATCTCATGATTGTTGGCATAATAATCAAAACAATGGTAATTATCAGAACTTTAATCAAAGAGGAAGAGGAGGTAGATTTCAGAGAGGAAATTTCAGAGGTAGAGGTGGTAGGAATTCTTTTGGAAGAGGTGGTGGAAGAAGCTTCCAAAATCAATCCTATAATAACACCTACTACAAATATGCATCAGATCAAAAGGAGGATTCGACACTCATTATGAATACATGTGAAACTTCACATGAGGACATGAGAGTGTTTTATATTGATTCAGGATGTAGTAATCATTTAAGTGGAAATATTGCTTTGATGACTGACCTAGATCATAATGCAATTAATCATACAGTACAGACAAGTGATAATACAAAGCATAAGGTAAAGTCAATTGGTTCAGTCAAAGCTAAGGATGGGAGCACTCTTCTGAGTAAGGTACTCTATGTTCCCACAATTCCAAAGAATTTGATCAGTGTAGGTCAAATTGTGGAAAAAGGTTATGAGGTAAGGTTTACCAATGATGGAGTTTATGTGGAAGACCCTAGTCAAGGGTATAAACAAGTTATTGCAGGAAAGAAAGAAGGAAGGCTTTTCACATTGAAGGTACAAGGAAATGTTGGACATGCTATGTTCACATATGGAGAGCAGGAGTTTATGTGGAAGACCCTAGTCAAGGGTATAAACAAGTTATTGCAGGAAAGAAAGAAGGAAGGCTTTTCACATTGAAGGTACAAGGAAATGTTGGACATGCTATGTTCACATATGGAGAGCAGAAGGTGTCAGAATTGGATCTTTGGCACAAAAGACTTGGACACTTTAATGAAAGAGGTATCAAAGAAATGATTAACAATGATTCAGTGCTTGGAATGCCTAACATTGCAGGTCAACACATGACATACAGATGTGAGGCATGTCAATTAGGTAAGGCTCATAAGCAATCCTATTCCAAGCATGGATTTATGTATTCAGAAAGACTTGAATTGGTGCATACAGATGTGTGGGGTCCTTCAAAGGATTTTAGTATAAATGGTTCAAGATATTATGTCATATATGTTGATGATGCTACCAGGTGGATCACAATTTATGTGATTAAGGAAAAGTCAGAAGTGTTTAATACATTTAAACACTATCATGCATATGCAGAAAGGATTACAGGTCAAAAATTGAAGAGACTAAGGTCAGATGGAGGGGGGGAGTATTTTTCAAATGAGTTCAATGATTATTTGTGGAATGCAGGTATAAAGAGAGAAGTTACTTGCAGGTACTCTCCTCAACAAAATGGGGTAGCAGAAAGAAGAAATAGGACTCTTGTTGAGTTTGCAAGGTCCATGATGAAAGAGAAGAATTGCCCAAATTATTTGTGGGCTGAGGCTGTTAATACAGCTACATATTTGGTTAATAGATTGCCTTGTAAAGCTTTGCAGGGTATGACACCATATGAAGCTTGGTGGGGTAAGAAACCTACCTTGGATCATTGCAGAATATTTGGATGCTTGGCATATGCATATGTGCCATCTCAATTGAGGCATAAGTTGGAGCCTAAGGCAGAGAAATATGTTTTTATTGGCTATGATGATAAGCAAATGGGGTACAGGTTGTGGAGTCCATCCACAAAACAATTTATTGTATCCAAGGATGTTACATTTGATGAGCAAGGTACTTGGTATGCAGGTAAATATAATGTACATGCAGATGATGAAGAAGTAGTGGAACAAAGGAAAGGTAAAGCAAAGATTCAATTACTTGATGAAAGTGAAAGTAATGAAGTGCAGATTGAAGTTGAAGAGAGGCCAAGGTTTGATCCAGAATGTGATGAACCAGAGACCTCAAGAAGTGCAGAAGTTAGAAGATCATCTAGGCACAAATGGCAACCTACAAGGTATAGCTATGACACTTCATTCTTGACTACTAAAGATTATGCTTATTTGGTAAAAGCAGATGAAGACCCTTCTACATATGAAGAAGCCAAAGGGAAGAAGAATTGGGAAGATGCTATGCAAGAGGAGTATGATGCATTGATAGAGAATCAAACATGGGATTTGGTTCCTAAACCTAATAGTCAGAAGATTATTGGATGTAAGTGGGTTTACAAAACAAAGAGATTTGCAGATGGAAGTGTGTCTAGGTACAAAGCTAGACTTGTTGTGAAAGGGTATGCACAGACATATGGAGTGGACTATGATGAGACTTATAGTCCTGTGGCAAAGATGACAACCATCAGGACACTCATTGCAATTGCTGCTTGTAAAGGTTGGAAGTTGTCTCAATTAGATGTTAAAAATGCTTTCTTGAATGGTTACATTTCAGATGAAGTCTACATGGAGCAACCAGATGGGTTCAAAGATCAAGTGAGTCCAAATTATGTGTGTAAGCTCAAGAGAGCTTTGTATGGGTTGAAGCAAGCCCCAAGGGCTTGGAATTATAGGCTTGTAAAATTCTTGAATGATCTTGGTTTTCAAGCATCAAAGGCAGATAGTAGCTTGCTAGTCAAAGCAAGTGAAAATGGATTCATTTATGTGTGTATTTATGTTGATGACATAATACTTACAGGAACAGATGATAAGGGGATACAAATGATCAAGAAGCAGATGGAGAAAGAGTTCAAAATCAGTGATTTGGGGAACCTATCATTCTTCTTGGGAATGGAGATCTCTTATACTCAACATGGAGTATATGTGACCCAAGAAAGGTATCTTAAAAATTTGCTAACCAAATTTAAAATGGAAGATTGCAGGGTTGCACCTACACCTTTGGAAGTGAACCATAAATTGTCTAGGTTTGGAGGAGAAGAGTTCAGAAATATGAAACTCTATCAAAGTTTGGTTGGTAGCTTGATTTATGCTACATTGACAAGGCCTGACTTGTCATATGCAGTTGGTGTGCTTTCACAATTTATGCATTGCCCTAGAAAGGAACATTGGATTGCAGGACAAAGAGTACTTAGGTACATCAAGGGTACACTCAAGGAAGGGTTGTACTATGGGTTTACTTCAGATACAAGAATCAATATATATAGTGATGCAGATTGGGCAGGTAATGTGGATGATAGAAGATCAACACATGGATACTTGTGCTATGTAGGAGACAAATTGATTTCATGGTGTTCCAAGAAGCAACATACAGTTGCTTTGTCATCTACAGAAGCAGAATATAAAGGTATGGTGGAAGCTGCAAAAGAGGTAATATGGCTAAAGACACTTTTGAAAGTTTTTGATGTGATTCAGAGTACTCCTATTATTTGTGGAGACAATATGAGTTCATTATACTTGGCAGCTAATCCTGTATTTCATGCTAGAACTAAGCATATTGAAATACAGTATCATTTCCTGAGAGAGAAGGTCATTGAGAAAGAGATTGAAGTCATACACACCCCTACAAAAGATCAACTTGCAGATATGATGACTAAAAGTTTGGATGGACCTAAATTGCAGAGGTTTAAAGATATGGCAGGAATAAAGAAGATGCAGGTAATCACAATTGAAGATTGAGGGGGAGCTGTTGGAGCAGAACAATCATCAATAGTGATTTTATGAAGGTCAAAGTGAGAAGACATATGGAAGAATGAAGATTATTTTCAGAGGAAGAAAATGGAATCAGAAATGTTTCTTTTGTATATTACTCTTGTAAATAGTTCAATATATTTTGAAAAGGATGACGAGTTAGACTCGTATATATATATCTACAGATACGTATTTAAAGAGGAGAGAGTGATATAGATCAGATAGAAAAGAATAGGTGAAGAGGTGATGAACATTGTATGTATCATCAACCATATGTATGAAAAGTAATGAAGAAGAAAAGATTGTAGATTTCTGCGCGTCGATCTTCTCTCCCATTCTCCTTCTGTGTTTAATCTTTTGAAGAATTCTTTTGCACGTATCTAAGTCCATAGCTAATCTATCTATGGCTAGAATTTGAGAGATTAATTTCAATCAGGTTGTGAGAATTTTGCTTAGGAACATTCATATGTGAAGATGTTCTGAGAGTCGAGAAATCTGGCGCACATTTCATCTTCAAAGAAATGGCCAGTGCTCAGTCCACAGTGTAAAGTTTTACACAAATGAGGGCTTAAAATTTAAGTTGGAAGGTAAGCCATCTATGGCTAGAAGATCTTGATGAAACGGGTTCAGAGTTGAGAGAACCAGTGCTAAGAAGTTGCAGGTGTCAAAGTCGCCATTGCAGAGAAGCACTTTCAGACATAGGTAAAGTGTTTCACACATTTCTCAGTGTATGGTTAATCTTTTTGAGAGATTTAACTTGGCAAAGTTGCGCAACCTTAAGGCGAAGTGTTGTGCAAAGTTTTATCAAAAACTTTACAGGATTGATTAGTCAATAAGTGACTAATCTGCAGCAGACTTTTCAGAGAAGTTGAATTTTTCAGAACCTTCAATATTTCTGATAATTTGGTGAAAGATCTCTAAGTTTGGTGGAGTCTAAGGTTAACCTTGATATAGAGGTGATCTAATTTCAAGGTTAACTTGTTCTTTTGGAGATTAACACTCTCCATCAATGACCTCTTCTCTATATCCATGAAGGAAGGCCTGTATGGCCAATATCTCAAGATTGACATATATAAACAATCCTACAAGATTTTACTAGGAGGCTTGACGATCCGCTATACATTGGCGAGATCAAGACTGCTATCAATTTGCTTCCCTTGAGGAAGAGCCATATGCATAACATTTGTGCACATGCAACTCATCATGGTTGGAATGTATATCAGTTGGACATTAAAACTACATTTCTAAATGGTGCATTGCATGAACAAGTGTATGTGTTTTAGCCTCATGGTTTTGTGCAAAAGAGCCATGAAAATAGAGTGTGGAGGTTGAAAAAGGCATTATATAGTTTGAAACAAGCACCACATGCTTCGTATGAGAAAGTATATGCCTACTTTCTACCACATGGTTTTGATCAGAACAAATTAACTAAGAGAACCTTATATGCTAAGAGTGTAGTTGATGTACTTCTGATCATTGTTGTATATGTTGATGTTATGCTACTCACTGGTCCTAATGAATAGCATACTACTGAATTTAAGGCTGATTTTGCATGCCTCTTTTCAGATGTTATATTTGGGGCATTCACATCATTATAAGGTCATTCGATCTGTAGCCTTCTCACATAATGGGTGTAAGAGGTGCTATTAAGTTGATATTCAACTAGCAGACATTTTTATCAACTCCATAGCATGAACATACTTTGATGTCTCATATATCTCATGCTAACTTTTCAAGAACTTTTGGTTTGTGTTCTATGTGTCCGTCAAGCATATATTACACGAGTGAAAATTCGTTTCGAGTCTCCTCATCTTGCAATTTCACATATTCTTAAGAAAAATAAATTTTGTGGAATTATAAGTTTTGGGAAGCTCGTGCAAAAAGAGCTTCGTAGTTCAGCAAGTTGAAAGGATAAGAAAAGTGATGATCTTTGAAGTGCGCCATTTGCCCTTCATATATCTCGTGACAAAAAGAGGAGTAAGAACAGAACTTTCCTCTACCCTTTCGGATGTGCACGACCTATCGGCTGTCCATGTGTAGAGATCTTCAACACACGCCGACCACAAGGACTTGCCAAAGTCCACAAGGACTTGCCAAAGTCCACAAGGACTTTCCTCGTCCGGAATTCATGGGTAGAACTTATATGCTCTGATACCATCCCCGAATCGCCCCTTTTCTTGATGAGGAAACCGACATCACTGATGCCTTCCACACACATGAAGTGCTTTGTAACCTTCTCCCCTTTTTCTGCTGACCTCATTAGGAAGCATTTCTTAGCATTTCTCACGTACTATATCATGCGACATAAGCGTCGTTTGTGGCACCCATTGATGAAAAAAAATAAAATTAATAATAAATAAATAAAATCATGCCATACAACTTTAGCTTGTTGCAGCCATCAAATGACAAATGTATGCTCTCTCTCTCATCAATATAAGTTGAGGTCGAGGGGGACAGGATGTCCCTCCTTGTAATCAAAAGGTTGAGGGTGATAAGACAAGAGAAGAATATATGAGTGGTACCCTCCTACATACTTCATCTCGACTCTTAGCTTTGAGAGCCTTGTTAAAGATCAGAGCCTTATTACTATCTCAAATGCTTTGATAGATTATGAACCGGATGAGACTCAGCACTGTTTAATATCAACAAGGCGAGTACACACATTACTTCCATTAATTCTCGCTCGAACTTACTTCCAGGTCTTATCCATTGATGGGTGAAGAAAGGAGGCTTGTGAGATTATTTTCAGATGCAACCATCCAGATCGGTAACGTATAGAGAAGAATCCACGTTGTAGGATTATCCGTTATTGAATTTATCCTTTGCATAGTTTGTTGACTTTGGTGTTGATCCATATGTCAACTCCCACTTAATCTATGCCCATTTCATACTAGGTCTTTTGTTGAGCTTGAGGTCTCGAATTCGATCACCTGGACTAGGTGATTTCCAAGTCTATCTCACTCGAGGCCATCACTCGCAAAGGCACGCTGGAGGTGCCATACACAGGCACAGTGACCATCAACCTGGCCAATGGTGCCAAGTTTGAGTTCGAGGACCACTTTTCGGTGACCACTTTTCTTGCACCTACTGCAACTCCGAGCGTCAATGAACTAGAAACGAAGGTAGCAGACGCAGAAAGCAGATAGCAGAAGGAAACACAACAGCCAACATCTCGGAAGGTGTTAGCTAAAGAAACACACGCTCTGGATTCATCGCGAGGCAGCCTCCTTCACGATTGACCATAATGGTTGTCGGTCGCGACTGACGGCCTGCATCCATCGCGACTGATGTCCTGGCCTTCATCACTACTGACGGTCTGCCTTTCTTTTTAATAAAGGAAGTTCGGCCTTAGCTTAATCATCCGGACTTTAATTATAATAAAGAAAAAAAGTTACAAGTGAATGGGACTAGTGCCCATGGGACCCCCCAAATCCCACAATGCAGGGGAGGAGTATGGCAAGCCACAGGGCATTACAGATGAGGCGGATAAAATTATCATCACCTTCATGTGGGACCCATTAGGGTTTCAACTTGTTGTTTTCGAGGAGATAAATACAGTGATGTCTAAACGGTGGCGATCTCTTGAATCGGGAGATTCTTTTACCTAGGAGAAACAGGGATTTCTCGATCGACCATTCCTTAGGAGTTTGGCCAAAATTGACAGCACATCGCTCCCTCCAAATCTTCCAGAGAGTCTCACCTCTGATGGCATTCCACAACCTCGATGAACAGCCGATCGCCTCACCCAACATCACTTGTTGCCAGTTGATTTGGTTCGTGAGTCTCAATACTCGGGTCACGTGATGCCAGATAACACGGGACTTGGGGCAGTCGAAGAACAGGTGAGCTAAATCTTCGATGCACCGATGGCAACGCTTGCACCATGGCGGCACACCACAGATTTTGTTAGCCCTTGCATTGGTCCAGATACCTTTATGCAAGATCTGCCACATGAGAACGGACTTTTTGACCTCAATTAGGGGGTGCCAAATAGACATGAATTTTAGCTCCCACCGAAGTTTGGTCCAAGAGAGGCACCATCTCTTGTTAAGGGTGTGGTGAACATCTAAATCCTCTTTGAAGTTGGGGATTCTGGATATCTTCTTACCATTGCTCCATTTGAGGCCCTCCAAGCAAGGAAGATCCTGACCGCGGAGAAGGCGGGTAGTTGAGCGGTCCCACGCTAAAGACCTGCTTTGAAGAAGAGTCCATTCCTCAAAGGTAACTCTAAGTCTTGGATCCAATTCTTCGAACCTAATCCACTGGCTGGTCTCTTGTTTCCAGAGTTGTTTCCACTCTTTGAACCCCTTGTTCCATAACCGCCTTGCAGTTTGGAGGTTCCAAGACTCCACCCCCCGAATGCCGCTGATCGAGAACCAAATAGAGTCATTTTGTCTTATGCCAGCTGCCCACTTCCACTCATCACTGATTCTGATGAACTGTTTGGCCTTGTTGCAATTCTTCCATAAGGAACACACGAGGCTAGAGCCTTTAGGGAAGACCGGGTGGGGGGAGAACAAAAGCGTGAGAATCCCTATGTCCTTCCAACCAGGGTGACCAACTAAGGTAAGGTCTTTCGTGTTTCTGAAGATCAATTTAGCCCAAGAGGACTCCCTATTGCTCCAAGCCTTGATAAGCCACTTTGCCGCCAACTTGTCAGCGACCCCAACAATATCCAAAATTCCCAAGACCCCTGAGTCTTTAGCGCTAATGCAAGTTTCCCATTTGATTTTGGGAATCCCCCTCCTGTTGGGGTCCCCAGTCCAAAGGAAGTTTCTACAGATTCTTTCCAGTTTGGCCAAGTCTTTCTCCTTAGGCCTCCAACACGAGATAAAATAGATAATTGTAGACAACATAAATGTGTTAACAACCATAGCACGCCCTACCAGGTTGACTTGCATACCTTTCCAATGATTCACCTTCCTATCCAGCTTGGATAGCACCCAGTTCCAGCGTTGGTCCATTGAGATGTCGAATCCCATCGGAATGCCAAGGAGACGGAAGACTTGACCGCTAGGGATAACTTGCTGCCTTCATCACGACTGACGGCCCGGCCTTCATCGCGACTGACGGCCCGGCCTTCATCATGAGTCACGACTGATGGTCTGCCTTTGTCCTTCGCGAGGCAGTTTTTGTCCTTTGTGTCCGTCGCGGGCCTTGAAGGCCTTTCACGACTGACTGCCTAGTACCCATCGTGCTTTTGGCGTCAATCGCGCTCCTAGTCCATCGTGGACTTTGTGTCAATCGTGGACTTTGTGTCCATCGCTGCCACGTGGATTGTCATTTCGACCGAGTTCAGCACTATATAAAAAAGATAGAAAGCAAGGGTAATATTAAAGGAATCTACGCGAACCCCACCTGCGCCTGATTGATCCGTGGCAAATGATTGGTCCGTGCCTGCTGCTTTTTCTTTCCGCGAAGGTTTTATCTCTGTAACCTTTTCCATCCTGGGTGCCTCTCGAGTTCTCCTAGTGGTTGTTTTAAGTTTTCTCAATATCAAAAGCAATTTCAAAAGCTCGTCTCATCAGACAAATTCTAAGATGGTAGGTCCCTTGAACCTTTTTATCTCCCATTGATCTTTTGTGGAAGTTTGAAAGGTTTCTTCCTCTTTTGGTGAGTCAACTTGATTTGTTCAATGCTTTCTCTCTAATGTCGACTGTTATCCCCTCGATGGTATTGAGAAACCGGCCCCCCCCAGAGTCCCAATGCCCCATCGGAATGGATTCTATCCCATCGGAAGCCGACCCTCCGATGGTTTCTTTGTGTAAAGAGTTTGTGGAGGCAAAGCAAGAAGAACTGAGGAAAACTTGTCTGATCGGACAAGTATTTGGCCCTAGGCCCCCTCTGGAAAGTGTGAGAAGTTGGTTGCGCAAGAGTGGTTCCCTCGTGGCCTAATTGTGCGCAAATGTCAATTCCTACCGGCGAATCACTTGCTTCTGGTGTTTGAGAATGAAGAGATGGCCTTCCAAGCCCTACAAGCCGGTTCCTGGCAAGTGGGCAGATCCACCTTCTGCCTATTTAAGTGGACCCCAGACTTTGTTCCGAACAGGTCAAAGCCTCTTCGATACCCACTTTGGGTGGAGCTTCCCAATCTTCCATACTTCCTGTATGGATTTCTTCGAGAAATCGTGTCACCGATCGGTCGCCCGATGGCCTCGAGAGAGGATGTTGGGGGGTTAATCTACGATGGTGCTCAACATTCTTTCAATGCAAGATGGCACCCACAAATCTGTGTTGAAACTGACTTGAACCAGGTCCTTCCCTCGAAAATCTCCATAAACTGTGGAGATGGTAAAATTTAGACACACGAGATTACTTACAAGAATCTGCCAAACGCATGCTTCCGTTGCGGGCAACAAGGTCATATGATCAAAGATTGCCCCTTGAAGAAAAGTAACAAGCTTAAACCAGATGGGACCCTCGACCCTGTCCCTCAATTCAACACTCAGGGTCATCCCCCTTCGATGGAGGAAGTAGAGGGAACTCGCGTTGCTGAGACGGATTCAGAAGGATTCACTGAGGTAAGATGCAGGAGGAAAGTTAGCCCTCAAAGATCAACAGCAAAGAACTCTACAGCAATTGCTCCTTCGAATAACATGTACTGTAACCTAGAAAAGGAGATAAATGAGGTCGACTTCCCAGGGGATAACTGTAGCTCAGTGATGAGTAGCACCTCCTTTAATGTCAATCCGGGAAGACGTGAGGATGGTATGAAGACCTCGAGCAAGTGAAGGCACAAATGCGTGAGTGAGAAGCACACTAGCATGCACACATATACACACACACGCGCACACACGGTAAGACCGAGAGTGAGAAGCAATGGAGTTCTTTAGATTACTTCCAAAACGCTCATACAAGTTTAGATCAGTTACAAGCTTTTTTAAAAATGAGCTCTCTAGCTCTATTTATAGTTTTTGACTAGGTTTTGGCCCTGTCCAGACCTAGTGTCCGGCCTAGTTAAAAATTAGGTTCTAGGGTCTATTTGAAGGCTCAAATGGAGTCTAAAAAAGATGAAAACTGGTAGGTAGCTCCTTCTAATGCTCCTCAAGCTCAAGGACTCCTTGGCTTGCTCAAAATGGAGCTACAAAAGTATGAAATGGTATTTACAATGATTGTTAGTGATGAGAATCACTGTTATAAAGATGTTGATTTGGAAAAATTTGAAGGGCCTATCTGCCAGATTTGCGTCGACTGCTCTGTCTACTTAATCCTTCACCTCGCTCTGACTCTCTTTGCTGGCTTCCTTTTCTAGTCATTCCTTGACTACTTTCAACACCCCCCCTCTCTCGCGTCTGTCGTCCCTGACAGACTTTTGTTGCTGGGAGTGTTGTAGGTAATATTCCACAACATGAGTGGCAAGCTGATGTTCTTGGATGCGTAGTCCTCTGGCCAAATCTGTCATCATGCGATCCCAATTAATGGGCCCTGGAATGTCCGGATGTGGCTGACGTAACTGATCTGCATGGATGGCTTGTTCGACGGCGAGTACATGTAGCAAATGTGTCGGTCTGGGAATGAAAATTTTCGAATGATATTCCCAGAACCCTGAAGAGAACATTTCCTCAAATGTCTGCTTGAAGCATGCAGGTAAATACTTTATACGTGCATGCCAGGCAAAGATTATGCTGACCGAGGGAGTCTGGCTCATGTCGTAGACTAAATCCTTATTACCTTGAGAGAATCCGGGGGTAGAGATGTATGGAGCCTGTACCTTCCGAAAGATTTTGAAGACAATTGTCATGAGTTCGAATATTTTCATACACATTTTTGCTGCTATGTCGGGTACATTGTTTAGATGGGTAGACCAGTGTCGAATTGTTGATATCATGTAAGCGACGGTTGGGGTCCCTCGAGGTGGAGCAAAATACGGATAGTTAACCCAAGCCGAGCATTCTTTATTGTTGCGTACCTTGATTGCAAATGCTTGCCAGGATCTGCGACGTACCATTGGGCAATAGCATGGATTATACTTGATATACAGTGGCATGGTTGCCCAGGTACTCATCATCTCAGGGTAATCGGTTAGTAGACGTGCACGCCAATTAGGTTGGAAGATCGAGCCAGCACGTGCATCTGTCGGTAAGTCCTCTAGCTCAAATTGAGTGGCGAATGAGGGCTCCTTCCCTGTATGCCTTTTAACTTCTGCATTATAATCATGTAGCAAGACAAAGTAAGGCATGTATTGCGGCTCTGATGTTGTGATCAACCGTTGGTGGAACATGAAAGGGTTTATTCCAATCTGGTGTAGTCAAGATTGGGGCTGAACATAATCGTCGTTTAAGCTCATTGAAGGAATTTTCACACTCATCAGTCCACTCAAAGTTAGTCAAAAGTCCATAAAGAGGCTTTGCTATGATGGCATACATGTGTATAAACTGTCGGTAATAACCACAATGCCCCATGAAAGCTTGTACTTCCTTGACATTCTTTGGCCTAGGTAGCTCCGCTATGGCTCTCACTTTCTCTTCATCAGTGGATATGCCATTCTTTGACACTATGTGTCCTAGAATCTTGCCTTGCCTGACCATAAAAACGCATTTTTCTGGGTTCAGGCAGACTTGATATTCTCTACATTTGTCAAAGATTTGTCTGAGTTCAGGAATATGGGTTTGCCTAATGTTGGAATGAGCACAAAGATCATCAACATAGACTTCCAAGTTCTTCCTCAGGAACTCTTTAAAAAAATGGCACATCAGCCTCTGGAAGGTAGCTAGTGCGTTGGTAAGCCCAAATGGCATTACTCTAAAGGCAAAAATGCCCCATTCAGTGGCAAAAGCCGTCTTATGCTGATCTTCTGGAGCTATGGCTACTTGATTGTAGCTCGAAAATCCATCAAGGAAGCTGTACACTTCCTTGCCTGCTACTCTTTCTAAGAGATGCTCTGTGATAGGAAGCGGATAGTTATCTCGAATTGTGGCTGCATTGACCTTCTTCAAGTTAATGCATACACGCAGCTTTCCATTTTTCTTGGGCACCACTACGATGGGGGACACCCACTCAGTATGCTCAATTTCATAGATGAATCCCGCTTCAACCAATCTATCTATCTCCTCTTTGATCTTAGCCGCATAATTATCATTATATGTGTATGGCTTTTGCTTAGAAGGTTTGGCATCTGAGGTCATGGGGATAGTGTGTGAGCATATGTCAGGGTCCACCCCTTTCAAATCCTTGTAACTCCAAGCGAATACATCTCTGTATTCTCTTAGCAACGCTATCAATTCGGGCTCTTCGTCTTCCGTCAGGTCATGGCCCATGTACGTGCATCTCTCTTCTCCTTCTTCCACAGCTACCACTATTTTCTTGGTGGTTTCTTTGTTATCATAGGCCTCCCCCGATTGTGCCTCTCGTTTAGGCATTCTGATCATGACTCTCCTGTCATCTATCTCATACTTCTTAAAATTTTTTGGGACCTCAAATAAAGATTCTTCCTTTTCTGGTGTGACTTCTCTCTTCTTTCTTTTCTTTCCTTCTTCCTTCGGGGTCACATGTGTGGCTAGCCTTACATCATTTGCAATCTCTCCATGCCTCTAGGGTTGAAATTCTACTTCATAGAAGTATTCTTCATCTGATGCAAAAGGTGGGTCCATAATGATTGACTCTAGATCGGAGTCACTTGCATCTTCAAATGCATCAGGGCTAGGTTCACACTCTTCTATCACTGCCTCTCCCATGATTGGCTCTATGGAGAAAACTGAAATGTCATAGCCATCCTCATCACAGTGAGGTGTCCATTGTTCTTCATTGATGGCTACATCCATTGTTGCTAGGATTTCTGCCCAGCCGTGGGGTTCAAATTCTTCGTCAAGAAAGACTACAGGTGCATAGGCTGGGTCTTGAATTGATCTATGTGTTTCTTTTGCACCTATCTCTCTGGCTTCTTCTCTCTTCTCTTCTTCTACTAATACTTTGCACATCCATAAGTGGGTGTCTTCATGCATCCATGAGGATCCTGATCCTATGGAATGCACCGATTCCGTATCATCTTTGGCTCTATGGAGGGGATTCCATTGGATAGGAGGGACATCTCTATGAGAGTAATCTTTGAGATTCACTTTGCTCGTAACACCCAAGTGTTGCAGG
Organism: Ceratopteris richardii; assembly: GCA_020310875.1. Lineage (NCBI taxonomy): Eukaryota > Viridiplantae > Streptophyta > Polypodiopsida > Polypodiales > Pteridaceae > Ceratopteris > Ceratopteris richardii. The sequence continues at coordinate 148,658,463 of CM035435.1, forward strand.
TACAAGGAATTGGTTCCCCAGTCCTATACCACTTGCAACTGTCGCATAAAGGGTCGTCCCAAGATCATTTCATAGGCATGATTTTTGCTAAAATCACATATAGCAAATGTATGCTCGAACTCAACACCACATGTGGTGAGAGTCATTCCTTCTAACAGCCCTAAGGGTCTCTCTATGTGACCATCGGCCATTTGCAGTTTCATCCTCGTGGGCCTGAGTGCTGGCTTGCCCCAACGCTTCCATAGGGAAGTGGTAGCAATTGCAACTCCTGCGCCTGAGTCTAAAATGGCCTTGGTGGTTTATCCTTGATGGGTGATAGGAAGATGTGTGTTTCCCTCTTCGCCCTCACTCATTTCTCCTATCTTGTCCAAGGGTATTTCTGGCACTGTTCTCTGGGACCCTACTTGGGAACAAGGTTTTGCTATCTCTGGTACTTGTTTGGCTACATGTTTCCATAGCTCTGGCCTTACTTTGAGTAGCTCTTCTAACGTGAGGTTGCATTGTATTTTAGTGTTTTTGACTACCTCTGTGTTCCTAGGTATGACTGAGTCCTCATTTCGTACCATGACCGTGGGTGCTCTCATACAAGTAGACTTAGCTTCCCATGGACCTGTGAAGTGGGGTAATTCCTGTAGAGAGTTAGACTCAAAGTCTAATCTTTCCTGAGATTGGGTGCTCTCCTGCTCCTCATAAATGGATGGGATGTCTTGTGGGAATTGGTCGTGTGCATCATCCACAAGTTCAATAGGAGGAGGGACTTCACTTTCTTTAGCCCATTTGTCTTCTTGAATCTCTCGTAGGAATTTTGGTGTGAACCAATTCATAGAAGATGATGTGTCTGGCTCCGTAGAGTTAGGCACATAGGCTCCCTGGGCAGGAAGACCTACTCTTTCACTTGCCTTGTCCTTGTGTTGAGAGGCGGGCTCCTTTTCTGATTGTGCAATCAGCCTCTCTATTCTTTCTAACACTCCTTCAAAGTGCAACTGCGTCTTAGTTGAACTAGAGATATTAAAGAGGCGACTCGCTTCAAACATGGTTTGAGCCAGCTCCACCATTTTAGCACAGATTTTGGTTCATTCAAGCTCTAATTCTGCTCTAGGGTAGCACTTTTCATGATCAGTTACGTTTGGCCCTGCTTGGATTCTGGCCTGATATGCTTTGAGCATCATGTTTAGGTCCTCGGGAGTGGGATCTGCTAGGACTGATCCTACTCTAGGGGGTGGTGGGATTAGGTGAGGCGGGTTGGAAGGTGGCGGGTCAGATGGAGTTGGGAATGGTGGAGGTGGGGTAGTGTGAGAGGGAGTTTGAGATGTGAGTTCGGTTATCCTTGCTCTCGTTTCTCTTAGGCTTTCCTCAAGTTCACTCATTTTCTTTGCCCATTGTCTTTTCATTCTTTCACGACTATCTCTCCAAGCTCTAGTCCTCTTCTTTGTCATGCTCTCCGTTTCACAAACATCTGGCTCTTTTCCTGGCCTACACTTTGGTTCTGTTGCAAGGCTTGGGCCCTAGTGATCACTTGCACTGGTGTAGTGGACGTCGCACTTCTTGTGGAGTCTACAACTAACCCTACGACATTGATAGGAGTGATTTTCGGCATATTATTAGGATTCTGTGGGCAGTCTCGTAAAAGGTGCTCCTTTCCACAATCTTGGCAAAAGCCTTGAATTGTCACTGACTGGGGTTGTGTAGGTGGAGGTAAGGGGCAATCACGAATAAGGTGATCACCCTGACATCTATAGCATGGTCCTCTAGGGAATGGGGGTCTTACTTGCCTAGGTTGGGGTCTAGAGTTAGGGTTTGTGTACATTACATTGGTGTACTCTGGCTCCCAACTAGTTCACTTGGTTCACTGTAGTAGGACTCACCATGTTCAGGAGATTGCATGTAGTAGGCCTGGGGACTATCAACATGCGTAGAATCAAAGCTATGGTCACTGGGATCACTTTTTGAAATTAATGGTGTTACTGGGACTATAGCTCTATTCAGGTTTTCTTCTGCAGCAGCATACTTTACCGGAATCACATTAGTAGGAGCAGGGGGTTGTTGTCCGAGCACTGGCTGGGGTCTCAGTTGGGCCTGATATTGCGATTGGTAATTTTGCTGAGGCCTAGTATACTTTTGTGGTGGGTATTGACTCTGGTATCTGCCTTGTTGATATGGTTGAGGGTAGGTTTGCCTAACTGTTTGCTTATTGTATGGGCAGTCTTGTGCTGAGTGATTTGTGTATCTTCGTTCTATGGTGCAGTACTGGCTACTAGGATTTACTTGGGGTTGAGCCATAATGGGACATACATTTGCCATATGGTCACCACCGCAAGTATAACACCTCTTTAGTGGGGCAAACCTTGGGATTTGTTTGCTATAGACACCTAGTTTTTGTGCCACTTTCTCTGCTAATTCCTCAATAGATGTGGATTGCGTGGAAGAGAGGCTAGAAGAACTATCAGTATCTTTGTAGATTTTTGAAAGCTCTAATTCCTCCCCTAGGTTATCCTCGATGTCAATGCACATGCGTAAACACTCTTCTATGGTCCTAGGGTCCTTCAGGTACACATATGATCTCAATTTGGTACTTAGCAATCCATCCAAGAATAAAGACACTTGCTTAGCTGGTGTGGGTAACTCAAGGACAGGGCATCTCTCCAGGTATTGCGTAAATCTTCTTCCAGCAAGTCTCACGGTTTCTTGAGGGGTTTGCTTGAAGCTGTGAATCAGCGAGGAAGTGTTATGTCTTATGCCACTTTTAGAGAATTTGATAATGAATGCCTCTAGAAGTTGGTCTATGCTCCTGAACTGCATCTCGTTTAGTGGCTGAAACCATGTCAGGGCAGTGTTCCTAAGGGTTAGACCAAAAGCATTATATTGTGTGAATAGGTCCTCCACCTGTTCAGCTTTCAAGACTTGCCTAAATTCTGCCACATGGTCATAGGGGTCTCCCGTGCCATCGAAGTAGTTCTTCATGGACTTAACTAGCTGAGTCGATCTCAAAGTCCTTGCGTGCTCTCTAGGTCTTGGTAGAGGGAACTCATCCGCATTTCTTTGATTCCTTGGAGCTCTAAGTACCTCAGGTTCCACTCTATTTGTTTCCGTTCTCGTTCTTTCTCTGCCCCCTGGGTTGGCAAAGCTTACTTCTGGCCTATCTCTACTTCTGTCTCTTTGAGCTCCATGAGCTTGGGATGCTCCAGCTCCCAGGTGACCACAGGACACGTTTGATCTTGGTTGGGGGAAAACGAATTCACCCTTCCAAGTATAAGCATGCCTGTCATGTTTTGTAACCACAAAGATCCTCTCTGAAGCGTGATCTAAGTAAGTCACTCTGCCTGGGCTATCAGGATCTTTGAACTCATAGATCAGGATTGACCCTACATCATTTGGCCTATTTGATTTATACCTCCAAAAGGCTTCATCGGTTTCTTGATTTAGGAGCAGATCTATGCTCTTATTATCCTAGGGAATCCACTCTGGATTGAGGATTCTAGTAAGAACAGATTTCCCTCGAGGGGTCCTGGGCTCTCCTCCTACGTTCCCTTGCTCTAGGTCACCTATGTCCGTCTCAGGGATCACATTCCCGAATTCATCTGTCCTATCTCGGTGACTGGTGACTACGTATATGGTTCCTTCTTTGTCCAAGTATGCCCATTTTCAAACTTTACAGCTGGGTGTTCTATTCCAATGGATTGGTCAGGGTTTTTAATCTGGACTACGGATCTTCCTAGGCTGTTTGGGTGTTCTATTCCAATGGATTGGTCAGGGTTTTTAATCTGGACTACGGATCTTCCTAGGCTGTCCTCATAGATGCTAGCACCTAATCGGTTGGTCCTAAGGTATTCCAGCTGTGTCTTGTAGGGGCCTTCCACCCTATACAAATATGGCACACCTGTACTTCCTATAGGTCTGTCCATACCTTGAGACATCTCTGATTTACTAGTCTCAGAGCTAGGGTAATGCGAGTGGCGACTCAACTGCTGGGCCCAAGACCTAGCAGTATGATTAACGCTAGCCTCTGAAGACCTAAGACTTTGTCTATCTCTTACTAGATGTCGTCCTGATCTAAGGTTCATATGCCTATTTAAGTAGCCCCTATTTTGCCCAAGTACAACCTCGTTGTTGAGTTCTTCTGTATCAATTACTTGATTCCTTTTTATGTTGATTATCATGTTTATACTCTTGTCTGATATCACGTCGTCAGGTATACTTGAGTGTATTTCCGCACTTGAAGTTGATCGTTCCACGTTACGTTCTTGTTCCTTTAAAGTTATCAACCGTACAAAGATTATGTCGTTAGCTTGAACTTGAGTATTTAGGTAGTCTTCAACTTGATAAATGCCTATCGCCGCCCTGGCCTACTCCTATCACTAGTCGTTCTTAGCCTAAGCTAGGAATTGACAGAGGGAGTTGAGAGTTTCCAACCTTTTGTTTCCTTCCTGGTTGCCCTTGAGTGCCCAGGAAACGTGTTCCCAAGCTTGCACTTACTCTTGCTTAGAATGTCCTTCGATGCTCTCAATAGATCTGTAAGAGTTCCAAAGTTAGCTTTAGACTTAAATTCCAAAGACAGAACCAATCACTTTCATTCATGTAACACAAACACCAATTTGCACTGTGATTTTTTGGAAAACAATTCTAAAGATCCCTGAATTTTGTTCCCCCTGGGTGTGGTCAACTTCAAAATACCCTATCGAGTAATCTTGGTATTAATTTTACCGTAACCAGTGAAAGTTTTGGTTGTACTCCCCATTAGCTTTCCAACAAAACAAAAATCACAGCAAATGGATTTCATATGAGAAAGTTATGTCAGTTCAGGGTTCTAGGGTTAAAACAGGGTTCAAAACAGGCTAACAGGCAAACAGGACTTCTCAAGTTATTTTCTTATGGCCTCCTTATGTGCTCTAGAGTGAAATGTTCATGCCCAAAATTAGCCAAAATCTTCAGATTACAAAACCCTAAAAAATAGTCAAAAATGGCTGTCAATCGCGATCGACTGGGCTGTCAATCGCGATGGACAGGGCTATCCGTTGTGGCCTGTCAGTCGCGATGGACACATGTCAATCGCGATCGACTGGGCTGTCAATCGTGATGGAAAGGGGGTGTCAATCGCGATGGACAGAGGGTATCGGTCACGATGGACTCCTATGAGTCGCAATGGATCACTGTCAGTCGCGATGGACTGCTGTCAATCGCGACGGATTGAAATTTCGAGTTTTCCTGTGTTTATGTGTTGATTGGGCCTCTATATGTCGCGATGGTCAAGAATCTCGACGAAAAGGGTTGTCAATCGCGATTGGGCTATCAATCGCGATGGACAGGGGTGTCCGTCGCGATGGACACGTATCCGTCAGGGTCTGTCAGTCGCGATTGACTGGCTGTCCGTCGTGGCCTGTCAGTCGCGATAGACTGGCTGTCCATCGCGATGGACAGTGTCAATTGCGATTGATGCCATCAATCATGATGGACTGAAAAAAAGCCAATTTTTCAAAAATTTTTGTGGATCTCTGATGTGCAAGGTCTCTAGTCTACTGTGGTGCACTTAGTTTTACCAAAAGATGAAACTTTCTGTCAATCACGATCGACAGAAGCTTGCGACACAGAGATAGTTCTGCACATTTTCGTACCTGCGCGACGTGTTGGAGGGGATGATACAGCTGGATCCTGCAAGAAAACTCAACAACCATGCAAAGACAATGCACACAATATTGCTCTCTCGCTCTCTCTCACAAGTGGAATGAGGGAAATGGAATGGAGAAGGTGATAAGATCAAAACTGAAAATTTTTGCGATGATGGAGATGGAGGTGGGAGATGCTCATGATGATGATGGTGATGATGATGGTGAGGTAAGAAAGAGAAAAATAAGAAAAGTAAAGAGATTACCTACAACGCCAACGTCTCAAATCTACGTCTTACCATCACACGCTCATCCTCAAAGCTCGATCCCCGGCAACGGCGCCAAAATTTGGTGTAGCTCAATGATGAGTAGCACCTCCTTTAATGTCAATCCGGGAAGACATGAGGATGGTATGAAGACCTCGAGCAAGTGAAGGCACAAGTGCGTGAGTGAGAAGCACACTAGCATGCACACACATACACACACGCACACACACGGTAAGACCGAGAGTGAGAAGCAATGGAGTTCTTTAGATTACTTCCAAAATGCTCATACAAGTTTAGATCAGTTACAAGCTTTTTTAAAAATGAGCTCTCTAGCTCTATTTATAGTTTTTGACTAGGTTTTGGCCCTGTCCAGACCTAGTGTCCGGCCTAGTTAAAAATTAGGTTCTAGGATCTATTTGAAGGCTCAAACGGAGTCTAAAAAATATGAAAACTCGTAGGTAGCTACTTCTAATGCTCCTCAAGCTCAAGGACTCCTTGGCTTGCACAAAATGGAGCTACAAAAATATGAAATGGTATTTACAATGATTGTTAGTGATGAGAATCACTGTTATAAAGATGTTGATTTGGAAAAATTTGAAGGGCCTATCTGCCAGATTTGCGTCGACTGCTCTGTCTACTTAATCCTTCACCTCGCTCTGACTCTCTCCGCTGGCTTCCTTGTCTAGTCAGTCCTTGACTACTTTCAACAATAACCATTATGAAGATGACCCCACTGATAATACCCTTGGGTGCTCACTGCTCTACCAGCAAAGAAGGCAACCAAGAAGGTTATACCACGAGTAAAGAGGAAGGCTTCACTACTAACAATGAAGACAACCCAGACAGTGAAAGTTGTTGGAAACAATGCCAATTGGTCAAGAATTGTTCACAGATAATAGCATGTGTACTTGCTCTTCTTAGTCTTTCAAGACAAGTAGACGGGCGGTCAGAACAGCATGTACTGTTTACTTTTATATTCCTTGTACAACAAATGGCATTGGGCGCCTTGGATAAGACAACTGCTCTCAATCCACCCGCCTGGGTTCGAGTCCCATCGCAGGCAACGCGAAAACGCAAAAGAATTTTAAGCTTTTGCTTTAATTAAACTCAATAGCGGACAGCATTTTTTCTGATATTTTTCGGATTACGAAGACGACGGAGATAGATTTTTTTTAGACTATCGCATAGCGATCGCTTATGCTTTATTGAGCAATTTCTTTATTATCAGCTTTTCAAGAGGGACAATCTACTATATAAGAAGCACCTTGGGTCTCTTCTATGCATCCTTCACCTAGGATCAACACAAGCTTGGAGCTTGGACCTCAATAGAGGTAGTGTTTCTTCTAGCACATGGGGCAGCCATGGTGCTAACTTGAAGCATGTTGAGGAGCAGCTATGGAGTTCTTCTTAATGATTCTTCTTGGAGAAGATGAAGGGTGTGCTCACACTCTAGCTCATGGAGAGGAGGTCATCTCTTGTTCATGGCAAGAAGACTTGATTATTAGCAGCTTGATGGTGAGGATTGCCCATCTACATGATGTATTTGAAGATCATATTCTACAAGAAGATGTTAGGTTGAAGATTATCTTCTACAAGAAGATTTCTAGCTACTTCAAAGACATTGGATAGGACCATCTACATGATTTTGAAGATTATCTTCTACAGGAAGATATTAGGTTGAAGATTGTCTTCTACAAGAAGATGTCGGGCTACTTCAAAGACATTAGATGGTGATTAACATAAGATTCACATCTTATGTTAAGTATTCAGGTACATATTCTCTTTATGCACACAGGTACTACTTGAAGTTTATGGAGGCTGTGGCGTTCATATCAGAAGGAGTCCTATTCGGCATAGGTACAAGAGAATCAGTACTTATATGCTTTATGCATATTTTTATGAGGTGTTTGAGAAGGTGTGTTCACATGAGTTTGAGGATTTCCGGCAACAATCTTGTTAGCATTATATGCTACTTTATAAGTATGTGATCTTTTCACACACGTATCTGACTTAGGGTCTTCCATAGCCTAAGTTTAGATGTAGGTTTGTTGACCATCAGTTTCACACTGATCCTTCCTCATTCAGTCACTCATATTCACTCTTCTATAACCTATTAGGTCACACATCTCATGTATATTCAGATTACTGCCCATACATCTGAATATGTTTGTTACATTGTACATTCACTCATGCATCTATTTCTCATCACATAGAGTGGTTGAGAGTTTTGCTCCCACATTGTACATTAAACATTGGTATATATGATACTATGAGTAAGTGATGGCTTACGTAACACCTTACACATGTCGTCTATTCTTTCTCTATCTTTGTCTCATCATCTGTATGATTAAGTTGTGGTATGTTCATGTTTTGTCAATATGGAAGATTGCTAGAATTAATGCTGTACATGAATGGAACTATGGAACCATGGACCTGTGACATGAGCCTAAGGGCCTACCTCACTTCCAACATTTGGTATCAGAGCACTAAGGTTTTGGTTTCAGAACTTTAGATCTTTGGCATCAATGCATTAAGGCTCATTCATAATCCCAGGTTCCAAGACTTCCAGATTTACAACATATAATTTAAAGGCATCTTCTAATATTTGACATTTGACATACACACTTAATCTAGATGAGTGGAGATTTGAGAATTAGACAATTCAGTCACATGTGTATTCATCAGTGTGGAGTATGAAGTTGATGATCTGTTAGCAGTCGAATATTTTTGGAAAAGTATGCAAGTACTTTAAAAAAGTATTGTTTGAAGACCCAGACTTGATGAAGAGAAGACTACTTCAAATTCAAGGAAGAACAATGGTTTAGAGAAGATGAAGGAATCACATCAACATCAAATCACAGGTATCAGTTTTTACTATCAGATTATCATTTGCAGGTCATGTCTTAGAAGAGCAGTTATGAAGAGATTTGAAGGTTTCAAGGAGTGCTTTTATATGCTTTCATCATTTGAAAGTTAAAGGCTACATCAAAACAGGTATCTAGAGGTTTTTCTAGAAAGTTTTGAGAGATCTCTTTCATGGCAAGAAAGTTCATCTAAGAAGACAAGTGCAGAGATGAGATGAGTTTTGTTTTTCAGCCAATTTTCTATTGTAAGTTGGTTGGATATCAAGGTACAAATGTATCTAGAGAAGGTAACTCTAGAAGGGGAATTCATCATTCAGACAACGATTGGTGAATTTAGTCGTTTCAGACATTTGAAGCAGAATTTTGATTCACAGATATGAGGAGATGATAAAACATGTTTCTATATTCACTTACATTTATATACCATGTTTGTTTTATCTCTTACTCTTACATTAGAGGAAGAGAAAAGTTCGTTTGAAGAAGTCAAGAGTGTTTGCTACTTCAAGATGAAGAGAACAAAAGGTATGGAAGAGAAGTTTGAAGATGTCGACATTATCATCAGGTGGAAGAAAGATGCAGAAGAAGAAAGTCCATCATTTCCAAAAGAAAAGTAAGACTTCCTTTTCTCATATATTTTCCATATACTTTTCCTATTTTATCCTCTACACCCAAAGACAAGTCTACGAGAACATCTTGTTTAAAGAAGAAGCAGTTTCTTGTTTTGCATTACACTTGGTCATGATTTAGTAGATTTGACAAAGAATTGCATTGAGAGAAAGAAAAGCAGCAGATATATGTTTTAACTCATATATGTATGAGTTATGTTTTAGTTGAAGCTTTTAAGCGGGCAGCTTATATGTTCCCTCAAAGAATTCTTGGAGTGTCAATACAGAGCTACTTGGTATATGACAAGTTGCAGAGAAGTATATTTCTTCTTTATCTAACTCTTGAGGTAAAAGAGTTTTTTGTAGCAGATGTTGAAGACTTGCGTTGAGGTTTTATGTTTGGAAAAGGTTACCTCATACTCAGTATTTTCAGAAACTTCGAAAAATTCAGACTTGTTGATGTACCAGTCAGTTGAAGAATTTACTTTTTGTGATTGTCTTGATTTTTGGATACATGCTTTTATTCAAAAAGGTGTTCCATTAGATCCTATAACTTGATTGAGAAGTGGAGTTAGCCAAAAGAAAGTCAAGCAGGTACTGTCACATTTCACCCGGGTAAAATATGAAAGTTATGAAGTATCAACTTGCAGCTTTTGGAGTTCTCAAGGTGAGAATTTTGTCCACTTATATTTCAAGTAGGAATTGCAGATTCCTTGAAGGATTTGTTTGAAGAAAAGTTTTACAACTTTTTGAGAAGCATGGACACTTGGAGACATTCAAGTAACAAATCAAACATTCAGTCATGAAGGTTTGATGAGAGCAGATTCTACACAGGAGAGATCATTGATCTTGTATGATCTTGAACATTTATGAGTCAGTTGTCTATCCTTTGTTTGGTAAGGTTCTTAGCATTGGAAGAAGTAAGTCAAAGATTTAGATTCTATCAGATTTGTGTTGCAGAGAAAAAGAAGATACTTGTTATGTTACAGAAGATTATGGATCCTAAACTTTTGTTTCAGATACAAGTATGGATTACTAAAGATCAGATTTATTGAAGAAGAAAGACGTTCCACATTTCATAAAGTCTGGTTTACTTTGAAGAATACTGGATACTAGTGTTAAATCATCCAGGGAGGTGATGAAACATGAAGACTTATTTTCAGCCATATGTGAAAGAATACAGAGTCATACCTACAGGTATTCCTATTTCAGGCATTCCTATATTTCCTTTGTCAGGTTCTCTTTATGTTCCAACTTTGAAAGAAGAAGGAAGAAGGAGAATGTTTGGAGAAATTTCATGTTAGGATGTTCCTGTTCAGGAGAAGGTTCCAGATTTCTATTGAAGAGAAGCTTGATATTTCAGAGAGGTATATTTCAAAAGTGCGCACATATATGTTTATACCAAGTTCTGAAGGAAAGAGGTATGAAGGATTTAAAGGATGAAGATATGATGACATCATAGATTTTTTGACTCATATTTCAGTTGATTTCAATTGAGATGAGTTGACATGACTTGAGTACAGTCAGAGATGAACCAGCAGTGTTCATAATACACTAAGTTGTGAGTTGACAGTCACAGGTTCCAGGATTTAGTTCCTGATTTTGTTTAGTGTATTTACATGACGCAGCAGAAGTACGTTGAGAAACCTTTTTGGAAGGTAAATGCAAATATGTGGATCCTAGTGTATGTTTTCAGGTTTTTGAAGACAAGAGATAGCAGGTTCAGAGACAATTCATGCTATATTTGTTGTCAAGCAGTGATTGCTTGATGTATACACTATTGGATATCTAGTTTGCATATTTTCTCAAGTATTATGATTCATATTCAGCAAATTCAGGTTTTTTGAAGGAAAGTCAAATTCAGTTTTGAAGAAGACTTTTAAAGAAAAGTTTTGAAGTATCGGAAGTATAAGCTTGAAGCTTGTGGTAATTTGCAGATTATAAAGTTTGCAGATTCAGTTCAGATTGTACCAATTTGACATTGCAGGGGGGATTGTTGGAAACAATGCCAATTGGTCAAGACTTGTTCACAGATAATAGCATGTGTACTTGCTCTTCTTAGTCTTTCAAGACAAGTAGACGGGCGGTCAGAACAGCATGTAGTGTTTACTTTTATATTCCTTGTACAACAAATGGCATTGGGCGCCTTGGATAAGACAACCGCTCTCAATCCACCCGCCTGGGTTCGAGTCCCATCGCAGGCAACGCGAAAACGCAAAAGAATTTTAAGCTTTTGCTTTAATTAAACTCAATAGCGGACGGCATTTTTTCTGATATTTTTCGGATTACGAAGACAACGGAGATAGATTTTTTTTAGACTATCGCATAGCGATCGCTTATGCTTTATTGAGCAATTGCTTTATTATCAGCTTTTCAAGAGGGACAATCTACTATATAAGAAGCACCTTGGGTCTCTTCTATGCATCCTTCACCTAGGATCAACACAAGCTTGGAGCTTGGACCTCAATAGAGGTAGTGTTTCTTCTAGCACATGGGGCAGCCATGGTGCTAACTTGAAGCATGTTGAGGAGCATCTATGGAGTTCTTCTTAATGATTCTTCTTGGAGAAGATGAAGGGTGTGCTCACACTCTAGCTCATGGAGAGGAGGTCATCTCTTGTTCATGGCAAGAAGACTTGATTATTAGCAGCTTGATGGTGAGGATCGGCCATCTTCATGATGTATTTGAAGATCATCTTCTACAAGAAGATGTTAGGTTGAAGATTATCTTCTACAAGAAGATGTCTGGCTACTTCAAAGACATTGGATAGGACCATCTACATGATTTTGAAGATTATCTTCTACAGGAAGATATTAGGTTGAAGATTGTCTTCTACAAGAAGATGTCAGGCTACTTCAAAGACATTAGATGGTGATTAACATAAGATTCACATCTTATGTTAAGTATTCAGGTACATATTCTCTTTATGCACACAGGTACTACTTGAAGTTTATGGAGGCTGTGGCGTTCATATCAGAAGGAGTCCTATTCGTCATAGGTACAAGAGAATCAGTACTTATATGCTTTATGCATATTTTTATGAGGTGTTTGAGAAGGTGTATTCACATGAGTTTGAGGATTTCCGGCAACAATCTTGTTAGCATCCTATGCTACTTTATAAGTATGTGATCTTTTCACACACGTATCTGACTTAGGGTCTTCCATAGCTTAAGTTTAGATGTAGGTTTGTTGACCATCAGTTTCACACTGATCCTTCCTCATTCAGTCACTCATATTCACTCTTCTATAACCTATTAGGTCACACATCTCATGTATATTCAGATTACTGCCCATACATCTGAATATGTTTGTTACATTGTACATTCACTCATGCATCTATTTCTCATCACATAGAGTGGTTGAGAGTTTTGCTCCCACATTGTACATTAAACATTGGTATATATGATACTATGAGTAAGCGATGGCTTACGTAACACCTTACACATGTCGTCTATTCTTTATCTATCTTTGTCTCATCATCTGTATGATTAAGTTGTGGTATGTTCATGTTTTGTCAATATGGAAGATTGCTAGAATTAATGTTGTACATGAATGGAACTATGGAACCATGGACCTGTGAGATGAGCCTAAGGGCCTACCTCACTTCCAACAAAAGTTCCTTCGTTGGTCCTACCCTTCCGGTTTGCTTTCCAAGCTTACCGCAACAAAAGCCTAAGCTTAAAGGAAAACAACCATCGGGCATGCCTTGGAAGAGCCCCCTCAAGAGTAGGATCTTAAGTCAAGAAGATGGGAGGAAAAAGAAGTCCACAAGAAGAAAAAAGATCGGGTCCCTCCCCTCAAAGAGGGCAACCATCAATAATGAAATTCACATCGCTAAACATCAGAGGTTTGTCTGACCCGTCAAGAGCAGCGATTCTTGGCCAGTGGCTCAAAGACAAATGCCTCAACCCCGACTTTATCTGCTTACAAGAGATTAAAATCAACGGAGAGGATCTCCAGAAATGGCTTAAATGCATTTCTTTGAGCCACCTTTGGTTCTCCACTTCCCACCCTAGGGGGGCGGGGGGTGCTGCGATTGGTATTAGTCACTCCTTGTCAGGGAGTGTGAACTTGAATTTTGAAGGTCGGAATCATCGTTGGATTGCTGCCTCTATCAGGTTCCCTACTCAGTTCACTGTGGTATCAATTTATGCCCCTAATGGAGAGGCGGACAGAATTGATACTTGGGCTTCCCTCGACTCCCTCTCACACAATGTTTTGATTAGTGGAGACTTCAACATGGTTAAGTTTCCTGAGGACCGATGGAATAACAAGGGGAAAATTATTGACGGCCAGGAGAAGGAGATATGGGATAAATTCAAGCTCCATCTCGACCTAGTCGAGGTGAAAGACAAGAAGGCATTCTCATGGTCAAATCTCCAATTGGGGGACTCTCTAAGGAAAGCAAGACTTAATAGATGTTACATCGACCAAAATACCATCCTCCAGTGGGGTATTCCTTCGATTTCCCAACACATGGACCTGACTATCTCGGACCACTACCCGATTACTCTGTCTTTCAAACCGAGTCCCATGCTCCAAAAAGCTCCTTGGTTTCATGCTTGTCAGACATCGTTTTCCCTCCCCTCTATTCACCAAGAAATTTCTGCAGTGTGGGCGGAAGCCTTTGCCTACTGTAATGAACCGGCTAAGTGTTGGAGAAGCGCGGTGGAAAAGACGCTAAAAATTCTGATAAGAACTCAGAAGGCTATAAGAGATATCCAGAAAAAAAGGAGAGAAACTATGTACCGGAGGCTCTCATCGCTTGAAGAAGAGGTGAACAAAGGTAACTTACAATGCCAACAAGGTCTTTTGAAAATCAGAGGAAGACTAAGATTAGAGGAGGAGGTTCAAAGGAAAAATCTTCAAATATTCTTCAAAGATTGGTGGGCAGGGAAGGCCGACAAACCATCGAAAGAGATGTGCAAAATCCTCAAAAGGAAACAAGCTAGGGAATCCATCCCCTTCTTGCTCGATAACAATGGAACTGAATGTAGCACGGAAGCTGAGAATAGATTGATCATCGTCGAGCACTTTAACCATCTTCTCGGGGTCTCGGCTCCTCTTTCCCCGCACAGGTGTGAATCTATGGCAACCATCTCAAGGGTTGCTCAAGCTAGAGTCCCACAGAACATGATTTCTCTGCTGGATGCTAACATTTTCGAGGATGAAATTATCAACGCTATTGATGCACTTCCCAATGGGAAAAGTCCGGGTCCTGATGGCCTCACCAATGAGTTTTTCAAGTCCTTCAAACATGTGGTGGCCACCCCTCTGCGTCTGGTGTGGCAAGAGGCTCTCTCCTTCGGCACCCTCCCTTAGTGTCTTAATAATGGCGTCATCAAGTTAATCCACAAAAGGGGAGATAAGAACAGAATTGAAAACTAGCGACTGATTACAATGCTCCAAACGGGATACAAGATAATTGCAAAAGTTATCGCCAACAGAATCTCTTGTCATTTAAATTCTTGGCTTTACGAGGACCAGAAAGGTTTTATCAAAGGTAGATCTATACTTGAAGCAATTGTAGATATTTGGGAAGGCCTTGCATTTGCTGATGAGTCTGCACAAGATCTGGTTTTCATTAAGATCGACTTCGACAAAGCATATGACAAATTGGAATGGGACTTTATCCTTCAATCATTGAAAGACCTTGGTTGCAGCCAAAAGTTCACAAAGATGGTTTCCACTCTTCTCGGAAACGCTTCAACTAGAATAAATATCAACGGTAAGCTCTCTGAGCCCATACGTTTAAAAAGATCAATTAGGCAAGGCTACCCTCTTGCTCCATTACTCTTCGCTATCGCCTCAAATGGACTCAGTCGCCTACTAAAGCATCACATGGACGCTGGCAATCTCAAGGGTCTTTCCCTACCTCTGAATCAAGGCCAAATGATTGTGAGACTCTTTGCCGATGACATGAATGCCTTTGTGCATAATGATATGAACAGCATTGAGGTGTTCTGGAGGTGCCTCGACACCTTTTGTGTGGCTTCAGGTTCAAAAATCAACCATGCTAAAATTGCTTTTAGAGCAATTAGCAGACCTACACCCCAATTGTTGTTAGATCAAGGGTGTCAAGTTATCCCTAGAGGTCAAGTCTTCCGTCTCCTTGGTATTCTGATGGGATTCGACATCTCAATGGACCAACGATGGAACTGGGTGCTATCCAAGCTGGATAGCAAACTAAATCATTGGAAAGGTATGCAAGTCAACATGGCAGGGCGTGCTATGGTTGTTAACACATTTATGTTGTCTACAACTATTTACTTTATCTCGTGTTGGAGACCTAAGGAGAAAGACTTGGCCAAAGTGGAAAGAATATGCAGAAACTTCCTATGGATTGGGGACCCCAATAGGAGGGGGATTCCCAAAATCAAATGGGAAACTTGCATTAGCTCGAAAGACGCAGGGGGCCTGGGAATTTTGGATATCGTTGGGTTGGCTGACAAGCTAGCAGTTAAGTGGCTTATCAAGGCTTGGAACAATAGTGAGTCCTCTTGGGCTAAATTGATCTTCAGAAACAAGGAAGACCTTACCTTAGTTGGCCTTCCAGGTTGGAAGGACATAGGGATTCTCACGCTTCTATTCTCCCCCCACCTGGTGTCCCCTAAAGGCTCTAGCCTCGTATGTTCGTTATGGAAGAGTTGGAACAAGGCCAAAAAATTCATCAGAATCAATGAGGAGTGGAAGTGGGCAGCTGGGATAAGACAAAATGACTCTATCTGGTTCCCGATCGGTGGCATTCGGGGGGTGGAGTCTTGGAACCTCCAAACTGCAAAGTGTCTATGGAACAAGGGGTTCAAACAGTGGAAACAACTCTGGAAACAAGAGACCAGCCAGTGGATTAGGTTCGAAGACTTAGACCCGAGACTTAGAGTAACCCCCGAGGAATGGACGCTTCTTCAAGATAGATGTTTTGCTTGGGACCGCTCAACTACCCACCTTCTCTGTGGTCAGGATCTTCCTTGCCTGGAGGGCCTCAGATGGAGCAATGGTAAGAAACTTGCCACAATCCCCAACTTCAAAGACTTCGATGGGAGCTAAAGTTCATGTCTATTTGGCACCCCCTAATTGAGATCAAAAAGTCCGTTCTCATGTGGCAGATCTTGCATAAAGGTATCTGGTCGAATGCAAGGGCTAACAAAATTTGTGGTGTGCCACCATGGTGCAAGCGGTGCCATCGCTGCATCGAAGATGTAGTTCACTTGTTCTTCGATTGTCCCAAGTCCTAGGTTATCTGGCATCATGTGACACAGGTATTGAGCCTTAAGAACCAAATCAAGTGGCAACAAGCTCTATTGGGCGAGGCGGTTGGCTGCTCAGCAAGACTCTGGAATGCCATCAGAGGTGACACTCTTTGGAAGATTTGGAGGGAGCGATGTGCGGTCAATTTTGGCCAAACTCCTAAGGAATGGTCGATCGAGAAATCCTTGTTTCTTCTAGGTAAAAGAATCTCCCAAGATAAGAGATCCCCACCGTTTAGACATCACTGTATTTATGTCCTTGAAAACAACAAGTTGAAACCCAAATGGGTCCCACATGAGGGAGATGATAAATTTATCTGCCTCATTTGTAATGCCCTCTAGCTTGCCGTACTCCCCCCCTGCATTGTGGGATTTGGGGGGTCCCATGGGCACTAGTCCCATTCACTTTTTTTTTTTTTTTTATATAAAGGAAGTTCGGCCTTAGCCTAATCTCCCGGACTTTAATTATATTAAAGAGAAAAAGTTACAAGTGAACGGGACTAGTGCCCATGGGACCCCCCGAATCCCACAACGCAGGGGAGGAGTCAAGCAAGCTACAAGGCATTACAAATGAGGTGGATAACATTACCATCGCCCTCGTGAGGGACCCATTTGGGTTTCAACTTGTTGTTTTCGGAATGGTCGATCGAGAAATCCTTGTTTCTCCTTGGTAAAAGAATCTCCCAAGCCAAGAGTTCACCACCGTTTAGACATCACTGTATTTAGTCCCATTCACTTGTAACTTTCTTCTTTATTTTAATTAAAGTCCGGGAGAATAGGCTAAGGCCGAACTTCCTTTTATTAAAAAAAAAGTTTATTTTTGCAACTTAAAAAAAATAATAGTAAAAAAAAACAGCCCCAATAAAGCCTTGGCTCATAAAGTTTCTTCAATGTCTCTATATAAAATTGATGTAGGTCAAAAGAAGAAATACAACTGGCACTCAAGGGAGGCCACGGCCAGAAGAGGACAAACTGGCCCCACAACTAACGGGCGAATGCGAAAACTGATTTCAACGTGTCATTTAAGTCAGAATTTCTATTGGTTAATTTTCCTACAAAAATAGCAGCGTGAAAGGAAAATTACGCAGCCTCCGATTTGGCGACTTGCATTCCAATGTCAACGAATCAACGTGGCCAATTCCTCGAAGGTTCAAGGAACAGCCCCAAAAGGGTGTCTGCGTGGCGGACTTGTCATTGCTCCCGTCAACGGAATCCAATACTTGGGCAAGCAATTAGGTAGCAGAACGCGGCTGAGGGAGTGACACCGGCAATATGAAGGAATGGCTTGAGGCCTCTCTTTTCGTCTATTCAGAGTTGACCTCTTCAGTCTGCCTTTAATTTTTAATTGCTTAAAATAAATTTATGATACAATAGATGCGTTCGGAAGTGCTTAAAAACAAAATAAACAAACGAATAAAGGATAACACGTTTATAAGGTTGAGTTCACACTGAGATGCAACGGTCAATGTCATGTGTATGGGAGCAGCTACAATGCCTCCAAAGACACCTCTTTAATTGGCACTCTTAATCATCACACCACCTTTTGTGAGGAAGCGCTATCATGTATATGTTGATTTCATTGGTTTGTGTGTGTCTCTCCAAAGAAGGCTTCCACCACTCCAATAGTGCTAGCTGGATGGGTTGAACTATTTACCTCCATTGGGGGAGGGGGTTACAGGTTCGAGTCCTATGGGCTATGCTGATAGGATGGCTCTCATCCACTTGATGTGGTGAGATGAAGATGAGCCCTTTCGAGACTAGTAGGTCCTCGAGAGCTCTTGTTGAACTTTTTCATTGCTGGCTAGCGTAGAGTACTATAGCAATTTGAAACCAACATCCTTGTCTAGCTTTAGAGTTGTTCCTCTTGAGTTTCTACCTTTAGTGGACCTTTATGCTCTATTCATTCCTAGTAGGTGGTAGGCATTCAATCGATGTTTGTGTGGGATTTGAGGGGTCCCATGCATGTTATGTGTTGATATATTTCCATCGTGATGTGTGTGAACACACTAGGACTGCTAGGGCACAATTTTCCCTCTTTAGGAGGTTTTTTTCCCTTGTCTTGTACATTCCCCTATAACCGTAAGAGGCCACTTAATTTTGTACATTCTCTTGGTAATACATTCAGTATTGTGTGTTGTGCTCCAAGCCTCTTCTTCCATGCTATTTGTGTGCTTTTGAAAACCTCGAACTCCAACAATTGGTTTCATAGCACGTTGTCGCTTCATCTAGGGCATCATCGACACACCTTTGGTCATAGTCAGCATAGTCAACATAGTCAGGGCGATTTGAAGTTCAAAACATCTTTACTCTCTCATGGCAAAATCGTGATTTGAGCTTGTTTTGGCCCCCGAATGCACTATCATAGTGCCTCTGTAGCCAATTTCGTCCTTTTGTGCCAAACATATATACAAGTTTTGGTTCGCCAATACAAGCGCCTCGAAGTTTGCTATAGATATAGCAAAGCTTGATAGGGCAATTTTGTTCAACTTTTCAAGATACAATCATTCTTTTGCAGCAAGTTATTTTAGTGAGCCACCATGGCTGAAAGCAATGATGTATTCCATATGTTGAATGTTGAGGATAGATTGGATAGTACTAATAACCCATTATGGGCATATATGCTGCATCATGTATTGGTTGCAAAAGGTCTGTGGAATATTTTGGAGGCCGTTGAAAGACATCCTATTACACCTACAAATATAGTTCTCTATGGTGATGCACATGGCATTGAAGATGATGATCTTCAAATTCATGTTCGTGCTACAGTTCTTGTTGTACCTACTGTAGAACGACATTGTTGGGATGACAAAGATGCTCAAGCATATGCGTTGATAGCTTTGTCCATCAAACATGCCATTATTCCTCATGTTCGCTCTCTCCAAATAGAAAATAATGCGTGTGATACACTTACCACTTTATACTAGGCAAGAAATGAGGCTCATGTTGCTTACCTCTGAGAACAATTGGAGAGTGAGCACATGAATGAAAGTCATGAAGTAAAGGTAGTTCCCAAAGGGGGGTCTCCACATAGGACCACAGACATCACTCCGAACAAGCTACAATTTCTGAATAACTCAAACTGAACCATCTTTGGGGAAGGAGGAACACTGCATTTTGCCCAAAATACAGCCTTCACAAACATGTTTACAATGTGCCTCAAGTTTGGACAGAGAGGACACCATTTTAGATTTGTACAGGTGTAGCAAACTAGCAAATTTCAAATGACCAAAGCATGCATGCCAAAGCTCTGGATCTGACATAGCGTGAGAATCGTGTACTACACATGCTGAATCATTCACTGATTTTTCATTGTCTTTGAGCTTATACAGCCCATTACATAAAATGCTAGAAGCAATAATGACATCACGATTCGATAGATCATTAATTATACATCTATAATCAATACATTTCACAACCAAGCAGATCTTGGCTAATGTTGAAACTGATAACATTTTTTTCTTGATCCCTGGCATAAATAAACCATCTGACAATGTAAAAGAACTACCATTAGTAGTAGTCAGAATGATCTTACCAACTCCCATGATAGGATAAGAGGAGTTGTTGGCACATGTGATAGTATTCCTTGTAGCAGTAGGCTCAAGTGAAGTGAGGAAACTACGTTGTGAGATAATATGTTTGCTTGCCCCACTATCAAAGTACCAAAGATTTTAGTCTACTGTAGACATACATTGTTCACGAGAAGATGGCTCATAACTACAAATAGTAGTAAATGCCCATTCTTCATTTTGCACAAGATTAGCACCCTTTGTTTTGGGTGTAGAGCCCTCTACAACAACCATTCGTGCCTCTTTCTTCTTTGCCTTTTTGCAACCAATTTTCGACAACTCTTTATCATTTCCTTTATAGTATTTGCAAAACAATTTATGCTTTTCTGTTTCAATATCCTTTCTAGTCACTGGGAATGGTTTATCTTTGATCAAGAGTCCAAGGAAACTACTTTGGGCCAATTTTTAATACTAGTGTGAATACCAAGGGGATTCCAGATCTCCATGTCCGAATGGTGGGATTGGGTTTTAACATGCTTGACGAGTGGAAGGGCATGCAACTTAAAAAGGATTGACAACCGTGTTACTCAATAATTTCCTCATACCTTCCATAAATAGGGATGCAAAGGAATTTAGGAATCTTTAAGAATGGAAGAAGTAGTGCTTCACTTAGATAGAATCCACATAGGATGTTAGCCTTTTTTTGAAATTATTTAGATTCTTTATAGGAATTCTGATCTTGTGAGCTAGTCTTCATGATAGTTTGAATTAAATGAAAGTACAATGAAGAGCATAGTTATGGATTTTGAGGTGTGTGAAACCACGCAAGCAACAGAAGGAAGAAGAAGAAGAAGCGTGGAGCACGACACACAATACTGAATGTATTACCATATTGAGCAGGCAAAAACTATGCCAAAATGGTTGGTGCAGGCTTTGTGTGATAACAAATTAGATGCATCTCTTTCATACTTTGCAGGTTTCATGTGATGATGCATATCATTCCATTTTTTATGCAGATTTGCATGATGCATCTCGTTCAGGCTCTCATAGTGCCTGTTTTGCATCAGATTGCTAGGCTATGGCTTCATCTAGTCTCTCTGATGAGATTGAACCTCTTTCCTTTGATGAAGCACAAAATTTAGAACATTGGAGTGCTGCAATGTAATCTAAATATGATGTTATCATGAAAAATGGTACATGGTCTTTATGTGATTCGCCACCTAGCAAGAAGGCCATTGGCACTAAGTGGATATACAAGTTGAAGTTTAAATATGATGGAAGAGTTGAGAGGTATAAGGCTAGGCTTGTTGCAAAGGCTTATTCGCAAGAAAGAGGCATTGATTTTGATAAAGCTTTGCTCCTACTTGCCGAATGACTATTGTTTGTAGCATCTCTGCACTTGCATCTCATCATGGTTGGAATGTACATCAATTGGACATTAAAACATTATTTTTGAATGGTGACTTGCACGAAGAAGTGTATGTTTTTTAGCCCCATGGCTTTGTGTAGAAAAGGCATGAAAACTAGGTGTGCAAGTTAAAGAAGGCATTATATGGTTTAAAGCAAGCACAACGTGCTTCGTATGAAATGATACATGCCTATCTGATTGCACATGGTTTTGAGAATAGTCAAACTAAAAGCACCTTATATGTTAAGCGTGCTAATGATGTGCTTCTGATCATTGTGGTATAGGTTGATGACATGCTGCTCATTGGTCCTCATGACATGCATATTGCTGATTTTAAGGCTGATTTGCATGCCTCATTTGAGATATCTAATTTGGGGCATTTGCATCACTGTTTGGGCATTCAGTTTATGCAAGTTGATCCTGGAATGGATTTGTGTCCAACAAAATATATTGACACATTATTATAGCGTTTTGGCCTCAAACATTGTAAGCCTATTGCCACTCCTATGGAGACATGTTTACAATTCAGTCTTCATGATGCTAGAGATGCATTTGATGTTGTTCTCTATCAGCAGGTTGTTGGATGCTTGATTTACTTATGCATTACTCGGCCAGATATTCAAGTTTTTGTCTCACAGATGAGCATGTTTATGTGTTGCCTAGGTGTCAAGCATTGGCAAGAGGTTAAGCACATCTTTCGCTACTTGAGTGGTACCCGACTACTTGGATTGCTTTATCCCAAGGGGGGATCACTAATACCAGATTTGCATGCTTTTTTTGAGAGTGATTGGGTTGGTTGCTATGACACTCGTGTGTCCACTAGTGGCTTTTGCTTCATGCTTGGTAGCTCATGTATATCTTGGTTGAGCAAGAAGCAACCTAGTGTGGCCACTTCCAGTTGTGAGGATGAGTATAGGGCAGCTTTCACAGCAATTGTTGAGTGTGTGTGGCTAAAACGCCTTATGGCTGATTTGGGTGTTCGTCAATCTTCAACCACCACCATCTTCACTGACAGTCAGAGCGCATTAGCAGTTGCGAGGAACCTTGTGTTCCATGCTCGCACTAAGCACATTGAGGTGCATTATCATTATATCAGGGAGGGGTTCTCTCGTATATCAAGAGCTCAAAGCAAAGATCAAGTTGAATTTTGTACCAAGCTTTAAGCATCAAGAAGCTTTCCTATTCAGTGCTGACCAGAGAAAAGGTGGATCAATATTTCGAGAAAATTGACTAGAGGTGAGGAAGAACATGATAAGCCTATTGATATGCAGAAGAAAGAAGTGGATGAGATTGTATAACTTGAAGAGGAATTAGAGTCATTGCGTATGAAAGTTGAGGATTTATATGGATTTAAATCCATGTAAATCCTTTGCTTGCACCTGCAATGAATCTATTTCCCCTTCAAGTTGTACAATCTCATCCGTCTCTTTCTTCTTCATATCGATAGGCCTATCATGTTCTTCCTCACCTCTAGTCAATTTTTGAAAGCATTGATCCACCTTTCTACTGTGAATCTCAATGCTTCCCAAAATGCACTGATACACTCTTTGTTGGTCCTCATATGACCCACCATGTAATCTAGTCCTCTTAGGAAGCACAATGTATGGTATCTTAGTATCATCATCAACACTCTCGAAGAAAACTTCTTGATGCTTAAAGCTTGGTACAAGGTTTGACTTCATCTTTGCTTTCAGCTCTCGATATATGAGATGATATATTTCATAGATCCATACATTTTCTTTATGAAGTTGTATTGTATTGATACAATTACAATCTTCTATTATCTGATATGCATTATCCTGGATACCACTCACCTTGATGAGATGTTAGCATCAAGATAATAGCATGAAGAGGGACTTGTTTAGAGGAAAGAAATCCACTTGTTGAGACAATAGCATCAAGTGGGACTTGCTATGGCCAAGTTTTGATAGAAATAAACTTATGCACATGCTCCTTGGATACTTACAACAAAAGAGATGAAGAAAGGTAAAAAAGATTTTACTTTTTATGATATACTTCAATATTTTTTCAAGCACATAATAATGAACTTTTATTTTTCTATATTTTTATAGGTTATTTTGAAGGTTTTCTGATTTTGAGCTGAGTATGAAGGTAGAAATTTTCCATTAAAGAGAGATCGTTATCGGTTGTTGACTTGAATCATTTGAATGGGTATCAATTCTCCTTTATTCAAATAGAATATAGGTGAATCCCATCATAGACATGAAAACATTTTCTTTTACGATAGAACATGAAGCTCCAGGGTATGCCTAAAATTTTATATATAGCTCTATTTTCGAGGAAAAAATTTCTCTCTCTCTCTCTCTTTTGTGTATCTGTATTCATGTTATATATATATATATATATATATGTTACTATGTACATATGTGTTTCATGTGTATGTATGTGTGTGATATATGTATGCATGTGTTATTATGCACACGTGTATGTATGCATGTGCATTTGTGTGATATATGCAAAGTGTGCTTATAATCATGTATCCATGTATATGTATATATGTGTGCATGTAGACATGTATGTGTGATGTGTCTATATCTAAATATGTGTTTTATATATATGTCTGTGTATATACATGATCTCTATATAACTTTATATGTATTATGGTCCTTGTTGATTTGAGTAGCTATATATAGAGGCATAACGTTGGGAGGAGAGACATCTCTCTAGTGGGTGGTGGGAGGACTAGATGCAATGTGTATATATAGTTGAACCATATAGCAAATGCATATGGGTACGAAAGTAACAAAGAACTATGGTTGAAAATACCATACGTGTGTGTGTAGGGTTGGTTCTTGAGGCATCCAGAACCCTCTTTCCGGACTTTACTTACTTGTACATGACTGCTAAGTCAGATAAGGTTTCTTGACTATGCTTTTTTTTTTAAGCTCAACTCGATTTACTATATTCTATGTGCTATTTATATAGATACACGCATAAATATAACAAATCAAAGCAACGGATATCGTGCATTATCATGAGGATGTGCCATAAGTATCTGCATCTCTTTCAAACACCATTTATGAGACCACCCAGTGCCAAGTTCTCACGATAAGAAATAGGGGGGCATAGCGACGCCCCCAAATTGAAAAAAAAAATGGGAACCATCGCTCATGCGATGATAGCATCGCATAAGCGACATCCTTGTCTTTTTATAGGGCATTCATCACATAAGCGATGTTAGCACGTCGCTTATGCGACGCTAAAAGTAGGCGTCGCTAATTAGTCATTTATTGATTTCATTTATCTCTTATTGACTTCATTATCCGTATTGATTTCATTTATTTCTTCTATTGTTAAATGTGTGTTTTCATGAGTCACATCATCTATTGATGGATTAATATCGATTACTTGTAATTCATCTTCCTCATCAGTAGAATCAGCATGTAGAGTATTATCCTTTTCATCAAAAAGATTAGTATCATTATCACATATAATGATTCTAATTTCTCTTTCAGATGTTGATGTATCAGTATCTGATGTTGAATCATCAAGAGGACTTTCTTCGATCTCTCTAACAATAAATTGTTGAAACAATGACCTACCTCTAGATTGAACGTGAATGACTTGCCACCAAGGGTGAGCATCTGAGTTTTTATAAAAAAATGTTTGTTCAATATGCCTAGGAAGAATATATGGTTCTTTAGTAGATCGCATTACCTTGGAAGAATCAATTGCCCAATCGGCTCGAAAGCAGTCAACCTTCAAAATTACCTATCAAAATATATAAAAATAGAAACTCATTATTAGGTGCTTAAGAAAATAACTAATGCTATCATAGAAAATATAAACTTTTTTCTACCTGTTTGAATGTACGAAATGAAATTTCGTAGATATCAACAATAGTTCCTATGTAACCAAGTTCGCCATCTATAAGGTTCGTGTCATTTGAGCTAGCACGTGATAGTTGCTTGAAAGAAGCAACAATACTAGAATCCTTTGTTTTACGTAAAGAATCAATGGCTTTGATTCTAATATGCTGTCCAAAAGCCCACATATTAGTGAACATCCGATCCTGCAAAAGAAATTAATTTAGTAAATAGAAACTAATATACATATATGAAGAAAACATAATATCATTAAAATTAAATTACCTTTCGTTCACAACCTATCATTAAATCTCTCTGCTCATCTGAGATTTCTTCATTATTTGTGTTGGCGTGTTGCAAACGAATATATAGCCAATCCGTAAAAGAAGATATATATTTGTAATCTCATTATTATCGATATTATGTCTCTATCTTTTGTTTCTTCACCTTTTACTACAGAGATTTTGAAGTTCCTGTTTGTACTCCCTAAGGAATGCTTGCATGCTTTTCTCATTTGTGTGTTTTTGGTTGTCTGACATATGCATTAGTGCATGAAGAACAACACACAAAATTGGACGATAAAGCTGTGAAATGTACTTTTGTTGGGTGTAGTTCTCAAAAGCAAAGGTTGTCGTCTGTATCATCCACAGACTAACACATTTTGGTTATCCATGATGTTGTTTTCGTGGAAGATGCAATTCAGCCCCTACTTTCATGTACCAAGGAGACTTTTGTTAGCTCTACAAATATGTATGACACTTTCGTGCCTCTTTTTACTAGTGGACACTCTCTTGGTCCAAAGGAGGCAATTTCTTAGCCTTCATGGGTTCGACATGATGATGCATATCATTCCATCTCCAATTTAGATTTACATGATGCACTTGTTGATGAGAGGGCTAATATAGAGGAGGCAAAAACTATGCCTAAATGGCTGGTGAAGACTTTGCAAGATAGCAAATCACTACAACATATGAAGGGCATACCGACGCTACCTATACCGACGGTCGCTCTCGCCGTCGGTATAAATGTTGGAAAGGTCACTTATGGATACCGACAGTTAATTGACCGTCGGTATGACTGTTTTAAACGGATCGTCGGTGTGTCTCGCATCCGCTTACCGGTATAAGCATCGGTATAAGCGTCGATATAAGCGTCAATAATTTACTGGAAGTTATCAACGCTCATATCGATGCCCATACCGACGCTTATACCGAGGCCATGTTTTAAACATACCGGGAACCCGAGAGTAAAACTTCACTTTTTTGCGCATGTTTGAGTACTGTTTGTGTCTTCTGTCGAACTTGCACGCGTGAACCGAATTGCGACCTGCATTGTCTTGTGCACACACACACATAGAGATCTCTCTCTCTACACACACACACACTCTCTCGGTTTAGATCTCACATCTTGGTAAGTGGTGTGCATACTATTAGCCTTTGTCTTTCTCTATGCTTTAGGTCTTATAATTTCTCTTCTCTTTGATTTTGCAGAAGTTATTTGGCGTCGATTGTTTGGAATTCGATGATAGACGACATACATTACGCTTTGACGACAACAATCCAAAAGAGGGACATACTTGTAAGTGATTGTTTTATTCTCTATTGATAGAGAGAGAAAGAGAGAGAGAGATGAGAGAGAGATGAGAGAGAGATGACAGAGAGAGAGAAAGAGAGAGAGAGAGAGAAGAGAGAGAGAGAGAGAGAGGGAGAGAGATAAAGAGAGAGAGAGAGAGTGCGAGATAAAGAATGATGAAAGAAAGGAAGATAGAGATAGGAAAATAGAGCATACATACACACACACATATCTACACATTTACACATGTATACATACACACATAGATGTACACACATGCATGCTTACATACACACACATATACACACATGCATGCTTACATACACACACATATACACACATGCATGCATACACACATCTACAAATATACACACATGCATACATATACACACACATGCATACACACATACATACACACATATACACACACACATGCATACACACACACATGTACACACATGCATACATACACACACATATGTACACACATGCATACATACACACATATACACACACACATGCATACACACACACACATATACACATATGCATACACATACATACACACATGCATGCATACATACACACACATACACATATACACACATGCATGCATACATACACACACATACACATATACACACATGCATACATACACACACACATGTACACACATGCATACATACACACACATATGTACACACATGCATACATACACACATATACACATATGCATGCATACATACACACACATATACACACATGCATGCATACACTCACACGCACACACACACACATACATACACACATGCTTGCACACACACACACATGAATGCATACACACACATGCATACGTACACACACATACACATATACTCACACATGCATACATAGACACACATACACATATACACACATGCATATATTCACACACACACACATACATACACACATGCACATATATACACACACATAAGCTAGTGTTTTAATTAAATATATAAATTTTTGATATTGAAGTTTTTTTTACATCAAATATATAAAAATACTATTAGGGTTTTAAGGCTATTTACACATACATACACAAACACATATAATACATATATACATGGATATACACCTGCATACAAAAACATACATATTTTAGGTGTAGATATTTAAGATTAGGGTTTTAGGGTTTAGGCATACATATAACTCAATTACATTTATATTAAGAAAAAATATAGAAAAAAATCTGAATATATAAATAAGCATATATATAAAATAGGATTAGGGTTTTAGGATTAGGGGTTTAGATTTTTATAGGTGTTTAAGTATTTAGGTTTTAGTATTTTAGGTTTAAGTCTAAGTCTTTTTTATTAGGGTTTTAGGGTTTTAACACCTACATAACATATATACACACATACAAATACAAATATAATACATATATACATGTAGATACACATTCATACAGAAATATACATATTTTAGGTTTAGATCTTTAAGATTAGGGTTTTAGGGTTTAGGCATACATATAACTCAATTACATTTATATTAAGAAAAAATATAGAAAAAAATAAGAAAAAAATTTTGAATCTATAAATAAACATATATATAGAATAGGATTAGGGTTTTAGGATTAGGGGTTTAGTTTTCTATAGGTGTTTAAGTATTTAGGTTTTAGTATTTTAGGTTTAAGTCTAAGTCTTTCTGATTAGGGTTTTAGGGTTTTAACACCTACATAACATATATACACACATACACATACACATATAATACATATATACATGTAGATACACATTCATACAGAAATATACATATTTTAGGTCTAGATCTTTAAGATTAGGGTTTTAGGATTTAAGCATACATATAACTCAATTAAATGTATATAAAGAGAATATATAGAAAAAAATTAAGGAAAAAATTTGAATATATAAATAAATATATATATAAAATAGGATAATTATATAGATAAATAAATATTAAAATAACTAGTGTTCTAAATAATTTAATTATATATATATAATTAAATATATAAAAATAGAATTAATTAAGGAAAAAATCTAAATATATAAATAAATATATATATATAAATTAGGATAATTATATAGATAAACAAATATGATAAGCACTAGTTTTTTAAAGAAATAAATCAAATATATATGATTAAATATATAGAAACAAATTTAATTTTAATCATTTTAATCAGAGTGAATATATATGCACATACACATACACACATATACTTATACACCTATCTATATACACATGCGTACAAAAATATACATATTTTAGGTATATATCTTTAAGATTAGTGTTTTAGGGTTTAGGCATACATATAACTCAATTAAATTTATATAAAGACAAAATATAGAAAAAAATTAAAGAAAAAAATCTATATATATATATATATATATATATATATATATATATATATATATATATATATATATATATATATATATATATATATATATATATATATATATATATATATATATATATATATATAATAGGATAATTATATAGATAAATAAATATAAAAAGAACTAGTGTTTTAATTAATTTAATTAAATATATATAATTAAAAATATAAAAATAGGATTAATTAAGAAAAAAATTGAATATATAAATAAATATATATATAAAATAGGATAATTATATAGATAAATAAATATAAAAAGAACTAGTGTTTTAAATAATTTAATTAAATATATATATTTAAATATATAAAAATATGATTAATTAAGAAAAAAATCTGAATATATAGATAAAATATGATAATTATATAGGTTAGGGTTTTAATATTAGGGTTTTAAGATTAGGGTATTAGGTTTTTTTAGGTGTTTAAGTATTTAGGTTTTAGTATTTCAGGTTTAAGTCTTTAGGAGTATGATTTTTAGGTTTAATAAAAAAAACAAATGATCTAAAAGTCCATATTGTAGCAGATGGCTTCTTTGGATCCGGAGGAGAGAATGGCATGTCCTTGCACTCAGTGCAAGTATCAAATTTATCGAAAACGAGGGATTTGTACTACACATGTTAGAGAGTATGGATCCTTTGATAGGAGTCGACTAGAAAACCTACGCTACCATTCACATGGTCCCCCAGGTGAGCAGATGGACCCAAAGGACATTGCACCGGTAACCTCTCATGGACAAAAGAGAACAAAAAAGGACTTAGACGTACAAGCAAGTACTAATAATATTACACAGAATGAGCATATAGAAGAGATGCTCGAAGCATTTTATGAGATGCACTACAAGAAATAGGGGTGCATAGCGACGCCACCGAAGCGAAAAAATTACAGGGACCGTCGCTTACGCGACGCTAGCGTCGCATAAGCGACGGTCGTATTTTTGAAATTTGGATTTTTAGGCGGGGTGCGTCGCAGACTCAAGTGAGCGTCGCTTAGGCAACACTAATCTGTGCGTCGCAAAGAAAGTCGCTTGCTAGCGACGGTATGTGCGACATGGGCAAACTGGAGAGCGTCGCATATGCATCGTCCATTCGAGAGCATCCCATAAGCGACGCTTCAGAATGTTCAAAAAAATTTTTGATTTTCTCTCGGCACATTTGTGCCGAGATCTGGACGAGAGCAAGAGAACGAGAGAGAGAGAGAGAGAGAGAGAGAGAGAGAGAGAGAGAGAGAGCGAGAGAGAGTTACACTCACATACATATGCATACACACACATATACACACATAGACACACACACACACATAATGTTGCATACACACACATATACACAAATACACACACATATATACACATACACACATAATGTTGCATACACACACATATACATGCACACACACATATATACATACACACATACACACACATATATGCATACAGACACACATAGAGAGACATGCACACACATACACATACATGCATACATATGCATATGCATATGCATACATACATACATACTTACATGCATACACACACATATGCATACACAATGCACATGCATACATACACATACATAATGCATATGCATACATACACATACATAATGCATATGCATACATAATGCACATGCATACATACACATACATAATGCATACACACACATATGCAAACATAAAGCATACACACACATACACACACATATGCATACATACATGCATACACATACACACATAGACACACACACACATACATATGCATACACACACATATACACACATAGACACACACATACACATATACAGACACACACATACACACACTTACACTCACATACATATGCATACACACACATATACACACATAGACACACACACACACACATAATGTTGCATACACACACATATACACAAATACACATACATATACACACATACACACATAATGTTGCATACACACACATATACATACATACACACTCACATATACATGCACACACACATATATACATACACACACATATGCATACATAGTGCACATGCACACACATACACACATACATACACACACACATACACACACATACACACATACACACACATACACACATACACACACATATATGCATACAAACACACATAGAGAGACATGCACACACATACACATACATGCATACATATGCATATGCATATGCATACATATATACATACTTACATGCATACACACACATATGCATACACACATACACACATACACACATACACACATACACACATACACATACACATATACACACACACATACACACACAAATACACACTCATATACACACATACACACATAATGTTACATACACACACACACACATACACACACATACACACACATACACACACATACACACACATACACACACATACACACACATACACACACATACACACACATACACAAACACATACACACACACATACACACACACATACACACATACACACACATACACACACACATACACACATACACATACACATATACACACACACATACACACACAAATACACACTCATATACACACATACACACATACACACACATACACACACACATACACACACACATACACACATACACACACATACACACATACACACACATACACACATACACACACACACTCATATACACACATACACACATAATGTTACATACACACATACACACACATACACACATACACACACATACACACACATACATACATACACACACATACACACACACACATACACACATACACACATACACACATACACACATACACACATACACACATACACACACATACACACATACACATACATATACACATACACACATATATATGCATACACACACATAGAGAGACATGCACACACATACACATACATGCATACATATGCATATGCATATGCATACATACATACATACTTACATGCATACACACACAAATACACACATATGCACACATACACACACATACGCACACATACATACATACTTACACACATACACACACATACGCACACATACACACATACACACACATACACACACATACACACACATACACACACATACACACATACACACACATACACACACACATACACACACATACACACACACACACTCATATACACACATACACACATAATTTTACATACACACATAATTTTACATACACACATACACACATACACACACTACACACACACATACACACACACATACATACATACACACACATACACACATACACACATACACACATACACACATACACACATACACACATACACACATACACACACATATACACACACACACATATATGCATACACACACATAGAGATCAGACATGCACACACATACACATACATGCATACATATGCATATGCATATGCATACATACATACATACTTACATGCATACACACACATATGCATACATAATGCACATGCATACATACACATACATAATGCATATCCATACATAATGCACATGCATACATACACATACATAATGCATATGCATACATTATGCACATGCATACATACACATACATAATGCATACACACACATATGAATACATAAAGCATACACACACATATGCATACATACATGCATTACACACAAATAGACACATACACACCCATAGACAAATACACACACATAAACAGATCCACACTCATAGACACACACACATACACATAGACGTGCACACACATACACACACATATACACACACACATACACACATAATGATGCATTTACACACATACAGATGCATACACACATACAAATGCATACACACATACACAGTTCCTAACAACGAGTCTATGTGTGTCTATGTGTAAACCCACAACCTATCTACTGACACTCAACGAGTATCTCATGAAAAGAGATATGAGCTAATCTATGTGTATGTGTGTGTATGTGTGTGTCTATGTGTAAACCCACAACCTATCTACTGACACTCAATGAGTTTCTCATGAAAAGAGATATAAGCTTATCTGTCTGCACATGATTTAACTCAAATAGAATTTTCTCCTGTGAATAATTCACATAATTCACTGCTAATGCTCCCTTGTATATGCTTCTCCTTTGTTGATGGACCCACGTTGTAAACCCACAAACTGTCTACTGACACTCAACGAGTTTCTCATGAAAAGAGATATAAGCTTATCTGGCTGCACATGATTTAACTCAAATAGGTTTTTCTCCTGTGAATAATTCACATAATTCGCTGCTAATGCTCCCTTGTATATGCTTCTCCTTTGTTGATGGACCCACGTTGTAAACCCACAAACTGTCTAGTGACACTCAACGAGTTGTTCATGAAAAGAGATATAAGCTTGTCTAGCTGCACATGATTTTAACTCATCTATCTCTTTTCATGTAGGCTTATCTAGCCTACATGAAAAGAGATATAAGCTTATCTGTCGCACATGAATTAACTCAAATAGGATTTTCTTCTGTGAATAATTCACATAATTCGCTACTAATGCTCCCTTGTTTTCTGTCAATGGTGCACACTGACATCTCACCTGTATGCGTGCCTACATGTAAACAAAACCTCATTACACCTCAGACAGTGATCTAATGTAATCAGAGATTATCAAATCTAAGCAAAGAACCTGAGCTGAAAAACGTCTCTTCTGCTTCCCATCAGTCCAGGCATATGGATTGATGTTCATCTCTCCATAGCTATCTGCCTCGGAAATACCATGCAACTTTTTATCAATGTTATTAAACAAAAATAGTGGCATCCCTGGTCGGACATTCTTTACATAGATGATATGAGAAGCTCGAAGGCCTGGACATGCACAAAAGCTAATGATCAAGCTATTGTTCATGCATATGGTTTAAAGGGAGAGACGTATATCTGTGATAGAAAGTAAGAGGATTGATAAAGTATACCAAACAGAAGCTGTGTGACGCATTCATTGTAAGTCGCATGGTCAGAATGAGGCCTTTGTATGTTTCGGTCTTACGTCCAGCTCCCATGACAGAAGCACTTTGCTGGCGATGAGACTTGTAAGAGTAATTTTAGAGTTTGTTGGAAAACGTTAATTACAAATTTATGTAATGAGATCATATGCTACGTGTGTATTAATTACAATAATACTTTCATAATAATATTTTTTATGAATGAAGGCATTCTGTGGGTAGAATATTGACACCAATGGATGAAGATATGAAAGATATTGACACCAGCATTCACGAGTTCACTGTCAAAGATGTAGTTCCCTCTTCGCTGCTAATGCTCCCTTGTATATGCTTTTCTGTCAATGGTGCACACTGACATCTCACCCGTATGCGTGCCTACATGTAAACAAAACCTCATTACACCTCAGACATTGATCTAATGTAATATCAGAGATTATTAAATCTAAGCAAAGAACCTGAGCTAAAAAACGTGTCTTCTGCTTCCCATCCGTCCAGGCATATGGATTGATGTTCATCTCTCCATAGCTATCTGCCTCAAAAATACCATGCAACTTTTTATCAGAAAGTAAGAGGATAGATAAAGTATACCAAACAGAAGCTGTGTGACGCATTCATTGTAAGTCGAATGGTCACAGCCAAAAATCACAGCAACAAGCTCAAGGTTCAAGAACGAGAGCGGTGAGGAAGGAGAATGGCTAGCCCAAGAGGAAGGAGAATGAAGGCCTTTGTATGTTTCGGTCTTACATCTAGCTCCCATGACAGAAGCACTTTGCTGGCGATGAGATGCATATGGTTTAAAGGGAGAGACGTATATCTCTGATAGAAAGTAAGAGGATAGATAAAGTATACCAAACAGAAGCTGTGTGATGCATTCATTGAAGTTGTGTGTATTAATTACAATAATACTTTCATAATAATATTTTTTATGAATGAAGGCATTCTGTGGGTAGAATATTGACACCAATGGATGAATATATGAAAGATATTGACACCAGCATTCACGAGTACATTGTCAAGGATGTAGTTGACAATGATGTGGATAGCAATCTATGGAGCATGCGTAAGAGCAAGGCTAAGTGGTTCAGGATCTTGGGTGTTCTGTCGGGTATGATCGCCGTTCGGAGGTGGTTTTCTGATATTTGCAGATGGAAGAACCCTATCACCACAGTTCTCGTCCATTTCCTCTTCCAGTTCGACAATAGATCCCAAGGTGAATAAATGAAGAGAGTTTTGTACCTTTCGCTATTGTGCATGTCGATGATTCCAAGGGTGAATTAATGAAGAGATATGTTCTTGAATATCAAACATCATATTCATACTAGCTAATGACACCCAATATGTTGTTTTTTTTTTAATTTCAATATTTTTAAAAATTCTCTTTGGAGTTCTCCAAATATCATGTCACCTATATCCATGTAAGCAACTACTCATGAATTATGAACCACTCTAGTAAATTGTGGATGATTGAAATCTTAACCAATAATATCGCAATAAATATATCGATGCAAAGTTGCATGTATGTAGTGTTATTTTCTCCTTTCTTTCGTTCATGTTGTATTCTTAAGATGTAGATATATAGATGTTGGCAAACTTGAACTTCTATAACATTTCAAGAACAAGAGTCAACAATTAGGAGAATAAGAGAGAGAGTCAACAAAGAGAGAGAGAGAGAGACAAAGAGAGAGAGAAAGAATTCAAAGCGAAAAAGATGTAGAAAGAGAGAAACACAGACCTGCATATACTTCCTTTAGCTCGTAAGCGCAGCGCAACTGCGAACGTTGGAGAGATCTTCGATCAGATGCGTGAAAATGCCGATCGAAGAGCCTCCAACGTTTTAATTTTTCCCGTCAATAGACCGTCGTGTAAGCGATGATACATGCGTTGCATAAACGACGTAAAAGCATGCGTGCAAGCCATGATACATGCGTCAAAACAGCGTCGCGTATGCGACGTTTTGAGCGTCGCTTAAGCGACGCTTTTTTGAACCGTCGTGTAGGCGACGCTACAGGTGAGCGTCGCAGTTGCCGTCGTAGTATTCGTCGGAAAACGCGTCGTTCATGTCGTCGTTTAATCGACAGTTTGCACGCGACGGTCATTACGACGCAGGTTGCAATTTTATAGCGACGAATTTGTGTCGCCTTAACCGTCGCTATACACCTGTATTCCTTGTAGTGATGGACGAAGATCATGATGGTGGAGAAGATGTCGAGAGTTTCATGGACACAATAGAATCTCCACGATCAGAAGTCGATGAAGAATATGAAACCATGCGAAGACTAGCTCGTTTACCACTTTACAATGGAGCAAAGATATTTGTACTACGTGTGTCACTCGTGATGCTCAATCTGCAATCCATTTATGGATGGTCAGATAGTAGTGTCACTGAATTGTTAAGGTAAGTGGAGAACAAATTGGCTTTCATTGTTGTATCAAAATAACTTTATTTACTAATGTCATTTTAATTGCTTATTGCAAGCTTCTTAAAGATCAATTTTTGTCAGAGGGCAATGACATGCCTCCAACACATGGAGATGCAAAAAACTTTTACAATCCATTGGAATGGATTATACTAAAATTCATGCTTGTTTGAATGATTGCATCCTCTTTCGAAATGAGTATGAGCATCTCCACATATGTCCAAAGTGTGGAGCAAATAGATTTAGAGAAGACCTTGTAGGCGAAGCAATCCCCGCAAAGGTTCTTCACCACTTTCCTATCATTCCACGAATTAAGAACATGTTTAGATACAAATCTATAGCTGAGTTAATGTCATGGCATACAGAGAGCAGGTCTACAGATGGTGTAATGTGAGTGCTTGCTGACTCCGATGCTTGGAAGCACATATGCGAGAGTTGTGGGCAATTACTAAGCCCAACGGAATAGTATCGTTACCAAGAGCTCCTTGGGTGCTGCGCAGGATGGAAGAGCAACAAGTGAAGAAAACAATTTCAGAGTTTTGGACACCTATTGGATGCATGAGGTGTCTAAAGACTGCTTTCACACAAAACGACGATCTTGGAGGGCTCAAGTCTCATGATTGGCACAAGTTTTTACAGTTTTTGCTCCCTGTAGCCCTAAAAGATTGTCTTTCTCACGATGTATGAAGAACCATTTATAAAATTAGTTCTTTAGTACGGTGGATCTCTTCTAAAGAGATAAATAAAGATAGCATAGAGAGTGCAAAACTCAATGCTATCGAGGCTGTTTGTATGGTAGAGAAATACTTTCCCACAAGTATTCTCACTATTCAACTTCATTTACTAGTTCATGTGGTAGATGAAGTTGCAATAGCAGGAACTGTCCATAGTCGATGGATGTTCTTCTTAGAGCGCTTTATGAAAACATTAAAAGGGTTTGTTCGACAGAGAGCACGTCCAGAGGGTAGCATGGCAGAGGGATGGCTTGTACAAGAGTCTCTTGTATTCATAACTGATGATCAGGAAGAAACCAGCATAGCAAGCGATTTAGAAGCCATCAATATAGAGATAGATATTATCGGTGCATCGGATCTTCAAGAGGATGCTAGATTAGAGGATTTTTGAATAAAACACTTGTACGTACTAATTTTTTTTTTTTTTTGTTTATTCTCTATACTACCTTTATTATCACATGCTAATTATTTGAATTCTTTTGTTACAGAGCACGATGGGAGATAGTCCTCCAGTCACTCCACATTCCATGATAGAGGAGCAGTTTTTAGAGTTCATCTCTCAGGTACCTCCCGTATATATGGCCGCTACATCATAGTATTGGATCGCTCGTGGTAGCACTCCTCCCGACCTCACTCCTGGTGGCCTCACTCCTGCCGGCTTCACTCCCGCCGGCCTCACTCCCACCGGTGTCACTCCTGAAGGTGTCACTCGTGCCGGTGTCACTCTTGCGGGTGGTGCTACTCCTGCAGGAGGTATGTCTCCTAGCTTTGTGACTCCACCACGACCATCTTTTCAGCCATCTCCTACTCGCTCTAGTAGTAGATATGTGCATTCGACACCTCAGCGTGATACAAGTTCTGGCCGTCTCATAGGTTGAGTTCATGCTCTGGAGCAAGAGGTTCTAGGAGTGGATCTACAGGTAGGTCTAGAGGAGGTAGCTGTTGTGGAGGCAGTGCGACGGATGTTGTGTCACCCGCTTCTACTCCTAGGATGAGTACCTCAGAAGTAGGTACGCCATGCAGTACACCACATAGAACACCACGTATACCTTGGGGTGTTCATGACCATGATGACTCCAAGGTGTATAGTATTCGAGATGGAGCTCCGGTGATGGATGCGACCGGCAAAGCAATGCATGCACGTATACAACAGCTTTGCTCCATACAGTTTGGAGACTCTATCATGCTAAGATGGAGTGAACAGGATATAGATTGGAAGAATTGTATCACACAAATGATTTATTAGGCGTTTCGACCAGCCGATGGATAGTCTCTTGTTAGTTCAGAGTGGATTCTGCACACCGCATGTGAGGCTATGTCCCATCGATGATCCGAGGCTCGTGGTGCTTTCATAGCCGGCTTACCAAAGCATGTATGGTTAGATGCTGAGGAGTGGGATGTGATTCGCGACGAGCAGTAGCAGAGTCTTGATCGATATCGCCAGGATCAAGATGCCACAACCACACGTTTAGATACGATTGGACCATCACATTTGTGCAGTGGCAGATATGACACGATGCATCATGAGTTTTGTAAGTACCATTTCATTTATTGAATTTATTTGTGTTAAGTTTCTCATGTATGTTCCTCTAATGTTTGTATATTTGTTGCAGGATCTGGCAATGGGTCGTCCTCCAACACGAACGGAGGAGGCTTATGGATACAGTCATGGATTGACTGCACTATTGGGGGACTTGGAGGGATGGGATGCGGTCGTTTCATGGGAGCGTTTGCGATGAGGTGATTAATTTTTAAACTTGGTTTTTACTTGTTGTTTGTAAATTTCTTGTGAATTTATTCCATTCCATTAATGTTCTTTGTTGCAGGACTGTTGATATGGAATGTTCTTTGCATGTGTATGGCAGTGGCACACCAAAATTTTGTATTTGATTTTTATATGGCAATTCATTGCTTGCCACATTTTGTAAAAGCGTCATATATGACAGTGGTTTGCCACACTCTTGTACATGCTTCATTTATGAAATATATAATTTTTTTTTGTACATGGTTCATGGTTCATTTTGATTATCTCTTTTGTGTCCAATAATATTCTATTTTATGAAATCATATTTCGGTTGACATTATAGTACACATCACATGCACTCGATTTTTTTTGGGCACTGTATTGTCTTTTGTTAAGCAACATCATGGTAATGTTGCTGTAGCAAAAGACAACACACTCTACCCAAAAAAAATTTTGCAGATATGGTCGTCGGTATACGCATCGGTACTCCCAGTAATGTCATCGGAATAAGCATCGATACACCCAGCGAGTGACGGTATACGCGATGGTACACCCAACAAAGGCATCGGTATGGGCGCCGATATGGGTGTCGATAATACCGACGGTTATATTGACGCCCATACCGACACACATACTGACGTTCATACCGATGCCCATATCGGCGCACATACCGGCACGCATACCGGCACTTTAGTACCGACACGCATACCAACATCTACACCGATGTCGGGGCAAAAATAAGCACGTTCATTTCACTCGGTAAAAACCTCGGTATATGCTTGATCTGTTGTAGTGAATTAGATGCAACTCTATCATCGTACTCATTCAGGCTCTAATAGTGCGTCTTTCGCATCAGATTGATATGCTATGGATGCCTCTAGTCTTTGTGATGAGAATGAGCCTATTGCGTTGGATGAAGCACAAAATTCAAAAAAAAATGGGTGGATGTTATGCAATCAAAATATGATGCCATTATGAAGAATGGTACAACAGTTGACAAGTATAAGGCTAGGCTTGTTGCAAAAGGTTATGCTCAAGAAAGAGGCATTGATTTCGATGAGAGCTTTGCTCCCACATGCGGAACCAATACTATTTGTAGAAGTTGTGCACTTGCAGCTCATCATGGTTTGAATGTACATTAGTTGGACATTAAAAAAACCTTTCTAAATGGTGACCTACATGAAGAAGTGTGTGTGTTTTAGCTCCATGGTTTTGTGCAAAAATGGCATGAAAACAAAGTGTACGATTTGAAGAATGTGTTATATGGTTTAAAACAAACACCACGTGCTTGGTATGAAAAAATACATGCCTACTTGATTACACATGATCAAAGATAAACCATTCGAAGAGACTAGAGAGGATATTGATAATGCGCTCTCCATAATTGATCTTGGACCCCTAAGAATTGCAAAAAATTCCAAAACACTCCAAATACTGAGTGAGGAAACTCCTTTACAAGATGAAATATGCAATAAGATTTTTCCATTTGGCATCTTCTATCCATATTGAGTGGGAGTGGCATACAGATTTTCCACCTCATGGAAACCTTGAGAGCAAAGTTTTCTAGTAACCCCCCTTGGGAATAAAAGATTTCCACCCTCCAACTAGAGGTGGTGAGCTTAAAGATCTTTTTTTTTTTTGTGGAAGCTCAATTACTTAGCTTCTGTTGGAGGTAAAATTGAAATTGAAAAGAAAATCACATGCACCATGGGAACCCCCTTATCCCCTTTGGGGCTTAACATCAAGTTGCACTTTGCATCATGAGCTCATGGATATCTTGGTTGAGCAAGAAGTAGCCTACTATTGCCACTTCCAATTATGACGCTAAGTATAGGGTAGCTTTCACAGCGACATTTGAGTGTGTGTGGCTCAAGTGCTTTTTGGATGATTTGGGTGTCGGTCCGTCTTTTGCCACCACCATCTTCACTAATAGTCAGAGCACATTAACAACTGCGAGGAACCCTGTGTTCCATGCTCACACTAAGCACATTGAGGTGCACTATCATTATGTCAGGAAGTGGCTCTCTGTAGGCAATATCAATTTGGCATATGTGCCCACACACGAGAACATTGCAAACCTTTTCACAAATGCTTTGCCGCAAGAGAACTTTGAAGCTTTTCGCAAATCCTTGGGATTACTTTCTTTTGTGGATTGATCTCTTTCCACATAGCTTGGCACCT
Organism: Ceratopteris richardii; assembly: GCA_020310875.1. Taxonomy (NCBI): domain Eukaryota; kingdom Viridiplantae; phylum Streptophyta; class Polypodiopsida; order Polypodiales; family Pteridaceae; genus Ceratopteris; species Ceratopteris richardii. The sequence continues at coordinate 148,699,816 of CM035435.1, forward strand.
CTTTATACATAAGTGCCAGCTCCTTGTTCACCACATCACTCCCAAGGGGATTCGTTGATATATTTCGATAGTGATGTGTGTGAACACACTAGGACCACTGGTGCACTTTTTTCCCTCTTTAGGAGGTTTGTCTCCCTCGGCTTGTATATATGCCTATAACCCTAACGGATCACTTATTTTTGTACATTCTCTTGATAATACATTCAGTATTGTGCGTTGTGCTCCAAACTTCTTCTTCCTCTTCCTTGTGTTGTTCACATGCTTTTGCAGACCACAAAATCCAACACTATGCCCTTCATTCTGCTTTCATTCAATTCAAGCTATCATGAAGACTAGATCACGAGATCGAAATTCCTTTAAAGAAGCTAAGAAAAAATAATAAAAAAAGGTTGACATCCTATGTTTCTTCTACCTAAGTGAAGCACTACTTCCTCCATTCTTAAAGATTCCTAAATTCCGTTGCATCCTTGTTTATGGAGAGTATGAGGAAAGCATTGAGTAACATGGTTTCCAACCCGTTTTAAGTTGCACGCCCTTCCACTGGTCAAGCATATGAAAACCCAATCCCACCATTCGGACATGGAGATATGGAATCCCATTGGTATTCACACTATTATTTAAAATTGGCCCAAAGTAATTTCCTTGCACTCTTGATACAAGATAAACCATTCCAAGTGACGACAGAGGACATTGATAATGTTCTCTACATGATTGATATTGGACGCCTAAGAATTGCAAAAAGCTCCAAAACACTCGAAATAAGTCTTGGAAGTTGGTACATTAAAGTTAAAATGAATAGAGAGGATCTTTTTTTTTAATAAAAGGAAGTTCGGCCTCAGCCTACTCTTTCGGACTTGTATTAAATAAAGAAAAGGAAAAGTACAAGTGAAGGGGACTAGTGCCAACGGGATCCCCCAAGTCCCATAGAGCGGGGGAAGATCTTACAAAGATTAGATGGCCTTGATAATGGTCTTAGATAGAGAGGATCTTGATAATGGTCTTTCGATGAGTAATCATGGAACCGTGAGGGTATTTTCACATTGAGTGATGACACTCCTTTAGGAGATGAAATATGCAATAAGATTTTGCCATTTGGCACCTTCTATTCATATTGAGTGGCAGTGGCATACATATTTTCCACCTCATGGAAAACTTGAGAGCAAAGTTTTCTTTTTTTTTTTGAAAAAACACGAAGTATAAAATTGATGCTTGTCAAAAATTACAACTCATGGTAGACTCATGAAAGAGCCTACAGAAAACAAAAGGGTGAATCACAAGAGGTAGGAATCAATATAATCACCAAGAAAAGTGATCATGTCTTCTCTAGGCTTAGAATACATTCTAAGGAGCTTGGATTTCCAAACATTGAAATGGTAACTTTTCAGAATTACAAAGGGGCTCTTAATAATCGATTGATCATTATTAGAAGCGGAATAACAGAGGCTGATAATTTTCCTCATACCATACATAAAGGAGAAAAAGTAATCCTTTCTCTTGTCATTGAAGATGGCACTATTTCTATTCTTCCAAATATGCCACATAGTGTGATTCCTGATAATTTGCCACATGAGAATGTCCATGCCTTTAGCTTCTCCTAAAAGAATGTCTTTGCAACTTGGGATATTAAGACCTTGACTTTGGCAGAAGGACCAGATCCCAACCCAAAATCTGAGTGCATATTCACACTTGATGAAAAGGTGTTCCAAATCTTCTTCTTTACCACAAAGTTTGCAATGACCAGCATCAATCTTATACTTCCTAGCATGGCTGCCAGTCCAAATGCCTTGGTGGAGGATGAGCCAACTCAGACAAGATTGTTTGTTAGAAAGAGGGAAGGCCCAGGAACACTGGAACCTGTACTTCCACTGCAGGTGGGACCACTGCAATCCCCATTTCTTGTTCAGCTTTCCAGTGATTTCTTTTATACTTCTATAATTTCTTTTGTAGGAGTTTAACATATCCCAGGCAACATCCTGAAGGGCTATCTGCTTACTCCACATGTTGGTTCCCAACTTCTCCAGCAGGAACTCCTTCTTGCTCAACAGGATCTGTTTACATTGAAAAGAAAGACCATGAGAATTAAAAATAGCATAATCATCAGAAACTACACCTGCTCTCAACAAATCCTTCTAGTGCCCATAACCCTCCTTCCTGCATTTATTCCATCTGATAGGGAGAGCCAACAGGGAACCAGAGTTAAACTAGCCAAACCAAAGGGAGTCCTGTTCTAAAAAAGAGGAATTATGAGAAAACCATATAGGAAGTTTATACTTGGACTTAACTAACATCCATGCTTTCCAAAAATTGCATATAATCTGACTGCCTTTTGGCACAAAATCTACAGGAGAAGTAAGAACATCCCACAGAGAGCAGTTACTCCAGCTTTTATTATTCTTCACATAGAATCTGTTGATATTTCTTTTAATCAGACAGGCCCAGAAATCATTAGAGGAGAGGGATCTAAAAATCCATTTAGCAGCCATTTGAATTGCCATCCTAGAAGGACAAATGAGACCAAGACCCCCTTCAGACTTTTTCATACAACAAGTATTCCAGGCAACCTTGGGGATTTTAGAACCACTCCACAAAAATCTTCTAGCCAAGGAGATGGCCTGTCCCATCTGCTTTTTATTAGGCTGCCAGCAAGACAGAAAGTAGGTCAGGGAGGGGAGGATATAATGCTTCAAAATAAAAGATCTATGAGAGAGACTGTGCTGCACATCACTCCACTTATAAATTTTAGCTCTAAATTTATCAAGCATCCAATTCCATCTTTGCTCATTAGTGATGCCAAAGCCCATGGGAATACCCAACAACCTGAAAATTATCCCTTTCTTAATGATACCGCAGCCTGCAATCTCAACACAAGGAGGGATATGATTATTAGAAGCAAAAAAACCCGTTTTCTTATGATTAATAACAGAGCCACTGGCAAGACAAAACATCTCAAGACAATTAAGGAATTGCTCAGCAGAATTATCATCAGCTTTCATAAGCATGTTAGTGTCATCTGCAAACATCTGAAGGCCCAAGGGGGAGAGAGCCTGGGGAATATCCAAACCAGAGATGGTGCCTTGTCTCATGCAATCCTTGACCAACCACCCTAAAGCATCACTTGCAATAGCAAAAAGGAGGGGAGCCAAGGGGCAACCTTGTCTAATGGATCTGCACAGTCTCAAAGGGTTAGAAAGATAACCATTAATGGCCACTTTAGAAAAGGCATTACCAAAAAGAATACTGACATATTTAATAAACCTTTTACCAAAACCAACATCATGTAAGGATTGAAGAATGAAGTCCCATTCTATCCTGTCATAGGCCTTATCAAAGTCAATTTTGAAGAAGTAGGAGTCAACATTAATCTCATTGCAGTACTCAAGACCTTCCCATATGGTAATAATATTATCCAATATAAATCTACCTTTTATGAATCCTTTTTGTTCAGGGAGGATAATAGAATCCATAAGAGGACTAAGCCTTCTGGCCAAAATGGCAGCAAATATTTTGTACAGAGAAGTCGGGCAGGAGATGGGTCTCCAATTGTTTAAATCATCCTTGGGACCTTTTTTGTGAACAAGTTTTATCACTCCAGTGTTTATAAAAGGAGAAAGGGAACCCCTTCTAGAGGCTTCTTGCCAGATCTTAAGAATTATGGGAACCAAAACTTCCTTAAATTCCTGAAGAAACTCATAAGGCAAGCCATCATGACCAGGAGACTTTCCAGGCTTCAATTTGCTAATGGATTCTCTTACCTCACTCTCAGAAAGGGGCATGTCAAGGAGGGAGTCCATTCCCTGAGGAACCATCTTTTTCCTACAAAGGGCAATGGCAGCTCTTGCACTCCAAACAGAATCCCCTCTCTTGGGAGGCAGAGAGAATACATTGGCAAAGAACCTATGAGCCACCTGAAGATTATCTTTCATATCTTTAGCAAGGCAACCAGAATTATTCTTGAGAAGAGGGATAAAATCCCTGGCTTTTTTTTTCCTCATCAGATCAAACATATACTTATTGGGCTTGTCAATTTTGCCAGCCCAGAATTCTCTTGACATGGCAAGGGCACCTCTAGCAAGGAGATAATCCACTTTCTTAACTTGTTCCTGAAGATCAATGATCTTAACTCTTTTGTCTTCCAAATCAATATTAGAGCACTCAATGCTATTCTTCTCCTGCAAAATCATCATCCTTCTCTTTTGTCTAATGTCTTTAGCTTTATACTTAAAGTACTTAATGAAATCTTGGATATCTTTGACAGCCTTTTCCCAAGCCACAAAAGGAGAAATGCCACTAGTAAAGTGCAGCTTTAGGGAAGTGATGATTTTTTCCTTCACCAAAGGAATCTTAAAAAGGGAAGAATCCAAATGCGTCCAGCCAGCCCTATAGTTAGGATTGTTATGATATAAGTTTATAATCAAAGGCGAATGATCAGACATTTGCAGAGAATGATCAATAGAACAACAATAATTCCACAAATAGTGACTCCTGCCAGCATTCATGTAGAATCTGTCTAATCTAGCAGACAGAAAATTAGAGCTATTACGATTATTCCAAGTATGACCAGAGTTAGCAGAGAGATCCACTAGATTATGTTTATTAATCAAATTAAACCAACAATGCTTTTCAAAACCAGAGACAATATTATCACTTTTGCCATTCCTGTCACAACTATTAGTGACCATGTTAAAGTCCCCAGTCAGAACAATATCACCTTGGATCCTGAGAATTTCTTCCCAGCATTTGGCTCTCTGAACAGCCTGATTAGCTGCATAAACACACACAACAGTATAGTTAAGAGGTTCTTTGCACTTTACTGCTACCCACTGATTAGTGGGGCTCCTTTGCACCTCTTCAATAAGGTGACAAAGACCATTAGTAATGCCAATGGCAGATCCTCCTTTGCCATTATGATCCGTGTACACCCAACGACAGTTATTCGACACTATTTTCAAATTCGCCATGAGGGGAGCACCCCCAACCTTAATCTCCTGCAAGCAGATGAAGTCAGGAGAGTGAGAAACATCTTTGATCCAATTGTTAATCATCTTACCTCTGACCGGGTCAGATAGCCCTTTAACATTGAAAGAAATTAGATTAGTACAATCCATGGAAAAAACAACCTGAGGAGGAGAAACTTACTTTTTAAGGTTCTTACCTGGCTTCACTGCAGATACAGAAGACCTTACAATATCTTTCCTCTTGGAATTATATTTATCTTTACCTTTAGGGCTAGGGGAACTAACATTTGTCATACAGACATCTTGATTGCTGGGGCCACCAATGTACTCCTGGACAGAAGTAATCTCATCAAAACTGTTAATTTGCTCTATAAACATTTCATCACAATTACTATATTTTACTTCTTCAGGGGAAACCTTCACAGGGATGGGGCCCGACGAGGGCCTGAGGGAAGAACCAGTTACCTCATTTTGCCTTTCATCTACACAACCCGGAGATTTACTTTCTTGCTTATTTTGCTCCTCCCCAACCTCAGTTCCCGAATCATGAAAGTCGGATTGATTGAGATCTTCAAGAACCTGAAAGGGATTGAGAATCCCTTTAACAAGAGGCTCAGATCTGATTCCCACATTAGGGTTTTTTTTCCTCTGCTTGTAAGGAACTTTTTTGAATCCTTGCTCTTCTTTGGGTTGAACCGAGTTAATGGGAACTGAGGAAGTGGGAGACTCTTCACCAGCTCCAGACATTTTACTCTGATTTTTAGCTAACAAGGGGCAATCCTTTATTAAATGTCCTTGATTATAACAGTTAAAACAAGCATTAGGAAGGTTTTTGTAGACAACTTTTTGGACATGCAGCTTACAACCTTCAGAATTCTTGATAACAATTTCAGACTTAACTTTTTTAGAGATGTCAACCTCTATCAGCATCTGAGGCTCCCATTTGGGGTTGAACTCTTTTTTAGGTTTCTGTCCAAGAATTTTTCCAATTAGCGACCCAAGCTTTTCGAGCCAGGGATAATATTCCACAGGGAAATCAGGAAATTCTACCCAAATAGGAACTTTAGTCGGCTTGTTGCTTCTAGGGTTAAATCCAGGATACCATTTATAGAAGGAAAGGGGGGTGTTTCTAATTATCCAGTGTCCCTCTGCTATAACTTTCAAAGCATTATTCACATCTTCAAAAAAGAAAAGATAAAAATTATTAGGCAGATATTGCACATGTCTAGCATAAAGACCCTTACTTTCCCAGTTAACCCTCATCCAAGATTTAAGTAAGTCCTGAGCAGGCCTAGGGCCATGACAATGAGCTATAACAACTTTGTCTTCTAAATGATTGTTCCAGCTATTGAGGGCAGAGCTCTCTATTATAAGCGTACAATCGTCCTTATCATCCACTTCAGGGTCAAGGTCAATAGAATGAGACTTATCCTTAGAATAACTGCCAACCTTATTAGACTCAACTAATTCACCTTTGCCTTTGAGATCCGAGAGCACAGAGTGAGGAAGTTGTTTACCTGACAAGTCTTGATTAGCAAACACAGAGAAGAAGTCTTGTTGTGGTCTCTGAACCACCTTGGCATAAGACATTGGAGCATGCAGCTGTTGGAGTTCAGCCGAGTTAACTTCCATCAGGCCTTCAGAGGCATCCCCTCGCACAGGAGCATACCTGACATCTCCTCCAAGCAGAGCATCAGGAGCTTTCACGCCACTCTGAAGAGCCTCAACAGGACGGGACGAACTAGTGCTGCCATCGAACACAGGGTTGAACATTGATTTCACCATAACATCTGTATCACTAGACCTCGAACCAGGAAGACCGTCGCGCAATGCTTCATGCAGGGCCATGTCGGGGGCCAAGGACGAAACATAGCAGGAGCTAGGGCAGAGCCCCCCCTCACGACGAGGGGGAGGAGAAGAGCAGAAGAGCCTCCCCTCACGACGAGGGGGAGAAGAAGAGAAAGAGACGCCCCAATACCCTAGGGGAGCGCATGCAGACCCAAAACCCTAGGGGTGCATTCACTCTCCACCACTTCACTTGAGTGTCGAGCTTCTCTCCTTCTCCAAGTAGTCCTGTTTATGAGAGCGTTGTGTGGTCTTTTCGTAAAACCCCATATGTTGGACAGCTCTTGAGAGCAAAGTTTTCTGTTAACCCCCCTTGGGAGTAAAAGAGTTCCACCCTCCAACTTGAAGTGGTGGGTCCTCGAGATCTTTCTTTTTTTGTGTTTTTTGTGGAAGTTCAATGACTTAGATTCTCTTGGAGTTAAAATTGAAATTGAAAAGAAAATCACATGCTTTATGGGACCCCTTATATCCTTCTCCTCTTAGGGGCTTAACGTCAAGCGCACTTTGGATTTTAAACCACTCATCCCCGACAAGTCATTGACTTTGTTTTTCTTGGAACTTTCATCGTTAACCTATTCATCCACTTACCTTGAAATTGAACCTTAGGGAGCCCCTTATCCCATTTTTTACAGGCTTAACATTCGGGCACACTCCAAACTTGATCTTTTCATCATAAGCTTCTTTGCTCTTTTATCATGTTTATATTTATTTTATTATTATTTATCTTAACACAAGTGCATAAGACACTTTTCTTTTGCTTCATGTTCCTTCTGAAACCCCTTTTTACATAAACACAGTTCCTGCATCGGAATGTGAAAGCAGCCTAAGAATTGAGAAAAGCTTCAAATGGCATCCAAGTTTCTTCCGAGAAGTAGCTATTTTTTTTCAACTGTGTCCGTATATACATGTATGTAGTTCTATATGTCTGTATAATATATTACACAAGCACAGAAATGATGTGGCGTATGATGCAAAGGAGAATTGCTATTTGGTTATTTTTTCTAAGGAAATAGGAGAAGGGCTGTGAACAGGAAGACTCACGTAGCCAAATTCTCCAAGATTATATATACTACTGAATCACTGATTCCTGATGCTACCATTTTCAGACTACTTCCAAGTTCCAAGTTCCATTCCAAATTGGCGGTGTCCAGTGTCCACGCATAAAGAGGACCAATTGGATAAAAGAGACAGCGACAAAAAGTTGGATAAAAAGGGACCAAAAGCTGGCACTCTGACAAACTTGTCATTGCTTCGGTGAATGAATCGAATAAGATTCGCAAGGAATTAGGTAGCAGAACGCAAGCGTGACAGCAATATGAACGTATGGCCTGATAATAGGAATACATGTTCTTTCGTGTATTCAATGTTGAGCAGTTCAGCCTGCTTTATGACATGATAGACGAGATGCTTCCGGAAGTGCCTTAAAGTACAGCCTCAATATTGATTTGGAAAAAAAAAAACCTCTAGGTAGAGGAACATAAGATAGAGGCATCTTGGCTCAATTCAATGTTTCAATGTTAAGGCTACAACAAAATTCATATGTATATAAACCATGGGGATATGTACCTTTATACAAATGATTAAACATAGGCGCCTCTCTCTGAACGACCATAGGCTAGTAATGGGGAGCCATTGGTATGAAGTATGATAAACTGACCAAGCAACTTCCGCAATCAAATAATCAAAGAGAAGAAGCCATTTAGGGCATTGGAATTTAACGTGAGCTCAAATTCCCATTTACTGACATATGAGCCTCAAAGTGGAGTTTGCAAGCTAAAGAACTAATAACTTTAAGTGCATTATGTATCATTCGTACCCAAAATCACGCTTCACAGTGAATGGAAGTTGGGGTTCCAATAATGAGGGCCTCGCAAGTGTGCAAATATAATCATGATAAGCAAATATTGGCGACATATTAACACATAAGTTTATTCTATATGGTTATACATTATATTCTTTGAGTCTGAATGCTGGAGTCATGTTTTCAAAGGCAATTTCTGCCTTAGAACATCATTCATCAATATCAAAAAAGTTTCATATCTATTTGTATGACCCAAAAGGCATAACTATATATTCATAGCATTGACTGGTTTGTTATTTGTCTTATTGATTGGCGACGGAGGTTGTATGTAATCCAATCCACTTGCCGAATCTCAAAAATAGTGGCGCTTTACAGCGTCACTCTATGGATGCTTTTTGTGATGCTACATGAGCATTCCATATCTCTCGCTTAGGTGACACTTTTTTTTAATTGGGAATGTGCTGCTTGTGCGACAGCAACTCTCCATTTTTGCATATGAAAATGGAGTCTTGCTAGAGCACGAATGGCTAATTATGCATGCAAGGCACATCGGTCAACTATTACCCATTTTCTTATTATAAAAAGTTGTTTCAAACTTCGAGCTGGTAAAGTGAAGAATTAAGAGAAGACTTGCTTACATCTATGGAAAGTGAACGTTCCTAAATGTTGTCAAGTAATTAAGCGAGAAAATATTTCATGGAGATGAATTCACAGACAACTCTACTCATAATCGATTATATTCCACATCGTGTAAGAGTTCAGTTAACCTCTCATACATGAAAGTTGCTAATTAGATAGCTCCAATGGGGATAGAAAAAGGTACGACTTTGTGCTGCCCCCGCGTTGTGGGACTTGATGGGTCCCGAGGGCACTAGTCCTATTCACTTGTATTCTTCTTTTATTTAATTAAAGTCAAGGAGAGTAGGCATTGCCGAACTCCCTTTTATTAAAAAAAAAGTATGCACATACTGCATCTCATTGAGAAGCTTCCAACTATCCCGATAGCATAGATCACCAATGTAAATCTACGATTTCATCAATCCTTGGTCATCAAGAAGCTTCTAACTACCAAGATCCTCAAAAATACATAGCTAGATAACATTGCTACATTTTCTTAACCCCCTTCTCATGTAACTATTTTTTTTTACATTATAGAAGCATGATGCTATATTGTCACTCACGTGTTTCAAGTATTTTCTATGTTGCTTGCGGGAATGTATGGAGTGGAGTGAGGATTGAAAAGAGTTGAACGAGGATATTCGAGCTAGTAAGGTTGACCTTAAAGGTTTCCATTAATGTAGTTACTGTATCCAGAATGCCATATACTCTGATAGAAACACACATTACATTTCCTATGACAAAGCACCACATAATCGAACCTGATTGAGGACGACTCACTAAAACAGACTCCCTCGACAACACAGAAACTTCACAGAGATAATGAAAGACGTTTATAGATGCAGGAAAGAAGAAGATACATCGCATGCCAGTGACTGAGTGCAAGATTTATAATCGCCAATTCGTTGGTCACCGACCTTAAAAGTATACAGGGGTAACTGTTCACTAGGAATGGTATTGATTCGTTACGAGATCAGGGTCAGCTCCTTGTACGAAGGGAAGAAACAACAGACGCGTTAAGTGCTTCGATCACAAACAACTCTCATCTCATTCTCTGTTGACTGAATTAGTTCTCAGACAAACCCACGTCTCAAATTGTAGCCATTGCTCACTTCGATATAAGCCTGGTATGATCCATGATGCAGAGTTCGGCCTCACGGTCGGGGGGGGAACCTTCATGACAACCCCATTGGGACATTACTCAGAGGAAATGCACGACCTTAAAGGGACACATGCGCTGATGCAACAGACGCGATCGAATCTGTGAAGCGGTAAGGGCAGCGGCGGGAGGCGGAACCACCGACTGCTGAACTGACCTCCCGCACCTACCCCGCCAACCGTTGACAGCTCGCAAGCGCATATTGCATATTCCCTGAATCCCGAGTCGCTGTATATGTAAACCAGATTGGGGCCGCCCGTGCAGCTCCGCACCCGCGCGACTCCCTCCTCCTCCTCGAACAGCGCACATAAATCATCCGGCATCTCAGACACCATCTGCACGATCTGCTTATCAGCGTCTACACCTTCCAGTCTGTAAATTCTTACACCCCCGCCATCGCATTCCGCAACTGCCAATAGCCCCATCCCCTCACAGGCTACCCACTCCCAACGTCTCACTTGCCCTGGCCTTTCCAATTTGGCTTCCCTCCACTGCCTCCCTTCCATCCAACAAATCACGCTGCCTTCCGCATCACCCACATAAAATTTGTCTTCTGCCACTGTGGCCACAAGGCTCTTACCTTTTAGCACCTCCGGCAAGGGCTGGCAGGTGTCCCATTCTTCCTTGTAAGTATTGTATTCTTCGACTGCCAGATCCTTTTCCATACCGTCACATTCCTTTGCTTCAGTGTCCACGCCACCAGCCACAATGACACGACCAACCCGCAATTTTTGCGGGTCACTGTAAAATACACCCAACAACGGATCGCTCCTTCTCGGTACGCGCATCGGCTTCTTAAGCACCTGCCAATCCTGCTTCACAAGAGAGGGTGCAATGCAGACATAAGTTTGTTGAGCGCCGGCTAGTGCCACAAAACAACCGCCAGCGCTAACCGACAGAGATGAAGAGTTATGCGGCGGAAGCGTAGAAAGTGGAAGGGGCAGCCACGAAGAAGAGACAGGATCGAAGGCGAATGCCTGGGAGCGTTCCGGAAGAAGCCAATTAAAGCCGAAGAAGAAAAACCATGCAGGAGAAGCAGCAGCGCTGTGGGAACGGATGAGAGCAAAGGATGAGGATGAGACGAGGCTGTGCAGGTACTTGGAGGTGGCGGAGACGGCTAGGAGGGAGCGAAGAGGAAGACTGGCTAGCACGTCTTCGAGGAGAGGCAAGGGGAGGTCCATCCGAAGGCAGTAGAAGGCGAGATCAGGAGGCAGGGGTGCAATGCGTGTAGAGCGATGGAAAGCGAGATCAGGAGAGCAGTTTGTGTGTGGAGATAAAAATGAACATCAGGGAAGTGTGTCTGTATGTGTTGGAGAGAATAATATAGCTTAGATTTTAGACTTAAAAACAGTGACGCTTCAGGATAAGATATCTTCTCTGTCGTATGACAAGATGGAGGACAAAAAATCCAGCGTAGATATTACAAATCCATTAAAAGATCAAGTATATGCTTGTCTCTCTGTGATTAGGTTAATCAAGAAGGTGGATTGAAGGTTTTTTTTCGAGATAGATATTTAAATGCGATTGGGGTCTCTATAAGATTGAGAAACTTTTTTTTTTTTTAAATAAAGGAAGTTCGGCCTTAGCCTAATCTTCCGGACTTTAATTATAATAAAGAAAAAAAGTTACAAGTGAAAGGGACTAGTGCCCATGCGACCCCCCGAATCCCACAATGCAGGGGAGGAGTATGGCAAGCTACAAGGCATTACAGATGAGGCGGATAAAATTATCATCACCCTCATGTGGGACCCATTTGGGTTTCAACTTGTTTTCGAGGAGATAAATACAGTGATGTCTAAATGGTGGTGATCTCTTGACTCGGGAGATTCTTTTACCTAAGAGAAACAAGGATTTCTCGATCGACCATTCCTTAGGAGTTTGGCCAAAATTGACAGCACATCGCTCCCTCCAAATCTTCCAGAGAGTCTCACCTCTGATGGCATTCCACAGCCTCGATGAGCAGCCGATCGCCTCACCCAACATCACTTGTTGCCAATTGATTTGGTTCGTGAGTCTCAATACTCGGGTCACGTGATGCCAGATAACACGGGACTTGGGGCAGTCGAAGAACAGGTGAGCTAAATCTTCGATGCACTGATGGCAAGGCTTGCACCATGGCGGCACACCACAGATTTTGTTAGCCCTTGCATTGGTCCAGATACCTTTATGCAAGATCTGCCACATGAGAACGGACTTTTTGACCTCAATTAGGGGGTGCCAAATAAACATGAATTTTAGCTCCCACCGAAGTTTGGTCCAAGAAAGGCACCATCTCTTGTTAAGGGTGTGGTAATAAAGGAAGTTCCCAAAAGAAGGTATCTGCATAGGACCACATACATCATTATGAACAAGCTGGAATTTCTGAGTAGCTCAAAATGACCCATCTTTTGGGAAGAAGGAATCCTGCATTTTGCCCAAAATACATCCTTCACAAACATGTTTACCAAGTGCCTCAAGTTTGGGCAAAGAGGACACCATTTTAGTTTTCTGGAGGTGTAGTAGACGAACAAAATTCAGATGACCAAAGCATGAATGCCAAAGCTTTGCATCTAAGATAGCTTGAGAATCTTGAATTGCTAATGTTGAATCATTAAAAGATTTTGCATTGTCTATGATCTTCTACATGCCACGACATAAAATGCCAAAAGCAATAATTACATTGCCATTTGATAGATCATGAACTGTATATCTGTCATCAACAAATTGGACAATCAAGGGGATTTTTGGATAATGCTAAAACTAGTAATAGATTTTTCTTGATCCCTGGCACAAACAAAGCATCTGACAATGTAAAAGAACTACCATCAAGAGTAGTCAGAATGATCTTACCGATTGCCATGATTGGATAAGAGGAGTTGTTGGTGCATGTTACAATTTTCCCTATAGGGGAAGGCTCAAGTGAACGGAAGAAACTGAGCTGCAAGGTAATATGTTTGGTTGCCCCACTGTCAAAGTAGCAAACATCTGAGTGTACTACAGACATACACTATTCATGAGAAGATGGGTCATAGCTATAAACAATAATAAATGCCCATTCTTCATTCTAGACAAGATTAGCAGACTATGTTTTGGGTATAGAGTCCTCTACAATGACCATTCCAACCTCTTTTTTCTTTGCCTCTTTTACGGCCAATTTTGGACAACTCTTTATGAAATGATCATTTCCTTTACAATACTTGCAAAACAATTTTTTTTCAGATTTCTTCTCGTCTTTTTCTTCCTTTTTCAATTGTATAGAATTAGCAGATTTTTGCTTACTAGTAGATGAGCCTTTGCCCTTTAACTGGCTAAGAAAGCTTGATCTGCTACACACATTGTTCTGCTTGGACTAATCCTCCTACAACAAAACAAAGACTAACTCCTCAAATGTTAAGGCATTTGGATTTCCTTTCAAAATAGTCTACACAAGTGAACTGTCTGGTAAAACTTCATCAGCAGAAATCCATTGTTTCTTCAAATCTTTGACCTTTGTCAAAAAATTACCCATAGAATCTCCTTCATTCATATGCTCACTCTCCAACTCTTCTCGGAGGTAAGCAACACGAGCCTTATTTCTTGCCTAGTGTAAGGTGGTAATTGTATCCCAAGCATCCTTTGCTATTTCGCAAGAGTGAATATGAGGGATAATGGCAGGTTTGACAGAGAAAGCTATCAATGCATGTGCCTGAGCATCTCTGCCATCCCATCAAAGTTGCTTTGTGTCACATGACATTCATATGGTTATCTCATTATATGATATTGGAGGGTAGAAGAATTAAAGTAAGAGTCTTAATGAGACAAGGATATATTTGATGCTCGGAGGTTGGGTGGAACAGAACCTATCTCCTTTGTGTGTGTTGGGCTTACGAGTTGCGCAAGGGAGGTTTTACGAGCTATGACTAGCAAAAGTTAAAGGGCTTAAGACTTTGAAGTAGGTGTGTGTTTGTTGTTCTTTGGAGTTGTTCTCTCCAATCATTTAGTATAAAGAATCAACAACACATCTTATACTTGTCAATCCTGGGAGTATATATGAGACCACAACCCCTTCTAGATGATAGAATCCAAGAAATAAGAGGAATTCTGAGAAATAATGAAAATGAAGAGGAATTTCTAGGCTTTGGATTATCTTGAGCAATACTCCATCATTTTCAATAATCTTGGTGTCTAAAGTGTGTTATTTTCTCAGTAGAGCACAATCATAAAGACAAAACTCAAAAATGATACCTGTAACCTTCAGATAAGACAATCGCGATTCTGTAAAATCTGACGATTTTCATCTCCAGCACCATTCTTCATCAATTTCTCACTCAACACATCAGTAATCAACTCTCTTCATACACATTCATCAGAAATACACAATAGAAGCTTGCAAATCTCCATGGATACACATAGAATAGACTCAACAAATCAAAGAAATCCACACAAAAGGAAGAATCACGATTTTCTGCAAGAAATTCTCTCTCTTTGCTTGGATAGCATCAATTACAAATAACCAACCCTCTCATAATAGAGGAAATTGTCTTTTATACATTTTCAAGTTTCCTTTTTCACACGAATTTTGGTCCTTTCCTCTTCTAATCTAAAAATATGCTATCTAGGAGTTTCCAAAAATTCTAGAAAAAATACATATGATTCTAATCTACATGAGGAAGACTCTTCCTCATTTTTACATCATTTGCATAAATATTTTTACAATTTTTTGGAATTTTACAATTATTTTCCATCAAAAATACTTTCAAAAATACTTCTTCTAACATTCTTCCCCTCCTAGACCTTTTGGCTCCTGACAAAAGACATTCTTGCTGATATTCCATGAATGCTTCCTTCAATTCTTTTTTCTTTGATACACCTGTGACAGTAGATCATGGCTTTTCCTTTCAGTAACATTCAAGTTGTTTACCATCTCAAATAGTGCTTTTCTCCATTGCACAACAGCCTCTGGTTTATCTATTACATCTTTCTTCAAATATTCTGTGTATGCAGCTTCATAGGCAGTGAGTCAAGACTTTGTTATTACTGACAAGTTTCCAAATATCTCTGATTCCCTTTCAAAAAACCCATACTCAAATGCATCCTCAAAAATATGAAGATAATGGCTACCCAAAAATATTGTTCTACTATAGTAAGCCATCAAACATATCCTGTCAGGTGTTTCACTGAGATCAAATAGTAAAGCATCAGTTGGTGAATTGAAACCAATGTAATTAGGAATTCTGACATCTATATCTGTATAGGTCTCTATACATGCCAAGATGAGTCTCATTACTGTGATTAATAAAATACATGCTAGGTCATTAACATCTTTGTATGTGGATATAACAGACTCAGCTCTGTCCACCATATACTTCTTTGTGGGCCATGTTCCTGCCTTCGGACCTGCTATCTTTGGAAAATTCAACCATTTGGAGGAATCTGTCCTTCTTTCCTTCTTTCCCAAAAAACTGTCCACTCTCTTCTCCTTGCTATTGGGCAGTATGTTGGATTGATCTTCAGCTGAATAGGTGCTTCTTTCCATATTTTTCTACATTCTTTATTAGCATCCAACCACCTATTTCTCCATTTTGGATTGGCTTTTTCAAATAACTCTTTTGTCACATAAATATCCTCTTCATATTCTAAATACTTGTTAGGAGGTAACCCCACCCTTGCCAACTGATAGTTTTTAATGCTCTCCATGATCATGCATAAGGGTATTCCTAGGCCATCTGCAACCCAATGATGTTGATCCGGATTTATCCCTTTGTTCAAAGCAAAATTAACAATTTGTTCCTCATATTCATCATGCATTTTTCTAATGAATTCCATTCTGGATTCTCTGTCTGTCAGAAGTCTCTGAAGAAACTCTTCTGAGTATTCTTCTTCTGGTGCTTTGTTTTCTTGTTCACCACCATATTGGATTCTGTCACCATCTCCTACTTCATATTCTTCTGTTTGTGTAGCCTCTACCTGCTCTTCTACCTGAGTTTGTGGTTTTTCCAATTTTTTCTGTAGTTCTTCTATTGCCAACATTAAACTTCTATTTTGGGAAGTCCACAACTCTCTTTTTGATTTCCATTCAATTCTTTCTTTTTCCAAACTCAACTGCCAATCACTTCTCTCTTTTTCTATGTCATATATCCCCTCATAGAAGTAGCAGCATGTATACTAGCTTGTTTTTCCAACTCCTTGGCTTCTTTCAACTCTGTTTGCAATCTCATGATTTCCTTGTGCAGATCTTCCTTCTCCTCCTATGACACCTGAACAGTTTTGCTTTCTTCCTTCAACTGGCCTTCTTCCATTAATAATTTGTTGATTTCCTCGTTTGCTTTGACCATAATTTGGTATGAGCTCTGTAAAGTTCTCTATCTCCCTTCTAACTTCTTCAGCTCCATCTCTATTTTACTACTATGCTCTGTCTGTTTTGCGCACTTCTCTTCAAGATATTGGATTTTGTTTTGTTGCTGAACCTCCAATTCCTCCAAAAAAATTATTCTGTGTGTCAATTCCTCATTTTTCTCCTGCACAATCCTCAATTGTTCTGCTATCTGCTCCTTTTCTTTCCTGTGCTCATTAACGATTCTGCTGCCTCTTACAAACGCAGATTCAGCCACCATTCCTGATATGATCATGTTTGTACTTGATGGTCTCAATTGTTCTATATTGCTCATAATAACCTTGCAAGCAGATCTTATGTCTTTAGGTATCCTTTCCAACCCAGCTTCTAGTTCCATTTGTTTGACTTGTATTTGCTTGTCTTCTTTGCACTCATTCTCTTCTTCATCTTCTTCCTCATACTCTATGACCTGGGTCTTTTGTTCTTCATGGCTCTTGTCTGCTTCCCTTTCTTCTTGGTCTGCAACATCTTCCTCATATTCCAATATCTGATTATCCTTATTCTCATGTCCTGATGTATCTTTAGTTTTCTTTGTTTCTTCTGCCTTTTTGTTCCCATCACTTGTTGTTCTCCTTCAAAGAGATGTCTTTCCTTTACCTGTACTATCTTTTCTTGAATTAGGGTTGATTCAGTTTCCCCAATAAGCTTTATCTGATCATTTCTACTCTTTCTATCCTTCCTCTTGCTCATCTATATCCATGAGATCCAACTCTTCCTCTTGTCCTTGATCTTTTGTAATTGTAAATTCTTCATTATGATTCAAGTCATATAGTATGTCTTCTATGTTTTGATTGATCTCTTTCTCTGTAATTCCTTCTTCTACTTCTTGAGCATTCTCCTTTTCCACTATTTTCTCTTCTGTTTCCTTGATTTGAGCTGTATCTTTTTGTTTATTGGCTGGACTGCATAACTGAACTCCCTTTTCTTCTTCTACTTTTCCTTCATCCAATTTGGAATGGGTTTGCTGGAAAGATTTTGTACATATTGTCTTCAATCTAGATTCCACTAATCCACAGTTGAATGTCTTCCTGACTTCAATCTCTTCCTCCATCATCACTGCTTTTCCTTTTAGTAATCTTCTCTCTTCTTTCAAGACTATCCTGCTTTACTGCTTCTTCTTGAACTTGCTTTCCTTGGGGCTTCTCACTCAAGTCTTCTGGTGTTTTATTTTTTCCAGAGGCTTGTGTTATCACATTGGGTGTACTAGGCACTGATAAATTCAAACTTTTCAACAGAAAGTTTTCAATATCACTTTCAGAATCTGAAGAGAATTGTGAAGAGCTTGCTGTTCCTGGTTTTTCCAGTCTTGACTCTTCAACAGTAGTAGATTCCTTCTGGTTCCTTTCTTCTACTATCACTTCTTCTGTCTCCATCATTGGTGCAGGTTCTGTTACTAATTTTCCTTTACTTTTCTTGGTTAACTTCTTCTTCTGTATAGGTTTCTTCTGAACCTTCTTCTTCACTACAAGTGTAGTTCTTGTTTCAGGAGGTCCTTGTAGCTCTTTGAAATATGCTAAGAGTTCTACTTCTTTTTTGACAAACACTTCCTCTGTCTCAGCTACCATCATCTGATCATGCAGCTCTTCATAGTGTTCTACTTCCTCTTGAATCCAATCAGTTGCTTTGCAAGAGTAGTCCTCCAACATCTTTTGATATTGGGCTTCATATACTGCCCTTTTATTATTTCCTTGGGTCAAATAAGCATACAACTGCTCCTTGCTTGTCTGAGGTGGGTGTGGGTCATTTGAAGACTGTACCTGCTTCTAAGCAGCTTCATGCTCTTCCCTAGTTGTTTCTACTTGTTCAAACTCCACCTTTCTTGGATCCAATCTTCTTTTCTTTACTGGAATGACTGCTTCTGAAATTCCTTTTCTTTTCCTTTCTGCTCCCCTCATGCTTGATTGGCCTTCTGATTCTCTTACAGATATCTTCCTTGAAGGACTTTTGATTCCTGCCATCAAATTTCTGAAATATTGGGCTGCTGGAGCTAGTTGTAATTGATCCTCCATTCCTAGAACATGATATATAATTCTAGTTAAGAATTGGGCTCCATTCATATACTTCTTTTGCTCCCAATGTTTGGCTGCTTCCTTTAATTGCTCATGTATATATGGTGATACATCCATTATTCCAAAGGGCTTAGTTCTATCCTTATTATTGAACATAATCAATGTTACTGATTTGTGTGGCATGGTATATCTCGACAGTTTTGGGAAACAGAAATATTGCAAAAACATTCTGATGGCATATTCCTCAACTTCTCTTCCCTTAAAATCAGGAAATTTAGAATATCCTGTATATGTTTCTTAATTCTTCTTGACAAAGCTGTTATCCAACTTAATTCCCATTGGATAAAACTGAAGGGCTGCCCTGATATGCTCTACTTTTATTGTGATGTTCACTTCCTGATTTTCTTGGTTCTTGACAGTACACCTGAAATACGCCTCATTGCCCCTTCCAACTTCCAACAAGCTGTTCATCACCTGTGCCACTCTTTCAAAATCTATGAAAAATATAGGTTCATCCAGTAGCTTGTGTAATCCCACTGCTTTCCATCTTTTGTAATTGACTGCACTTTTATGGAATTTGTAAAACTCCTGACACAGCATAGTGTACTTGTAACCTCCAACTCCCACTGTAAATATGTGCTGGCCAATAATACCTAGAGTTTCCTTGAGTTCCTTGACTATCTTTTCTGCTTCTGGAATCTCCTGCTCTTCATCAGATTCTAATTCTACTGTCTCCATTGTTGCTTCATTGTCTAAGAACCAATGTCCTCTAGACAGAGTGACTAAGTCTGCTTTGAACTCATGGATTGGTAGTTCCTTTGAATTCACCATTTTGGAGAAAATGTAATATAACACAAAAAGAAAAAACTCCACCCACATGAGTCATAAAAAATAAACAATGACATTTGTTGTGATATGTCATGAAAGAGGAATGTAAATAAAATCTCAATTAAATCCTAACTTCCTCAGAAAAAAAACTCAATTGAAGTGGTCATTACATGTGTAGCAAGATGTCTAGTGCTCTCTTCTCTTCTGACTGCTCTTATCCAGGAAGGAGATATTTAAAAGAAAAATAAGTAAAAAGTCAAAAATCATGAAAAATAAAAATAAAAAATAATAAATAGAAACCTGCTACCCTTCTATCTATATCTTGCTTTGTGCTATATAACTTAAAAAGGAAAACATTTTTCTCTTTTTTCTTTTCTCTTTTTTTTCTTTTTTTTCTTTTTTTTTCTTTTTTTTCTTTTTTTTTTCTGTTTTTTTTTTCTTCCATTTCTTTTCTTCCCCTCCTAATTCTCTTCTTAGAAAAAGGATAAGGTAGAATTATTTGTCATAATTTCCAATATGTCATGATTTCTTTTTTGTAACATTTTGATTTTCTTCTTAGAAAACTCTAAATACAGATTAAATATAGATGGTCTTTTTCCATTGAATCAAATTTGATTTTTGTACCCAATAATATTTAACCCTTGCTGCCCCTGTCTTAGGGAAAAATCCATCTCCTTCTGATAAGCTGTTTTCAGAATTTTTTGGCTTCCATATCCATTTTGTCCTGGAATTTTGTTTTGATGTGCAGGGCTTGTGTATACTTTGTTTCCACATCCTTCTTGTTCTGATGTTTTGATGCTTAGGATTATGCCATTGTTGCCTCCTTGCCTCTGTCTCTTCACCCTCTTTTGTTCCTTCAATTTTTTGCTGGTTTTGATTAAATGAAGCTTGATCATTTAGTAATTGTATTGGTAAGGTCTGTGTGTCTTCTAATGAAAAAGTAAATCCTTGCAGGTCTGGGTCATGAACATCCTATTGATCTTCTTGTTCTTCATTACTCAATAAAAACATTAAAAACCTTTTGTCATTTATTGTTAACTTTAGCTTCATCTTTTCAAAATCCAAAATTACTTTACCTTGCTTTAGCCATGGTTGTCCCAAAATCAAATTTTCAGTCATCAAGTGATCAGGCCATTCTTCACAGTCTATTCTCATATATTCTTTATTGAACTTGACCTTATGCTTTGTATTATTTGTCCTTCCAAAGTCTTGATAAAGGTTTTACTTTCAGTCCTTTTTATGCTAAACTTATTCAACAAGGTTGAACTGATCAAATTTACCTGTGCTCCTGAGTCTATCAAAACCTTGAATTTTTCATCCTGAAATTTCATTGTTATCACAGACAAATGTTCTTTTTGTTTTAGAGGTGTGTCACACAAAAGGACTTCTCTAAGATTTTTAGTTTTTCTTATTCTTTCCTTTGCCTCCTGTTGGGCCTTTTTTCTAATGTTTTCCTCTTCTTTTTTCCTGTTTTGAGCTTGATGTAATCTTCTCCATTCAGAAGCAGTTAATGGAAGATCATACCTTTTAACTCTACATCCACTTATAAAGTTTGGCATGATTTCCCCATCTATATTAGCTAACTGAATAGCTCCACTATTACTGATCTGATTGATACTATATGATCCATGTCCTTTCTTCTGAAATTTCTTTTGATGTTCCTTTACAGTGTATGCCAAAACTAAATCTCCTTCTTGTAGATCTTTTTCTTTTATGTGAACATCATGATAAGCTTTTTGCCTTTTCTTGTCTGCATATATAATCATAATTGCTTGGAGTCTAGAAGCTCCCAGTTGTTCCAATTCCATTACTCTCTCAGATAATTCATGTCCAGTCCAATTGTATTGACTACCTACTTTTAGTGTCGGGATGAGGAATTCCAAAGGTAGAACTGCATTTTGTCCATATACCAAATTAAATGGTGTGGTTCCTAATGCAGTTTTGTATGCCACCCTATAGGCCCATAGGACATGATTAAGTTGTAAATCCCAATCATTTCTGTTTGTGTTTACCAATTTTGACAATACAGTACACACTACTTTATTAGTACTTTTTGCTAACCCATTGGCTTGTGGGTAATATGGGGCTAACTTTCTATGACTAATCATGAAATATTCAGTTATGTTCTCTATGATTTGGTTCAAAAAATGAGTCCCCCTATCACTTACCAATTCAATTGGTAGTCCAAATCTGGTGATGATGTTTTCATAGAGAAATCTGGCAGTAGTATGAGCATCATTCTTTTTTCTAGCTCTAGCCTCTACCCATTTGGTCAAATAGTTTGTGGCCACTATGATGTATTCAGCATGGGATTGTTTTGCTGGAGGATGTATAGGTCCAATGAAATCCAACCCCCATTTACTAAATGCTCTTGCTCAGATTAATGGAACTAATGGCATATTGTCTCTTTTATTTGGCTGACTCACCCTCTGACAAATGTCACATCTTTTTACATATGTTCTGGCATCAGGAAATAGGGTTGGCCACCAAAAGCCAGAATATAATATGAGTTTAGCAGTTCTGTCACTTGAGAAATGCCCCCCTGCCACTCCAGAATGTGCCATTTCCAACATTTCTAGAATGTGCCTCAGAGATCATTTGTAGATTTTTTGAGTCGACACTAGCTCTTACTTGTTTTCCTTTCTTCTTCCTTTTCAACTCCTCAATGATGTTCTCACTCCATTCTGGATTTTTCTGAAACCAATATGGAGTTATAAGTTCTGAATTTTGCAAGGTTTGGCATTCCTCGTAGTTAGCAACATATTTTGTTACATCTTGAATCTTAT
Organism: Ceratopteris richardii; assembly: GCA_020310875.1. Classification (NCBI taxonomy): domain Eukaryota; kingdom Viridiplantae; phylum Streptophyta; class Polypodiopsida; order Polypodiales; family Pteridaceae; genus Ceratopteris; species Ceratopteris richardii. The sequence goes on from CM035435.1 coordinate 148,722,169, forward strand.
TAGGCCAATGTACTCCCATCCTATTGAGATTACTTAGGGTGACTATTATGGAAGCATGTGTACAAGGGTTCCAACAATGAGCTCTTCTCAAATATTCCTGTTGCTCCTCTTCTGGAGTACAATATTCCAGAATGCCTGTGTGGTTGAGGTGATACAAGTTCCCAGCTAGCAACATAAAGTTCCTGCTTTGTAATACTAAATGTGTGTTGTTTCCAATTGTTCTGCAAGGTCCCCTGGTTAGCAAAGGTACTTAAGTCATGGCCCACTCAGGAACACTTTCTACTTTGAACAGATATGTATCTGGTAGGTCATTATCTAAAGGTGAACTTGGTTCTTTAGCCTGGATTCTAGACAAATGATCTGCTCTCAAATGTGTTTTTCCCTGTATGACCACCACCTCAAACTCAAACTCCATCAGTAAAAGAAACCATCTGACTATTCTACCAATGTGACAAGGTTTATTTACTAAGTAGAGTAAAGCTTGATGATCCACAAAAAATTTAAACTTGTTGGCTAACAGATAATGTCTATATTTTTTCACAGCAAATATCATTCCCAACCCTTCCCTTTCAGTAGTTGTGTAATTTTTCTCTGCTGAATTTAGTTTCCTACTAGCATGAGCAATTGGAAAATCTAATTTGCTTCCTTCTATTGGTTGTGCTAACACACATCCCAAAGCATAGTTTGAAGCATCCACATGGACATGAAAAATTTTATCCCACTAGGGTGTTTTCAGAATTGGGGCTGTAACCAAACAAGTTTTTAGGGTCTCAAAAGCTTGGTCACACTCTTTGGTCCACTCAAACTTTGTAATCAAAGCATATAAAGGTTTAGCTATGTCAGCAAACTTGTGTACAAATTTTCTATAATACCTGCAATGTCCCATGAAAGTTTGAAGTTTCTTTACATTTGTTGGTCTTGGAAGTTCTACTATGGCCTTTATTTTTTTCTCATCAATTGAAATTCCATTTTTGGAGATTATGTGACCTAACATTCTTCCTTTTCTTACTAAGAATACACATTTTTTTGGATTTAAACATACTCTCTATGTTCTGCATTTCTTGAATATGTTTTCTAAATCTTTCAAATGATCCTGTCTTTTTAATGAAAAAGTACACAGATCATCTACATAAATTTCCATTACACTCCTCAGGAATTCTTTAAAGATATGACACATCAATCTTTGAAAAGTTGTTGGGGCATTAGTTAACCCAAAGGGCATAACCGTGAAAGCATAAATTCCCCATTCTGTGGAAAAGGCAGTTTTATGTTGGTCCTCCAATGCTATGGGCACCTGATTGTATCCTGAAAAACCATCCAAAAAACTATACACCTCCTTCCCTGCAACTCTTTCTAGAAGATGGTCTGGTATAGGCAATGGGTAGCTATCCCTTATAGTTGCAGCATTCGCTTTTTTCAAATTAATGCATACCCTAAGTTTCCCATTCTTTTTTGGTACCACAACTATAGGAGATATCCATTCTGTATACTCAATCTCATAGATGAAATTGCCAGCCATCAGCTTGTCAATTTCTTCCTTTATTTTAGCAGAGTATTTATCGTTGAATGTGTAATGTCTCTGTTTGCTAGGTTTTGCATCAGGTGTAATAGGAATCTTATGCTCACAGATTTTAGGATCAATACCTTTCAAATCCTTGTAGCTATAAGCAAACACATCCCTATAGATTCTAGCCAAATTTCTTAATGCCTCCTCTTCTTGAATTGTCATGTCATCAACTATTACAATATGTCTTTCTTCCCCATCTTCCTGCGTGATTATAAGCTTCTTAGTTTGTTCTTCATTGTCATATGCCTCCCCTTTTCTCTTTTCTCTCTTTGGTTTCATTTTTAGAAGTAATATTTCTTTTAGTTCATAAGTCTTGAAATTTGCGGGTACATCAAACTATTGATCTTTGTTTGTCGTTTTCTCATTTTTTTCATCCTCTTGGTCTTTTTCTATTTCCTTGTGTTTGTTTTTGTTATATTTGCCTGAGATTTTGTCTTTATAATGCATCTTCAGCTTTTACTTCTTCCAAATATTGTGTTTTCCCATTTTTCAATATCATTTCTTTTTCCTGGTCCTCTTCTGTTTTTGATACCTTTATCATTTGTATTCCTATGTGAAAAACATCATATCCTTCTTCATTTTGAAATCTTACTCCCACATACTCATTTTTGGCTAGATCCATGGTAGCCAAAATCTGCTTCCAACCATAAGGCTCAAATTCTTCATCTTTGAATTTCTAGGGTATATAGCTCTCATCTTGTAATTTTCTCCCTTCTACACAATCTTCTCTTCTTAATCTTCTTTTTCCATTTATAAGGTTTCTTATCAAATTGCACTTCCATATTGATGATTCAGTTTCATTCTGATCTTCCAACTCTGATTCTTCACTTAATTCTTGATTTTGATGTATTTTGAACCATTCTTGAGGGGATATGTCACAATAATGACCGTTTCTTAGATTCACTCTGGTTATCCTTCCTTTGCTCTGAAGGTATAGACAATCATTACCCCAATCTTGCACAATTTGCATTTGTCTCATAAATGGTCTTCCTAGGATAATTTCATATGACGTGGATTCTGGAAATTCAACTATGGCAAAAGCTTGCTCTATTTCTATTCCACATATGTCCACAATCACCTTTTCCCATATTCCTAGTGGTTTTTCTATGTGTCCATCTGCAAGTTGCAATCTCATTTTAGTGGGTATTAATTCATTTTTTCCCCATTTTTCCCAAGTTTGTTTAGTCATGATAGCCACACCTGATCCACTATCCAATATAGCTTTGGCATCATTTTTACCAAATTGTATTTTTTGGGTTGAGTTTCCCTCTTCTCCTTCACAATATCCTCCTATCTTATCAATAGGAATGTACCACAATTCCTCCAATTCCTATGGCGTGGATCAAGATTCTCTGGTATTGCTTCCCATTTTTTCATTTTGTATTGTAAGTGAGGATTCTGTTTTACCAATTCCTCCATTGTGGTGTGGTATAAGATTGTACATTGTTTATCTATATTTACCTGGAATGTAATTTGTGGGTTATCTTCTTGATTAATAGTCTCTCTTGTTTTTGTTGCCTTTGATTCCCCAACAGTTGCTTGATAATTGTCTAATTCCTCCAGTTTGCATTGTGTTTCTTGTATGATTTGTTTGCATTTTTGCATCCTTTCATGTTCTATTTCTGGCATAGGATAAGCCATTATATGGTCTGTAGGATTTGGTCCCTCTTGAATTCTTCCCTTGTATGCTTTTATCAGGGTGTCTAGACTCTGTGAACTTCTTATCTCTGACTGGGTTTGTGTCTTTTTAGGAGGAGTATGGTTTGACTGTTCCATACTCTCTTCTTCCACACTTTTACCCATTCTCATTTTCTTTTCCCATTTCCCCTTTTGTCTGTTTTTCTTCATCTTTGAAACTGAACCCTTATTTTGTTCTTTAGTTGTTTCTTGTTGTTTAGCTTGTGCCCTTGTTATAGCATTTACATTTACTTGGTCAAGATCACTCAATTCTTCTTGCTCCATGATGTTGACTGTTTTCAATGGTATGTTATTAGATGTGCTTTGTTGTTTTTGAGGATTTCTTGGACAATCCCTTATTAAGTGTTCCGTGCCACAATCCTTGCAATAGGCTCCTTCTATTCTTAATGTAGGAGGTTGTGGATAGTCTCTAATGAAATGTTCTCCCCCACATCAATAACAAGTTATCTTTTGATTCCCTTTGAACTGAGGTTTCTGATTGGACATATAATTATTGGTTATATACATGAATGTGGCTGTATCCATCTCAATTTTCCCATTTCCCAAATCTAGGGCTTGTAGTTCTGGTTCTCTCATCTCATATCCTTCCCACTCTTCCTGATATCCTTCATTCCAATGATATTCTTCTTTGTATGGTGATCTTATTCTTGAGTTTCCCTCCTCTATTGGTGTGTATTTGACTGGTACCACATTTGTTGGTAATGGAGGTTGTTGTCCAAGTACAGGTCTTGGTTGTTCAATAAATCCAGATTATCTTTGGTTTGCATAATCTCTTTCCTTAATGGGTTGTTTATTGTAGAAGCATTCTTCTCTGGTATGATTTGTCCACTTTCTTTCTAGTGTACAATATTTGAGTGTTTTTCTATCTTGCAAATGTTGTGGTTTTTGATATGGACATTGTTGTACCAGATGATTTTCTCCACAATTATAGCATTTTTTATTTGTTGTCATCTTGGTATTTATCAAATTTGTTTTGGTGCTAACTTCCAAGGCTTTAGCAATAGCTTGTGCCAATTCTTCTATTGGTGGAATTTTATCTTCATTTGTTCTAGATTGATCAAATGCTAATAGATCTTGTCCCCGGTTATCCTCTAAGTCTATTGCTTCTTTAACACATGCTCCTAGGTCTGGACACCTTCTATAATACACCAAGCTTCTCAATTGTGCACTTCTCAATCCTTCTATGAATAGGGATACTTGTCTTGCCATGGATGGTACCTCCTCTCTAGGACATCTATCAATATACTGCTTGAATCTCCTGGCTGCCTCTGTGACATTTTCATCTTTTTGCTGCTTAAAGCTATGTATCAGGGTAGCTGTGCTATGTTTTATTCCAATTTTTGAAAATTCCCCTATGAAGGCTTCTAGGAAAGATTCAATATCCAGATACATTTCCTTTCTCAAGGGAATGAACCAAGATAGTGCAGGTCCTGTCAGGTTTAGACCAAATGCCTCAAATTGGACTTTGTAATCCTCCACTTCTTCTGCTCTAATTAATTGTCTGAATTCTGCAGCATGGGCATGAGGATCAGAATATCCTTCATATTGATTTTTCATGCATTTGGCTACTTGATAGGGTCTAAGCATTCTGCCTTGATTTTGCCAATTATGTCTTCTTCTTAATGGAAAATTATTAAATCCTTCTGCTTCTTTTTCAAAAGGATTTGGGGAAGTATGTGTTCTCCTACCTTGTTGTTGTTCACCATTATTGTGAATTTCATGTGGTCTTGGAAAGTCTGATTGCCCTAGGTTCTGTTCCCAAGGTCTATTGTCTGCACATTGCCCTAGGTCATTAGAATTTTCTGGGTCTTGTGAGAAGATGTATACACATCCTTGCCTATCCTCATATCTACTATCCTTGAATTGTGCTACTGGTGTTATATTCAGGGGAACCTCTAAGTTCCTCAATCTAATGAGAAACTTATGCATTCCATCCTGATATACATAAGTTCCAAACCTATTTGTATACATATATTTGAGAATGTTTCTATAATCATCAGTTTCAGAAGATTCATTGGTTTCATTTAAGTTCTCCATATTAATTTCCTGCCCTAAATCTTTTTCTTGCAATTCTCCTACCACTGGTTCTACCTTCTTTCTTCCTAGCTCTTGCTTAGAATGTGTATACAATTTATTACCAGATCTGAGAATCATTCAATTATTTCCACGATTCTGTGAAGAAAATCGTGTTTTTCACGATTCTGTGGTGAAAATCGTGTTTTCCACGATTTTGAGCAGGGAATCGTGTTTTTCACGATTTTGTGGTGAAAATCGTGTTTTCCACGATTCTGAGCACAGAATCGTGTTTTTCACGATTATGTGGTGAAAATCGTGTTTTCCACGATTCTGAGCAGGGAATCGTGTTTCTCACGATTTTGTGCTGAAAATCGTGTTTTCCACGATTCTGAGCAGGGAATCGTGTTTCCCATGATTTTGTGCTAAAAATCGGGTTTTCCACGATTCTGAGCAGGGAATCGTGTTTTTCATGATTTTGTGGTGAAAATCGTGTTTTCCACGGTTCTGAGCAGGAAATCGTGTTTCTCATGATTCTGTGCTGAAAATTGTGTTTTCCACGATTCTGAGCAGAGAATCGTGTTTTTCACAATTTTGTGGTGAAAATCCTGTTTTCCACGATTCTGAGCAGAGAATCGTGTTTCTCAGGATTCTGTGCTGAAAATCGTGTTTTCCACGATTCTTTTCCTAGACAATTGTGATTGGTCACAATCGTTAGAAAACACAATTTTCTTATGAAAATCGTGCTCTGGGAATCGCAATTTTGTGTTTTGTTTCAGAGAATCGTGATGTTGTGATTGCTCACAGAGTCGCGATTCTGTTTAGATTTTTGAAATTTTTTTGAGGTCCTGATTTTCAACTTCTTGTTTCTTGAATAGAATCGCCTTAGTAAATGTTTAACATGCAATGAAAGAATTTAATCAAAAATCATTATTTTTTCTACTGAAAACTCAAAAAGTCAAAACATCGCGATTCGGTGTTTTTGCTATTTTGTGTGTTTTTGTGCTTTAATCTTTCTATAAAATTTGAAGAAATGCAAAAAAATGTACTGAGGCTTCCTTACCTTGCTTGCTTGATATAAAAATCTCCAAAAGCTTATGGTTGCAGACGATCGCGATTCTGTCCTTGCTCTCTCTCTCTCTCTCTCTTCCTCACTCAAATGAGTTTTCCTCTAAGATTCCAGGGTTTTATAGTGTTCACACAATCGCGGTTTTGTTCAAAATTTTCAAAATCTTCACCTTTCACTTGTTAAAATTTTTACCCTTCATATTTTTTTGATTTTAAGTCCAATTCCTAACTTTTGATCACAAATTACTCCCTTTATCCTTTTGGTGAAAATCGCGATTCTGTACTTGTTTTCCACTTTTCCCTCTTGATACTCAATCCTCTCTGATTTTTGGAATTTGACTTTCTTTACTTACTCAACTTAGTGAAATCTCTTTCAATTACCTATTTCAAAACCCAAATATGCACAAGATTCTAAAAATTTTTCTCTTACAGAAAATCGTGATTTTGTGCAGAGAATCGTATTTTTCCTGTACTTCCCGTTTTTTGCAATTTTTGGGTCTTCTTTCTTCTTACTCCTCTTCCAGATTCTTCACCACTCCAAGTCACTTGTCACCTGCAATTTTACATCATGAACAAAGAATTAACCATAAAATCGTGATCCTGTGAAGAAAATCGTATTTTTTTTATTTTCCAGTTTTTTAGCAACTTTTTTGCTTTCCTTCCACTTGGTCTCTTTTACTCTTTACAACAACACTTCAGTCCCACTTCCTAAGGAGAAAGGAAATTTGTTTGAATGTTTTAATGAATTTTATGAAATTTTTTTAGTATTTTGCCCTAAATTAAGGTAAACACTTTACTTAGGGTTTCTTGTTTGGTGATCTATTGATCCTGTGTTCCCTGATTGGTTATAATCCTTTATGCTTTGCTACCAAAACAATTCATGAGCAAAACTTCCCAAAAAAAATGTGCTAAGAAGTGTAATTATCAATTTTTGCAAAGATAAACTCAAACATTTTTGTTTTCAAGATGCAAATAAACTTTTTCTCAAGATTATTGCTTTGACTTGGTTAACAAATGGATCCTATCTACTTGCATCTAGCTACTTTACTTAACTTTTCTCAATGCAATCATGTCATCTTCCCAAGATCAACAATTTTGCTTGGTACTTGGTCAAAAAGCACTCTACTATTGCAAAGATAGACACATTTTACCTTATCTTCAGCTTTCTTGATTCAGTTTTTTTTCACACACCTGCACTTTACTTTCAAAAAATTATATGAGCAACTATCAATTTGCAAGAATTTCAACACTTCTTATTATCAAAAGATTATCTATTGTTTTCTTTTGCCAAAAGACAAACAACAAAAAAAATCTACCATTTCATGTTTCCATTTCTTGATTAAAGAGTATTACCTTTTCAATGTGTTCAATACCATCATCAATAGAAGATCCAGCAAGGTCCAACTTCAATGAAGCTTTTGCTATACTCCTCGGCAACGACGCCAAAAAATGTTTGTTGTTCTTTAGAGTTGTCCTCTCCAATCATTTAGTATAAAGAATCAACAACACATCTTATACTTGTCAATCCTGGAAGTATATATGAGACCACAGCCCCTTCTAGATGATAGAATCCAAGAAATAAGAGAAAACTGGCTGGATTTCTGAGAAATAATGAAAATGAAGAGGAATTTCTAGGGTTTGGATTAACTTGAGCAATAGTCCATCATTTTCAATAATCTTGGTGTCTAAAGTGTGTTATTTTCTCAGTAGAACACAATCATAAAGGCAAAACTCAAAAATGATACCTATAACCTTCAGACGAGACAATCGCGATTCTGTAAAATCTGACGATTTTCATCTCCAGCACCATTCTTCATCAATTTCTCACTCAACACATCAGTAATCAAGTCTCTTCATACACATTCATCAGAAATACACAATAGAAGCTTGCAAATCTCCATGGATACACATAGAATAGACTCAACAAATCAAAGAAATCCACACAAAAGGAAGAATCACGATTTTCTGCAGGAAACTCTCTCTCTTTGCTTGGATAGCATCAATTACAAATAACCAACCCTCTCATAATAGAGGAAATTGTCTTTTATACATTTTCAAGTGTCCCTTTTCACACTTGAATTTTGGTCCTTTCCTCTTCTAATCTAAAAATATGCTATCTAGGAGTTTCCAAAAATTCTAGAAAAAATACATATGATTCTAATCTACATGAGGAAGACTCTTCCTCTTTTTTACATCATTTGCATAAATATTTTTACAATTTTTTGGCATTTTACAATTATTTTTCATAAAAAATACTTTAAAAAATATTTCTTCTAACATTGTGCAAGAGAACAAGGATTACGACCACCACATGCTAGAAAGATGACTCTCCTCCCAACCAAATGCCTCTATATATAGCTCTCTCCTGGGGATTGCCATCTTGGGTAGGTGGATACTAGCGAGCCATGTGTCGGCCATGTAACTGCATGTGCGCCAAGTGTCCCAGTCAACTCGAGTTAACTCAAGTGGATGCTTCTAGAAGGCTCTAGATCTCTTTGGGAAAAATTCTCTCCCCATGTTCCCCATGGGGATTGAACCCAAGACCTCCTTCTTCACACCCTTGAGACTTAACCACTAGGCTAAGTGGATCACTTATTCACAAGAGCACAAGACCTCCTAGTAAGTCTAAACTCGAGATCTTTGGTCATACACATGGATGACCAAACGATGTCCGATTTCAGATCTGTCTGAACCTGCCGGATCCTTGGATAATAGAATTACTTTATTACATTCTTGCCGCCTTGGAAAATATTTTTTTCCTAAAAAATAGAGCTATATATCGACTGTAGGCAAACCCCGATCCTTATGTTCTAAAACTGGAAGAACATTGTCATGTTCTAGAACTGGAAGAACATTTCTCATCTATGTGGTGATATCCCTACCCAAATGATTCAAAACACTGTCTCATTTTGCACTTTGATGAACTGTACAAAGTACAAACTAGTGAAAGAACAATAAGGGTGGATCTAAACACATCCCTGGCCAATTCACAGTTTCTGGATGTGCGATCTAGGCACAAACATGTCAACTAGGTGGATTCAAATTACTAGTCCATTTCTAGGCATAACTGGTGCATGGACTTAGTAATGAAGGTGGGATTCTTATCCCTTGCAAGACTTTGAGAACTCTTGATTCACTTGAATATTATTTGTGATACTTAAGGTTTTGTTGTCTCAAATATCTAACTTGGATGTTTGTTCAATGGTTTACTCTTGTCCAACAGTTACTTGATTTTTTTTAACCGACTAGAGGACTACTTTGTCCTAATGAGTTTAAAAATCCTATGTAAACTGTAGGAAAAAGTTTACTATTTTCTTTGAATCAACCATACTATAACTTGACCAATTTCAAATTCAAATGGAAATTGTTCAACTTAGGATACTTTTCTCAAAGAATTAAGCTAAAAGTTCTTGGGAATTGTCAATCAATTCCTAACTTCTCTACTCTAGAGTGTACTAGACTCTAGGAAATCATTTGTGCTATATCTTAAAGCAAACTTAAATGAATAAGCCAATCTTTGATTTATTATCCTTGTAAGATTGAAAAAGGTTCTTGTACATAACATCTATCTAGGATGTTTAATTTAGTTACCCGGTTCTATCCAGCTAACCCTTGACTTTTGTGAAAAGAATCAGATACTATATCTGAGTCAAATCCAAAAGATTTGGAAAGCGGAAAGAAAGAACTAAAACTCTGATCAACCACTTCAAACTTCGAAGATACATAAACTTTGCTATGAGTCAAAGTCTAGATGACTTAGGACTTTAACTTCTCAAAGATATTTAACAATAAAGGTATTGAAGCATTTTCTTTATCTCTAAGAGAAATAAACTGGATTCTCAAAAAGATTCAAAGCAACTCAAAAACATCATCCAACCACAAGATACTAGTGTGGTAACTAACATCAGTGTCTCGACCCACTAAGGTCTGTTGATGAGTTTTGTATTCAAATAATGCTTCATTTGAGACTAAGTTTAGGTCATATTCAGTCTTTCTGACTCCTTACTGGGAATGCAATTCTTGTGCATTTCTTTGAGTCAAAAGAGTGAATTTACCAAGTTATACTAGGAACTTGGTGCTTGACTTAGTCAATCAAATCCTCGGTTGAAAAGATTAACTCAAAATTAAAGTCCAACTTTTTTCAAAATTTTATCAACTATTTCTGATCAACAACACTTAAGCTTGAAGTGTTCTAAGAAGATCTTGGAAGTTAATTACTTCATATCTTCATTTTCCTTGATCTTGAAGTATCTTCAGATACTACTTTCATCCTTTATGAATTAAACTTTCTTTGAAGTCTTAATTCCCTTGAGGATCAAACCTAACTTCAAGATCGAAACTAGGGCTAAAAGATAATTATCATCCTATGGTCCGATGTCCCATACCATCTTTCCTACATCAATCTGAGTATAAAATTTGGTGTCCCATACCACCCTATTTTATCTTCACATTAATGTGTAGGTGATACTTATCCTAAAGTCTAAATATATCTTGATAGAGTACCTTCTTGATTCAATTCTTTATGAGAATTTTGAAGTTTCAAGCATTATCTCTAACTAGATTTTCTAGGTTTTGATCCCTTCACATGATCGTGTCATGATCTTGTGCTTTCCTTTGGGAACTTGAAAACCTTTTGATGGAATATCCATCCTTCTTTGCTAGGGTTTTCAAATGAAAACCAATCTGAATTCCAAGTACTTTCACGGATTCAAGTTTTTGGTTTATTCTTGACCAATTTGTAGTGACAAGAGCTTTTGACTTCTTTTCTTTAGATTCCTTTCTTTACTTATGCTTTAGGTACCAATCCTGGCCAGGGCTTTACAGGAATCTCTCTACTACATAAGTCTAAGCATCCGCTCATGCTTTTTGGATTTGTACCAAAACCCTTTTAAGGATAGGTAAACATTATGTTTTACCTTCCATAGACTTAAGTACCATCTTCATAGTTGCAGACTACATTCTTGGAATTTCTTCACTTTTTTCAGACTTGGAACATCTTACTCTTTTCACAGTTTTCCATTGAATAAATGGAACTTGAGTGAATAATTCCCAAAAGGAATTTTATTGCCAATACTTGGACAATCTACAAAGTAGTTCCAATCGCACATACTTGGACAATCATGGCCAAGCTCGATCAAGTCTTTTTGATCATGCGATAATAATAAAGACTTTGTCTTTATCCTTAAGATCTCTTGAACTATCAAAAACTTCTTTGCTTATCGGCAGGATTTTTAGAGATCTTTTCTTGAACTTCAGTCCAAGCATACACTGATGCCTCTTAGATTCCAAAGCTAAGAATCTTTGATATACCTTTTAGGTTATATCACTATTTGTACTTAAGTAACCAATACTTGTGGTTTGGGGATTCCTTCTAGAAAATCAAATAACTTGGGCAAATGATTCATTATGGAATCTTTTGCAATGCTGGATTCTTTCAAACAATATCCAAAAACCTTACTAACTCAATCATATTCATTTCCTGAGCATCAAGCTAGAGATTAAATATCACCTTTAGGATATGGTTTCCCATGCCACTATGAAAGTTTAAGTTGAACTTTCATTTATGTGATATTGACTCCTATTCTTGAGTTTGATACAAGATTGATTATTATTGGTCAATCTTTAGACGTTATTCGAGTCCTTTAAACATATTTCACCAATCAAAATGATTTTTAAATTCCAAGCATCTATTGATGATTGATCCAATAGTAATGCTACTATGAACACATAACTTTTGAGCTTTATAGCTTTATTTAGGAAAATTTCATGGATTGGAGATCCATTTCTTGGAACTTTCTATTCCTAAATGAAAAGTTCACACTTGCTTCAAGTCCTTAGGAACTTATCTTATTTCCTTAAGATTTCTTAGTTAGTTGCATCATTTTACCAGAGATGCAACTATAGAACCTAACATCCTTTTATTGACATCAAAGATCAATTGATGTTGAGGTTCAATCATTGATTTCCATCACTCCTTGGGATGGAATCAAATGAAAACTTATAAAAGCTTCATAGTTTTTCTTGGCATCTTTATATTAGAACATCATCATTCCTTGGTCCTATCATATATTATGAATTTATGTGTATTTTGGGAAGAGTTCATGAATCAATTAAGATCCTCAACTTGGAACATCTGCCTTCCCAAAAATAAATTCATCTCAAACACGGTAAAAGAATGATCTCACGTGGAATAGAAGACTTGACTATTTCATTTTAGTGTTTCTCTTTTAGGAAATATCTCAATTCCTAAAAGTCACTTACTGAGGTTTCATTGTGAGATACAAATCTTGAAACCACAGAACAAGGTTCAAGACTGAGGTCGAGAACAAGGCCTCAAGACACGAAGGTTGTGAACAAGAAGGTTCAAGACACCAAGGTTGAGAGCAAGGGTTCAAGAGACCAAGGTTGCGAACAAGGTTCAAGAAACTGTCCGAGGTTGAGGACATCAATTCAAGGGGACCTAGGGAGTTCAAGGGGCTGATCATTGAGGCTAGAGGCACACAAGAGTAGATCATTGAGGACAATGATTGACCAAGGGGGAAAGAAGGTAATAAAGTGATAGGTTGGAGATGGTTGAACCACACATTTGATAGGTAGGAGATGGTTGAACTACACCCTAAGAGAGAGGATTAGGAAGTAATCCTCAACCATGGATTTTGGGGCAAGTGGTTAGCCCATCACACTCCTATCCAAGAGGTTGTGAGTTCAATTCCTTACAACATGTTTGTCACAAAAGGATGAAAATGCCTGCATATGCACTATGATAGTGCATTCGGAGGCCAAAACAAGCTTAGATCCAGATTTGGACACTACAAAGTGAAGCCATTTTGAACTCCTAATTGCCTACAATATGATCACCAATTTTTGTGTGATTCTGAGATCGTGACCAGAGTGGTGTTTACAATGCCCTAGATGAAGTGGCAACATGCTCTGATACCAATTGTTGGATTTTGAGGTTTGGGGGAGCACGCAAATAGCAGAAGGAATGGGAAGAAAACTTGGAGCACAATACACAATACTAAATATATTACCAATCGAATGTACAAAGATAAGTATCATGTTAGGGTTATAGACATATATACAAGTCGAGGGAAAAAACCTCCTAAACAGGAAAAAAAGTGCCCCGATAGTCCTAAGTGTGTTCACACACGTCACTATCAGAATATATCAACATCAAAGGTCTTTTTTTATATTTGTGAATTCAATACTTATTTGCAATAGTTTTCATTATCTCTGCATTTGTGGGGATCAAAGTATTGTAGGGTTTTCAAACATCTCAAAGGAACACATGATCAATAGGTGTGTCACTTGTCAAATTGGGATGGCACAAAGGCAACCTTTCAACCACAAAGGCTACATCCACAACAATCTCTTGGACCTAGTACACATAGATGTGTGGGGACCAAGTCAAGAACCTTCATTAGCAAGATCAAGGTATTATGTATCTTTTGTTGATTATCATAGTAGATGGAAAATTTTGTACTTTATCACGAATAAGAGTGAAGTGTTTGAATGCTTCAAGCGTTATCTAGCACATGTGGAAATCATGTAGACAGATCATTAAAGAAAATTAGATATAATAGAGGGGGAGAATACTTCTCCAAAGAATTTTATGAGTATTTGTAGGATAAATGCATTAAAATGGAAGTCACCACTAGGTACTTTCCTCAACTAAATGGTGTTGCAAAAAGAAGGAACAAAGCCCTAGTTGGATCAGCAAGGAGTATGCTTGAAGAGAAGAAGTTGCCACATTATCTATGGGCGGAAGCTATATCTACTATATTGTATCTTGTGAATAACTTCCATCAAAATGTCTTCAAGATATGACCCCTTATGAAGCTTGGAATGGTAGGAGACCAAGTCTAGGTCATTGGAAAGTCTTTGGTTGTTTAGCATATGTTCATGTACCTTCACAAATAAGAGGGAAATTGGATGAAAGGGCAACCAATGCTGTGTTCAATGGCTATGATTCAACTCAAATGGGCTACATGTTCTAAAATCCAACCACAAAGCAATTCACCACAACTAGGGATGTTGTATTTGAAGAACATAGGTCATGGTGTAAAGAGGATAAACAAAAGGTAACTTTACCATGTGATCTTGATTCAATTTTCATCCATTAAGTAGCAAGCATGATGCACAAGTGCACGACTCTAGAAGTGAATCAGAAGATGAACAAGATGAGAGGAAGATAGACTACAAGCTCTAGAAATCAGGAGGAAAGGCTAATTTACAAGAATGAAGAGAATGCTCCTAATACACTCCTAGAAGATCAACAAGTGAAAGAAAGCAACTTGAAAGGTATGGTTATGACTCTACTTTTGTAACCAAGCATACAACCTATTTGGCCAGAGATTTCGGATCAAAGGAACCATCAACATATGAAGAAGTAAAAGGTAAACCTAATTGTGAGAAAGACATGAAGAAAGAAATATAATCTCTAACGGAAATGGACACATGGGAGTTAGTTCAATGCAAATCAATTAGAAAGTAATAGGTTGCAGATGGGTCTAAAAATTGGAAAGAAATTTAGATTGATAAATTTGTAGGTATAAATCCAAGTTGGCTGCTAAAGGATGTGCCCAAACATAGGGCATAGACTATTAAGAAACTTTCTCACCAGTTGCTAAGATGACCACCATCATGTCCTTGCTTAGTGCTACAATTGCAACGAGTTGGAAGCTACTTCAACTTGATATGAAGAATGCATTTCTCAATGGATGGATCAGTGAAGAAGTATACATTTCACAAACCCTAGGGTTTGAAAAGCCTAATTATCCTACTTATGTGTGCAAGCTTAAGAAAGCATTGTATGGAATAAAACAAGCCACACATACAAGGGAAGACATCTCATATAGTGCAGGAGCACTAAGTTAGTTCATGAACTCTCCAAGAAAGGCACACATGGATGCAGCTAAGAGAGAACTCAAGTCTCTCAAAGGCACTATTAATGAAGGTATATTCTCCTCTTATACATAAGATATGGATCTCAAATTATTGAGATTCAGATTGGGCAGGATCCAAGAATGATAGGAGAAGTACATTAGGATTTGTAATATTTGTAGGATCTAAGCTTATGTCTTGGATTTCTAAGAAGCAAACTATAGTTGCACTAACCTCAGCTAAAGCTGAATAGAGAGTTTTGAACATAGAAGCGCAAGAAGCTACCTAGTTGAAGGGGTTATATGCAGACTTGAGACTTGTGAGTTCTAAACCTCACATATTGGGAGACAACATAAGCTCAGTGCATTAGCAGCAAATCATGTATACCATGCAAGAACCAAACATATAGATATTCATTATCGAATTCATTATCGTTTCATAAGAGAGAAGATCTTGGCAAAAGAAATTGATGTTTAATTTTTACCAAAAGAGAAGCAAGTGACACATATGATGACCAAAGCTCTTGATGGAGTTAATCGTTGCAGATTTAAATCAATTGCAGGTATTCAAATCATTAAGGATTGAAGTCTAAAGCATGCATTAGCTTGAGGGGGAGGTGTTAGAACAATCAAGCTTTTATCATGATTGAAAAGCATTTATTCTAGACCAAAATTAATTCATGAACACCATAGTGCTATGGTATATCATATGACATTTTCTGTAAAGATCCATAAGCATTTATGGATTCTAGATCTCTATTCTTGTTAAAGGATAAATATGGGAGAACCAAAATCCATGAGTTATGAAGTTGCTATTAAACCAACTACCTAAATAATCACTTTTTTTATTTTGATTCCCTATTTACTAGATTATAGGAAAAGAGATCTTAGTCACAACAACTGACCCCATGAGTTATTTTGAATTCAAATGGGCTATAAAGAAGTCGTGGAATCCACAAGTGGTGTCTATAAAGACTCTAAAGAACTTGTACAATATGTCAGATGAATATACATTCATTTTCGTCTTCATCTTGCTTGTTGCTCACTTTCCTACATCATCTTCTCCAAAGTCTACAAACTTGCAGAAATTGGTTCTCACTCCTCAAACATCCAGTGCTTATGAATAAGGGCTCCTTGGAAATTTATCAATGTCTAATTTATGTCTATAAAGTTTTGTGTCCTAGATATTTTGTGAGAAAGAGATCATTCTAGCTTTCAGGGTCATTCTCTACACATTCTTGAAAAAGCAGGATGACCACTTGTTGATGTTAAGGTTACAATTTAGTAATTTCTTGCTTATAAATTGTGTTCTTGTCCATGGTAGGTATCTAACTCTATAAGCCGCCATAATGTAGTCAAATGTTATTAAGTTGGGAGCACTAAGCATTTCAAGGTGCATGTTCCAACCACAAATTGCAAGTTTCATGTAGTAGATCATGTACAAAGTTATCTATTTTGAACCAATCTTTTCTGAGTGATTTTATTAAGCACATAAGGTTTTTTATTGCATTGATCTGAAGCTTATCAAGTGTATTGAAGTCTTCAATAGCTAAAGGGATCTTCTATGCTCATTAGCTAGACAAAACTTCAACATCTTCAACCTCCGATTTCTACTATTAACAGTTCTCCAAGTTCTTTCACTCTCTACAAAAGAATGATTTCAATCCATAAATTTAAGTCCAATTTTTTTTCCAATGCACACCTCAAGCTTCCTTTTTTTTAGAAACAATTTTAGATGCACAAAAAGATGTTCATTAGCATGATGATGCATAAAAGTGAAGCACATGTCGAACGTTTGTACACAAAAGGGGACATGAGAGCATGAAGTGCCTGAATAATAAGCATTTTTGAAGCAAAGGATTGTTCAAATCATTGATGCTATGCAAGAATCTTGGTACATTTGAGATATTTTGCAAGATTCTTGGGCGTGTAGGACAAGGATCTGAACAATTTCATCTAGCTCTTTGCAGTAACTTGCGATCCAAATGAGATAGTAGACCAGGGGTAGAAATTAAGGATTTTCCATGCAGCCATCAAAGATAAGGAAACCAACTTGTATGGGGACCTGACACCCCAAGAATGGGGGACATATTAGATGCCAAAAGATGGTTTTTTTGGAAAAAATTTGGAGACAAAAATTTCAAGACCAATTAACCCTGTAGGTGGACTATTTACAATAGGGAGTCAATAAGAGTATATATCATTACATACAACGTAGGGAAACAATAGCCAAAAAAACTATGGCAAATGATGGAACCTTAAAATGAAGATTCATTGTAGGATAGAGAGATCCCCTAGTATAGCAACATATAAACTTTAGAGAACCAACCGACTTAACAACTGCAAAAGAGGAAGCTCGAGTGGGGGAAGAGGTGCAACTAAGGCAACAAATAACGAGAGAACTCCTATATGGGCATATGAAAGGACTAGCAGCTCTACATAGTGAAAAATCTAGCTTACAAAAGCACACATTTGACAACACCGATTTTTGTCACTACCACAAGTATGCTAGGTGAAACTAAACCCACATTCATAGATATTGGTGCAAGAGAATCCAAGCCCACATACTTGGATGATTAGCATATTTCTCATGGAGCCTTATATGATCAATCCCTTGTCAAATCAATTACATTTAGCTTTGTAAAAGAACTTTACTTCCACAAAGAAGTTAGGAAGCATCAAATATAGTATTTCATTGATGAGAGAATATATCCTATAGTTTAGTATTTACTTTTAGGTGAACTTTTGAATTTGAATTCAAAAGATTGGCCCCAAACTCAACTATAAAAGTAGATAAAAAAGACACGTGAAATGAGCCTCGTCCAGGAGATCAATTGAGAGGAATCCATTGTGATTTGAGTGCTCACTTCATAGCTCGATCACTTTCCTCACATTTTGCAATAGATTATTGCCAATGACATTGTATTTCTATATGATCTAATACATACATTTTCATTACATCTTTACTTCACTTCGCTACCATGACTACATGAGTACAGCAATCTTCTCAGAGCTTGTTCTCAGTGCATGATTGATCATTTTTCATGATTTAAAACATCATAGATTCAATATACTGTCTACCTTATAGCTACAAAATCTCATTATCATTGCTTCTTTGAATCATGAGATATATTCACTTCATTGCTCTCTACTATTGACTGATGCATACCGAAAATATCAGGCAAGTCCTATGAGTTACTAACATCATCCTCAGCGTGTAATTCATCTTTTTTATTGAAATCACTCATGAATGGTAGGTATCTAAGTCAATTAGACATCACCAAAAGGAATTAGGTTGATTGCTATTATGCTTAGAGCATTGTTCATTATATTGAACAGGTATAGAGACTAAAATAGCAAGTCTATGAGCTTGGATCAATTTCCTACCTATCTGTTTTGATCCAATGATTAGTGGATCATGTTCCAAACAACCTAGGTGATTGTTTATGATCATTAGCAAGCTAAAGAGGCCCACTACACTCTCCAACAATTTTTCTTAGCTAGTGTGAAGCAGGATTAAGCAACACCACTTCATCTCTGAAGACTATCCACCATCTCCTCCAACAGTGGTATTAGAGCAACAACAAGAAAGATGGGAGATGGATTTTCATCATTCATTGACAAATTGGACAGAAGTAACAACCCAGCGTGGTCAGTAACGATGCAAGCCTACGGACAAGGGAGAAGTCTATATGGATGCATCTGAGGAGATGAAGAGATGCCAACATTTAGGAGCAAACATCAACCCACAAGGGAAGAGCAAGAAAGGTTGACCACATGGTGTGCAAAGGATGCTCTTGCCAGGTCTTATCTACTAAACTCAATATCTGATTTCTTGTTGCCTCACATTAGGAATTGCAAGACCTCCCAAGAGACTTGAGAAGTACTCTCATCATATTTCTCATCAAATACAAGAGATAGGAAGAACCAACTATGGATGGAGTTTACAACCCTAAAGAAGCAACCAAAGCAAAGTGTGGCTTGATTATGTGACCAAGATGAAGGATGTGGCTGACTAGCTTGCAAGAATTGGAGAGGAGATAGAAGAAGAACACATAGTAAGATAGATCATCAATGGCATCAAAGCTGATGATAAGTGGGAGTGCTTCACCATAGTAATGGAACTTTATATGGATATGCAGATATCTGACCTCAACACCTTGATGGGGCAACTCTTCACCTATGAGAAAAAGCTCAACAAGAATGGTAACAGCTGTAGAGGTAACCAATCTTCTACCCTTTATACAGATAAGAATAAAAGTAAGGATAAGGGTAAAAGCAAAGAGAATGAAGAAGCGGTTAGTACCTCTCAAGTTAAGTACACATGGGTTTAATGCATTTTTGGCTGAACATGGGATAAAACACCAGTGTATAGTGGCGTATACACCTGAACACAATGGAGTTGCTGAACGAAAGAACAGGTCACTCATGGAGATGGCGAGGTGTATGGTCAAAAGTCAGGCTTTACCACATAGTTTCTGGCTTGAGGCTGTCATGTGTGTAGCATATGTACTTAACAGGTGTCCCACTAAAGCACTACAGTCTATCACTCCATATGAGGCTTGGCATGATCGCAAGCCATCTGTTGCTCATTTGCGTGTTTTTGGTTGTTGGGCATATGCATTAGTGCCTGAACAACATCGTAGAAAATTGGATGATAAAGCAGTAAAATGTATTTTTGTTGGGTACAGTTCTGGAAGTAAAGGCTAACGTCTGTATCATCCACAGACTAAACACATTCTGGTTACTCATGATGTTGTTTTTGTGGAAGATGCTATTCAGCCATTGGTTTCATGTACTAAGAAGACATCTGTTAGCTCCAAAGACATGTATGATACTTTGCTGCCATTTTTTATAGGTGGAGAGTCTAGTGCAGGTCCTAATGAGGCAACTTCTCAGCCTTTGCAGGTTTCATGTGATGATGCAGATAATTCCACTTCTGATGCAGATGTACATGATGCACTTATTGATGAGAGAGCTGATATTGAGCAGGCAAGAACTATGCCAAAATGGGTGGTGCAGACCTTGCGTGACAACAAATTAGATGCACCTCTGTCATATCGTACTCGTTCAGGCTCTCATAGTGCCTCTTTTGCATCAGATTGCTATGCTATGGCGGCATCTAGTCTCTGTGATGAGAATGAGCGTGTTTCGTTTGATGAAGCACAAAATTCAGAAAATTGGATGGCTGCTATGGAATCTAAATATGATGCAATAATGAAGAATGGTACTTGGTCTTTATGTGACTTGCCTCTTGGCAAGAAGGCCATTGGCACCAAGTGGGTATACAAGCTGAAGCGTAAACCTGCCGGTACAATTGACAGGTATAAGGCTAGGCTTGTTGCAAAGGGTTATGCGCAGGAAAGAGGCATTGATTTTGATGAGACCTTTGCACCCACATGTCGTTTGACTACTGTTCGGAGCATTTGTGCACTTGCAGCCCATCATGGTTGGAATGTACATCAGTTGGACATTAAAACTGCATTTCTGAATGGTGACTTGCATGAAGAAGTGTATGTTTTTCAGCCCCATGGCTTTGTGCAGAAAGGGCATGAAAACCAGGTGTGTAGGTTAAAGAAGGCATTATATGGTTTAAAGCAAGCACCACGTGCTTGGTATGAAAAGATACATGCCTATCTGATTGCACATGGTTTTGAGAACAGACCAACTAAAAGCACCTTATATGTTAAGCGTGCTAATGATGTGCTTCTGATCATTGTTCTCTATGTTGATGACATACTGCTTACTGGTCCTATTGAGAAGCATATTGCTGATTTTAAGGCTGATTTGCATGCCTCATTTGAGATGTCTGATTTGGGGCATTTGCATCATTATTTGGGCATTCAGTTTATGCACATTCATGGTGGAATGGCTTTGTGTCAAACGAAATATATTGACACATTATTGCAGCATTTTGGCCTTGAAGACTGTAAGCCTATAGCCACTCCTATGGAGACAGGTTTACCATTGAGTCTTCATGATGCTGGAGATGCATTTGATGCTGTTCTCTATCAGCAGGCTGTTGGATGCTTGATTTACTTATGCATTACTCGGCCAGATATTCAATTTGCTGTCTCACAGATGAGCAGGTTTATGCATTGCCCAGGAGTCAAGCATTGGCAGGAGGTTAAGCGCATCTTTTGCTACTTGAGTGGTACTCGGCTTCTTGGGTTGTTTTATCCCAAGGGGGGATCACTACCGCCATATTTGCATGCTTTTTCTGACTCTGATTGGGTTGGTTGCTATGACACTCGTGTGTCCACTAGTGGCTTTTGCTTCATGCTTGGTAGCTCATGTATATCTTGGTTGAGCAAGAAGCAGCCTACTGTGGCCACTTCTAGTTGTGAGGCTGAGTATAGGGCAGCTTTCACAGCTACTGTTGAGTGTGTGTGGCTCAGACGCCTTATGGCTGATTTGGGTGTTGGTCAGTCTTCTGCCACCACCATCTTCACTAACAGTTAGAGCGCATTGGCAGTTGCGAGGAATCCTGTGTTCCATGCTCGCACTAAGCACATTGAGGTGCACTATCATTATGTCAGGGAGAGGTTCTCTGCTGGGGGGATCAGCTTGGCATATGTGCCCACACAGGAGAACATTGCAGAACTTTTCACGAAGGCTCTGCCCAGGGAGAAGTTTGAAGCTTTCCGCAAAGCTTTGGGCTTACTTCCTTTTGTGGAGTGATTTCCACATAGCTTGGCACTTCCTTATACATTAGTGCCAGCTACTTGTTCACCACATCACTCCCACGAGGGATTTGTTAATATATTTAGGTAGTGATGTGTGTGGACACTCTAGGACCGTCGGGGCACTTTTTCCCTCTTTAGGAGGTTTTTTTCCTCCGGCTTGTATATACGCCTATTGCCCTAATGGGCTACTTATCTTTGTACATTCTCTAGTAATACATTCAGTATTGTGTGTTGGGCTCCAAGCTTCTTCTCCTTCCTTGTGTTGTTCGCATGCTTCCACAGACGTTTATCTCCAAGAGTGTATATGTGTATATGTGCAAGCATCTATATGTGTATGTGTGTGTATGCATATGTGTGCATTTGTAAATGTGTGTGTATGCATATCATATATGTGTGCATTTGTGTGTGTATACACATGTGTGTATATGCATGTGTGTATGTGCATGTGTGTGTATGCATGTATCCATCTATGTATGCATATGCATTTGTGTGTGTATGTATATGTGCAAGTACTTATATGTGTGTGTGTATATGTCTAGGTGTGTATGAATTTTTGTGTACATGTGTACATGTTTGTGTGTGCATATATGTGTGCATGTTTGTGTGTGTGTGCATATGTGTGTATGACATGACCATACATACACACATGCATACACGTACTTTCAAATTTGTAAAACAAAAACATTAATTTTACCTTTGAAGAAAATTCTCTATGGTAGGATTAGAGCACTATATGGAATGCATTTCGTCAATATGTTTTCGATCAAAAACTTTTTGTTCGAAAAGATTTTTGATATAAAGCCTTTCGATCAAAATCTTACCCCTGTTCATTTATTCGATCAAATAAATGCAACCTAGGCCACAGGTGAAAAAGTTTCTTCATAATCAATTCCTTGGTATTTGTGCACACCCTTTTGCCACAAGTGCTCTATACCTGTTAACAGTTCCATCAAAGTTTTTCTTTACCTTGTATATCCATCTTGAGCTTGTGATCTTCATAGATGGAGTCTTGGATACTAATTCCCAAGTTTGATTTTCCTGTAAGGCTTCAATCTCTTGCTCCATGGCATTCATTCATACATGCTTCTTCTTTTCTTCCTCATAAGATGAGGGCTCCTCAAAGTTTGAATTATATGCTAGATACATAGAATGTTTAGTAATTGATGATGTATCATAGCCATACCTTTGTGATTTCCTTTTCTCTCTAGTTAACCTTCTGATTTTTTGTTGAGAGGATTCATACATCCTTCAACTTCTGCACTTTGGCTTTTCACTTAGCGTTCCAAGAACTAATTTCTCTCCTTGGAGTCTTCTGATCATCTTCACAATCACTTGATGCTTCAAGTGTCTGCTCATTTTTTTTTGAGAGAGTTGGAAAGTCCTCCTCTAGGTCATAAGATAGCTTGATTCTCGTGAAATCATCTTCAAACCATGATTTGCTTTCATCAAACACAATATCATTACTTATAATGAAACTCTTATTTCTTTGATTGCACATCCTATAACCTTTCTGATTAAGCTCATATCCAATGAATATACATTTCTTTGCCTTAGGGTCCAATTTACCTCAAATCTATGAAGGTATGCATGCATATGCAATGCACCAAAAAATCTAGCAATGATCCAAGATATGTCCTCTTCCATTCCATGCCTCATATGGGGTCATGTCATCTAGAGCCTTTGATTGAATTCTATTCTTAAATAAGTGGTTTTTGATACTTCCTCAGTCCACAAGTAGTCGTAGAGTTCCTTTTAATTGAGCATGGAGTTTGAAGACTCCATGATTTTCCTATTTCTTATCTTTGCCACTCCATTTTGCTCACGAATATATGTGGTGGTGATTTCCCTCTTGATTCCTCTCTCTTGGAGATAAGAATCAAAGTCATGGGAGAAATATTCTCCCCCTCCATCTGACCTTAGCCTTTTTTGTTGGAGCAGAACAATCATCAATAGTGATTTTATGAAGATCAAAGTGAGAAGACATATGGAAGAATGAAGATTGTTTTCAGAGGAAGAAAATGGAATCAGAAATGTTTCTTTTGTATATTACTCTTGTAAATAGTTCAATGTATTTTGGAAAAAGATGACGAGTTAGACTCGTATATATATATCTACAGATACGTATTCATAGATAGAGAGAGTGATATAGATCAGATAGAGAAGAATAGGTGAAGAGGTGATGAACATTGTATGTATCATCAACCATATGTATGAAAAGTAATGAAGAAGAAAGTATTGTAGAATTCTGCGCGTCGATCTTCTCTCCCATTCTCCTTCTGTGCTTAATTTTTTGAAGAATCCTTTTGCACGTATCTAAGTCCATAGCTAATCTATCTATGGCTAGAATTTGAAAGATTAATTTCAATCAGGTTGTGAGAATTTTGCTTAGGAACATTCATATGTGAAGATGTTCTGAGAGTCGAGAAATCTGGCGCACATTTCATCTTCAAAGAAATGGCCAGTGCTCAGTCCACAGTGTAAAGTTTTACACAAATGAGGGCTTAAAATCTAAGTTGGAAGGTAAGCCATCTATGGCTAGAAGATCTTGATGAAACGGGTTCAGAGTTGGGAGAACCAGTGCTAAGAAGTTGCAGGTGTCAAAGTCGCCATTGCAGAGAAGCACTTTCAGACATAGGTAAAGTGTTTCACACATTTCTCAGTGTGTACTTAATCTTTTTGAAAGATTTAACTTGGCAAAGTTGCGCAACCTCAAGGCAAAGTGTTGTGCAAAGTTTTATCAAAAACTTTACAGAATTGATTAGTCAATGAGTGACTAATCTGCAGCAGACTTTTCTGAGAAGTTGATTTTTCAGAACTTTCAATATTTCTGATAATTTGGTGGATGATCTTTAAGTTTGGTGGAGTCTAAGGTTAACCTTGATATAGAGGTGATCTAACTTCAAGGTTAACTTGTTCTTTTGGAGATTAACACTCTCCATCAGTGGTATCAGAGCAGGTTGTGTCAAAATTGAAGTGAAGAAGACTCCGACTATTGCAGAAATACAAAACTTTACATTTTGAAGGTGCAGAAGGGTAAAGGTTGAAGAAAGATTGAAGGAAGACATACAAAGAGCATCAAAAGGATCAGAAGGAGCAACATTCGAAGTAAAGGTACATTCATTATCTGAAAAGGTTAAAGTTTTGAGACTACAGGTGAAGCAAGGATGGGAGATAGTCTCCAAATTGAAAAGTTGGATAGAGAGAACTATCCTGCATGGTCTATGAGGATGGAAGCTCACCTTATGAGCAAAGATCTGATAGGATACATCACAGGAGATGAAGAAAAGCCAGAATTCAGAGATCCTAGTGTTCCAACTAGGGAGGAGCTTGCAGATTTGAAGAATTGGATGAAGAAGGATGCTCAAGCAAGAAGCATCATCTACATGGCAGTCAATGACTATTTGCTTCCTCACATTAGAGGACTTGAAAGTGCTTGTGACATTTGGAATGCTTTGGAAGAGCATTTCCAAAATACAACCAAATCAAGGAAGGCTTCACTATGGGCAGAGTTTACTACCTTCAAGAAGAAGGCCTCACAATCAATTTCTGATTATGTGACAAAGATGAAGGACATTGCAGATTCTCTAGGTGCAGTTGATGAAGATATTGAAGAAGACAAATTGGTAAGACAAATACTCACAGGACTAAGAGGAGATGAGAAATGGAAGCCTTTCATTTTATCTACAGAACTTTCATTAGATCACTTTACTCCTGATTTGAATCAATTGTTAGGTCATATGCTAACTTTTGAGAATGATATCAAAGGAGATGTTGATAAGAGTGCAGGTCATGCAATGTATTCTAAAGACAAGAAGAAAGTCAACAAAGGGAAGCAACAATCAGGTGAAGAAGAAGGTACATCAAACCAAGCAAACTTCATAAGAGGAAGAGGAAATGGCAGAAGTAGAGGAAGAGGCAGAAACAACAAAGAGAATGCAAGAGCTTGTTGGATATGTGGTAAGACCAATCATCTATCTCATGATTGTTGGCATAATAATCAAAACAATGGTAATTATCAGAACTTTAATCAAAGAGGAAGAGGAGGTAGATTTCAGAGAGGAAACTTCAGAGGTAGAGGTGGTAGGAATTCTTTTGGAAGAGGTGGAGGAAGAAGCTTCCAAAATCAATCCTATAATAACACCTACTACAACTATGCATCAGATCAAAAGGAGGATTCGACTCTCATTATGAATACATGTGAAACCTCACATGAGGACATGAGAGTGTTTTATATTGATTCAGGATGTAGTAATCATTTGAGTGGAAATATTGCTTTGATGACTGACCTAGATCATAATGCAATTAATCATACAGTGCAGACAGGTGATAATACAAAGCATAAGGTAAAGTCAATTGGTTCAGTCAAGGCTAAGGATGGGAGCACTCTTCTGAGTAAGGTACTTTATGTTCCCACAATTCCAAAGAATTTGATCAGTGTAGGTCAAATTGTGGAAAAAGGTTATGAGGTAAGGTTTACAAATGATGGAGTTTATGTGGAAGATCCTAGTCAAGGGTATAAACAAGTTATTGCAGGAAAGAAAGAAGGAAGGCTTTTCACATTGAAGGTACAAGGAAATGTTGGACATGCTATGTTCACATATGGAGAGCAGAAGGTGTCAGAATTGGATCTTTGGCACAAAAGACTTGGACACTTTAATGAAAGAGGTATCAAAGAAATGATTAACAATGATTCAGTGCTTGGAATGCCTAACATTGCAGGTCAACACATGACATACAGATGTGAGGCATGTCAATTAGGTAAGGCTCATAAGCAATCCTATTCCAAGCATGGATTTATGTATTCAGAAAGACTTGAGTTGGTGCATACAGATGTGTGGGGTCCTTCAAAGGACTTTAGTATAAATGGTTCAAGATATTATGTCATATATGTTGATGATGCTACCAGATGGATCACAATTTATGTGATTAAGGAAAAGTCAGAAGTGTTTAATACATTTAAACACTATCATGTATATGCAGAAAGGATTACAGGTCAAAAATTGAAGAGACTAAGGTCAGATGGAGGGGGAGAGTATTTTTCAAATGAGTTCAATGATTATTTGTGGAATGCAGGTATAAAGAGAGAAGTTACTTGCAGGTACTCTCCTCAACAAAATGGGGTAGCAGAAAGAAGAAATAGGACTCTTGTTGAGTTTGCAAGGTCCATGATGAAAGAGAAGAATTGCCCAAATTATTTGTGGGCTGAGGCTGTTAATACAGCTACATATTTGGTTAATAGATTGCCTTGTAAAGCTTTGCAGGGTATGACACCATATGAAGCTTGGTGGGGTAAGAAACCTACCTTGGATCATTGCAGAATATTTGGATGCTTGGCATATGCATATGTGCCATCTCAATTGAGGCATAAGTTGGAGCCTAAGGCAGAGAAGTATGTATTCATTGGTTATGATGATAAGCAAATGGGATACAGGTTGTGGAGTCCATCCACAAAGCAATTTATTGTATCCAAGGATGTTACATTTGATGAGCAAGGTACTTGGTATGCAGGTAAGTATAATGTACATGCAGATGATGAAGAAGTAGTGGAACAAAGGAAAGGTAAAGCAAAGATTCAATTACTTGATGAAAGTGAGAGTTATGAAGTGCAGATTGAAGTTGAAGAGAGGCCAAGGTTTGATCCAGAATGTGATGAACCAGAGACCTCAAGAAGTGCAGAAGTTAGGAGATCATCTAGGCACAAATGGCAACCTACAAGGTATAGCTATGACACTTTATTCTTGACTACTAAAGATTATGCTTATTTGGTAAAAGCAGATGAAGACCCTTCTACATATGAAGAAGCCAAAGGGAAGAAGAATTGGGAAGATGCTATGCAAGAGGAGTATGATGCATTGATAGAGAATCAAACATGGGATTTGGTTCCTAAACCTAATAGTCAAAAGATTATTGGATGTAAGTGGGTTTACAAAACAAAGAGATTTGCAGATGGAAGTGTGTCTAGGTACAAAGCTAGACTTGTTGTGAAAGGGTATGCACAGACATATGGAGTGGACTATGATGAGACTTATAGTCCTGTGGCAAAGATGACAACCATCAGGACACTCATTGCAATTGCTGCTTGTAAAGGTTGGAAGTTGTCTCAATTAGATGTTAAAAATGCTTTCTTGAATGGTTACATTTCAGATGAAGTCTACATGGAGCAACCAGATGGGTTCAAAGACCAAGTGAGTCCAAATTATGTGTGTAAGCTCAAGAGAGCTTTGTATGGGTTGAAGCAAGCCCCAAGGGCTTGGAATTATAGGCTTGTAAAATTCTTGAATGATCTTGGATTTCAAGCATCAAAGGCAGACAGTAGCTTGCTAGTCAAAGCAAGTGAAAATGGATTCATTTATGTGTGTATTTATGTTGATGACATAATACTTACAGGAACAGATGATAAGGGGATACAAATGATCAAGAAGCAGATGGAGAAAGAGTTCAAAATCAGTGATTTGGGGAACCTATCATTCTTCTTGGGAATGGAGATCTCTTATACTCAACATGGAGTATATGTGACCCAAGAAAGGTATCTTAAAAATTTGCTAACCAAATTTAAAATGGAAGATTGCAGGGTTGCACCTACACCTTTGGAAGTGAACCATAAATTGTCTAGGTTTGGAGGAGAAGAGTTCAGAGATATGAAACTCTATCAAAGTTTGGTTGGTAGCCTGATTTATGCTACATTGACAAGGCCTGACTTGTCATATGCAGTTGGTGTGCTTTCACAATTCATGCATTGTCCTAGGAAGAACCATTGGATTGCAGGACAAAGAGTACTTAGGTACATCAAGGGTACACTCAGAGAAGGGTTGTACTATGGATTTACTTCAGATACAAGAATCAGGATATATAGTGATGCAGATTGGGCAGGTAATGTGGATGATAGAAGATCAACACATGGATACTTGTGCTATGTAGGAGACAAATTGATTTCATGGTGTTCCAAGAAGCAACATACAGTTGCTTTGTCATCTACAGAGGCAGAATATAAAGGTATGGTGGAAGCTGCAAAAGAGGTAATATGGCTAAAGACACTTTTGAAAGTTTTTGATGTGATTCAGAGTACTCCTATTATTTGTGGAGACAATATGAGTTCATTATACTTGGCAGCTAATCCTGTATTTCATGCTAGAACTAAGCATATTGAAATACAATATCATTTTCTGAGAGAGAAGGTCATTGAGAAGGAAATTGAAGTCATACACACCCCTACAAAAGATCAACTTGCAGATATGATGACTAAAAGCTTGGATGGACCTAAGTTGCAGAGATTTAAAGATATGGCAGGAATAAAGAAGATGCAGGCAATCACAATTGAAGATTGAGGGGGAGCTGTTGGAGCAGAACAATCATCAATAGTGATTTTATGAAGATCAAAGTGAGAAGACATATGGAAGAATGAAGATTGTTTTCAGAGGAAGAAAATGGAATCAGAAATGTTTCTTTTGTATATTACTCTTGTAAATAGTTCAATGTATTTTGGAAAAAGATGACGAGTTAGACTCGTATATATCTACAGATACGTATTCATAGATAGAGAGAGTGATATAGATCAGATAGAGAAGAATAGGTGAAGAGGTGATGAACATTGTATGTATCATCAACCATATGTATGAAAAGTAATGAAGAAGAAAGTATTGTAGAATTCTGCGCGTCGATCTTCTCTCCCATTCTCCTTCTGTGCTTAATTTTTTGAAGAATCCTTTTGCACGTATCTAAGTCCATAGCTAATCTATCTATGGCTAGAATTTGAAAGATTAATTTCAATCAGGTTGTGAGAATTTTGCTTAGGAACATTCATATGTGAAGATGTTCTGAGAGTCGAGAAATCTGGCGCACATTTCATCTTCAAAGAAATGGCCAGTGCTCAGTCCACAGTGTAAAGTTTTACACAAATGAGGGCTTAAAATCTAAGTTGGAAGGTAAGCCATCTATGGCTAGAAGATCTTGATGAAACGGGTTCAGAGTTGGGAGAACCAGTGCTAAGAAGTTGCAGGTGTCAAAGTCGCCATTGCAGAGAAGCACTTTCAGACATAGGTAAAGTGTTTCACACATTTCTCAGTGTGTACTTAATCTTTTTGAAAGATTTAACTTGGCAAAGTTGCGCAACCTCAAGGCGAAGTGTTGTGCAAAGTTTTATCAAAAACTTTACAGAATTGATTAGTCAATGAGTGACTAATCTGCAGCAGACTTTTCTGAGAAGTTGATTTTTCAAAACTTTCAATATTTCTGATAATTTGGTGGATGATCTTTAAGTTTGGTGGAGTCTAAGGTTAACCTTGATATAGAGGTGATCTAACTTCAAGGTTAACTTGTTCTTTTGGAGATTAACACTCTCCATCATTTTTAGGGTTTAATTTGTTTGCCAGTTCTTCACAAGATCTAAGTACTTTTTAAAACATGAAAATACTCCATCCTTATTCTTCTTGAAATACAAGATATTCCATATGCTACAATCATTTATGAATGACACATAGTACCTTGATCTAGAGATCAAGGGTTCCTTACTTGGTCCCCAAACATAAGTAAGGACTGAGTCCAATAGGTCTCCATGTATGTAGCCTTTCTTGGTGAAGGGTTTCATGTGTGACTTACCAAATTGACAAGAACCACATTTTCATGTGTTGTTTTGATATAATTGATAGTCAAAATATGCTATGATCCCTATTGATTTGTTTGAGGGGTCCTTCTCCAATGTGAGCTAACCTCTTGTGCCAAATCTCTAACTCTAATAGATGTTGGGTGCCATAATTGAACAATGTGATGTTCTTAGTGTCTTGGAGTACAAAGGTGAACAATCTACTTGTCTTCTCTCCTTTTGCTATCTTCTTGAATCCTTGATGTTGGTCTTTAGCAAATGCTCCATGGTTGGTAAATCTTACCCACAAACCCTTCCCAACAATCTGACCTACACTTATGAGATTCTTTGTAATAGTAGGAACATAGAGTAATCTACTTAGTAAGTTCATGTTACCATTTGAAGTCTTCATATTACCTATCTTCTCAACTCGATGTCTTGTGTCATCTCCTCTTTGGACTTCATGTCTATTCTTTGGGTCTTTCAAGTATGAAAGTAGGGCCACATTTCTTACCATATGATTTCAACATCCTGAATCTATATAAAACACATGCTCATCTGACTTACCATCTTTCAAAGTCATATTCAAAAGAAGAAATGAGTCTCCTTTAGCTTGGTCATTGTATAGTTGTTTTAGCTTCTCCTTCCTTTGTATCAACCTTGGTAGTTTTTGTTGTATGAGTTGTTAGTATATCCATAGGAATTGTTGAATCTTCCTCTTGAGCTTTCGTGGCCTCCTCTATTGTAACCTCTTCGTCTTTGGTTCCTTGGGTTCATGAAACAATTCTCTACAATGCGATTGGTTAGAACATATATAACATAGGGTGACGAGCTTTGAGATCTCTACCTCCTTTGCTTATTCCTCTTGAGCCTCTACCTCTACCTGCAAAGTTTTCTTAAGAGGTACTTCCTTCATCATCAAAGTTTTTACCTTTGCCTTTGTTATCCTTGCTTTTATTCTTATATGTATAGAGAGAAAATGATTGATTACCTTTTTTATTTGGACGATTCTTCATTAGCTTTGCTTCATGTGTGAACAATTTCCCCATGAGTGTGTTGAAATTAGGCACTCTTGTGTCCATGTAGAGGTCCATGATTGTGGTGAAAGCTTCCCATTTGTCATCAGATTTGATCCCATTGATGACTTGCCTCACTATTTTCTCTTCATCAATGACCTCTCCAATCCTTCCAATTTGGTCTACAATCTCCTTCATCTTGGTGACAAAATCTATCACAGTTTTCTTGGGCATCTTCTTGAATGTTGTAAAATCCATCCACAATTGATTCTTCCTGGCTTTGGTGCTTGATGAGACAAGTGCTTGTAGATCATTCCATGTCTCTTGAGATTTCTTGAAATTCCTAATGTGCAGGAGTAAAAAAGATCAGAGATAAATTTGAGAATATATCACCTTTCTAAATCATCTTTTGAGCACCATGCATTCAAGCTTTCCTACTCCTCTTGTGTTGGTTGGCTCTTGCTTCTGAGTATTGGCATCATCTCATCAATAGACATCTAACCATATAGGTTCCTTCCTTCTAGGTAGGCCTCCATTCAGAATGACCATGCTACGTTATTACCTTGATCCAATTTTTCAATGGATGAGGGGAATGCATCACCCATGATACTTAGTCTTTAGCTTTGCTCTGATACCATTATGAAGAGGTGATGGGATGTTGACATAGATGAGTGAGTGTTGGCAAAAACGTTCTCACACACAAGCCAAGATAACTTTTGAAATGCTTAATAAACTTCCTTAGCTTCCCACGTAGGCATAAAGAACCACTAAATCCTTTGGAACATAACTCCCAAATAGTTATGACAAAACAGATGAGTTTGCATTTCACTAGGATTGAAAAACTTTCTATTTTGGGAACATAAGTTCTTAGAAAAATGCTTAGAGCCTAAAGTCTGGCACAATTTGACCATAGAGTTTTTGCAAACATTCAATTAGAGTGCTAACCTAACTAAAGCAAGTTATTTCATGAATTTAGCCTCACTATACACAAGTCTCCATAGTCACCTTGACTTTTCAAGAAGAAGGAGAATGCACACAAACAATCACACACAAATATTCATAGCTTGAAATGTATACATTAAAAGTTGATAAAACTTTATATGTAAGTTTTGAACAATACAATCTAAGTGATCTAAATGATAGATTGGATATTGGATATCCACACACTGAGAAATGAACCAGATAAGTTAGCTCTATACCTCAAGGTACTATAGCAGCACACAAAGAATAAACAATCAATGTATGTGAATCATAATATGTATTGATATTGCACATATGATGCAAAGGAGTTATGGAAGAATAATGTCACTTCATGTAAGTACAATGCAGGCTCATTGAGTCAATTCAAAAGCTCACAGGAAAGCTCACACACTGCATGACTAGAAGGTAGTCTTTTTATACATGATTTTGAATTTGAATGTACAAATGCTTGTCTATATCTTCTTCTTCATTATCGTGCTATTGCAAGTGGTGGAGGGGGTCTTTGTTGGACGTCTTGTTGTGGTCTTGGTTGTGGTGGTCTATGACATGGTTTGAAGATGCTTTTTTTTTTACATTGCACACATCTTGAGCTTTCTCCTTGTTCTAATTATTGATGTCGGCTTTGATCTATCTCTTCATCATTTTGGTATGGCTCCTTGATTCATTGGTAGCCTCTTGCTAGGTACATTCACATCCCTACCTATTTCAAAGTTCTTAGTTATGTGCAAACTAGGCCTCCATAGCAAAAATAGTGAATTAGGTTGATCCAAAGTGTCTCCAAGAATTTCTATCTTGGTCCATCTCTGTGCAACACTTGTGTATGTACACATACTCTATACCTTAGCTGAATGAAATGGGTTGACTCTAATTCGTTTCCAATAAAGAAATGAATCTAAATAAAGGTGAATTTGTTTTATAATCCTTTCACAATAAATGTAATGGTATAGGTGGATTATATATCTAGTTTTAAGAGGATATAGAATCCACTTTAATTTGGAAACAATAACTTTACTTAGGGTGGGTTTAAGTCTCTTTCAAAACTTTACTTCAATTTTAAGAGTCCACTTTAATAGACTAGAACCCATAGGGCTCAATGTAGCTGCTGAACATTCTAATTGGTTGAAATCTATTTTTACTCGTTCTTCAAAAAAGTTTAAGATCTTCATAACTATGTCTCAAATGGGAACTCACTGTGTAATGGATTGTATTATCTTTAACGTCACAAGTATCCAGAAGAATGGAAAATTCTAACCAATTTTTTTGATTGATCCTCAATCCCTATGGATCTTTAGCGGGATCTCCAAACCCTAGAGATATGTCTTGATGCTTCCATAATTTTCTCTTTTTATATTCAAGATCTTTCTTAAGATATCCTATATTGACATCATCACTAGATCTTTCCTATTCTTCTCGTTGACTTGAATTATCAAGTAAACAAAATATGGTCTTTCTTCTAGGCCGAAGTTTAGATCATCTTTGTATTTCTTGAATTCAATTCATAGTTTTAGATGAAGCTTTTGAGCTCCACTCTTTGGGAGTCTAGCTTCAAACTCCAAGAAATTGATCTTCTCTTTATTTCTAACTCTCTTTACATAAAGTTTATTTGGAGATAGAATGCTTACTATCTTGTTAGAAGATTTCTTCTTCCCTTTGAGAGGATAATTGTAGAAGATGCCTATTTCCACAGACATTATCTTCTTGATGTATTCCATTGGATCATGAGTCCTTTTTTCTTCTAGTCATCAAGAAAAAGCATTCAATGTGATGCAATTCCCCCGTCCCATACCAGTGGGTTCTTCATCCTGTCCAAAAAACAACATCTCATACTTGTTACACTTCACCTTCTCTGTCCTCCTTAATGTTGGAGTTTGAGGTTTGCAGAAGCACATCAGCAATAGAAGAAAGAAGAAGAAGCTTGGAGCACAACACACAATATTGAATGTATTACCATGTGAATGTACAAAAGATGATTTGTGAGGGTTCTAGGCATGTACACAAATTGAGGAAAGAACCTCCAAAATAGGAAAAAAAGTGCCCTCAAAATCCTAAGTGTGATTACACACATCACTACCAAAATCTATCAAGAAATCCCCCTAGTAGTGATGCACTGAACAAGGAGTTGGCACTCATGTATATGGTACAAAAGGAAGTAAGCCTGAAGTTTTGCAGAAAGCTTCAAACTTCTCTCGAGGTAGAGTGTTTGTGAAAAGATCTGCAATGTTATTCTATGTGGGCACATATGCCAAACTGATCTCCCTAGCAAAGAACCTCTCCCTAACATAATGATAATTCACCTCAATGTGCTTTGTGTGAGCATGGAGCACGAAGTTCCTCACAACTGCCAATGTGCTCTGACTGCTAGTGAAGATGGTGGTGGTAAAAGATTGACCAACACCAAAATCATCAAAAAGGCTTCTGAGCTACACACACTCAACAATCACTGTGAAGGTTTCCCTATACTCATCCTCACATCTAGAAGTGGCTATAATAGGCTAATTCTTGCTCAACCAAGATATGCATGAGCTACCAAGCATGAAGAAAAAACCATTAGTGGACACACGAGTGTCATAGCAACTAGCCCAATTAGAGTTAGAAAAAGCATGTAAATCTGGTGCTAGTGATCCCCCATTGGGATAGAACAATCCAAGTTGCTAGGTACCACTCAATTAGTGAAAGACTTAATGGCATGTCAATGCTTGGCACTTGGGCAATGCATAAACCTGGTCTTTTGAGAGACAACAAACTAAATATTAGGCCAGGTTATGGATAAGTAAATCAAGCATCCAATAGCCCATTGATAGAGAACAACATCAAATGCATCTCCATAATCATGAAGACTCAACCATAAACCTGTTTCCATAGGAGTGGCAATAGTTTTGTAGTCTTACAGAACCAAATGCTACAATAATGTGCCAATATAGTTTTTTTGACACAAAGTTGCTCCACCATTAACTTGCATAAATTGAATTACATAATAATCATGCAAATGCCCCAAATCTGACATCTCAAAAGAGGCATGCAAATAAGCCTTAAACTCAGAAATGTGCTTCTCATTAGGACCAATGAGTAGTGTTTCATCAACGTACACAAAAATTATTAGAAGTACATCATCTGCACACTTAACATATAAGCTGCTCTCAATTGGAATTTTCTCAAAACCATGTACAGTCAAGTAGGAATGTATCTTTTCATACTAAGCACATGGTGCTTGATTCAAACCATATAATGCCTTTTCAACCTGCAAACTTTGTTTTCATGCCATTTGTGTACAAAACAATAGGGCTGAGATAAATACACTTCTTCATGTAAGTCACCATTCAAAAATGAAGTTTTAATGTGCAACTAATATACGTTGCAACCATGATGGGCTGCAAGTGCACACATGCTACAAACCGTGGTCATTTGGCATGTAGGTGCAAAGGTGTCATCAAAGTAAATGCCTCTCTCTTGAGCATAACCTTTTGCAAAAAGCCTAGCTTTATACCTATCAAGTGTTCCATCAGATTTACGCTTCAGCTTGTATACCCATTTAGTGCCAATGGCCTTTTGCTAGGAGGCACATCACATAAAGACTAGGTACCATTCTTCATAATAGCATTATATTTTGATTGCATAACAACCATCCAATTTTCTAAACTTTGTGCTTCAACAAATGAAACAGGCTCATTCTCATCACAAAGACTAGAGGCAGCCATAGCATAGCAATCTGATGCAAAAGTAGCACTATGAAAGCCTGAACGAGTAAGGTGTGATCGAGGTGCATTTGCTCTCTTTTATAGCCTACACCAACCATTTAGGCATAATTTTGCCTCCTCTATATAAGGACTCTCATAATCAAGTGCATCGTGTAAATCGACATAAAAAATGGAATGATTTGCATTTTCATGTGAAACGTGTAAAGGTTGAGAAAATGCCTCATTTGGGCCAGCACTTGATTGATCTACAACATGCATAATGGACCTATTCTGCCTTGAACTTGATCTTCCTGCAACAAAACAGAGACTAACTCCTCAAATGTTAAGGCATTTGGATTGCCTTTCATCATCAAACAAAGACTAGAAGCAAAACTCTGGTATGAATCAAGAAGACCATTCAGAACAGTCTGCACAAGTGAAATGTTAGGCAAGGCTTCATCAGCAAAAATTAACTCTTCCTTTAAATCATTGATCTTTTTTAGAAAATTGTCCATAGAATCACCTTCATCATATGCTCACTCTCCAACTGTTTTCAGAGGCAACACAAGCCTCATTCCAAGCCTCACACAATGTGGTAAGTGTATCCCAAGCATCCTTAGCTATTCTACAAGAGCGAATGTGAGGAATAATGGCACGTTTGATAGACAAGGCTATCAATGCATGTGCCTAAGCATCTTTGCCATCCTAAAAAATTTACCTTCTAGTATGTGTAGTAGAAACCGTAGTAGGAACATGAATCTGCAGAATATCACCATCTTCGACGCCATCTACATCAGCTTCAATACCTATATCTACAGGTGTAATAGGACATTTTTCAGCACCCTATACAATATTCCATAGTCCATTTGTGACCAATACATGATGCATCATATAAGCCCACTATGGATGATTCATACCATCCAACTTCCTACTTTTTGCCTCTTCCTTGTGTGTGTGTGTGTGTGCATATTATATGCTTCTCACGTTCACCTTCCCACACATCACTCACTCACAATCCTCATATCATCCTCACATGTCTAGAGATTGACAATAAAGAGGTGAATTTTTGTCGACATTGGTACTTGTAGTCATCCTAGAAGTGACACCAACACCTCACTAGGACCAATTGTCCACCATTAAAAAGAGGTAGCAAATTATCATACACATACTTTGAGCTAATTGATGTCTCCATGGTACATGAAAGTAAGGGATAAATTGCAAGCCCTGCTGGGAGAAGCGATCGGCTGCTCCGCGACTCTCTGGAACGCCATCAGAGGGGAGGTCCTATGGAAAATCTGGCAGGAA
Organism: Ceratopteris richardii; assembly: GCA_020310875.1. NCBI lineage: Eukaryota > Viridiplantae > Streptophyta > Polypodiopsida > Polypodiales > Pteridaceae > Ceratopteris > Ceratopteris richardii. The sequence continues at coordinate 148,759,637 of CM035435.1, forward strand.
AGATGTGCTTTCAACTTCGGTGACTCCCTCAAGGAGTGGTCAATTGAGAAATCGCTGTTCCTCCTTGGCAAAAGGATTGTCAACTATAAAAAATCCCCCCCCTTTAGGCATCATCAAGTACTCCTTTTGATCGATAACAAGCTTAAACCCAAGTGGGCCCCACATGAGGGTGATGAGAGGGTAATTAACCTTCTTTGTAATGTCATCTAAGCTCTGTAAAAGCTTCCCCTACTTTGTGGGATTTGGGGGGTCCCGTGGGCATTAGTCCCCTTCTCTTGTACTTTTCTTTATTTAATTCAAGTCCGGGAGAGTAGGCTATTGCCGAACTTCCTTTATATTAAAAAAAAAGGGATAAATTGCATTCTCCATAAAAAAACATCACAACCAACCAGAATGTGTTTATTCTATGGATGATATAGACAATACCCTTTGCTTTTAGAATTGTATCCAACAAAAATACATTTCATAGCCTTATCATCAAATTTTTGGCATTCTGGTTCAGGTAGTAATGCATATACTAGACAATAAAAGATAGGCAGATGAGAAAGAGATGGATTTAGACCATGCCACGACTCATATGATGTGATAGATTGCAATGCTTTGGTGAGACACCTCTTAAGTACATATGATGCACACATAACAATCTCAAGCCAGAAGTTATGTGGTAAAGCCTAACTTTTGACCATACACCTTTCCATTTCCATGAGAGACATATTCTTCCTCTTAGGAACTCCATTTCTTTTAGGTGTATATGGTACTGTACATTGATATTTTATCCCATAACACTGAGTCACAACAAAGGAGAACAAAGACATGTTCTCTTTTTCTTTTTACCTAAATACCATTATATGAAGCAAAAAAGTGGGCATTTTACAATATCTAGAAAGCATCACGAGTCTTGTTTGTAAATATTGTCTTTAGAAGCTTGATCTCAGATCCCAAGTAGTCAAGATAGATATACTAAAATTCTTGCTGCCATGAAAACTAGTTGTTGAGCATGACCAAGAATCCCACATCATGATCTTGGACAATAGATTAGAGTTGAAAAGGTACATGTAAGAATTCGCGAATCTCCTTCATTACATCTATAACCTCAACAAGCACAGAAGATAGCTAATTAAGAGTTACTCGAAAGTTAGAGAACATGTGTTGTAAAAATCAGAGCATTTTAACAAGGCAATTAAGATCATCCCCTTTGTATGGTTAAGATCCCCATTGAATGCCTGGCCATATTAACAGAATATGAAATACACTTCACAAAAGCATTCCCAAGAGAAGATAATATTCAACAAAATTATACTAAGAAACATTCACACATGATCAGAGAAATGCTCAAGATAAATCAAGTTGAACACCAAGTGGAAGCAGAACTCCAAATTATATTTCCATTAAAATGATATTTTACATTTCATGTGTTTTACAAGAGTTATGTGAATCTACAATAGAAGCTGATCATAGCTTTCCTCAGGCTCAAGGGTATTGGTATCCTCTGGCACATTAGAACACCTATCTTGCCTCTCTTGCTCCAAGATTGGCTCTTCAAGGTCAGCCATGTCCCCAGGTTCATCTGCAAGTGGGGGAACAGGCTCCCTTGAAGCTGCTTGGAATCTCTCCGTATCTGCAATGTGCTTCCTTCCAACCTCTTGGTCTTCATCTGGGCATTCATTCAGCCCATTGATTCTCATTCTAATGAAGCTCACTTGAGCATCATCCTTCTCCACAGCTATGCAGTGCCTGAACATCTTTAAGGAGCAAGCCAGAGTCGTTCCTGAAAAAGCAGAAAACCTATTAGAGGCTTCAATCAACAATGACTAATGAAAATTGTGAAAATTGAAATTACCTGTGCCCGAAAAAAGGTCTAGGACCCAGTCATCATCATTGGAAAATAGCTGAAGCAATCTCATTATGAGTTTTTGTGGCTTCTGATAAGGGTTAACCAATGTCATGTCCCCAGCTACATGACGAAGTTTCTTGGTAACGGCTGGGAACATGAGCACATTTGAGATCTCATTCTCATTGCAATGCTCCCTGACTCTCCTTTTGCTTACTTCATCATAATAGCCCACTGTAATGCATTCAGTGGCACTCACAAACCGATGCAAAGGAGTGTGATTTATGTTTGTCTTCACCCTGCAAAAAAGAACTATGAGTCACATAGGGCATCATGAAAGCCATGGAGATAGAAAGAAGATTACTTACCAAGTTAGGCACTCCACAGCATGACATCTTGCCTTCAGAGCAGTTGAAACAGAGAAAGACTGGTCTCTGCTATGGAAAATTACTATCCTCCAAAGAGGAGACATAGTCAACTCTGCAAAATCAGTGACCATCTTCCGAATCTGAGGGTGTTTGAAGGGTTCATCATCATTAACTGATCCTAACATCCTAAATCCATAGGGTATGTCTGCTATGAGAAGGGAGAAATGTTTTCTAGGCACAACAGAACAAATATTATTTACATCACTACAGAACACATTGTAATATACAGGCCTAAGGGGGTCTAGGGGATTGGAGAAACATTTAAGATCGGGTTCATCATCAAAATCCATCTCCTTCGCTTTCAGTCTAGATTTCTCATGCCTTGCTCTTTGAATGTGAGCAAGGAATGCAGGGGGGCAATCATCTAGTACCTCTGTAGACTTACTTTTCCTTGGTTTCTGCAGAACAAATTGGAAAAACAATTAGAAGAGCTCTTCAGTACAGCAAACAGAACATAAAGAACGAGTTGAGCCTCGAGGAGATGGTGACTGAGCTCAATAAGTATGTATGTTATTCTCAGATCCTTTTTCCCTCCTCCCATGCTTCTTGTCTAACCTAGTCTCTTTTATATTTATGTGTCTGTAGTCATAAAGTGTACATGAAGATTCAGGAGGTGATGATGAAGAGGCTGGGTTGCTTTTCTTGGACAGAGGTCCAAGCAGACTATCCAACCACATCATCCTACAAAGCCTTATCAGAATATTTCATCCTGTTTCGTGATTGGGTAGATTCTCTTATCAGAATATTTCATACTAAACAATTTGATGCATTGCATGGCATCAACATGGGGGCATAAGTCGATGCCTGGCATCGACTTGGGGGCATAAGTCGATGCCTGGCATCGACTTGCAGCATAAGTCGATGCCTGGCATCGACTTGGGGGCATAAGTCGATGCCTGGCATCGACTTGCAGCATAAGTCGATGCCTGGCATCGACTTGGGGGCATAAGTCGATGCCTGGCATCGACTTGCAGCATAAGTCGATGCCTGGCATCGACCTGCAACAAAAGTCGATGCCTGGCATCGACCTCGTGGCAAAAGTCGATGCCAGGCATCTACCCCAACAAGAAAGGTCAACTTTCCTTCCCTTTCCCCTCAGATCATTTTTAGTAGAAGGTCGATGCCTAGCATCTACCCCAACAAGAAAGGTCAACTTTCCTTCCCTTTCCCCTCAGATCAATTGAAAGGTCAACTTTCCTTCCCTTTCCCCTCAGATCAATTTGTGGGTCTGGCCTCGACTTTCGTTGCTTCTGGCCCTTGACCTCCTTGTGCTCCCACATTGTGAAGATTCTATCCTGAAGATCCCAGATCTCACCTGATCTGAATGCCAGTTGAAACCATGGGTCATATTTCCTCAAAGCATCTGACTTTCTATTCTCATCCAATGCAATTCCAACCTCAATAAGGCATTGCTTTCGTAGATTGGGATGTATTCTCCCAGCTTCCTTCACAAGACAATCTTCGTATTCATGGTGGAAGAACCGAATTCTCTCTATGGAGGACATTTTCTGCCTGTAGTCATTATCGTTGTTGTGATCCCAAGCAAGAAGCTTGGCTTCCTCAGTTGTAAGACCAGCATATATCTTACACTCTGCATACCTAAAGAAAAATGTAGTAGGGTGCTCCTTCACTAACTGTCTACGAGCCTCTGCAGAGTGTGAACCTCCAATCACATAATAAGTGTACTCCTCAAACAAATTCTCATTGAAATCCTCCACATAGCTGCACTCATGCGGATCCACCATTACAAGGAATGGCACAACAGTAGCATGAGGATTAATTTTCATTTTCTTCTTAAGATTTTGGACATGCAAATTATGTGGCTCCCTGATCTCAAGGGGCCTCCTCCCTGTGACTGGATCCACTGGTGGCCTGTGGATAATATTAATAGGCAGGTGGAACAACTGCCCCTTCTTCACAATTTTTCTTCTAGCTATGTCCTCCCTCATCTTATTCTGCTCAGTGCCAAGCACACCAGATGCAAGCTCTCCACCAGGTGCAACAATAATGTCCCCAGAGCTAGAGCTTGAGTCAGAAAAGTCCTCTTCTGCAATTATCTTCTTTTTCTTTTGGGGCTTTTTCTGCACACTCTGCTTACCCCTTGCCTTTACAGGGGTCGTCTTCTTGTGCTGTGTTGGCATGATATTGCCCTGTATCCATGGCATCAGGTCCTTGATGAAATTCACTGAGTCTCTGCATATCTGAGCTAGCTCCTCTGGAACACAGCACTCTGGGCACAAGAATTCCATCTTGCATATGACATTTCTTAATCCCTTGGATGTCTCCACCAAGAAAAGCAGGTTGTCAGAATCTTCATCTTCATAATCCAATTTGTAAACAAGGCCATACTGAAAACCTTGTGTTGTCGTGATCTTTCCTCTGCCATAGGCCCCTGCGAACACAAGGAGGACTGCATTCTTCTCTTCCACGTACTGAAGGCACCATTCGAGATTCGTCATGTCCCGAAGTGGACGATCTGTCTTCATGACCTCTGTCTCCCTCGACCTTTCCCTCATATTTGGATCCTCCACAGGAATTTTAATGCTACTCTGTCCACCTGAGGATATTCCTAGTGGGTTGCTGGCCTTCTCAGAGGATAATGGTGCAATAATTTTCTTTGCCTTTGCTTGGTGACCACTGCCTTTGTCACGTTGCTGGTCAGCAGAGCCCATGGTGACTCTGAGCTTCTTAATGGGCCTTTCATCCTTGTACTCCGCATCCCTGAAAGCAATTGGAAATATCAAGCAATAAGAAATATCAGCCCATGTCCATGCAAGGCATGGATTTTGAGCTTCAGGTCGATGCCAGACATCGACTTGAGGGTGAAAGTCGATGCTAGGCATCGAGTTGGGGGTGCAAGAGTCGATGAATGGCATCCATCTTTGGGCCCAAGTCCATGCCTGGCATCGACTTTTGGGCCAAGTCGATGCCTGGCATCGACTTTTACCCTCAAGTCGATGCCTGGCATCGACTTGATCACAAAGTCGATGCCTGGCATCGACTTGGGCACAAAAGTCGATGCCAAGCATTGATTTGGGCCCAAAAGCCGATGCCAAGCATCGATTTTGCACCCAAAAGTCGATGCCTGGCATCGACTTTTCAGTGCATGATGATGCTGGCAAGTCGATGTTTGGCATCGTTTTTTGGGACCAAGTCGATGCCTGGCATCGACTTACACCTTAAAGTCGATGCCAGGCATCGACCTGTACATGCTTTGGATCCATATTTAGAGAGGCAAGAAAAATAGAGACCTAGAAATGAGAAATTTACACAGACATACAGAGGGAATCTTTTTGGAATCTTTTTTTTAGTTATGATTTTGTCTACCTCTTGGTACTTTTGCCAACATTCTTCTTCTCCATCAGGCTTGGCTTGCTGGTATGCTGACCTCTGTGCTCCATGGCTGTCTGTGCTCTGCTGCTCTCTCTTGCTCGTGGATTTTGAAAATGCGAATGATCTCCTCCTCTGGTATTTATAGGCAATTGGGTAACTTGAACCAAAAACTAACTGGATCTAACTGAATGAGTCCACTTGCTAACTAAATCTGTCAACTTATCTAACTAGGGAATAGCACCCACACAAATAGGCTGTTTCAGAGCCACTTTAATGAAATATTCATAGACCCTTACAACTATTTATATACATTTGCATAGAAATTACATTTCAATGGCAAGAGTATGGTATGTCCATGAGGATGTCTCAACTCATGTAGAGATTTGTTTCTAAGAATCTCTTTCTTGGGAGAAAATCAAGTCAAAGTTGTGTTAAATGTGGGAGACTAATGACATCTTCATAGTATTACCCTCCACACTTTAGTTCATATTCACATTTATCTTGTAACTCACTGTTGAAATGGAAAATCACTATGAATAAACATTCTAGTACAGAACCTTGCAACTATTTATATACATTTGCATGGAAATTAAACTTCAATGGCAATAGTATGGTATGTACATGAGGATTTCTAATCTCATGTAGATGTTTTTTCTTAGAGTCTGTTGCTTGGAAGAAAATTAGGTCTAAGTTGTGAGATTAATGACATCTTTATAGTGTTATCCTCCACACTTTAGTTCATATTCACATTTATCTTGTAACACATTGTTGAAATGGAAAATCAATGTATGAATATACTTTCTGTGTGCCTCTTTTACACATAATTCTTTTTCAATATACTTTCATCTACCTCTTTGATATCTAGCCAAGACCACAATAAAACCTAATCCTTGAAATCTTAACCAAATGTATAATTTCTTCTTGTATAGTGTTCAATGGCATAGCATATTCCAGTTGGAACTCAACTTGGATATATTCCAGTTGTAAAATTTCTTCTTGTAAAATTTCATCCAAACAATTTTATTATATATTCCTATTGGAACACAACTTTGATATATTTTGATTCATTCACAATGCTTAGACTGAATGACTCATATGAAGTTAGAAATCAACTGTGTTTCTCATTTGAATCAAAAGTGAATCAAATCTTTGGTTCCCTTATTAGTGTATATTTGAGTAATTAAGTGATTTGATGTAATTTGATGTTTTATGTTATTTAATGTACTTTAATAAGCTTTTGATTTCATATCTTCTTGATGTGACATTTGATGTGATATCTTCACTTGATCTCGGATTTCTACTTATTTAAAAAGGTCATTCATCTTCAGTCTTCTGTGAACTCAGTGAAGATGAGCTCAATCTTTTCAGTGGATGCTTGGGCATCAGCTTCCTCTGCTCATATTGATTCATTGTTCTCAGTTGAGCCTTTCCAGAGAAGTGATGATCCCTATGATTTAGAACGTGCTGATGATTCCATGTTTTCTGTTGAGTCATTTAAGTTATCCAATTCACAGTGCAATGCTGCTCATACAAATGCACCTCTTGATCTCCCATCTGATCCAACCATTGATCTCCCTTCTGACTCAAGTGCATGTGGAGCAACGAAAAAGCACAGCAAGCTCAATCTACGATTTAAAAGAAGGTCTCGTGAAGTAAGTCGAAAAAGATTTAAATTTCTTACTTCAGATAGACAGATTGCATTGGATATTGTGAAGCATTGTTGTGGTTTGAAATGCTTGTATAATTTAGGGATGAAGAAACTAAAGCACATAAGAGAAAAATTCCTCCATTTAGATAGTGAAAGGCAAGATATATACCTTGCTTCTTGCATGCAAATGATTGAGGATAACATGTCAGTAACGCATGTTGGTTTTGAATATTTCTTTACTCAAGGGATGCCATGCTGTAGAGCTGCATTTAAAATTGCAATGGGTGTAGGAAATTTTAGAATACATAGGGTTCAACAAGGGTTTTTGAATGGGGATCTCATTTTGGATACGTTCCATGGTGGGACCAAAGGATCTGTTGGACGTCATGCAATGAATTGGATGATGAACTATTTTAGCTTGCATTGTGAAGTTATGCCTACAACTGGAAGGTTGCACTTGTCAGATAACTTTACTCGTCGAGAGGTATTTCAAATATATAGAGAAGACATGGAAAATAGAAATGAGAAGTATGTGTTGTATCGTCACTTTACTCGATTATGGAAGGAGGAGTTTAACAATGTTTCTATTCCTCGTAAAGTTAGAATGGGTGAATGTTCAGTTTGTGCCACTTTGAAAAACATGGCAAAAGGGGCTACAACACCACAGGAAAAGCATAATTTTAAAAACCTTCTTAACAACCATCGTGACAGTCAAGCATTAGAGACAAAGAAAGCAATTCATCATCGAAGTAAGGCACTCAGAAATCCGGAGCGTTATATGTATTTGTTGATCGATGGTATGGATAAAAAAAAAACTTGTTTGCCACATTTTTATCGCATCCCTAAGGACATTGGAGATGAAGTCCTTGTGCAAATGCATTTGGTTGGCGCTTTGGTATACAATGGAACTGTAATGTCCAAGGTTTTCTTCACATATCCGAATGTGCATAATGATCCAAACCTTACAGTTACTGTCATTCATCGTGTTTTGCAATCATGGAAGGGTCTTTTGCCACCAACTCTATATTTGCAACTAGATAATACTCCAAGAGAGAATAAAAATTCTACAGTCTTTGGATATTTAAGCATGCTTGTTGAAAAACAGGTATTTCAGAAGGCTAAGGTAAATTTTCTTCTGGTTGGCCACACTCATGATCACATTGATCAAATGTTCAGTACTTTCTCTAAGAAGTTGGCACGTAACAATGCTTTTACTCTTCCGATTTTATCTGAGCTGATTTCAGAAGCATATACTCCAAAACCAGAAGTTCAACACCTCACACAGATTTATGACTTTAAGCACTTTTGCTCAATGGGCCTTGATAACAGTGCTAAGGTTTTGGCTCCATTGCACAATATTAGTTTCAACCATGTATTCTTGATGAGGAGGGTTGATGAAATAACCCTTTTATTTGCAAAGCAGTATTCATCTTCTCTTGGGTGGGAGCCTACAGAGGGATGCAGATTCTTATTGCAGGTGCCTAATTTGTCTACTGTAACAGTGTATGGTGCAGAACAATCACCATATGAAGATAAAAACAATACAGAAAGATGTGGAAGTGTGGTTGATCAAAGTAAAAGCTGGATGCATGCACTCATTGAAAAGAAGAGACATATTGAGCGTGCAAAAAAATATGCTGGAGATCAAGATGTATCTTGGTGGGAGGACTTTTTCAATCATCAAGAAGAGATTATACAGTATACAATTGCAGGTCACTGGCCAGTTGATGTTCCATTCACATGGGATTTTTGTACACAAAGATCCGTGAATGTGGCCCAAGCATGTAATGCAGATGCACTTCAAAGTTTTATACATCCACCAGAAAGAAATATTTATGTAGGCCCAAGGATGACAAAACAGGCAGAAGCAAGATGGCAAGGAAATTTAATAGAGATAAATGTTGGAACGCTTATTGCAGTACTTGCTGATGGTGATGAGGCTACCAGACCATTTTGGATTGCAAAGGTTTTAGAGATAACTAAAGATATTGATCAGAGAAGAATAGAGGCTTTGGTGGTGCATTGGTATTACACTAAAAGTAGTAATGCATTCACAGGTAAATATAACTTAGAAATGGTGTGTGATGCTAAACGAACAGGTTCAAAAAGGAAAAAGAATATTCGAAGCACATCCACTCTTAAAATGGATGATGTAGATATTCTTGTTTATGATTTTTCCTTGACAAAAACTGGTCACTTGAGGAAAGCAACCATCAACATGATAAAACAAAAGCTTCCAGATGTATGTGGTACAGGAAATCATAGGAAAACAAGAAGAGTTGTGCATGATCCTGCAGAATTTGGTATGTACGTGGATGAAGATAGAGCTCTTGTGGATATAGAAGAAGAAGAAGAGAGCTCTCAACAGTATGAGACTGAATCAAGTGCATCAGATGATGAGGGTGTAGACATAGATCGACAAAGTTGTGAGTTGCATTGAAGCTCTCAGACATTTTTAGTGCTTATGTAAATGCCTCAAAGTAGTTTGGTTAATGAAACCATGTTTTGTAGCAATTTTGAATAACAATCAGATATCCACCCATTAAAGATATGTCTAAAATGTTATTTTTGTGTAAAAACTATTGACTTCTACATTCTTATATATATTTTAGACATGTCAATGTCTTAGCATATAGATTTTGGACATGTCAATGTCTTATCATATACATTTTGGGACACGTCAATGCCTAATATAGTGAAATTTTGACTACATTTTGAGCTCATTTTTTTTTGAGAAAATGACAAAAAACGTCAAAAATTACTTGTTTTCACCTCATTTTTGTAATATATGTATACTGGTGTAAAGGAATTCCAAAAATGAGGTGAAAACATGTAATTTTTGACGTAAGTGTTCTCTTTTTACGACATAGTTCTCGTTTGTTACGACTCGCTGTTCCATGCTCAAGTAAAAATGCATTAAAACCAAACAACATCCCCCCCCCCCCCCCCCCCCCATTTTACATGTTCACAAAATTTCAGCCATAAACAAGAATAGTTTAAAGCACATAAAAACTTTAGAATTTTTTTTTCAATCGATAAAACCATGCATGCCTAGAAAACTCACCAATGAAAGTCAAAATATAGGTAATTTCCAAATGAAGGTGTCCGCATAAGTCCACAAACATCACTATGAACAAGATGCAATTTATGTGTAGCTCTCACTAATCCATCTTTGGGGAAGGAAGAGTATTGCGCTTTAAGCAAAATACAAGAGAGATATGCTTAGATGGTCACTCAAGTTTTGACAGAGAGGACACCATTTTAGATTCTTGCAAGAAAACCAAACTAGCAAAATGCAGATGACTATATCATGCATGCCAAAGATCCCATCTCCTATTGCCTATTGCCTAGATGCACTACTTTCCATTGATGAAACTAAGGCTATGATTAATTCTCTTCCCTTAGGTAAGAGTCTTGGACTCGATAGTCTCATTAACGAATTTTATAAACCCATGAAAGACTTCCTCTCTAGTTCCACATTCTTGTAAACGAGAGAACATTCTAGATTTCGACACTCCCTAGATGTTTGAATAAATGAATTATTAGTAATGATTTTTTTCTTTTAAATCCTTTAAAGACTCACTCTGGTTCCATAATTCTTATGGTTGAGAGAAGCTTTTAAATTTAGGGTCCTCCTTGTGTGTTTGAATGAACTTTTTAATCAAAGATTCCCTCTCTAGTCTCGTAATTCTTCTGGTGGAGAGAAGCTTTTAGATCTGTGATCCTTCTGATGTGTTTGCAAGACAGAGAACAAGGAGATCGATAAGCATGCGTCAAACTTGATACAAGGCCATGGAATAGGTCCTCAACATTCAAATCACTAATCACCTTCATAAATGGATAAGAAATGGCTAGAAAGGATTCATCAAAGGAAGTTCCATTTTAGATGCTATCGTGGACATTCAAGATGATCTTGAGTATGCTAAAATGTTTAAACAAAGTTTGGTATTTCCCAAGTTTGACTCTGACAAGGCTTATGATAGACTTGAGTGGGAATTCATTTTGTAGTCTCTAAAGGACTTGGGGATTTGGACCTAGGTTTGTGAGAGTGGTTGGCTCTGTTTTGGGAAATGCCTTGGCTTGCATTAATAGTAATGGTAGTCTTTCAGATCCCATTAAGCTCAAAAGGTTGATCTAACAAGGATGCCCACTAGCTCCTTTACTTTTAGCTATTGGTGTGGATAGCCTCAACTGTGTTATAAAAAATTAGGTTAAATTTTGGATGATCAAAGGTCTTATCCTCCCTCAAAGAGAGGACTGAATGGTGGTTAGATATTTTGATAATGAAACCAATGCCTTTATTCAAAATGAGGCATGATGTACAATTTTTCTTTTCATGTCACAATACTATCTACTCTACATTTGACTAAAAAATCTACCACTCCAAGGTTGCCTTTAGAACTACCTCTCAATCACCTCCCTATCTTCCTACCAACCAAGGGTATCTCATTTAGGTGTAAAGGCCTTAGGAGACTCTAATTTAGGTGTAGAGACCTCTAAAACAACCACTCTAGCCTCTTTCTTCTTTGCCTCTTTTGTAGCCAGTTTAGAACAACTCTTAATGATATGATCATTTGCCTTATAATATTTGCAAATTTTTTTGATTTTTTGTATTTTTTTCATCTTTATCTTTTTTCTTTGATTCTACAGCATTACCACTTTTTTGTTTACTTATAAATGTGATCCTTTTACCTTTTCCCTTTTCACTAGCTAAGAAAGCTTGATCTATAATATGCATAATTGACCTCTTTCGCTTGGACTCATTTTCTTGTAACAAAATGAAGAACGAATCCTCAAATTTTAAAGCATTTGGATTGCTTTCCATCATCAATAAAAGATTGGAAGCAAAATCGAATAAGAATATGGAATTTCATTAAGAACAATCTACACAGGTAAACTATCTACCAGGATTTCATCATAAAAATTGAATTGCTCTTTCAAATCCTTGATCGTTGTCAAAAATGTGTTCATTAGATCTCCTTCATTCATATCCTCACTCCACAAGCCCAATTTCTTTCCTAGTATAGAGTTGTAGGAATATCCCAAGCACCTTTTGTTCTTTTACAAGATTGTGAGGGATAATGGCAGGTTTGATAGAATAAGCTATCAATGCATGTGCCTATGCATCTCTATCATCCCAATGAATTTGTATTGTAGTAGGTGCAATACGAACTCTAGGAGCAGTAGGAAATTGAAGATCATCATTTTTAACACCATCTTCATCACTCACAATCATTGTATTTTCCAGCATCAGAGGACATTTTCCAATACATTACATAGTATTCCACAAGCCCCTTGTAACTAATACAAGACAGATCATGTATGCTCACAATGGTTAGTTGGAACCATCCAACTTATCCTTAACATCCAACAAACAAAATGCATCATGGGTATCAGAAATAACCTGTGACAAAATACCATGATGATAGAAAACGACTATAATATTCTCATTTCAACATTCTAGAACTACAGAGGATGGCTTGAACAAAGAAAACTACTAGAATTGATCCTATTGTATTACTAATGGATCTAGGGTAGAACCCTTGGGATTCTAGGCATGAAACCATTGGGATTTATTATTTTTTTACCCCAATTAGATGGGTCTTGAACCTTAGCATTAATTCTCTAAGATGGAGTACCTTAGGCTTGATTGGAAGCTTCTCCTAGCCATTTTATTTGTACAAAATAGCTTAGAGGGTCTACTTTTACAAGGAATGTCATTTCATGTGATTTCGCAAGCTTCAAATTAGGCATGATGATCAGCCTTAAAATCAGCAATATGCTTCCCATGAGGACTCGTGAGTAGCATGACATCAACATACACAACAATTATCAAAAGCACATCATTAGCACGCTTAACATATATTGTGCTCTCAATTGGACTATTCTCGAAACCATGTGCAATCAGATAGGCATGTATCTTTTCATACCAAACAAGTGGTGCTTGCTTCAAACCATATAATGCCTTTTTCAATCTGCACACTTGGTTTTCATGCCCTTCCTACACAAAGCCACAAGGTTGAAAAACATACACTTCTTCGTGCAAGTCACCATTCAAAAGTGCAATTAAACGAAACAAGTTCATTCTCATCACAGAGACTAGAGGTGGCCATAGCATAGCAATCTGATGCAAAAGAGGCACTATGAGAACTCAACGAGTATGATATGACAGAGGTGCATCTAATTTGTTGTCATGCAAAGGTTGCACCAACCATTTTGGCATAGTTTTTGCCTCCTCAATATCAGCTATCTCATCAAGTGCATCATGTAAATCTGCATCATAAATGGAATGATCTGCATCATCACATAAAACCTCTAAAGGTTGAGAGGTTGTCTCATTAGGAGTAGCACTAGACTGGCCACATGTAAAAAGAGGCATCAAAGTATCATACATGTCTTTGGAGCTAACTCATGTCTCCTTAGTACATGAAAGTAATGGTTGAATAACATCCTCCACAAAAACAACATCATAGCTAACAAAAATGCATTTTTTTGGATGATACAAACAACAGCCTTTGCTTTCAGATATGTACCCAACAAAAAATCCATTTCACTACTTTATTATCCAATTTCCTATGATGTTGTTTTGGCACTAATGCATATGCCAGGAAACCAAAAACACGTAGGTGAGAAACACATGGCTTACGACCATGCAAAGCCTCATATGGAGACTGCAATGCTTTAGTGGGACACCAGTTAAGTACATATGCTGCAAACATAACATTACCTCAAGTAAAAAAATGTGGTAAAGCCTTACTCTTAACCACACACCTCGCCATCTCCATGAGTGACATGTTTTTTCCATTCATCAACTCTATTCTGTTGAGGTATATATGACACAATACACTGATGTTTTATCCCATGTTCAGCCAAAAATGCATTAAAGTCAGAAGACATATATCCCCCCCCCCCCTTGATTAGAATGGAGATGCCCATTCTACATGCTGATAGATTTTTGGCTAAAACCAAAAACTGTTTGAAGCACGTGAACACTTTGGACTTTGCTTTCAGTAGATATACCCATGCATGACTAGAAAAAGCATCAATGAAAGTCAGGAAGTAAAGAGGGTGTTTGCATACGACCACAGACATCACTATGAACAAGCTGCAATTTTTTAGTAGCTAGAACTCAACCATCTTTTGGAAAGGAGGAACAATGTATTTTGCCCAAAATACAACCTTCACATACATGTTTACAGAGTTCCTCAAGTTTGGGCAAAGAGGACACCATTTCAGATTTCTACAGGCGTAGCAAACTAGCAAAATTCAGATGACCAAAGCATGCATGCCACAACTTTGCATCTGACATAGCTTGAGAATCATAAACTGCACATGCTGAATCATTCACAGATTTTTCATAGTCTATGAGGTTATACAACCCACAACATAAAATGCCATAAGCAATAATCATGTCGCCATTTGACTTATCATGAATTGTACATCCATCATCAACAAATTTCACAACCAAGCCAATCTTGGCTAAAGCTAAAATGTCCACCTATAAAAAGAGGTAGCAAAGTTTCATACACACATTTGGAACTAATTGATGTCTCCTTAGTACATGAAAGTAATGGCTGAACTCCATCTCCCACAAAAAAAACATCATGGCTAACCAAAATGCATTTGTTATGATACAGATGTTAGCCTTTGCTTTCAGAACTACACCCAACAAAAATACATTTCACTACTTTGTCATCCAATTTACTGCATTTTTGTTCATGCACTAATGCATATGCTAGACAACCAAAGATATGCAGATGAGCAACAGATGGCTTGCAGTCATGCCAAGAATCATATGGAGTGATAGATTGTAGTGATTTGGTGGGACACCTGTAAAGTACATATGCTACACATATAACAACCTCAAGCTAGAAACTATGTGGTGTTGGAAGAGATGGATGGATACCTCAAGGAAGCTTGGTGGTACTCCTAAAACGTGCTTTGTACTTGCCCTAAATATCATCAGAGTTTGATAGTAGGCCCTTTTAGCTTGCAAATGACACAAATAAAGTACCTATGTAATTTGGAGTTGATTCTTCAAACAATTGAATCAAAACAGACTACGTCACAAATAGATAGTCTCACAAAACTTGCTATTTTGGTCCACACACCTTCTAATTCTTTTGCTCAATGCTCACAATATAGTAGCAATTGAGTAAATTCCTTTTGAGGTAATTTAGTTAGCTTAGATAGCTAGTGATTGCAAGTGGTATCATCTAAAATAAAAAACTATGTGTAATAAAGTAAGTTTATGATCTATGGGTCCAGCCTATTCAGACGGATCTAAAATCAGACACCGTTTGGTCGTCCGTGGTGTATGATGAAAGATCTCAAGTTTAGACTTACTAGGATGTCTTGTGCTCTTGTGAACAAGTGATCCACTTAGCCTAGTGGTTAAGACTTAAGGATGTGAAGGCGAAGGTCTTGGGTTCAATCCCCATGGGGTACATGGGGAGAGTATTTTGCCCAAAGAGATCTAGAGCTTTCTAGAAGCATCCACTTGAGTTAACTCTGGTTAACTAGGACACTTGGTGCACATGTAGTTACATGGCTGACACTTCGATGGTTAGTATCCACCTACCCAAGAAGGCAGTCCCCTGGAGAGAGCTATATATAGAGGCATTTGGTTGGGAGGAGAGTCATCTCTCTAGCACGTGGTGGTCGTAGTCCTTGTTCTCTTGCATTGGTATCAATTAATCCTTGTGCTCTTGCATTGGTCGTAATCCTTGTTCTCTTGCATTGGTAAATGATGCAACTAGTTAAGCAATCATGGAAACATGAAAGAACTCTTTTAGAGAGTCAGCTTTTGGTTTCATTCAAGCTAATTGAAGCTTCAAGAGGAAACCAAAGTAAGCAATATTTAGAGAATGAGATAAGTTCCTAAAGACATAAATTGGACTATGAACTTTTCATTTAGGAATACAAAAGTTCCAAAAAATGGATCTCTAATCCATGAACTTTTCCTAAACAACAAATTACAAAGTTCAAAGTTGTGTTCATAGTAGAATTACTATTGGATCAATCTTCAATAGATGCTTGGCCTTTAAACATAATTTTGATTGGCAAAAAATGTGTAAAGTACTCTAGAAACATCTAAAGATTGATCAATAATAATGAATCTTGTATCAAACTTAAGAACATGAGTCAATATTACATAAAGGAAAGTCAAGTCAAACTTTCATAGTGAGATGGGAAACCATATCCTAAAGGTGATATTTATTCTCTAGTTTGATACTCAAGAAATGAGCACAAGTGAATCAGTAAAGCTTTTGGATATTTTTTGAAATTCTTAGAATGTATTTCAAATATCCTTTTAATAAAAAGAAAGATTTAAGATGAATCATTGGCTTTGTGCTTACTCAATTCCTTGGTAGGAATCCACAAGTTTTTGAAAGAAAAGTCTCCCTAGATGTGAGACTCGAATCTTTCTAGTAAGTTTTATAGCAAGTAGTTCCTAGCAGTTCCTAAACCATCGGTATGGGTACTTAAGTCCAAATATCAATATAACCTAAAGGTATATCAAAGATACTTAGCTTTGGAATCTGAGAGGCATCAGAGTATGCTTAGACTAAAGTTCAAGGAAAGATCTCTAAAAATCCTATAGGTAAGCAAAGAAGCTTTAGATAGTTCAGGAGATCTTAAAGATAAGGACTAATTCTTTATTTTGATTGCAAGATCAAATAGAATTGATCAAGCTTGACCATGATTGTCCAAGAACATGCAATTGGAACTACTCTATAGATTGCCCAAGTATTGGCAGTAAAATTCCTTTTGAGAATTATTCACTCAAGTTCCATTTATCCAATGGAAAAATGTGAAAATAGTAAGTTCTTCCAAGTTTGAACAGAGGGAAGAAATTCCAAGAATGTAGTCTACAAATGTGAAGATGGTACTTAAGTCTGTGGAAGGTAAAACATAAATGTTTGCCTATCCTTAAAAGGATTTTGGTACAAATCCAGAAAGCATGAGCAGATTCTTAAGACGTAAGCAGTAGAGAGATTCCTATATAAAGTCCCCGGGGTAGATACCTAAAGCATCAGTAAGAAAGGAATCTAAAGACAAGAAGTCAAAAGCTCTTGTCACTACAAATTGGTCAAGGATAAACCAATTGAACTTGAATCTATGAAAATTCAAGTACTTGGAATTCTCATGGTTTTCATTTGAAAAACCCCAGTAACAAAGGATGGATATTCCATCAAAAGGTTTTGAAGTTCCCAAAGGAAAGTAAAAGATCGTGAAACGATCATGTAAAGGGATCAGATCTAGAAAATCTAGTTAGAGGTAATGCCTGAAACTTGAAAATTCTCGTAAAAGAATTAAAGAGATAAGGTACTCTATCAAGATATGTTTAGACTTTAGGATAAGTATCACCCACACATTAATGTGAATATAAAATAGGGTGGTATGGGACACCAGATTTTTTACTTAGATTGATGTAGGAAAGATGGTATGGGACATCGGACTGTGAATGATAATAATCTTTTAGTCCTAGTTTGGATCTTGAAGTTAGGTTTAATTCTCAAGGGAATTGAAACTTCAAATATGGAGTTCACATTCAAGGAGGTTAAAAGTAAGTATCTCAAGATAACTTCAAGATCAAGGAAATAGAAGATATGAAGCAAGTAACTTCCAAGATCTTCTTGAAACACTTCAAGATAAAGTGTTGTTAATTTGGAAATATTTCATAAATTTCTGAAACAGTTGAACTTTGATTTTGAGTTGATCTTTTGAACCAAGGATTTTATTGACTAAGTCAAGCATCAAGTTCCTAGTATAACTAGGTAAATTCACTCTTTTGACTCAAAGAAATGCACAAGAATTGCATTCCCAATAAGGAGTTAGAAAGATTGAATGTGACCTAAACTTAGTCTCAAGTGAAGCATTATTTGAGTAAAAAGCTCATCAATAGAACCTCAGTGGGTCGAAACATTGATGTTGGTTATCACACTAACATCTTGTGGTTGGATGATGTTTTTGATTCGCTTTGAATCTTTTTGAGAATCTGGATTATTTCTCTTAAAGATAGAAAAAATGCTTCAATATCCTATTGAAATAGATCTTTGAGAAGTTAAAGCCCTGAGTCATCTAGGCTTTGACTCATACCAAGTTTATGTATCTTCGAAGTTTGAGTTGGTTGAATAGAGTTTTACTTATTTCTTTCCGCTTTCCAAATCTTTTAGAATTGGCTCAAACATGGTATTTGACTCCTTTTGCAAAAGACTACAGTTAGCTGGTTAGAATTAGATAACTAAATTGAACATCGTAGATAGATGTTATGTACAAGAACCTTTTCAATCATCAAAAGATAATAAGTATAAGTGGACTTATTTATTTTAGTTTGCTTCAAGTTATAGCATAAATGATTTCCTAGAGTCCAGTATACTCTAGAATAGAGAAGTTAGGAATTGCTCAGTAGATTCACAATTCCCAAGAACTATCAGCTAAAGTCTTTGAGAAAAGTGTCCTAAGTTGGAGAATTTTCATTTTGAATTTGAATTGGTCAAGTTATAGTATGATTGACTCACAGAAAATGGTAAACTTTCTCCTATAGTTTACATAGGATTTTTAAACTCATTAGGCCAAAGTAGTCCTCTAGTCGGGTGAAAAATCAAGTAACTGTGGATAGGAGTTAACCATTGTACAAACATCCAAGTTAGATGTTTGGGACAACCAAACTTGAAGTTTTCCAAACCAAATTCAAGTGAATCAAGAGCTCTCAAGGTTTTATGAGGGATAAGAATCCCACCTTCATTACTAAGTCTATGCACCAATTATGCCCAGAAATAGACTAGTAATTTGAATCCACCTAGTTCACATGTTTGTGCCTAGATCGCACATCGAGAAACTGTGAATTGGCTAGGGATGTTTTTAGATCCACCCTTATTATTCACTACTTTGAACTTTGATCAGTTTATCAAAGTGCAAAGTGAGATCGTATTTTGAATCATTTGGGCAGGATGCCACCACAGAGATGAGACATGTTCTTCGAGTTCTAGAACATGACCATGTTCTTCCAGTTTTAGAACATGAGGCTTAGGGGTTGCCTAGAGTAGATATATAGCTCTATTTTCGAGGACGAAAATATTTATACAAGGGGGGAAGAATGTAATAAAGTAATTCTATGATCTAGAGGTCCGGTCGATTTAGACGAATCTAAAATCGGACACCGTTTGGTCATCTATGTGTATGACCAAAGATCTCGAGTTTAGACTTACTAGGAGGTCTTGTGCTCTTGTGAACAAGTGATCCACTTAGCCTAGTGATTAAGACTTAAGGATGTGAAGCAGGAGGTCTTGGGTTCAATCCCCATGGGCTACATGGGGAGAGTATCTTGCCCAAAGAGATCTAGAGCCTTCTAGAAGCATCCACTTGACTTAACTCTGGTTAACCGAGACACTTGGCGCACATGTAGTTGCATGGCTGACACTTGGATGGTAGTATCCACCTGCCCAAGAAGACAGTCCCCTAGAGAGAGCTATATATAGAGGCATTTGGTTGGGAGGAGAGTCATCTCTCTAGCACGTGGTGGTCGTAATCCTTGTTCTCTTGCACTATGCATTGAGAAATCAATTTAGCAATCCAAGCTTACCCTCGATTTTATAGGGACTCAACAATAGATGAATAGTGAGCAATTTGATGGAGATTTCTCCCAAATGCTGAACCAAATTCTTTGAAATAGAAAGTAGACTTCAAGTTGGTTCCAACAAGGTATTGAACATATAAAATGGTTGGGAGCTCACTGAGATATGATCAAGCAAAGTTCATTGTTCTGAGTATTCATAGCAGAGAAGTAGAGAGAGATGATCAATGATGTACATCTATTATAGCACATGATTATACAAGATCATTGGCATTGAAATGATGCACAATGATGGTGGGATGCATAAGCTATGGTGTAAGCTACTCAACCTCTACAGATGTTCAACAAATGAGCTTCAAGAAGAGGCCACAAGGCTGCGAGTTTTACAAATTCTTTTTCATAACAATCTTCTTCCAAGTTTGAATTTGAATTCAAACTTGGCTCCATCTAAAAATATCTCCTCTAATCTAGGAGATATTCTCTCAATCTAGAGTCATAACCAATATTCTATCTAACTCCATGGGTTGCAGCCTTTTACAATATTCTCTCAAGGATTTCTCCTTTTACAAGTGGTAAATGACCAAGTATTACAAGCCAAGGTTCTCTTGCTTCATCAAGTGCTTCCACTTATTTCTTTCCATGCTAAGCCAAGTGTGAGGGCTTATATGTTTGCACCAACATGTGGTAAAGGCTGACTTTTGATCATACACCTCACCATCTTCATGAGAGACATGTTCTTTCTTTTAACAACTCCATTTTGTTGAGGTGTCTATGACATTATACACTAATGTTTTATCCCATGCTCAGTCAGAAATGCAATAAAATAAAAAGACGTGTATTTCCCCCCTCCATTTGAATCGAGCATGCCCATTTTACATGCTGATAGATTTTCAACAAAAAACAAAAATAATTTGAAGCACATGAACACCTCAGACTTTTCTTTCAATGTACACACCCATGCATGCCTAGAAAAATCATCAATAAAGTTCACGAAGCAAAGAGAGTTCCCAAAAGAAAGTGTCTGCATACAACCATAAACATCACTATGAACAACATACAATTTCCTAGTAGCTCGAACTCAATCGTGTCTTGGAAAGGAGGAACGCTGCATTTTGTCCAAAATACATGCTTCACAAACTTGTTTGGGCAAAGAGGAAACCATTTCAAGTTTCTAGAGGCATAACAAACTAGTAAAATTTAGATGATTGAATCATTCATGCCAAAGCTTTGCACGTGAGATAGCCTGCGAATCGTGAGCTGCACATGCTAAATCATTGACCAATATTTCATAGTCTATGAGCTTATACAACGCACAACATAAAATGGTAGAAGCAATAATAACATCGCTATTTGACAAATCATGAACTGCACATTTGTAATCAACAAACTTGACAACCGAGGATCTTGCCTATTGCAAAAATTGACAACATACTTTTCTTCATCCTTGGCATAAACAAAGCATCTGACAATGTGAAACGAACTACCATCAACAATAGTCAGAATGATCTTTCCAACTACGATTATATGATAAGAGGAGTTGTCAGTGCATATGACAATATTCCCTTTAGGGGAAGGATCAAGTAAACTAAAGAAAATGTGCTACAAAGTAATATGTTTGGTTGCGCCTCTATCAAAGTACTAAACATTTGAGTGTACTATAGACATACATGATTCTTGAGAAGATGGTTCATAGCTGAAAATAATAGCAAACACTTATTCTTCATTCTACACAAGATTAGTAGAATCTGTTTTTGGTGTGGAGGCATCTGCAATAACCATTCTCGCCTCTTTTTTCTTTACCTCTTTTGCAGCCACTTTTGAACAACTCTTTGTGACATGCTTATTTCCTTTACAATATTTGCAGAATGGATTCTGCTTTCCTGCTTCCTTCTTGTCTTTGTCTTCCTTTTTGAGTGTGCAACATTAGAAGATTTCTACTTACTCATAGATGAGCTCCATTTACCTTTTCCTTTCTAACTAGCTAAGAAAGCTTGATGCAGTGCAACACGCATAATGGACCTATTCTTCTTGAATTGATCTTCCTACAACAAGATAGAGACTAAATCCTCAAATATTAAGGCATTTGGATTGCCTTTCATCATCAACCAAAGAGTAGAAGAAAAACTTTGATATGAATCTAGAAGACCATTAACAATGGTCCGTACAAGTGAACTATCTGACAAGAGTTCATCTACATAAATCAACTGTACTTTCAAATGTTTGATCTTTGTCAAAAAACTTCCCATAGAATTTCCTTCATTCATATGCTCACTCTCCAATTGTTTTTGGAGGTAAGCAACACGAGCCTCATTTCTTGCTTGGTATAAAGTGGTAAGTGTATCTCAAGCATCCTTTGCTATTTTGCAAGAGCAAATGTGAGGGATACTAGCACATTTCATAGACAAAGCTATCAATGCATGTGCTTGCACATCTCTACCATCCCAAAAAATTTTCTTTGTAGTAGATGTAGTAGGCATTGTAGCATGAATCGGAACTCAAAGATTGGCATCTTCAATGCCATCTGCATCACCTTCAATGGTTTTATTTGCATGTGTAGTAGCTCGTTTTTCAACACCCTACACAATATTCAGAAGTCATTTTGCCACTAATACATGATGCATCATATATTCCCATAATGGGTAATTGGTACCATCCAAGTTTTCCTCAACAACCAACATAATACATCATTGCTTTCAGCCATGGCCACTACCTAAAATACCCTAATTCAGAAAAAGGATTGTATGTGAAAACCTTGAACAAAACTACCCTTTCGAGCTATGCTAAACATGTAGTAGAATTCAAGCCGCTTGTACCAGCAACAAAAACTTGTATATATGTTTGGCACAAAAGGACATAATTTCATGCATAGGCACTGTGAAAGTGCATTCAGAGGCCAAAATGAGCTCACATAAAAAATTTGATGCCACATTGCGAAGCTATTTTGAACTCCTAATGGTGTTAATTATGCTCACCAATATTCATGCAATTCTAAGACTATAACTTGAGGGATGTCGATGATGCCCTAGATGAAGCAGCGACCTACTTTGGTACTACTTGTTGGAGTTTGAGGTCTATAGAAGCACATGAACAACACAAGTAAGAAGAACAAGCTTGAAGCATAATGCACAATATTGAATCTATTACCAAGTGAATGTACAAAGATATGTGACCCATTAGGGTTCTAGGCATATATACAAACCGGGGGGGTAGAACCTCCTAAAGAGGGAAAAAGGTGCCCTAGCGATCCTCTCTGTTTTCACACACATCACTACCAAAATATTTCAACACTTAATGTTCTCTTCATGATACAATCTATGGCACCAAATTATGAGATCAAGGACTAAGGTGCTTGGATACACTACAACTTTTCTTGCTTAATTTTCAAGAATAGTTGGTTAACCATTTAATGTGTTGTGATGGATCTTATCAAACTTTAATGTTTGACTTCATCTTTGACCCTACTTGGGCCTTTCAAATTTTCTTCTCTTTATTTTAGCCAAATAAGAGCTAAGATTTAGGTCTATCTCCATTAGATCCCTTTTCTAGATCTTGTGCTCAATGCTTTACCCATTGGTTTTGTTTGGGGATCTGACCTTCATGCTTCATTGAGGAAATCGTTTTCCTCAAGTTTTGACTATTTGGAATCCACAACTTTTCTATTATTCCATGAAGGATCAAGCTACATTTAGAATATGCTTTATAGCTCTTCCAACTAATTTTCCTAAACCACTTAAATGAAGAACTTTCTTGAACAAAGGAAGTTATAGTTCCATCTTCCAACATCATATAATTTTTGCCATATTTTCTCTTCCTTAGAGCTTGATATTAGCCACTCTAAGCTACCACCATTGTCTCGTGGTTCAAGAAAAGAAATTTTAACCTCTCACTTAAGTCCTTAGCCTTGATGATCAAACGTGCCATGGGTTTTATGGAATAATTCGATAGGAGGGACTTTTTATCTTACTAATTTACAATTTCTTGAATTTTATAAGCCAAACATATAGGAATTCAATGGTATTTTTAATATTTCCAATTGAGTCTACTACCACTATTCCTATCGTGGAAGTTGTAACCAAAATTTAGCAATAACAAATTGAATCTCCCTCTTATCCCACAAATCCAAACACTTCATTCCATATGCATACTTAGTGTATGCCAAAACGTTTGCACATTTATTGAACAAGGTTTAACATGCATAAGGATTAAAAACTAAACCTCTCTTTAAAGCATGCAAAAGTTTCCATTTGGAACTTTGTTCATTCAAAGGATGGTGGACAATTTCCTTGAATCTTTGCAAGATTCTATAATGCGTTATATGCATTCATCCTAAACCATGAACACGTTTAAATAAAACCAATCTTTCTTTTCCAAAACCACATGAATTTGATGCATAGTGCCAATCCCCTCCATAACTAATTGTGTTTTTGACCAAGAAAATTAGGCCACTTGAACCTATGCATCTATTTCGAAATTCATGTCTACAATGACATGCATTACATGTTCTATAGTTTGCAAGGAAAAGAAAAGGTTGTGAATACTCATCTCGAAATTAAGCTTTCTCCATCCTTTGAATTTACCCAATTGTTCTCATGGTGATGAAGTAGGATTAGGACATCATGATTCTTCCCTTCTTTCTTGGCACTTCATGCTTAC
The DNA here is from genome assembly GCA_020310875.1 of Ceratopteris richardii. NCBI lineage: Eukaryota > Viridiplantae > Streptophyta > Polypodiopsida > Polypodiales > Pteridaceae > Ceratopteris > Ceratopteris richardii. The sequence continues at coordinate 148,784,110 of CM035435.1, forward strand.
TTGGGTGCCCAATATGTGTACCTACCTTTAAGGAGTTGGTCTGAGCATCTTCCTCTTGAGGCAAGGGCAAGGGTTCAACCCCTGCTAGCAGCCACAGTTGGCATGTAATGGGGCTTAGGCCAGAATTTAAATATGGTATCTTATGCAAATTGATAAGGAACTTTATTGGAAACATACTCAAACCTTGTTCTTTGCCAACCTTTATAATGAGAATTTCGTCTCATGAGACCCTAGCTATTGAATGGATGACTCGACTTGTCAACTTTTTGAACATTTCAAAAGACACTTGGCAAAGTGCTATAGGTATTCATTCATGCAATCGAGAATTAAAATTTACAAATAAATAAAAAAACAAATTAAATAACCCAATTATGTTTCGTGAAGTGAAACTTCACCCTTTTTCAATTGCTTCTTCCTTCTTGCTTGGCCTTGTCCCTCCAACACAAACCTTTGGGAAAGAGGGAGGCCTCTCTTGATTCTCTAAGAGAGGTTTTATAATCATTCCCTTTGTTGATATATTTAGGTAGTGATGTGTGCGAACATACTAGGACTCCGGAGCACTTTTTTCCCTCTTTAGGAGGTTTTTTTTCCGCACCTTGTATATATGCCTATTGCCCAAACATGTTACATATCTTTGTACATTCCAATGGTAATACATTCAATATTGTGTGTTGTGCTCCAAGCTTCTTCTTCTTCCTTGTACTATTTGCATGCTTCCACATACCTCGAACTCCAACAATTGGTATCAAAGCAGGTCGTCGCTTCATCTAGGGCATCATCATCACCCCTCTAGTCAGAGTTTTAGAATCACATGAAATTTGGTGAGCATACTTAGTATGATTAGGAGATTAAAATGACTTCGCTCTGTGGTGCCAAAATCATGATCTGAGCACGTTTCAACCTCTGAATGCACTATCATAATGCATGTGTAGGCTATTTCATTTTTTTGTGCCGAAGATATATATAGGTTTTGGTTTGCTAGTATAAGCATCTCAAAGTCTGTTGCAGGTTTAGAAGAACTCGTCAAGGTATTTCTGTTCAACTTTTTTAGATATAGTCAGTTTTTTGCATTAGGGTATTTTACTTAGTAGCCATGGCTGAAAGCACTGCTGTATTTTGTATGTTGGCTATTGAGGATATCAATGAGCTTTTGATAACTTCAATTAGAAGTTTTCTAAATAATCATACAAGCGTTCTTTCTCCAGAATCCAACTTAGAAAATGAGCTCTCTAGTTCTACAAATAGTTTTTGACTAACTTATGGATGGTTGTAGACACAATGTCTGCCTAGTTAAAATTTAAGTCCTAAAGCTAATTTAAAGGCTCAAATGAGCTCCAAAAAATGTGAAATTGGATACATAGCATCTAACTAGCCCTACCAAGCTTGAGGACTCCTCAACTTGCAAAAAATGGAGCATGTGTTTACAAAATTAGGTTTTATACGAAGCGAGAGTGATAAAAATGATTGTTTTGTACTGAGCTATGAAGATTGCATACTTTACTCAATGCTGAAATTTGAATTTGAATCACACACCTTTGTTTACATGCTTCCCTTTCTTTGTTGAGTGCTCTCTTGGCTCCAACTACCAGCTCATGCTTGCCGCTCCCTCTTGTCTCTACCATCCGTGATAGACATTTGAGCGTAGGACTTGTCAATGTAATGTTGAAGGCGGTTGAATGCTAATTATTGTTGTGGTATGTGTAGATTCCATGCAAGATTTTTTAGAGTCTCGAGAGCCAATGGCACATAGTGTTCATCATATATGCCACTAGTGGCCGCCCCTATGGTGGAGAGAAGTATGGATAATTGATCTAGTCACCACACTTTGTGTTGTGTTTTACTTTAATAGCAAATGGTTTCCAAGTGTGCCATCATGGCATCGATCCATAGCATGGATTGTAGAAGAGAATATTTAATGGTGCTTTGCTTCATGTCTTGAGCATCTCTAGATAATCTCTTAATAACTAAGCATGCCAGTTTGTATGGAAAATTGTGCCTTGCTTTACTGTGGCTAGAAGATCATCAGGCTCAAACAAGGTGGTGAATGTAGGTCTCTTGCCTACAATTCTCTCAATATGCACATTATACTCTTCCAAAAGCATGAGATAAGGATGGTACTATAAATTATTTGTAAAAATATCATGCTAAGGTTCTCATTGTCGAAAATACTTAGTCTTTGACTAGAGTCACAGCTGCCAGTTGAACCTGGACTTATGTAGAGTGAGTCTTTCCAATCTTCTTAATCTATTTGACCCACAAGATCCGTGTAGCTCAAATACATCTTGGCCCTATTTTGTAACACATCCATCAATGGAAGGTTGAAGAGCATTTTCTTCTTCATACAGTAGGTCCATGGGGATGTGGACTAGTTCTTCTTTCTCGAGTAGCTAAGCTAGTGAGGAAGGCCATTCGTCACTCACCATCTTCAATGTTAAATCATACTGATAAAGCTCTCCGTACACCTCGATTACCTGTCTGCCTAAGGTTTCTACTTGTTATTGTGTTTCTTTAGGAATAGTAATGGAAGTGCTACCGAATGGTCTATCTAGGGTGTTTTTTGTGTGAGGTAGCTTTTGGTGATGTGAGATCCTCAATGAGCCTCTCATGTTCAGTTAACAAATTTGTGTAATCCTCTAAGATGGTCTTGATGGCATTGTAAGGAACTACTTGAAAGCGCGATGGACTTACATGCATGGTTCCTATAATTTCCGTAGTTTCCTCAAAGTTTCCTTGATTATGCTTTTGTAGCCTTGCATGCTTCTCATGTACTACAACTAAGTGGCTTCTAAGCGATTCCATGTTGTAGTTGAGTTTAGCATTTTTCTCCATCTAGACATGTAAGCTATCTTCTAGTTGTGGTATCGCTTCTGACTTGTTGTTCTAGTTGAGACTCTAACAATATGTGGACATCCTTTAGAGTGGTGTATCGAGCATTCAGGGATACATTCTCTACCATAAGTAAATTTAGTGGAGCTTGTAGGGATGCCATTTGGACTTGCAAATTTTCATTGTGATGACCCAAGGCTACATACTGCTTGCGGATCTGGTTCATACAATTAAACATTTCTGTAAAATCATTGCTAATGCTTACCAAAGAAAAAAATGGAATTTACATGCATCAATGCACGTGAGTGAGGTGGGAATGCAGAGGGGGTGGGAAATGAAGGCGGGAACATGTGGACGTTGGTGCATGGTGGTGGGAGGAATGTGGGAAAATGGTGGGGGTGAAGAGGGGAGAGGAGATGGGAATGGGGATGGGAATGACAACAATGGATGCCATATATTCATGGGTTCCATTACTGGTTCTTTTGATGTAGTATATTGTATCGGGGAATGGGATTTTGTGTGGTTGTAGGAAAAGTAGTATTGTGGTTTGCATAGATTGGAAAATGGGCTTCTCTAGTTGAGGTTGAAAACCTAGAAGGGAACTGAATAAGGAAGCCCTGTCACATCCCTGAATAAGGAAGCCCTGTCATCAATTCTTGCAGGGCCTAGGACCTATGACACTTATGGATGGGCAAAGAGGAGTTGTGTTGTGATATGTTACATGCCCTTTATATGCATGTATCACCATAATGTTGAATACTATGTACTATACACTATCAATCTTGTCTTCCATGCCATTAGGAATAAGCAACTAGGACCAAAATTTGTCATACCATCTTTGTTGGCTCTTGGCACCATGCCTCATCCACCTACACTGATCTTGATGAAGCATCATTTCGTTGTCTTTATGATGATGATATGCGTGTGAAGGGAACTGAGATGATGGGTTCAAGATTAGTTCTACTGTTTTCTATCCCTATATGTCCAATCATACCATTTTTATAATGATTTGTATCCCCTTTTTTTAATATAAAATGTCATTTGTGACCTTCCTCCATACTAGATTGGTTGGTGTGTCTTCTTCTTACAAACATTATTCTATTTTGATGGGTGATCGACCCTCCTAGTTCTTCTTTTAATCTTCTCATTTCAACTAGCTCTCGTACATTAGATAAAATAAAGATATAAGCACTTAAATTGGAAAGATGAGGCCTTCACGTTCTAGTTGGATTTGAGATATGAGTGCACCCAAAGGTCCCATTAAAGCATGTCATTCATTCTCCAGAATTAAGAAGAGTTTGGACATTCATCCATCTCTTGGCAAAAGCTATTGTAGGGACCAGTCTTTGCTCATACATGAATTCAAGTTCAACAAGCTGGAGCACCCTTTAAAAGACAACAAGAAAGATCTCGTCATCTTGGATATTCTCAACAAATTTATTTGGATCAATGTCAGATAACAATGTTTGCACAACTCCTTTATGGCAAAAATGATGTGTAAGTGGTAGACAAGACATCGATCACCTTTCTTCTCCGTCTTATCGATCTCCTTGTTCTCCGTCTTGCAAACACACAAGAAGGATCACAGATCTAAAAGCTTCTCTCCACCACAAGAATTATGGGACTAGAGAGGGAGTCTTTGATTAAGAAGTTCATTCAAACACACAAGGAGGGCCCTAAATCTAAAATCTTCTCTCAACCATAAGAATTATGGGACTTGAGTGAGTCTTTAAAGGCTTTTAAAAAATTCATTACAAATAATTCATTTATTCAAACATGTAGAGAGGGTCAGAATCTAGAATCTTCTCTCGATTACAAGAATTGTGGAACTAGAGGGAGTCTTTGATGGCTTTAAAAAATTTGTTAATGAGACCAACAAGTCCAGGACTCTTACCTAAGGGAAGAGAATTAATCACGACCTTAGTTTCATCAATGGAAATTAGTGCATCTAGGCAATAGGCAATAGGAGATGGGATCTTCTTGGATCTAACACTCAAAGTATTGACCATAATTTCCTTCCTCTATTAAAAAAGAGGGCATACCATGCCAAGGAGTTACATAAAGTATTTCATAATGTAATCATGATTTTTCTTCTTTGTCTTACATTTTATACCATTCTTATTGATCATATTAGGAAGGCTTCCCTTGACTTGATTCCTCTTTAAACTTTCAGAGATCTTTGGTTGGTTTGTCCCTTTTGCATTCCCACCACTCTTTGAAGAAGATGAAGGGCTTATTATGTTGAATTTCTTCTTCCTTTCTCAGCTTACACCTCATTTTGAGAAGATCTTTTTGAAGAATGTAGTTTCCCTTTGTTAACTTCTTTTTCAAGTCTTCACAGCCCTTTGTAGATCCTTACTCATCTTGCCTTTCTTATCCTTTGGGTCTTGATTTTGGATTTGCATAGAATGTTCTAAGTATCCTTCACCAAGCCCTCTTCCCAAACAAGGAGGTCATAAATGAAGCCACGATAGGGGAGTGATCAAAGTCTACTAACCTTCTTAAGAATAAAGAAGGGGCATTTAGTACTCATTGAAACTATGAACCATCTTCTCATGAGGAGTGCATGTTTGTAGTAGACTCAGATGTTTGGTACTTCAAGAGTGGTGCAACCAAACATATTACCTTGCAACACAATTTCTTCTCTACACTTGAACCCACTCCTACATGAGATACTCCTACATGAAATACACTTGAACCTACTCCTACATGACATATGCTAAAAAATCCTCTCATCATATCATGGGATTTGGAAGATCATTCTAAGTGTTGTTGATGGTAGCTATTTTACATTATTAGATCCCTTATTTATGCTAGGGATCATGAAAAATCTGTTATTAGTTTTAGCACTAGCCAAGATTATCATGGTTGTTAAATTTGTTGATGATAGATGTACAATCCTTTATCTCTCAAAGGATGATGTCACCACTACTTTTGGCATTTTTTGTTGTGGTTTGTATAAGCTCATAAATTATGAAAAATATGAGAATGATTCAACATTTTTAGTTGATGATTCTCGTGCTCTTTCAAATGCAAAGCTTTGGCATGCATGGTTTAGTCATCTGAATTTTGCTAGTTTAATTTTCTTGCAAGAATCTAAAATGGTGTCCTCTCTGTCAAAACTTGAGTGACCATCTAAGAATATCTCTCTTGTATTTTTCGTGCAATAAGCTTCCTTCCCCAAAGATGGATTAGTGAGAGCTACACATAAATTGCACCTTGTTCATAGCGGTGCTTGTGGACCTATGTGGACACCTTCATTTGGAGATTACCTATATTTTGTGACTTTCATTGGTGAGTTTTCTAGGCATGCATGGTTTTATCGATTCAAACAAAAAATTGTAAAGTTTTTATGTGCTTTAAACAATTCTTGTTTATGGCTGAAATTTTGTGAACATGTAAAATGGGGGGGGGATGTCGTTTGGTTTTAATGCATTTTTAGTTGAGCATGGGATAAAATATCAATGTATAGTACCATATAGAGTTCCTAAGAGGAAGAATATGTCTCTCATGGAAATGGAAAGGTGTATGGTTGAAAGTTAGGCTTTACCACACAACTTCTCGCTTGAGGCTGTTATGTGTGCATCATATGTATTTAAGAGGTGTCTCACCAAAGCATTGCAATCTATCACCTCATATGAGTCGTGGCATGGTCTAAATCCATCTCTTGTTCATCTGCCTATCTTTTGTTGTCTAGTATATGCATTACTACGTGAACCAAAATGCCAAAAATTTGATGATAAGGCTACAAAATGTATTTTTGTTGGATAGAATTCTAAAAGCAAAGGCTATTGTCTATATCATCCATAGAATAAACACATTTTGGTTAGTTGTGATGTTTTTTTATGGAGAATGCAATTCATCCCTTACTTTCATGTACCATGGAGACATCAACTAGCTCAAAGTATGTGTATGATAATTTGCTACCTCTTTTTAATGATGGACAATCAAGTGTTGGTCCTAATGAGGTGTTGGTGTCACTCCTATGATGACTACAAGTACCAACGTCGACAAAGATTCACCTCTTTATTGTCAATCTCTAGAGATGTGAGGGTGATATGAGGATTGTGAGTGAGTGATGTATGTGAAGGTGAAGGTGAGAAGCATATAATATGCACACACACATACACACACACACAAGGAAGAGGCAAAAAGTAGGATCAATGAACTTTTGATAACTTCAGTTAGAAGTTCTATAAATAATCGTACGAGCTTTCTTTCTCCAAAATCCAACTTAGAAAATGAGCTCTCTAGATCTACAAATAGTTTTTGAGTAACTTATGGATGGTTGAAGCCACGATGTCTGCCTAGTTAAAATTTAAGTCCTAAAGCTAATTTGAAGGCTCAAATGAGCTCCAAAAAATGTGAAATTTGATACATAGTATCTATTTAGGCCTGCCAAGCTTGAGGACTCCTCAACTTGCAAAAAATGGAGCATGTGTTTACAAAATTAGGTTTTTTATACAGTAGAAGAGTGGTAAAACTGAATGTTTTGCATACTTTACTCAATGCTGAAATTTGAATTTGAATCACACAGCTTTGTTTACATGCTTCCCTTTCTTTGGTGAGTGTTCTCTTGGCTCCAACTACAAGCTCATGCTTGCCCCTCCCTCTTGTCTCTACCATCCTTGATAGAAATTTGAGCGTAGGACTTGTCAATGTAATGTTGGAGGAGGTCGAATGCTAATGATTGTTTATGGTATGTGTAGATTCCATGCAAGATTTTTGAGAGTCTAGGGAGCCAATGGCACATATTGTTCATCATACATGCGACTGTTGGCCGCCCCTATGGTGGAGAGAAGTATGGATAATTGATCCACTCACCAAACTTTGTGTTTTGTTTTACTTTAATAGCAAATGGTTTCCAAGTGTGCCATCATATTGTGCCTTGCTTTATAGTGGATAGACAATTATCAGGCTCAAACAAGGTGGTGAATGTAGGTCTCTTGCCTACAATTCTCTCCATATGCACATTATAATCTTGCAAAAGCATGAAATGAGGATGGTACTATAAATTGTTTGTAAAATAGCATGCTAAGGTTCTCATTGTTGAAAATATTTAGTCTTTGACTAGAGTCACAGCTGCCTGTTGAAACTGGACTTATGTAGAGTGAGTGTTTCCAATCTACTGAATCTATTTGACCCACAAGATCTCTGTAGCTCAAATACATCTTGGCCCTCTTGTAACACATCCATCAATGGCAGGTTGAAGATCATATCCTTCTTCATACATAAGGTCCATGGGGATGTGGACTAGTTCTTCTTTTTCGGGTAGCTAAGCTAGTGAGGAAGGTCATTCATCACTCACCATCTTCAATGTAAACTCATAGTGATAAAGCTCTCCCATCTCGATTACTTCTCAGCCTAAGGTTTCTATTTGTTATTGTGCTTCTTTAGAAATACTGATGGAAGTGCTACCTATTGGTCTATGTAGGGTGTTTCTTGTGTGAGGTAGATTTTGGTGATGTGAGATCCTAATGAACCTCTCATGTTGAGTTAACAAATTTCTGTAATCCTCTAAGATGGTCTTGATGGCATCGTAGGGAACTACTTGAAAGTGCAATGGACTTACATGCATGGTTCCTATCATTTTCATAGTTGCCTCAAAGTTTCCTTGATTATGCTTTTGTAGCCTTGCATGCTTCTCGTGTACTACAACTAAGTGGCTTCTAAGCAATTCCATGTTGTAGTTGAGTTTAGCATTTTTCTCCATCTAGACATGTAAGTCTAACAATATGTAGGCATCCTTTAGAGTGGTGTATTGAGCATTCAGGGATACATTGTCTACCATGAGTAAATTTACATGAGCTTGTAGGGATGCCATTTGGACTTGCAAATTCTCATTGTGTTGACCCAGGGCTACATATTCCTTACGAATCTAGTTCATACAATTAAACATTTGTGTAAAATCATTGCTAATGGTTACCAAAGAAAAAATGGGATTTACAAGAATAAATGCACGTGAGTGAGGTGGGAATGTAGAGGCGGTGGGAAATGAAGGCGGGAACCTGTGGATGTTGGTGCATGATGGTGGGAGGAATGGGGGAAAATGGTGGGGGTGAAGAGGGGAGAGGAGATGGGAATGGGGGTGGGAATGAGAGCAATGGATGCGATATATCCATGGGTTCCATTACTGGTTCTTTTGATGTAGTATATTGTATAGGGGAATGGGATTTTGTGTGGTTGTAGGAAAAAATAGTACTGTGGTTTGCATAGATTGGAAAATGGGCTCCTCTAGTTGAGGTTGAAAAACTAGAAGGGAACTGAATAAGGATGCTCTGGCATCTCTTCTTGCAGGGCCTAGGACCTATGCCACTTATGGATGGGCAAAGAGGAGTTGTGTTGTGATATGTTATAGGCTCTTCATATGCATGTATCACCATAATTTTGGATTCTATGTACTATGCACTATCAATCTTGTCTTCCATGCCATTAGGAATAAGCAACTAGGACCACAATTTGACATACCATCTTTGTAGGCTCTTGGCACCATGCCTCATCCACCTACACTGATCTTGATGAATCATCATTTGGCTCTCTTTATGATGATGATATGTGTGTGAAGGGAACTGAGATGATGGGTTCAAGATTAGTTCTACTATTTTCTATCTCTATATGTCCAATCAAACCATTTCTATAATGATTTGTATCCCCTTTTTGTTTTTATATAAAATGTCATTTGTGAAATTCCTCCATACTAGATTGTTGTTGTGTCTTCTTCTTACAAACATTATTCTATTTTGATGGGTGATCGACCCTCGTAGGTTTTGTTTTAATCTTGTCATTTCAATTAGCTCTCTTACATTAGAAAAAATAAAGATATAGAAACTTAAATTGGAAAGATGAGGCCTTCACGTTCTAGATGGATTTGAGATATGAGTGCACCCAAAGGTCCCATTAAAGCATGTCATTCATTCTCTAGAATTAAGAAGAGTCTAGACATTCATGCATGTCTTGGCAAAAGCTATTGTAGGGACAAGTGTTTGCTCATACATGAATTCAAGTTCAACAAGCTCGAGCACCCTTTAATAAACAACAAGAAAGATCTCGTCACCTTGGATATTCTAAACAAATTCATTTGGATCAATGTGAGAGCTAACAATGTTTGCACAACTCCTCTATGGCAAAAATGATGTGTAAGTGGTAGAGAAGACATCGATCACCTTTTCTTCTCCTACCCTAAGATTGCCATGATTTGGAAGAGTGTTAGTAAGTGCCTCTTGGAGGAGTCCATGAGCTACTCCACAACTTTATGCAATGCCATAAGGAGAAACGTTCTCTCGAAAATCTAGAGAGAAAGACATGCAACCAATTTCAATGAACTCCTAGAAGAATGGTCCTTAGAGAAATCCCTAGAATATTTAGGTAGAAGAATTTGGAGCGATAAGAGTTTCCCCTTTTCAAACAACAAAAATTGGTCATCATTCACAACAACAAGCTAAAAAGTAAGTGGGCCCTCCATGAAGGGGAGTAGAGACTCATGAAGTGGGTCTTCTATGAAGGGAAGTGGAGACTCGTCATGCTTCTTTGCATCTTTCCCTCAACTTCATGTACTTTTCTCCTTGTTTGAATTTGAAGTGCTTTTGTAAAAAGAAAAGATGTGTCTCATCGTTTAAGCGAGAAGGGGGAAATATAAAATCCCATCAATATTAAATTGGGTGGAAGCATTTTCCATGATGATGGAAACCATCTTCTTAAAGCTTTTCCAACCTCTTCGTTATAGATAGTCTCATTTTCTTGGTGGAAGACAAAATTAAGGACGATCTTATCAATATTATGACCCCTATCTAACGGAAAAGACATTATGCTAATGCTTTTTAGGGATGACTAATTTCTTTTCAACAACAACTAGCAAGGCGCCGTTATACCTTAATAAATGCCTCAAAATCTTTTGTTTTGCATTTTCATTCAAGAGTAATGATGGTAAGATGGTAGTCAAAGGCCTTATCTCCTCTGCTTCATTTTCCGTTGCCATAAAAGGATGTAAGGATACTCTGTAGGGTCAAATTTATAGATTGTTGAAAATTTATAGACTCTAGTATGACTGAAACATGCCTTAGAACATCGAAAATAAGATTCAATCTTGGAATCACAGTGATGCTATATGACCTATCGGAATGGTTGATGTAAGCTTGTATACTTTGATCGACTACAATACCTACTCGGCCACTACTACAAACAAACATTCGAAGAAGCTTTTTAGACATGTTTCTTTGAGCATCACTCTAAAATGCCTTCTAAACTACCAACCATTCTTCTTTTCAACCAACCATTCTTCTTTTCAAGCTGGCGGCTTATTATCAAGTATGGCTTCTACGCTAAAAACCTTGCAGGCTAGTCACTAGAAGTGCTTCCTCTCAAAGCCAGCATGTCAAATTATGTGTAAAAGGTACTTCAAGATAGAATCTGAGCTCGTATAATGTTATCCCTCTTTGTTAGAGATGACAGAAAACAAGAGGAGGAAAAGTGTTGTATGCAAATCAATGCAAGGCCAAGGTGAAATCCAAAAGAAGATAAAAAGAGAATGCAAGAGAATGCAAGAGATGCAAACAAAAAATGAAATGATGATAACCAAGGATTTTTCTAATATTTTTTGTGGCATGCGTGTGTGCATAATGTTGCACCTCAAACGCTTTCTCTAAGCAATTAATAAGAGCTAAATGTGAGAAGGTGTTTTCTTACATCCTCATAACTTTGTAATGCAACCTCTTACTCTACTCTACTCTACTTAAAAAGAAGGGGGAAAGTTCAACCAAGTCTAATGTCTCTCTTCTAATGTCCTTTTGGTTGAATATATTGAAAGAACAACTGTACAAATGAAGGGCATAATATCCACAGGCCCTCGTATCCCACAAAAAAAAAGATGAATAAAAACGATGAAGACAAATAAAAAGATGAATATTAATACAGTAAGTATCAGTTCAGAGGCCAGGCCTTCATCTCAAAAAGAGAAAAACATCATGTGAGAGAGTAATACAATCCAAATCTCTTGTGAGAGTACAAGGAGATTTTCTCTCCATTTGGAAGGGTTACAACGATAAATAGTGGCTTTGAAGTTATCATGCTTAATAAGAGAAGCATCAATGTCCATGTTCCATAGGTGGACCAATTGTTCGTAGTATCTGTGCATATGCAACTCATCATGGTTTCAATGTACATCAATTATACATTAAAACAAAATTTTTGAATGCTGACTTACATGAAGAAGTGTATTTTTCAACTCTATGGTTTTGTGTAGAAATGACATGAAAGAAAAGTTTGTAGGTTGAAAAAGGCATTATATGGTTTGAAGCATGCAGCAAGTGCTCGGTATGAAAAGATACATGCCTAATTGATTGCACATAGTTTTGCGAATAGCCCAACTAAGGGCACCTCTATGTTAAGTGTAGACATGATGCATTTCTGAAAATTCTTGTGTATGTTGATGACTTGCTTGCTTTATGTCAAATAAAATATAGTGAGACATTGTTGGAGTGTTTTAGCCTTGAAGATTGCAAACCTATTACCACTCCTATGCAAATAGGTCACTCTTGAGTGTGTTTGCAACTACCATCTTCATTGATAGTTAGATCATGGTGATAGTTGCGAGGAACCCTATGTTCCATGCTCATACAAAGCACACTGAGGTGCATTATCATTATGTCAGCAAGAGAATCTCTATTGGAGAGATTAGTTTGGCATATGTAACCATAGATAATAATATTATAGATCTTTTCACAAATGCTCTGCCTCCAGAGAAGTTTAAATCTTTCCACAAAGCTTTGGGCTTACTTCTTTTTTTGGATTGATCTCTTTCTACATAGCTTGGCACTTCCTTATACATGAGTGCTAGCTCCATTTTCATCGCATCACTTCCAGAGGGATTTGTTGATATATATCAGTAGTGATGTGTGTAAACACACTTAGGACCATCGGGGCACTTTTTTCCCTCTTTAGAAGATTTTCCCCCGAGCTTGTATGCATGCCTATAACTCTAACATGTTGCTTATCTTTGTACATTCACTTGGTAATACATTCAATTGGTAATACATTCACTATTGTGTGTTGTGCTCCAAACTTCTTCTACTGCATCCTTGTGCTATTTGTGTGATTCTGCAAACCTCAAACTCCACCAAGAAAAGATTTGTGTAAAACTTGGTCTACAGAGTGCATCTCCTCAATGCCTAAGCTTGTGTCTTTTCGATACCATCTTGGATCCATTCTTGGATACTATGAATTTTGTGCCATAGTCTCGTCGAGAGAAAGAGCTATGCCACCTACTCTCAACAAACTTGAAGAACCATAGGGATAACTTCTCTCAGTCCCAACAACCTCTGATGATAGAGAGAGCATAGTGAGAAAGCAATGACCATAGTAGGAGGTGCCTCACGCACATTTTTGCATGGAAGTAAATGAAGCAAAGCAATTCAATCATGGCACGTTTGGACAAAGAAGTAGATGATAGCAGAAGAGGCAAAGCCAGCAACCATAATAAATGACTCTCTATGTTTCCCCATATCTATGACTAAGGAAGAGAGTCATACACCACAAAATGATGCATTCTACAAGGAAACAATGTATGAAAGAGAGAGTGGGATGGGTAAAGTAGCATTCTAACTCTTCATACACATGTAGACCAATAGAGAGAGAGATAGATAGATAGATAGATAGATAGAGAGAGAGAGTATTTATCTCTTAGTGATAAGAATTGTTGCACCTATATTTGGATATGTGAGAGAGTTAGAGCAAGGCTGATTGGAAATGGTGTCGTTGAAGAAATATGATGCTCTAGATTGGGGCACGAAAAACTCCATCCACCTTTGATTAAGCATCTGATGTAGTTTCTATTGCCAATCATGCCACTCTAACAAAACTACTACAACCAAGCTCTCTTATGAAGAGAGAGAGAGAGAGAGAGGTTGAGAGAGAGAGGGAGAGAAAGAACTTTGGAGCGATCCCCTCTCCACCCTTTTTTCCAAATTCACTTTCATTCTCATGCAAGATCATTTATCCTACACATAAGGGAATTCTGCCAAACTCCATATAGGCAAGGCCTCCCTTCACTCCTCACAAGAAATTCACTCACCATCTTGGCAATATTGTCATCATTCTCCTCATGTAGTCTCCATGCTCATGAAGCATTGTATGTAAGTCATTTCTATTGAATCACTTCATTATGTTTTCATTTCTTTCATTTCTTCCTCTATAGTTGGTTTATTGTGTGGTTGCTAGTAGAGTGGGAGTATTTGATTTCATCTCGCCCTCCCTCCCTTATGATAACTTCACAATAAATGTGCTTGCAAGCACTTATTTCATTTCCCTTCATTCATCATTCTTATTCATTATATTTTGTGTCGCATCTTTTCATTTATTTTATTGGTGTTTTTTTTGTCTTCATACTCATCTCATAAAAGATCACTCATCTACATGCTAATATGTCATGATTCATAGCTAGAATTATATGTTCATTGTTTTCAAATTGCATAGACCTCACAAAGGTCACCATACAGAAGTCACGGAAAACTTTGAACTATTCAATAATACACTTTAATGTAGCATTGCAATTCCTTATTTGAGATAATCTTTAAATCACCATCTTTGATTTTTTTTTTATTTTCTCACGTCTCATCATTGTTCAAGATATTTGTTGTTTGCCAAGACTTGGAGGTGGCCAACTCATGGCTGTTAGAGAGATCTGTGGGTTCCATCTCTTTGAAGAAAGGTGGCAAGAGAGCAATACACCCAATGTGCGTCTTCACATAGTTCAGAAGGAGAACACTTTCCCACTTTGGAATCAGGGAAGAAAGCCTCTCAATGCATTCTTGGTTCGCATAAGAGATGCTTTAGCGTCAAAGAGATAAATATATGACCTATCTTAGCTACACAATCACTTTCAATAGATGCCACACATTTCCTCTTACACTCAGACACTCTTGCATGCTAGAAAATCGCATCTTCAGACTAGGTTGACATCAACATGTAGTATGAACATGTTTTGCAAACATTAAGGTCCACAAAGATGGTAGTTTGGAGAACAGAATAATAGATGAATGTTATGTGCACTAGAAACAATACTTTCTTCTCTATGCGCTATTAAAGAAGTACAAGAAAGGGTGCCTTTTTATGTAGGAAAGATGAGCCATAGCCCACAAGACTAGTTACTAGAAGCTGACCTAATTGTTTCTAGTGAAAATGGTATGGAAACGATGCTTAATGAACTACTGTTATGGAGATTAGAGATGCTATGGCCATGACACAACTCAAGATGCATCCTAAGCTCAATGCCAAACGTAAACACTCACAACTGCAATCCTTATGTACCATGTACTATCGAACATTGATGATCACTAACAAACATAATGCACGCATCAGTATGATACTCCTGCTAGCTAAGTTTGCACCTCATTTGAAGGGTGATAATAATGGGATTTAACTAATCTAAAGACAATTCCTTGCCAAGTGTATGATTTAGAAAGTATAACAGGTTCGTATGATGGATTGAAATTGGTGAGCTATCATCTACAAGCTTAGTGGATACTTTGCAACTATTTAGAGAATGGGAGAGTAATTTTAATTTAAAGAATCCACACCATGCATCGATGACTCAAATTATTCATTAATAGGACTAAAAGGAAAGTGAAATTGAATTATCAAGATCTATTCTTCTTGTATACATATTGCTCATACATTCTAGAAAAGAAGGTTTTATTTTCATGAGGCATATATTATGATTCTATGTAAAGGGACTAGACACAGCCACCTATGAAAAGTGGTAAGACCTCCCCTATGGATGCCATACACAGAGTTTCTTCCTATGTTTGTCTCATTTTTACCTTACAGAAGAAAAAATCCTCATCCTCTCTCTCACAAATATAGCACTTAAAGTACACCCACACTTCTCAAGACATGAAGAAAAGAAGAAAAGGGCTTCTATATCAACAAACAAGGAATAAGAGGAGCTGTAGTCTAAAGCATGAAGGAACCCATCAAAGGGTCTAAAGACTGATAAAGGTCAAGAACATGCAAATGGATCAACAACATGGCTAAATGTGGAACATGGATAAAAAGAAACCACCTAGCCGATGATATAAACCCTATATGTTAGGATCTCATATGTCCCTAGATCCCCACAAAACCATTTGAATCCCAAATGTCCAAGTATATGTCTTTGGATCCCATATGTCTGAAGATCCTAGAGATGCCATATATCCCACCACCATGGGGACCATATGTTAGATAATCAAATAAGGGAGATTAATGGTGAGATTGGAGGTCACCATGAGATTTAGAATAAACCAGACTCTCTTGTGTGGTTGTATGAATCTATCTTTCCCTAGAAAGGCAAAGTGCTGGATGCATAATTGGATGTGGAATATTATGTTCGAAGTTATTGGTAGTATATCCTTTAACTTAAAGAGGTTCTTATTCTTCATGGTTTTGGAGACAAGGGTTTCCTTTTCTATCAGAATATGCATTCCGTTCATCTTGAGGGACTCCTTGAATAGGTTAAGAGAGAGTCTCAACTTCTTAAGCTTGTTACTATGTGTGAGTGAGGGAATTACAAAAGTACTTGGCACATTTTTCACATTACTAGGTATAAAGGTGTTAATCAGATAGTAACAACATGTGAAGCCCGGTTTAGGTAATTGTGCACTAAAATATTTTTGTAACCTTGCCTTATGCCAAATGGGTTGAACCTTGGCCATGTTTTCTAGCTATTGAAACTCTCTTCTGAAAAATTGGTACTCCCTTCATACATGATTAAATTTGCACTCAAATTCCTAGATTTAAGATGTGTCACCTACTACTTCTACCATCTCATTGAAACTCTCTTCTGAAAAATTGTTACTCCCTCCATACATGACTAAATTTGCACTCAACTTCCTAGATTTAAGATGTGTCACCTACTACTCCTACCATCTCATTGAGCCTTTGGGAGTGAGGGTTAACCTTAGTCATGTGTCCTCTAGGAGGGTCATGGATGGGAATGGTTTGCATTTGCATGAGTGCTCTGGTCTCTTCTTTGGATGTTTAGATATTGACAGAGTGCCAATGCCTACAGTGGGGAGCTAGTACCTGATGCAACCATTGGTTATTAGTATAAATGAAGTGTTTGGTAGATTTGCTAGAATACGAAGAATCATATTAGTATTTTAATAGAACCATGATGATGCCTTGTTCCCTTAACAACACCAACATGATGCCCTGTGACCCATGTGTGTTGTTAACGAATTAGTGAGTGATAAGTGAGGTGATTGTGTGTGAGGGTTAGTATTTCAGAGTGAGACCTAGATGCATACTCAGATGATGGAGGGAGCTCCGCATGCTCTAATAGTATACAAAGATTTTACAAGGTTGGGTCGGCTGGTTTATTACAAGATTGGAGTCTCTATATGTTTGTGCATATGCCCATGTGTATGTGTGCATGTATGTGTGTGTATGTGTATGTGTAAGTTTATTAGTGTGTATGTGCATGTGCATGTGTATGTGTGTATGTGTGTGTGTATGTGCATATGTATGTGTCTGTATAAGTATGAGCATGCATGTTCATGTATATGTGTACATGTGCATATGAATGAGTAAGTGTGAGTGTCACTCTAGTACAATCGTGAGTACAAACTTGAGCAGTTCCACCTTGTAACTTTCAATCCGTGGAGAGGTTAGGCTGATATGAAGATCAAGAGCAAGTGAAGTGCATGAAGATGATGGTGAGAAATGCAAAAGCATACACACACACATGAGGAGAGTGGCAATGGAGATCAATGGAAGGCAAGAAAAGAACTCATAATGATATTCATCATCAATTACAATAGCTCTACTAGCTTAATAGTCACTAGTTCTAGAAGTTCAACATAAACAACAAAATGAGCTCTCTACATCTATTTATAGTTTTTGCCTAGTTTTGACCAGTTTCACATCTAGTGACTTGCATACTTAAAAAATAGGTTCTACATCTAATTTGAGGTAGCTAACGGCTTCCAAAAATTATGAAAATTTGTATGAGCTACTTATACTCCTCAAGCTCGAGGACTCCTTGGCTTCCACAAAATGGAGTCATACGTGTTGTGATCGGATGTATATTCATTTATTACATTGTTTTAGTGATGAAAAATCATTGTTTGGGTTATGAGATGGCCTATGTGCTTCCTCTACATCGGTGACAAGATCATGTGCTTGATCCTTTTCCTTGAACACTCCCCTTCTCCTTCTTTTTGTCATCCCTGACATAACCTGATCGTGCATGGGTAATGTATTCATTGAGGAGGTGGGTCACAAGGGTGTTTTCTGTGATTTGCATGCCCCTGATAAGGTCTCTTTCTAGCTTCTCCGAATCGATTGGTTGGGGCTCGTCCGGAGGTGGCATCTAATAATGCTCGGAGTACATTTTTCGTTTGCATGCCAAGAAATGTGGAAATGAGTGGGTCTGCTAATAAACACTTGTGAGTGGTATTCCTAGAATCTAGTAGTGAACATATCTTCAAACATCTGCTTGTAGTAGGCGGGCGTATATTTCAATCAGGAATGCCACGCAAAACATACTTTGATTGAGGGTGTCGTGCTCATATCGTACACTAAAACCAAGTTTCTATGTTCGAATCCTGGGGTGTTCACCATTGGAGCCTTGCCACACCTGAATGTCTTGAAGACCATCTGCATCATGTCAAAAATTTTCTCGGTCATTTGTGCAACAACATCGGTCATACGATGCAGGTAGGGTAACAAATGATGAATAGTAGCCATCATGTATCCTACCGTAGCAGTGTTATTCTGGGGAGGTGCTAAGTACGGGTAGTTTAGCAAGTCTTTACATTGGCAGTTGTTCTGAAGTTTTATTGCAAATGCCTTGCAAGAACGTGTTCTAGGTACCGATCTATAGCATGGGTTGCATTTAAGATGGTTAGGCGCACACATCCATGTGTGCATCATTTCCAAATACTATTGTAGTAATTCCACCCTCCATGTAGGTTTATAGATATGTCCCTTTTTTAGCTTCCGGGGGAACATCTTCTGGCTCAAAGTGGGTGGCATGCGTTTGGTGCTTCTTAGTGATGCTCTCAATCTAGAAATTGTATTCCTCAAGCAAGAGGAAGTAAGTTTTATACTGCAGCTTGCTAGTCATTATGTGTCGACGTGGTGCTATAGCGGCAAAATACAGAGACTTCAAAATAACTTCTTCAATATTGTCCATCGCATGTAACTAGGCTTCAATTCTAGTCAAATGCATTTTGTCGAGTTCTTCAACCATCTTCAACCATGCCTAGGGAGGTAACTCCTATGTATCATGACCTTCTACTGAGGATCTACCTCCAACCATGGGCAATGGTACATACTCATCTTCAAATGTGTCCTCCGTTGGGATTTGTATTGTCTCGTCTGGTTCTGCAAGTCCGGTGGAGATTCCGGTCTAGGAGGCTCTGCCATGCTAGATACTTGGGTCTACAATTCCTATATTTTTGTGTGTAGCACATTCAAATCTTCAAGGAGGGCCAGTGGGGTGACCTCCTTCACAATTCTAGGTCCTAACAAATCCTTTAACATCAATTTCTTGTTTGTTTCCTTGAGCGTATGGCACTATTCTTGTAATTGGTTGTAATCTTCTAGCATGCATGCATGATCTTCCAAGATAATTTGCATGGACTCAGGAGGAACAACTTGAAAGTGAAAGGGGTTGATAGGTGTCTCTGGATTATCCAATGTGGCCTTGAAGTTTTCATGGTTTTAGTGTTGGAGTCGTTGACTTTCTTCTTTAGCTGCATTGAGGTGCTATCAAAGGAGTTCCATGTTGCACGATAATTGAGCATTGCACATTAAATAGACATCTAATTGAGACTCAACTTCTTTTACACATTCTTGTACTTGCGCCTCGAGGGTTTACTGTTGCTGATGGTGCTCTGCTTCCAAGGCTTGATATTTCACATTGAGTTCTTGATTTTGTAGAGTCAGCACATCTAACTATTTTTGCAAGTCCTGGGTCATCTGTTGAAGGGCCGAATGTTGTCGCCCTAATGAAGAATACTCTATGTTAATTTGTTGAAGGCACTGTATCATCTGCTGGATGGCAGCATCAATAGTGGAAGATGAAGACGATGCAAATGATGGAAATGATACATGCATGGTGGGTGATGATGGAATGGGTAGGAGAGTTGGGGTTGGGACAGTGGATGTTGTGGCGAGTATGGCAAGGTGTGTGGTGATGGGTGTAGTGTAGAGTGTGCTATGTGATGTGGGTGATACGTGCACATGTGCATGCAGTGAGGCACTAGGTGAAATCTCCATGTCACTGGAGGTGCTTTCGGTGACAACAATGTGAAAGAGTGAAGTGGGTGCGATTGTATGAGGTGGGGGGTGCAATTGTGTTGTGAAAGGTGAGTGGGGTGGTGTGATTGGTGGCCATAAGAAAGGAGCCTATGAACCGAATGCTTGGGATGGTATTACAAAGGGAAAAGGTGAGGTTCATAGATATAGAAAAGGTGTGAAGGAGGGGTAGAATGATTGTGGTTACATAGACGATGTAGATATGTACAATAGGTTGGTAGTGTATGAATGGAAATGTGGAGGTGTGGAGATGATGGGTGGTGTAGGGATAGGTGGAGTGAAGATAGATGGAAAGGGAGGGTTAGTCGTAGTCGGGCTAGAGATTAGGGGCCAAATGGAAACAGGGGATGGAATGCAAACATGAGGGCTCTCTACAGCATCAGGGGAGGGTTGGGTTGGTGCTGGGGAAGGAGGTGTGTTTTCACCAATGGTATATACAGGGGTAGTTTCTTCACTCACCATAAGGTCAATGGTTGAAGAGCCCACAAGGGGTGCGGATGTCATAGGATCTATCAGTACACGAATGTATGTGCCAAGCCCTTTGAGGATTTCTAACTCACCGAGGGTCAAACTTGGGAAGGGGTTTCCGCATCAAGTAATGCAAAGCTTCTAGTACACCTACGGATTGGAAAAATTCATTCATAGTTGAGATGAATGTCACCTCAAATCCACCGGTGACCAATTCTTGTTGCAAAATGGCTTGACTATATTCCTTAGTTATCTTGGTCCTTGCCCAAACCTTATGCATTGTGTTATGGAGCCATCTGATGGCTATCGTATATGCAACCATGTGGTTATGGGGGATTGTAAAGCACTCCTATGCTTGAAAAGCAAAATGCTAGAGATAGATCCTCAATGGAGTAGTGAGTTGAGGAGTAATCATTGAGATAGCAAGCCACTTGTCCATGTCACTTCTCTTCATAGCTCGGGAACGAGGTGCTTTTTCTTAGTGGGCATATGATTACCATGATGTGAAGAGAGATGGTGGATGCAATCCAAAGATGAGTAGGTGCCGCTACAACCAGCTTCACACCAGCCAACTGAGACTTCAGAGTTGATTAGTAGACCCTTTGAGCTTCCTAAATCCACCAAAATATCAGCCAAGTACTTTGGAACATGTATCCCAAAAGTTTAAGTCAAGACCGACAAGTTGCGAAATGACTAGCTCCCAAAACTTGCTATTTTTGGACATACACCTGCTGGAAAAAATGAACAGTGCTCTCAACCTGGAAGGAATTAGAAAAATTCCTTTTGGGCATAGCAAATAGACTTAGCAAGCTTCCTATTCCAAGTTAAAACACTTCAATTGATGGACTGAGCACTGAGAACAAGTTTCATCAAGTTCTCGAACATTCCCACAATTCTCGGGGCTCTGCAGAGATAGACCAGTAAGCAGTAAAATGCAGATATCTCCAAAAGTATAAATCCAATGACCTTGAAAATTTATAGGTAGAAACTAGACAGTGAGAGCTATCCAACGCACTTTAAAACACTGAAAAAGGTTCAGTAAAACTCGAGATATGACCTTCTGAAGTTACTGCTCTGAGTGAGTATAGCAGAGAACAAAACAGAGAGGTAGATGATAATAAATGTATAGATTCACATATGATTACAACCACATTGGCAATGAATCTTTGCACAATGGGAGTAGAATGATAGAGCTATGGAGTAAGCTCTTCAATCTCTACAAATTGACATCAAGTGGTCACGTACAAGGCTTGCTAATCGCCTCTTCCTTCTTGCTCCTTTTATAGCTATTCTTGGAGGGAGTTTTGAATTCGAATTCGAATGGCTCCACCTAAAAGTGATCCCCAAAGTTAGGAGAGATTCCCTCAGCTCAAAAATTCGTGATTTTGGTAGTTGGAGCCACGAATTTGCTTTTACATCATGGATGAGGTAAGCCATCCTTTTACTTTTTTCTTTTTCCATTTACAAGAGATAAAATGTACTCTTTTACAAGAGGTGTTCACATGACTACTCATGTGACTTACAAATGAGGATAATATCAAGCATATCAAGCATGTAGGCTTGGGCAAAATGCACCAACAGCTCCCCCTCAAGCCTAACATGCTTGGCCTCCAAATGAGTCTTCAATTGTCCTTGATTTCCTGCAAACCAATCATCAACTTGAATCTACTTAACTTCGTACCATCAAGAGCTTTCGTCAACATGTCTGCACATTGCATATCTGTAGAGACGTAGGATAGTTGAATATCCTTGCTCATTAGCTTCTCTCTTACATAATGGTAGTGGACTTCAATATGCTTGGTTCTAGCATGGTATACCGGATTAGCTGCTAGATGTAGTGAGCTTGTGTTGTCACCAAAAATGTGAGGTGTTGAAGAATGAAGTCCAAGATCTGTGTACAAAGATTTTAACCACATGATTTCTTGAGTTGCATTAGCCAAACCTCTATATTCAGCTTCAGTAGAAGATAATGCCACGGTTGGTTGCTTCTTCGATGACCAAGAAATGATTTTTGAACCTGCAAATGATATATACCCTGATGTGCTTCTTCTATCATCTTTAGATCCGGCCCAATCTGCATCTGAGTAGACCTTTAGCTCAATATCTGAAGTAAATGAATAAAACAAACCTTCATTCATGGTCCCCTTTAGGTACTTGAGGACTCGCTTGGCCGCTTCCATATGTGGTCTTCTCGGCTTATGCATAAACTGACTCAATATGCTAACACTATAGCATATATCCACCCTTGTGAGTGTTGCATAGTTCAAACTTCCAACCAAGCTTTGATAGCTTGTGATGTCTTCAATTGGCTCTCCTTCATAAGCACTAAGCTTATGATTTTGCTCCATAGGTGTACCTGCACACTTTGTATTTTCCATCTTGAACTTGACGAGCATGTCATGGACATACTTCCTTTGTGTGATGTATATACCTGAATCTGTGTAGATCAACTCCAATCCAAGAAAATAAGTGAGTGGTCCGAGGTCACTTATTTTGAACTCCTCCTTCATTTGACTCTTTACCTGTTTGATTCCTTCAAGATCATTGCCTGTGATAATAATATCATCAACATACACACATAAATAGATCACTTCAGATCCATTCCTCTTTATGAACAAAGAGGTATCCGCCTTGCTAGCTTTGAATCCTTGGTCCTGCAAATAAGTAACCAATCTGAAATTCCAAGCTCTTGGAGCTTGCTTCAATCCATACAAAGCTTTCTTTAGTTTGCATACATAGTTAGGATGATGTGCATCCTCATATCCAGGAGGTTGTGCCATATACACTTCCTCAGAAATCCATCCATTCAAGAAGGCATTCTTTACATCAAGTTGATAAAGATTCCAATTTCTAGATGCAGCAAGACTTATGAGAACCCTAATTGTAGGCATTTTTGCAACAGGAGAGAAAGTCTCCCCATAATCAATACCATGGGTTTGAGCAAACCCTTTAGCAACTAACCTTGCTTTGTGTCTATTTATACTTCCATCTGGATTCCTCTTGATTTTGTATATCCATCGAGATCCGATTATCTTCATAGATGGCTTGTTAGGTACAAGCTCCCAAGTGTCATTCTCCTTCAAGGCTTCCATTTCTTCATCCATTGCATCTCTCCAAGCTTTCTTGCTTTGTGCTTCTTCGAATGTGGTAGGTTCTTCATTGGTTGAATCCTTTGCAATGTAGATTGAGTGCTTGGTGACCAAAGAAGTATCATAACCAAACCTCTCTGGTTTCTTCTTCTCCCTCGAAGACCTTCTAAGTGGTTGATGTGAGCTCTCGGGTCCATATGTAGCATCCTGCATCTTTGCTTTACCTTTGTTCTTCCATAGCTTTAGTCTTTCCAAGTCTTCTAGGTCAATCTCCGAATCACTTTCTTCAATCTGCTTTGGCTCCTTTGGTTGAAGTGATGGAAAATCTTCATCCAAGTCATATGGCAGCTTCACTTTCCTGTCATCATCAAACCATGATTTGTTTTCATCAAAAATTACATCTCTACTCACAGAAAATCCTTTATTGGTTGGATTGTACAATCTATATCCTTTTTGGTTTTGATCATAACCAATGAATACACACTTCTCTGCCTTGGGATCCAATTTCCCTCTTACTTGAGAAGGAATGTGAGCATAGGCTAAGCATCCAAAGATTTTACAATGCTCTAGACTAGGTCTTCTTCCATTCCACACTTCATATGGAGTGGTTCCATCTAGTGACTTAGATGGAAGTCTATTTATGAGATATGTGGCTGTCGACACAGCCTCTGCCCATAGGTAGTTTGGCAATCCCTTTTCGTTGAGCATGGACCTTGCAGCTTCGACAATAGCTCTATTCCTCCTCTCTGCTACACCATTGAGTTCAGGTGTATACCTTGTAGTGACTTCCCTTTTAATGCCTCTTTCATGCAAGAAGGCATCAAATTCAGAAGAGAAGTATTCTCCTCCACCATCTGATCTGAGTCTTTTCAAAGTCCTACCTGTTTGATTTTCAACAAGAGCAATATACTTCTTAAAGCAATTAAACACTTCATCCTTGTGCTTCATGAAAAACAGAATGGTCCACCTGCTACAATCATCTATGAAAGACACATAATATCTTGAGCCTGATATAGATGGCTCCTTACTTGGACCCCACACATCCGTGTGCACTAGATCCAAAGGATTTTGATACATATATCCTTTCTTATTGAAAGGTTGTCTATGAGCCTTGCCGAGTTGACAAGCTTCACACTTATAAATCATGTGTTGCCTTGTGATATTAGGCAAACCAAGTACACTTTGGTCCCTGCAAATCTGTTTGAGTGTCCTCTCACCAATGTGAGCAAGCCTTTTGTGCCATATCTCCAACTCTGTTAGAGTTTGAGATCCATAGCTAAACAAAGCTATGTTCTTTGTATCTTCCACTTCAAAAGTGAAAAGCCTTCCTGTCTTTTCTCCTTTGGCAATCCTTCGAAAGCCTTGCCTTGGGTCTTCAACATATGCTCCAAATCGATTGAATCTAACCTGCAATCCTTTTTCAACAATCTGTCCAACACTTATTAAATTTTTGGTAATTGTAGGGACATACAAGACTTTGCTTAAGAGGTTCATATTCCCATCTGATGTCTTCACATTACCTATCTTCTCCACTGAGTGCTTTGTGTCATCTCCTGTCTGCACTTCATGCTTGTTATGAGGATCTTCCAAATCAGAAAGTAAAGCCACATTTCCTGCTACATGGTTCGAGCATCCCGAATCAATGTAAAATATGTGATCATCATCCTTACCCTTCTTTGTTGATAGATTCATAATCAATAATGAATCTTCTTGACTTTGGTCCTCTGCATAGTTATTGTAATCTCTTCTTCCTCTATGGCCACTTTGATAGTTGTTGTTGTTGTAATTGTTGTTGTAGTAGTTGTTGTTGTTGTAGCCTCCATTGTACCTACCTCTATTTGATCCATAGCCACCTCTATTGAATCCTCTTCCTCTTGAGTTCCTTGGATTCCTGAAACATTCTTCAGTAGTATGGTTAGATAAGCCACATATGTTGCAAGGTTGAGATGATTGGAATCTCCCCCTGCCTTGCTTTCCACCTCTGCCTCTTCCTCTAGCTCTTCCTCTACCTGCAAAGTTTGCTTGGAAAGAGCTTCCTTCATCTTCATTCTTCCTATTCTTTGACTTGTCCTTGACCTTAGCTTTATCAGAATATAAGGCAGAAGTTTGATTACCTCTTGAGGACTCACCACCTTTGCTAATCTTTGCTTCATGAGTGAAGAGTTGGCCCATGAGTGTGTTGAGGTCGGGTACATGCATATCCATGTATAAATCCATGGCTGTTGTGAATGACTCCCACTTGTCGTCTGCTTTGATTCCATTCATGATTTGTCTTATGATTTGCTCCTCTTCAATTACCTCTCCAATGCTTCCAAGTTGGTCGGAAATCTCCTTCATCTTTGTGACATAATCAGTCACATTTTGCTTCGGGCTTTTCTTCATTGTTGTGAACTCCATCCACAATTGGTTCTTCCTTGCTCGAGTGTTGGAAGAGAAGAAAGAAGCAAGTGCATTCCAGGTTTCTCTTGATGTCTTGCATCCCTTGACATGAGGTAAAAGAAAATCAGAGATTGAGTTTAGAATATAGGACCTTGCAAGTGCATCCTTCGAACACCAATTCGAAAGTCCTTCCACTTCTTCATGTGATGGTTGCCCTTTGTTCCTCATGGTTGGCATTGCTTCATCTCCGGATATGAATCCATATAGATTCCTCCCTTGAAGGTAAGCCTCCATCCTTAGAGACCATGCCGGGTAGTTGTTTCGATCCAATTTGTCAATTGTTGATGGAAATCCATCTCCCATGTTGCTTGACTATGCTCTGATACCACTGTGAAGAGAGATGGTGGATGCAATCCAAAGATGAGTAGGTGCCGCTACAACCAGCTTCACACCAGCCAACTGAGACTTCAGAGTTGATTAGTAGACCCTTTGAGCTTCCTAAATCCACCAAAATATCAGCCAAGTACTTTGGAACATGTATCCCAAAAGTTTAAGTCAAGACCGACAAGTTGCGAAATGACTAGCTCCCAAAACTTGCTATTTTTGGACATACACCTGCTGGAAAAAATGAACAGTGCTCTCAACCTGGAAGGAATTAGAAAAATTCCTTTTGGGCATAGCAAATAGACTTAGCAAGCTTCCTATTCCAAGTTAAAACACTTCAATTGATGGACTGAGCACTGAGAACAAGTTTCATCAAGTTCTGGAACATTCCCACAATTCTTGGGGCTCTGCAGAGATAGACCAGTAAGCAGTAAAATGCAGATATCTCCAAAAGTATAAATCCAATGACCTTGAAAATTTATAGGTAGAAACTAGACAGTGAGAGCTATCCAACGCACTTTAAAACACTGAAAAAGGTTCAGTAAAACTCGAGATATGACCTTCTGAAGTTACTGCTCTGAGTGAGTATAGCAGAGAACAAAACAGAGAGGTAGATGATAATAAATGTATAGATTCACATATGATTATAACCACATTGGCAATGAATCTTTGCACAATGGGAGTAGAATGATAGAGCTATGGAGTAAGCTCTTCAATCTCTACAAATTGACATCAAGTGGTCACGTACAAGGCTTGCTAATCGCCTCTTCCTTCTTGCTCCTTTTATAGCTATTCTTGGAGGGAGTTTTGAATTCGAATTCGAATGGCTCCACCTAAAAGTGATCCCCAAAGTTAGGAGAGATTCCCTCAGCTCAAAAATTCGTGATTTTGGTAGTTGGAGCCACGAATTTGCTTTTACATCATGGATGAGGTAAGCCATCCTTTTACTTTTTTCTTTTTCCATTTACAAGAGATAAAATGTACTCTTTTACAAGAGGTGTTCACATGACTACTCATGTGACTTACAAATGAGGATAATATCAAGCATATCAAGCATGTAGGCTTGGGCAAAATGCACCAACACATGAATCTTTAGAGCTCCTCTGATTAAATCCAAGGACAAAGTGAATTTCTTGAATGGGGGGTCATTGACTAAGGAAGACAGTATGAATATTGGATCCAACTCCTTTTGCTCTTGTTCCTTGATAGAGGCAACCAGATAATAGCACGGATAGAAATCAAGTTTAGATAGTGGTTCAATGAAATAGGTTGCAAATCTTGATCTTAGCCAGATAGGTCTGAGTTCTTCACTGTTCTGGAGAGCTTCAAACTCTTGAGAGAAAAATTGATATCACAACCACACATTGGCTCCATATGTCAGATTAGCCTCGTAGATAAATTTTGCTTCGCCTAGCAGTCCTGTGAGTCCTTGGAACGAATGTGCTTTATTGCTCACTTTTTCTGTTTTAACCCTGGGTGGGTCTTCAATTCATGGGTCCCGTGAAACCTTGGAATTCAAGCGGCACTGCTATTAACAATTTCTCGAACAGGAGGGCTGAGAAATCGACCACTGGTCATTCGAGTGCTGCACTGATGGAGCTTTTCGGTTGCATGACGAAGTCTAGTGAATGAACCTAAACTGGAGTGAAGATGAAAACAGATTAGTCATGGAAATTAATTAAGATCCAAAGGACATGAGACCTCCATTCCTTTCCACCACCAACATGCTTCCCGTGAAATGTGCGTGGTTTGAATGATGTGAGGTTCTAGAGTGAACGAGAGTAGTGCGTGATTTGATTGTGAGTGATTGTGTGTGAGGTGCATGGCTTTATAGTTAAAAACTTGTAAGCACTATCTAGTAAGTTAGTGTAAGTTACAAGTATGGTAGTGAGGTGAGTTGACAAAGCTGGGTATGGATGGAGTTGTCAGTGAGTGTCTATCATTATGAGATTGTCGGTAAGGATTGTCTTGGTTAGGAGCAGTCATGATTAGTGAAGTTTTAGGAATCAATTTCTTTACAACATGATTAGGTACAAATTATGAGGTGAAATATACAAAAGAAGGTTTGTAGGGTGTCTAGTTACTAGTAGAAAACGTCTTCCGCATGTTCAGTAAAGTTGATGTATAAGTGATACAGTTCTTAGGCATCCAAATCTGGCGAGACTTGGATTGGGCTTTCACTAAGGACTTTCACACCCATATCTGTTGAATACATTGCCGTAGTTGTGAGTGAAATTGACGGGATTGCTGAAGATTTGGAGGGGTTAACTCGTTTGATGATGTAGCTTTTCGTACCCACCTTTGGTGTGGAAATTCCTTAGTCGATTGTCCAAGGGGCCACCCTGAAGTGCTGCTCCTTTGAGGACATGGGTGATGTGGCCATGCTAGTCATGGATGGTGAGATGTCATATCAACACTCTACTTTGGAAAAGAAGGGAGATCAAATGCTAATGTGTCCAGCCCATTAGGGAATGAGGCATTTTGTACCACAGATCTATGTGGACACCATGTTAGTGAGGGTGATCCGATGGAGGTTCCTAAATCCTCCCATGTGTAGCTGCCTGATTTGGGGGCTCATGGGGGCCTATCAGGTTGGCCTGGAGTCAGTGAGAGTTCACACCCAGCTTGAGGTTGAGCCTTAAGCCGCCATATTTGTCTGAGTCTTGTCTACTTACTCGATCTCACCTCCTCGAGGGGTGGTGTTTCCCACTTTTGTTCGTTAGAGCCAGTTAACCCACTCAAAGTTGGAGTGAGGCCACATATAGCTAGAGTGTCTTCTATTAAGTCCAATACTTCAAGGCAGTGACCTCTGAGCTGATGGCACTGTCCTGCAAGTTCAAGCTGGACCACACTTCTGCAAAGATTTAAGTTCACTGAGTAATGGTATAACCATTCTTGTCCTAGGATCATGGGTTCTATTAGATCGTCTTCATGGCAAACAAAAAGTTTAACTGTCATAGTCACCTCCTCGATAGAGATTGGTAACTCCACCTCGCCTATGCAAGGGATCCACTTAATCATATGAGATAGGCCTCAATAGGCTTCACTTCATATTCTTGTTCCAGACAATGAGAGGACCTAATTGCATTTGTTGCTGCACCAGAGTCGATTAAAGCTCTTATTTACATACGCGTGGGGTCATGACCTAGCGTGACATTAACAAATGGTCTCCTGTCAACAATACTAGGGATATCCTTACCTTTGATTTGACACATGGCTATTGGATATCATGGAGCATCTTCTGGTTGAGGTTCTCTACCTAGTCCTTTCCTTCGTAATCGCATGTGCCTAATGCATTCTAAAGCCTCTGCTTGGGCTTTTGCTCTGATTTGTTCCTCCTCTTCCTTTCGCTTCTTGGCAAGAGTTAACCGTTTACGCATTTCCTTAGTCAAGAGTTCTTGATATAGATTAACTCTGCATCCACTGATATAATTAGACATTACCTCCCCTTCTAGAGTTCCTAGTTGAACAACACCACTAGTCGATATCCTATTGATAATCATTGGTCCATATCCTCATTTTTCCAACTTACGGGCATGTTGTTTCAAGGTGTAAACTAACACCAAATCTCCTACTCGTAATCCCTTGTCTTTGATATGAGCATCAAAGTAGGCTTTCTATCTCTTCTTAGCGACATCTCTCCTAGTCATTCTAAGTCAAGTATTCTCGAGGAAAGTTCATGACCTTTCCACTCATGCTCATGAGCTATCTTGAGGGTGGGTATCAAAAAATCCAATGGCAACACAACATTATGAACAAATACCATCTAGAATGGTGTGGCATTGAGCACTATTTTATATTCCACTCGATAGGCCCATAAGGCATGGTGTAATTTTTTATCCCAATCCGAATGCTTATTATTCACAATCTTGGTCAGTATGTTGCATAGAATTGTGTCAGTACTTGTTAGCTCACAAAATGGTTGGTTTTTATGCAATAATGTGGTTCTATTTGGCAGGAGAATATGTTTGATTTCAGGCACTTGAAGGGTGATTAGGTGATTGATGGGAATTATTTGGGGACTACATGACGACTTCTTGGTCAAAGAGGAGTGCTATCAAGGGAGGCAATACTTGGAGATATGACTTTTTGTTATGGTGATTACCACATGTGTGCTTACACACATGGTCTATCTCAATAGGGCACTCAACATGTTCAACACAACAATTATCTCGCCAATACATTATGTGATGTTTATACCATTGACAATTGCGGCTTGTGGCAACATTGGCAATGTGATCAAAGGTCACGAGCTGCACGGAAAGGCAATGGAGGCTTTGAGTCCTGGAGAGACTCACTTGAAACAGTTCCAACAATCAAGAAGTTGCGATCATATACAGAGAACATTCGGAGTAGTGAGTTGGAGAGAAGTCTCACTAAGATGGGTGAAGACATACCTAAGAAGAACAAGAAGCTCGTGGAGGACCTCAGCAGGGGTATAGTGAACCAGCTCCTACACGGATCCATGACTCACCTGAGATGTGATGGAACTGATAGCAGGATTGTGAGCGAGACATTAGAGAACATGCAAGCTCTCGAGAGAATGTTCAACTTGAAGACAGACTTATCTTCTTTGGAGCAGCTATTCAGGACAAGGGCTTAGAAAATGCAACAATAACAGAAATTCCCAATACAATGACATCGTCAGACCTTGGGGAGCCGCTTTAAAAAGCGTCCATCTTGCTTGTGCTTTCTCTTCCATCAAAACCATGATCATTCATACCTAAAGTCAATGAGAGGGCGTCCTATTGGTCTACAAGGTCCAGATTTTGTTTTCCCACAAGATTAATTCTATAGGGCGCTTTTCCATTTTTGTTGCAGAAAGGGGGGGCGCCTGTATGAGTGGTGATAACGGATTCATGTGGATGCCATCAAAAAAAGGGAAGAGGATTCAACAATTTCTATTTTTTGCATGGAGTACATACAAGAGGATGAGCTGGCTGAAATAACTCCGATTGGAATTCATCAGAGACCTGGAGATTTGGCATTGAATGCTTGTAAAAAGAAAGCTGCTACAAAGGTTCGCAAAAACAAAGAGGCAAGAGTTGTACTGGGGACACCACTGGATTTCAGTCTAGATGATTGCGCGGAGTTTCGGATTGTTTTGGGACTGGAGAGGAAATTGAAAAAGGGCACATACGGACATGGAGGAGCTCTCGTCGTAGAGGGGGGATGGGATTGCACAGTGCTGTGAAGGGAAACCAGTGTTAGATTTTAGTAGAGGGCGAATGATCCGATCGGGTTGGCTGGGCTTTTGCTTGCACGGTTCACTCTCCCATTTTTACTATCACGTCTGTGAGGCCCTCTTCCCTTTCCAAGATTGGTGGGGTGTTCCTATAAAAGTTGCTTTCGACCAGACAATTTGGGAGCTATCTGGAATAGTATTTACTTTACCATAATAGGTCTGCTCCTGCTTCGTTCTCTAGCCACTGTGTGTTTTTGGAGTTCACATCCTCAAGGGGGAGCCTCTCCAATTTTTTGCGTTGCCGGCTGAAGTATGAGTGAAGGCTGGGGGGAAAAGCCTCTTCGTTTTTATCCACGACTGCTGCTGGGAGGAATGCTCGAGGAGAAGCATGGATCTCTGATGACACTGCAATGGGATGTGTCGGAGGTGGAGTGGGAACTTGTTGTAGCTTGAGATTAACACCACACAGCTGGGAGGTTAGACCTGGAAGAAGTTCTTGATCGTGGAGGAAGTTAAAAGCTTCGAGCGCGGAGTACTTCAGCTAGAGATGGCAGTCCAGTACTTCCATAAAATCGGGTAACCTTCATCCCATTCGATTTGCATGCATAAATTCTTGTTGATGAGTCTGTACAAAGGATAGAGAATGTTCATCATGCACTTTTAAGCCCAGGAGTTACATTGATTCTCTAGAGATGTAAAGGATGCACAACCTGCTATACAACAGATTTTAGTGGTACAAGTACGTTGTTAATGTAGTACCTACATGTGGAGAACCGGTTTGAATATCATTTATTCTCTGTAGAGGTACCTGACCATGGGTTGTGCGAGGGTGAGTGTAGATGGCAGAAGGCCTGTACGAGAGCCAAGTCTGACTTATGCTATTATAACTGTACAAACAGTACAAACGCTACCTTGACAGTCGTTAACAACAGGATTTAGTTGATTAGCTCCACTACCTATTATGTATTGTTCACTTAGCACAATATGCAAAGTAGGCATTAATGGGATGATTTCAATTTACCAAAGAATGCATATTGAGATTTAGCTTGGAGATGTTATTGTATACTACACGGTGCCTTCTGGTTATTATTACTCTCTTGCGAACCTATGATTAGTAATTAAATATGCGGTTCTTAACACATACACAACCACACACTCGAATAACTTGTGGGATCATGACAGAAGAGGTAAATGTGGTTTGATATAACACACCAGGTCATTCGAAGAACTTTCGTCCATGAGTTTCATCTGCGTGACAAGGATGCACTGTGTTTAAATAGATACAAAGTTAAATTTGTTTGAGTGCAATCGGAACACGGTTATGCATAAGATTATGCATGATGTCGCCCTACCATCTTTCTCACGCTTGTACCTTTGTGTGGATACGTCATCTGGTTCTCAACATTACGACTCTGTTGTATTTGATACCTGCACGGCACCTTATAGATGTGATTGAGTTTGATGGTACTATGGTACAAAACGATATGTATGATACCGTGTTGTTGTGGTTGCAATGCACTAACAAGTAGGTACTTGCAAGTTGAATGTTATATCAGTGCTAGTACTGCATTTGTTGGGTTTTTTTTGTATGCTTGTAATCTTTGCTTCTGCAATGAAACGATCTCTTGATCTCTTGATGTATTTTTCTCCTTTACGATTTGACCTTATGGAAAATCTATGTGGTTATCCTTGCATATAGTGGAACTTTACAATAAAAATGAGCTTCAAATATGGAGCGTCCTTTATTGTAGGAGAAAAAAAAAATTCTAAGATTGAATCCATTATGTGCAAAGAAAAGGGAGTGAGAGATAGTAAGAAAGCAAGCGTGTGGGTAGGTGTGTGCATAACTCAGAGTGTGGAGTAAGAGAGAGAAAGGAGGGGGGTTTTCGTGTGGTTGAAAGAAAGGGAGTTTGGGGAAAAAATGAAAGTATAACTATGTGTGTGAGGGCTTGAGTATGTAGGACTCTTGTTTTGTGTGTCTGAGTCATATGCGAGAAAGAGTGCTCGGTAAGAAGAGAGGGAAGGTGTGTGCAAATAGTAACTGGGCAAGAGAGATAGCGAGTGTAAGTGAGGAAGCATGAATGTGCATGTGAGTGGGGGAGTGTGTATGAGCATACAAGTGAGAGCTGCTGAGAGGAATGCTCGAGGAGAAGCATGGATCTCTGACGACACTGCAATGGGATGTGTCGGAGGTGGAGTGGGAACTTGTTGTAGCTTGAGATTAACCCCACACAGCTGGGAGGTTAGACCTGGAAGAATTTCTTGATTGTGGAGGAAGGTAAAAGCTTCGAGTGCGGAGTACTTCAGCTAGAGATGGTAGTCCAATACTTCCATAAAATCGGGTAACCTTCATCCCATTCAATTTGCATGCATAAATTCCTATTGATCAGTCTGTACAAAGGATAGAGAATGTTCATCATGCACTTTTAAGCCCAGCAGTTACATTGATTCTCTGGAGATGTAAAGGATGCACAACCTACTATACAACACATTTTAGTGGTATAAGTACCTTGTTTAATGTAGTACCTACATGTGGAGAACCGGTTTGAATATCATTTATTCTCTGTAGAGGTACCTAACCATGGGTTGTGCGAGGGTGAGTGTAGATGGCAGAAGGCCTGTACGAGAGCCAAGTCTGACTTACACTATTATAATTGTACAAACAGTACAAACGCTACCTTGACCGTCGTTAACAACATGATTTAGTTGATTAGCTCCACTACCTATTATGTACTGTTCACTTAGCACAATATGCAAAGTAGGCATTAATGGGATGATTTCAATTTATCAAAGAATGCATATTGAGGTTTAGCTTGGAGATGTTGTTGTATACTACACGGTGCCTTCTGGTTATTATTACTCTCTTGCGAACCTGTGATTAGTAATTAAATATGCGGTTCTTTACACATACACACACACACTCGAATAACTTGTGGGATCATGACAGAAGAGGTAAATGTGGTTTGATATAACACACCAGGTCATTGGAAGAACTTTCGTCCATGAGTTTCATCTGCGTGACAAGGATGCACTGTGTTTAAATAGATACAAAGTTAAATTTGTTTGAGTGCAATCGGAACACGGTTATGCATAAGATTATGCATGATGTCGCCCTACCATCTTTCTCACGCTTGTACCTTTGCGTGGATACGTCATCTGGTTCTCAACATTATGACTCTGTTGTATTTGATACCTGCACGGCACCTTATAGATGTGATTGAGTTTGATGGTACTATGGTACAGAACGATATGTATGATACCATGTTGTTGTGGTTGCAATGCACTAACAAGTAGGTACTTGCAAGTTGAATGTTATATCAGTGCTAGTACTGCCATTTGTTGGGTTTTTTTTGTATGCTTGTAATCTTTGCTTCTGCAAAGAAACGATCTCTTGATCTCTTGATGTATTTTTCTCCTTTACGATTTGACCTTATGGAAAATCTATGTGGTTATCCTTGAATATAGTGGAACTTTACAGTAAAAACAAGCTTCAAATATGGAGTGTCTTTTATTGTAGGAGAAAGAAAAATTCTAAGATTGAATCCATTATGTGCAACGAAAAGGGAGTGAGAGATAGTAAGAAAGCAAGCGTGTGGGTAGGTGTGTGCATAACTCAGAGTGTGGAGTAAGAGAGAGAAAGGAGGGGGGTTTGCGTGTGGTTGAAAGAAAGGGAGTTTGGGAAAAAAATGAAAGTATAACTATGTGTGTGAGGGCTTGAGTATGTAGGACTCTTGTTTTGTGTGCCTG
The DNA here is from genome assembly GCA_020310875.1 of Ceratopteris richardii. Classification (NCBI taxonomy): domain Eukaryota; kingdom Viridiplantae; phylum Streptophyta; class Polypodiopsida; order Polypodiales; family Pteridaceae; genus Ceratopteris; species Ceratopteris richardii. The sequence goes on from CM035435.1 coordinate 148,819,483, forward strand.
AGTCATATGCGAGAAAGAGTGCTCGGTAAGAAGAGAGGGAAGGTGTGTGCAAATAGTAAGTGAGCAAGAGAGATAGCAAGTGTAAGTGAGGAAGCATGAATGTGCATGTGAGTGGGGGAGTGTGTGTATGAGCATACAAGTGAGAGTGTAGGAGCGTGCAAGTGGGAGAGCACGAGGGAAGGTGCGCAAGAGTGGGTGTGTATGAGGAGCAGGTGTGAGTAAGGAGAGAGTGTGCTCACGAGGACCCCCCATCCAAGTTTGGCTTCAATAGCGTATACCCTCGGGTTCCCATTTCTCCCCATCTATTTCAAAACACTTTGAAATATAATTGTGGGCTTATATCGACAAAAAGCGGACTTAGGATCAGAAGTTGGACCAAAGAATCATTGTGCGTGGGCAATTTCCCTTGGGCTTATGAGCAAACAGTACTCTCAGCCTCTCCATATCCATCTTCATCACAATGGGGGGTCCATTGTTCTTCTTTTATTGCTATGTCCATAGTCGTAAGAATCTGTGCCCAGCCATAGGGTTTGAATTCCTTATCTAGGAACACTACTAGCACATACGCTGGGTCTTCAATAGGTCTAGAGGTTTGTCATGTTCCTGAAATTCTTGATTTTGCTCGCTCCTCCTCTTTTGCTGCAACTTTACACATCCATAGGTGTGTATCGTCATGTAGCCATGATGGATTTGATGTTAAGGTGTGTCACGATTCCTTCTCATCTTCGTTCCTATGTATATTATTCCTTTGCAAAGGTAGTACATGCCAGTGTGAGTAATCCGTGAGGTTCTCTTTCGTGGTCACTCCTAGGTGTTCTAAGTACAAAGAGTTGATTCCCCAATCTTGTACCACTTGCAATTGTTGCATGAAAGGTCTACCTAGAAGCATCTCATATACTTGATTCTTCCCAAAATCACATATCGCAAAAGTGTGATGAAGCTCTACTCCGCAAGTGGACATGGTAATTCCTTCCAGTAGTCTTAAGGGTCTTTCTATGTGCCCATCATCCATCTGCAACTTCATCCTAGTAGTTCTAAGGGCTGGTTTACCCCAACACTTCCACAAGAAGTGACATCAATAGCTACTCCTACACCTGTGTCTAGGATGGCTTTGGTAGTGTAATCTTTGTACGTGATAAGAAAATAAGCCTTACCTTCCTCTCCTTCACTCACATGTCCACCTTTGTCTATGGGTATTTCAAGTACCTTTCCTCGTGCCCTTGGTTTAGAGGAACTTGTAGCTATCTCTGGGAACCGATTTGCTACCTGTTTCCTTAGCTCTGTTTTGATTTTCAATAGCTCCTCTTAAGTCAGATGACATTGAACTCTGGTGTTCTTAATGGCTTCTGTGTTTCTCGGAAGAATTGAGTCTTCTCCCCTAACTAAAATAGTGGGGGCTCTTACTTGGATTGATCTATCTTCTCATGGTCACATGAAGTGAGGTAACTCTTGCAAGGGGCTCAATTCAAAACTCATCCGCTCACCAAACCAATCATCCACTTGATCTTCATAGATAGATTGGATGTTGGTAGGGAACTGTTCTCGTGAATCATCGATCTTTAGCATAGGTGGCCATGTTTCCTATTTGTGCCTCCATCTTTCCTCTTGAATCTCTCTTAAGATGGCATGTGAATCCATGTAGCCCGTTTGATGATTTTCTAAGTCCTACCTAGCCCTTTCAGATGGAGGTGTCTCTAAGGGGTCCTTTGGTCCAGTTTGGGTGCTAGAGCTAACTTTGTTTGTGGTCGATGCTAGGTGCCCTAACCTTTCCACTAATCCTTGGAAATGTAGCTCAAGACCAGCCATAACTTCCCAATTGAGGTCCTAGGATGCCTCAAACATTGCGTGGGCTAATTCTAACATTTTCATGCACAAATTCGTTCTCTCTATTTCCAAGTCAGCTCTGGGGTAGTTTTTGCTGGATTCTCCTACCTGTGGTCCTTCTTGTATCCTAGCCTGATAAGATTTGAGCATCATGTCAAGGTTTTTTGGGGTAGGGTCTGCTAGTACCGATCTTGGCTTTGGGGTTACCACGTGTGGTTCAACGTCTTGTGATGCCATTTCTAAAATCATAGCTCTGGTTCCCTTAGGCTTTCTTCTAACTCGTTAATTCTTTTGCTCCATTTTCTCTTATGCGATTCTCTCGACTCTTTCTAGTTTCCTGTCTTCTTTCCTCTTGATTCTCCTATGTCACGAGCTTTAGCTATTCTTCCAGGGTCTCCAAGTGCATCTATCTTGGTGCTTGGTCTCTCCGTACTATCTGGATGGGTATGCTTGGTATCTACTTGGCTGATATGGCTGAGGATAACTCTATCTAACCACCTATTTATTATATGGGAAATCTTGAGTAGTGTGGTTAGTGTATCTGTGCTCTATGGTACAATATAGTCCATTGGGGTTTCCTATGGATTTCATTGAGTTGGGACACATATTTGCCTTGTGATCACCTCGTGAAAAGTGTAAAAGCTTCAAGGGGGGGCTAATTTGATGCCACTCTTAGTAGAGACTCCTAATCATTTAGCTATTTGTTCCGCTAAGTCTTCTATAGAGCTGGAACAGGTGGATGAGGCCTTCGTTGTACTGTTCGAATCTTTATGTGCCTTAGGGAGTTCTAGTTCTTCCATTAGATTATGCTCTATGTCTATAAAGATGTGCAAGCATTGATCCAAGGTCCTTGGTTCCTTGAGGAATACATATGACCTAAGCTTAGCACTCAATAGACCATCAATGAACAAAGCTATCAGTTTGGCTCGAGTGGGTATTTCCAATGGGAGGCATTTCTCTATGTAGCATATGAATCTCCGTCCAGCCATCCTCACTATCTCTTGAGGTGTTTGTTTGAATGTGTGTATTAACGATGATGTTTTATGTCTGATTCCACTTTTGGTAAAATCTGTAATGAAAGGACTCCATCATATGGTGGACGTATCTAAATCGGTGTTGGTGCAATGGTTGAAACCAATCCAATGTATCGCCCTTCAGAGTGAGTCTAAAGGCATTAAATTATGTGAACATGTCTTCGACTTGTTTAGCTTGTAACACTTGTTTGAATTTAGCTACATGCTCATAGGGGTCTCGAGATTCTTGTAAGCCATTCTTCATGGTGTTCACTAGTTGAGTGGGCCTCAAAGTCATAGGGTGGTCTATAGGCCTTGGTAGGGGAAAGTCATCCCTCCCCTTTGAGCTCTATGGTCCCTAGATTGTTCTCTTTCAGCTCTCCCACCTTGTGTAGTGGTTCTTCTCTCCCTCTACGATTGATGAAACTATTCTCTGGTCCTTCCTTGTTCTTCTCTCTATGTCCTTGAGATGTGCTAATACCCGAATTCTCCTTGGATACATGTGATCTCATTAGTGGGAAAACTAGTTCTCCTTCCCACATATAGGCATGATGTCCATGTTCTGTGACCTTATATATCCTTCCTCAAATGTCATCTAAGTATACTATTTTCCCTGTGACCTATAGGTCCTTCATCTCATAAATCATGGTTGCTTCCACAGTCGTAGGGCGCTCTAGCTTATATCTCCAAAACGCTTCATTAGTTTCTTTATTCCAAAATAGCTCTATGCTCCTATTGACCTGAGGTATCCAATTAGGACTCAACACTCTCGTTAGTACTAATATGCCTCTAGGCGTACTAGGCCCTTCAACCTGTTTCCCTTCTCCTTCTGCTTCTGAGTCTGCAGTTTCTACCACCTCACCAAGTTCGTTCGTTGAGTAGCCTTACTCGTGACTATGTACATGGTTCCTTCTTTTTCTATATAAGCCTCGTTTTCAAACCTCACTACTGGATGTTCCAATCCAATAGGTTGGTCACGATTGTGCAATTGGATTACTGACCTATGAAGGCCATCTTCATATAATCGTGCACCCAATCTATTGGTGCGAATGTACTCCGAATGAGTCTTATAGGGTCCCTCTGTCTTCGCTAGGTGGGCTACACCAAACAAAACCCCTGGTCTCCCTGTGTTGAAAGACATATCTGAGTTGCTCGCATCTGAAATAACTTCGTATGGATAGCTGCCTAACTGTTGAGCCCACGATCGTGTTGTACTTCTCACAGTAGCCTTAGAAGATTGAACACTTTGTTTATCACTTTTCGCTAAGTATTTCCCAAATCTAAAGATCATTAATCCTTATTTCACCTTTTTGCACTCACCCTTCTAATTAGGTCAATCACTTAGTTCTTTTGATATTCCTTTAAAGTGCCAAATTGAAGCTTCATTCTAGTTGGTCTTAATGTGGGTTTGCCCCATCGCTTCCACAATGAGGTGGTAGCAATAGCAACACCAGCACCTAAATCTACGATTGCTTTGGTTGTGTAACCTTGATAGGTGATCGGAAGATAAGTATTACCTTCCTCACCTTCGCTCATGTCCCCTATTTTGTCTAGAGGTATCTCTGGTACTTTCTGCTTAGCACCTACTTTTGGCATATTGGAATCAAGTTCTGGAACCTGATCCTTCACATGATTCCATAGCTCAGGTTTTGCTTTGAGTAGCTCTTCTACCGTGAGATGGCATTGAACCTTAGTGTTCTTCACGACATGAGTGTTTCTTGGAACCACCGAGTCTTCATTCCTTACCAATATTGTGGGGGCTCTGATCTGAAGAGATTCAGATTCACATGGGCCTGTGAATTGAGACAACTCTTGTAAAGAATTAGATTCAAAATCTAATCTTTCATCTTCATGTTGCTCTGTTTGGTCTCCATAGATAGACGGAATGTCTTGGGGAAACTGATCATGAAGATCATCAATCTCAGGAATAGGAGGGGGATTACCCTTCTCCTTGGCCCATTTTTCTTCTTGTATTTCCCGCAAGAACTCTTGAGAGTACTGTTGTATTGAAAGAGATGCTCCCTCATCCATGGAATCAGCAATATAGGTTTTCATTTGTGATGAAATCTCTCTTTCAACAACCGGTTGAGCCTATGGAGGTAAAGAAACCTGAGGCTTGTTTACCAACTGCTCTAATCTTTCTAGCAAGCCCTGGAAATGCAAATCCGGTTTAACAGGGTTGGTCTGATTGAACGATTGATTGGTCTCAAGCATAGCCTGAGCTAGCTCTACCATTTTCATGCACATTTTTGTCCGTTCAATCTCTAAATCTGCTCTAGGGTAACTCTTGTCTAGGTTTGCAGTTGTTGGCCCTTCTTGAAGTCAAGCCTGATAGGCCTTGAACATCATGTCCAAGCCTTCCGGGGTTGGATCTGCAAGAACAGACCCTGGTTGTGGGTTATTTACAGTGGGTGGTGGGGTGGGATGAGGTGGAGTGGATGGAGCTTCGGCATGTGAGGGACTTTGAGATGCAATGTCTTCTATTTTTGTTTTGGTATCCCTTAGGCTTTCTTCTAGTTCGGATATCTTTTTGTTCCACTTGCGATTAGCCTTCTCTCTGGTATCCTTCCATGTTCTTGGCTTCCTCTTACTAGACTCTCCTGAGTCACTTGGCTCTGGCTGCTCAGTCGGTTTATCCTGTTTTATTGCTTGTGCCCTAGTAAGTGCCTGTATAGGAGCCACATTACTACTACTTGAACTTGAATCCGGCACTAAGCCTACCACATTGATGGGTGTAACCTTAGGCGCACTAGAGGGATTCCTAGGACACTCTCTTGGAAGATGTTCTTTGCCACACTCAGGACAAAAGCCTTGTATTGTGATGTTTTGTCCTTGTCCCGGAGCTGGCTGGTGGGGACATTCACGAATGAAATGGTCACCCTGACATCTAAAACATGGACCTCTAGGGGCTTGTGGTCTTACTTGTCTAGCTTGGAGCCTGGGGTTGGGATTTGTATACATGACATTGGAGTATTCTCGCTCCCAATTCTGTTCCATTAGTGGTGTCTCATATTGATATGGAGAAGTCTCACTTTTCTCAGGTGACTCTATGTAATAAGCATGTGGACTACCTCCATGGGAGTAGTCTGAATTATGAGCATGAGAGTCATTTTCTGAGATCAAAAGGGTTATTGGCACCAATGCTCTATTAGGGTTCTCCTCCGCCATCGTATACTTAATTGGGATCACATTGGCAAGAGTTGGTGGTTGGTTTCCCAGGGCTAGTTGTGGCCTGTTTAGTGCTTGATATTGCTGCTGGTATTGAGGTTGATATTGTTGTTGTGGCCTATAATATGGCTGTTGGTACTGGTTCTGATACCTACCCTGCTGGTAAGGTTGCTGATAATTTTGTCTCACAACCTGCCTGTTATAGGGACAATCTTGAGCCGTATGGTTCGTGTATTTTCTTTCAATAGTGCAATATAGAGCATTAGGGTTTCCTTGGGGTTGAGCCATCATTAGGCAGACATTAGCCATGTGATCTCCTCCGCATGTATAACATCGTTTCAATGAGGTGACCCTTGGCATTTGTCTATTTTGAACTCCTAGCTTTTTGGCCACCTGCTCAGCTATCTCATCTACCTCAGTAGAGGTTCTAGAGGTATGACTAGTAGAACTGTCAGAGTCCTTATAGAGTTTGGATAGTCCTAACTCCTCACCCAAGTTGTCTTCTATGTCAATGCATATCCGCACACACTCTTCTATGGATCTAGGCTCTTTCAAGTATACATATGACCTTAACTTTGTGCTCAATAGGCCATCTAAAAACAGTGCCACTTGTTTGGCTGCTGTGGGTAATTCTGGCACAGGGCATCTTTCCAAGTATTGTCTAAACCTTCTTCCTGCAAGTCGCACTGTTTCTTGGGGTGTCTGCTTGAAGCTGTGGATCAAGGATGATGTGTTATGCCTGATACCACTCTTGGAAAATTCTACAATGAATTCTTCTAGCAGCCGACCTATCTCTCTATAGTTGCGACTGTTTAGAGGTTGATACCAAGCTAAGGTAGTACCCTTAAGAGTTAAACCAAATGCCTCAAACTGGGTGAATAAGTCTTCAACCTGTTCAGCTCTTAGCACTTGTTTGAACTCGGCCATATGATCATAAGGATCTCCAAATCCATCAAAGTAGTTCTTCATTGCCTTGACCACTTGAGAAGGTCTAAGTGTTCTTGAGTGCTCTCGGGGTCTGGGCAATGGGAAATCATGTTCATCTCTTTGATGCCTATGTGACTCTATGTCTCTCTCTTTTAGTTCTTTCATTTTCAATTCCTGATCGGTCTCTACCCACTGTGTGTGCAAAGCTTACCTCAGGTCTCTTTCTAGTTCTTTCCCTCTGGGTTTCATGAGCCTTGGATGATCCTGCTCCTTGGAGTCCTTGGGAAACATTAGATCTTGACGGAGGGAAAATTGAATCACCTTGCCAAGTGTATGCATGCCTATCTTGCTCTATTACCAAGAACATTTTCTCTGACATGTGATCTAGATAGACAACTTTGCCTGGTATCTCTGGATCCTTGAATTCATAGATGGTGACTATTGGGCTCGGATGATCTGGCATGAATCTCCAAAAGGCTTTCTCCGTTTCTCTATTCAAGAATAGCTCTATGCTTTTGTTGTCTTGGGAAATCCATTCTGGAGTGATCACTCTAGTCAAGACTGACTTATCTATGGGGGTCTTGGGTTCTCGTCCTAGGTCTCCTTGCTCTAGGTCTCCTATCTCGTTCTCAGGAATGATGTTTCCACACTCATCTGTCCTATTTGGTAGGCTGGTAACCACATACATGGTTCCTTCCTTATCAATGTATGCACCCTCTTCAAACTTGACCACTGGGTGTTCAAGTCCAAAGGGTTGATCAGGATTTTTGAGTTGGACAACGGATCGTCTTAGACCATCCTCATAGATGCGAGCACCTAATTGGTTGGTCCTGATATACTCCAATTGGGTCTTATAGGGACCTTCTGGTGTCTGTAAATAGGCAGTGCTTGAGCTACGTGTGGGTCTTTCCATGCTAAAAGGCATTTCTGAGTCACTGGTTTCTGAACTTAGTGTGTAAGGATAACCACTAAGCTGTTGAGCCCAAGACTTGGCTGTATGGTTGACACTAGCCTCAGATGATCTAATGCTTTGTCTATCCTTGCCTAAGTGTCTGCCAGATCTCAAGTTCATAAGCCTTGGCTTCTAGTCCCAAAGTTCTCTTATATTGCTCAAAATCCTTTGGAACTCCTTGGTTTTCTAGTTTCCCTGAGGGTCAACTTCAAAACCAAAATCACAGCAAACAGATTTCGTATGAGAAAGTTATGTCAGCTCAGGGTTCTGGGGGTTAAAACAGGGAAACAGGATCTCTCAAGAAGCTCATGACAGGCGATACGATACCAGATTTTCACGATACGATACCTTTGTTTAAGACGATACCACTTCAGACGATACCACCTTGCACGATACGATACCACTGGGATAACTGCGATCGCGATACCAACTTCCACGATACGATACTGGAAATGGTCACGATACGATACCTCTCAGTTGCACGATACGATACCAACCTCACGATACGATACCTGGTTGGCCCACGATACGATACCACTTAGTAGACGATACGATACTTTCTAGGTGATACGATACCTTCTAGGCGATACGATACCACATGACCCCACGATACGATACCAAATTAGGAGGCGATACGATACCGAGTTGGCGATACGATACTGAAGTTACTCGCGATACGATATCGACTCTTTGAGCGATACGATACCTCTAGCTAGACGATATGATACCAAGACTGGCACAATACAATACCAGGTGGACCACGATACGATACCACCAGGGCAACCACGATCGCGATACCAGCACTTGATGATACGATACCGGAATGGTATCGCGATACCTCAAGTGGGCATGCACGATACGATACCTCAACAAGTATCGCGATACACGAGAGTTCTGGTATCGCGATACCAAAACTCAACCGGACACAATTCTTGGAGATATTCACACCCAAATTAAAAAATTTTTGCAGATATGTGTACCTTGTGTCCTCCTTGTCACTTCTATCAGCCTGTAGATGCAAAATCTATCTCCAAAGTCACAATACCACCGCCGCAATACCAAACGCTGTTCCTCTCACGCCGCGATACTGTCTCCCAGATTTTGGTATTTTTGAGAGTTTTTCAAGTGTTTTGCTTCAGCGTTTTTGGTTCTCAACTCCCCTATGCTTCTTTCTCACAGGCACGAGTAAAAAATGAGTGAATGTACTCTCGAAAATGGAAAAAATTAGAGAATATGAAGAGGGAAGAAGATGGTGATGATGATGAAGATGAAGAAGGAGAAAAACTCAGAAACTGAACTGAAAATGGTGATTTTTTTACCTTCCAACATCGCTACTCTACGTCTTACCGTCACACGCTCGTCCTCCAAGCTCTCTCCCCGGCAACGGCGCCAAATTTGGTGTCACTCTAGCATAATGATGAGTACCAACGTGAGGAGATACACCTCATAAATGTCAATCCGTGGAGACTTGAGGACCGGTATGAAGACCGTGAGCAGGTGATGGCACAAGTGCGTGAGTGGAAGCACATAAGCATGCACACACATACACACACACGTGCACAAAGTAAGAGCAAAGAGTGGAACAATGGAAGATCTTCGATTACACAAGAGCTCTCTGACAAAGCTGAAATCTACAACAAGCTAATCTCAAAAATGAGCTCTCCAGCCCTTTTTATAGTTTTTTGAGTGATTTTGGCCTTGTCCAGACCTAGTGTCCGACCTAGTTAAAAAGTAGGCTCCAGGGCTTATTTGGGAGCTCAAACGGAGTCTAAAAATTACGAAAATTGGTAGGATCATAATTCTAATACTCCTCAAGCTTGAGGACTCCTTGGCTTGAACAAAATGGAGTTAGAAAAATGGAAAATGATATTTACAATGGTTTTTAGTGATAAAAATCACTAGTTTTATAGGGATTTCTTCTGAAAATTTGACAAGTGCTTCTTGGAGCTCCCTACTTGCTCCTTCTTCTTGTGTGCCCACTTCCTTGATGCACTTCCATGCTTTGTCCTTGATCTTGAGCTTCAACATATACATAAGGATGCACATAATTATGTACTTAGATGCACTAAGTGCCAAGTTAACAAAGCTGAAAAGTTTAAGATAGGGGGTTTGTTGCATCCCTTAGAAATTCCAAATGGAAAATGGGAAAGTATTTCCATGGATTTCATTACAGGCTTGCCACGTACCCCTAAAGGTCATGATGCTGTTTGGGTCATAGTTGACCGATTGACCAAAATGGCTCGTTTCTTACCTACTCGAACTACAGTAAAAACTCGAGAATCGGCTAAATTATTCATAGAGAAATTGTATAGACTCTATGGATTACCTCAAGACATAGTGTCTCATAGAGATAGAAAATTCACTAGTCATTTCTAGAGTGCTGTATTCAGTCGCATAGAAACTAAGCTTAATTTGACAGCTACGGAACATCCTCAAACGGATGGTCAAACTGAAAGAGTCAATCGAATACTTGAAGATATGTTATGAGCATACGTATCTTCTACCCAAACTAACTGGGAAGACTATCTACCGATAGTAGAATTTGCTTACAATAGTGCAAAGCATTCTGCAACGGAATATAGTCCTTTTATGTTGATGTATGGGTTTCAACCTAGAGCACCTTATGCAGTTGGACTTCAAAACGAAAAAGTCCAAGCAGCAAAAGATTTCTTAGAAGATATGAACTTTAAGCTAAAACTAGCCAAGGAAAACCTGAGGAAAGCCCAGGATAGAGCTAAATCTTTTAGCGACCCTAAAAGGCGCGATATTTCCTTTCAGGTTGGTGAATTAGTATATCTTAAAGTTCCTGAGAAATCTGAAACATTAAAAACAGGACCTTGTCCTAAACTCTCTTCGAGATTTTGTGGCCTTTTTAAGGTTCTTAAAAGAATAGGGACTTTGGCTTATGAGTTAGAACTCCCAGAAGATTGTTTACTTCATCCAGTATTCCATGTAAGTCAATTTAAAAGAAAACTGGTTGAACAAGACAATCTTGTATCTTCGAATACAATCATTCAACCAATCTCCCTTCTTAACATTGCTCATGAACCTGAGAGAATACTACGCACTCCAGATAAGAAAACAAGAAATCATTTATATAAAGAGTGCCTAGTTAAATGGAGGGATGGAACCAAAGAAAATGCTACTTGGGAACGAGTAAGTTCCATAAATAAAAGATTTCCCTCTTTTTTAACTATTGGTTAAAAACGAGGAAAGCATCTTTTGAGAGTGAGTCCATGATCAAAAGAAGTGAATCATGGTGCACGGGGGAATACTCCACATAATATACCAAAACACATTTTCGAGGACGAAAATGTTAAAGCGGGGAAGAATGTTGCATAAATCATGGGTTAGACCCTCCAAAAGGAACCTATGTTTCTTGGATATAACCCTTGAGGTTTTATTTCATAGAATTCTCAAATTGAAGGGTTTGTTACCTTAGGAAATTATCCTAAGGGAATAAAACCTTAGTCTTGGGAGAAGCTTCTCCCAAGTGACACCTTGACTCGTACGTGACTTCAATTGAAATAGAAGTCATGTGATTCTCTTTGGAAAGTATCCACATGAAGGACACTTGGAAGGACACATGGCTAAAAATTAAAGCATGCAACCCTTGGACCTTTGGTATATATATGGGTGGAGTTGGATGGGTGGATACGTACTCACTCACTCTCTGGTGGATGCTATACTCTAGGAAGGAGTTTTCACAACAGTAACCTTGTCTTATTACTGATTTCTCGACAATACAAGCGGAGTACTAGGAGATATAAGTACTTCTTACAACCCGTTTGACAACCATTTTACTTTTAATCTCCAATCCTCATTCTTTAGGTGACTTGTTGGATAGTTACGATTAGTCTCTGGGATATGTGAGATCCCATGAGTATTAAGCCATTCATGTGTATCGTAGCACTTTCCAATTAATAAAGCAAACTCTTTATGTGGGGGATGAAAGAGGTTTCCAGGGTGTGTGAGTTTGTTCTTTAAATTTTCAAGCATATAGAAAAAGTTGATCATAAAATTTCAAGCCTATAAAGAAATTTTATCATAAGATAGAACTCCTGATCCTAAAGGAATAAGTTGAAGGTAAAAAAAAAAGACAAATGTTTAAGAGAACCTCACATATACTGGATATCCCTCGAATCTCCATTGTTACTCTCCACATGTGCATCCACCTTTTTTATGTATTAGCCCCAGGTCTTGAATTTTATATCAATGCGAGTCTCTGTATCATTTCATTTTGTTGGACTTCGAGGTCTACAAAATCACGCAAACAACACATCGAAGAAGAAGAAGAAGAAGCTTGGAGCACAACACACAATACTGAATGTATTACCACTAGAATATACAAAGATATTAGACCCATTAGGGCTATAGGAGTATATAGGAAAAAAACCTTCTAAGGAGGGAAAAAAGTGCCCTCGCAGTCCTAGAGTGTTCACACACATCACTACCTAAATATATCATAAAATCCCCCTTCAGAGTGATGCGGTGAATGAGGAACTAGCACTCATGTATAAGGAAGTTCCAAGCTATGTGGAATTAATCCACAAAAGGAAGTAAGCCAAAAGCTTTGCCGAAAGCTTCAAACTTCTCCCTAGGTAGAGACTTTGTGAAAAGGTCTGCAATGTTCTCCTTTGTGGACACATATGCCAAACTGATCTCTCTAATAGAGAACCTCTCCTTAACATAATGATAGTGCACCTCAATGATAGTGCACCTCTTCTTAACATAATGATGTGCTTGGTGTGAGCATGGAACATAGGGTTCTTCGCAACTACCAATGCACTCTGATTGTCAGTGAAGATGGTGTTGGCAGAAGACAGACCAACACGTAAATCAGTCATAGGACATTTGAGGCACACACACTCAACAATCACTACAAGGAATACAGGGGCATAGCGATAGTTAACATGACACATTTTCATCGCTACATGATTCATGAATTATGGAGGTCTACGCCATCCATAATTCACTAATAGTTCATCACCAACATGTAATGAAGTAATAGCATTGATAACTATGTATCTTGCTACATTTCTACTCATGTATGGTGATTCGTGACTATTATATCCTCGACTATTGTTTATAATTAAACCTGCTATATTTCTATGTATGTAAGGTCTTCCATCAATATATAATCTTTCATTTTCAGCACGTGTAATCCCTCTACTAGTAAGAGAAGCTTCATTCAGACATAATTCATAAGTAGTTATGCTTTGAACATAACATGTAAGTTGATGCCAATCTCACTATCCATATATAGGACCACAAAATCACATAAGACTGACTTTTGAGTTCCGAGGCACATACAAATCCTCTACAATAAAGAGATGATGACAAGTACAAGTAATAATGGAGGGAGCAATCATATAGTGATCACCCCAAAAGTTAAAAACCTCTCCATCTAAAGGAAGTGTTCCTCTATGCCACCCTCTATATCATCTTCTATTATATGTTTGTACTAGAGGATGATCATGAGTTGGCAATAGACAATCTTTAGAGGTTTCAATTTGTAAACGAGGAGGTAGAGGATTTTGAGAAACCTTTGCTAAACCACAAGTCCATGATGTGTACAAGGCATATTAGCATGATTAGTAGAAGAATAATAATCTTCATCATCAAGAAAATATTCCTGTATATTAAGTATATTTGGATCTTGTATATGATATTCAATTAAAATAATGACATAAATTTATAGAATCAATACATACCCAAGCTCTATCACATTGATCATGAGGTGGTGCATGCTCGAAAATACCGTGATCGGCCTTGTCCAATACATTTAAATCATGGTCTTTGATACGTACCATAGCAAAAATTACACCAACATATAATATACTCTTGATAGTAAAAATCATCATAATTCCTATCGGAGGACACATGTCAAGACATCCTTGCATGGATAGGAGGTGGTGGAGCACCATCTAATTGATCAAAATCTGATTATAATATAACAATAAAAAAACATATACGAGTCATGTATGTGTCTATGAAATATTAGAATTAAAAGTTTGATATACTTACAATAAGTAGTCCTTGCACGATTAGAAGATGATGGTATAAGCTCCTTCTGATTGATCTAGATTTGATTATGTAGCAAATAAAGGTACTAGATATTAATAATCGGATTATTTACATAAATACATATTCACATACACACATTTACACATACACGCATATTCACATATACACAAATACACATTCTCACATATAAATACACATACAAAACTATAAATGTATGACATGTGTATGTATGTATGTATATGTGGATGTATGTGTGTATGTGTATGAGTGCATGTATGTGTATGAATGTATGTGTGTGTATGTGTATGTGTGGATATGTATGTATGTGTATGTGTATGTGTATGCATGTATGTATATATATATATATATATATATATATATATATATATATATATATATATATATATATATATATATATATATATATATATATATATATATATATATATATATATATATATATATATATATATATATATGTGTGTGTGTGTGTGTGTGTGTGTGTATGTATATGTGTATATGTGTATGTATATGCATGTATGTGTGTGTATATGTGTATGTGTGGGTATGTATGTATGTGTAAGTGTATGCATATGTGTATGTGATGCATGTATGTGTGTGTGTATGTATATGTAAGTTTATGTATGTATGTGTAAGTATATGCACTTTGTGCTGCGTATGCATGTATGTGTGTGTTTATATATGTATGTGTGTGGGTATGTATTAACTATGTATGTGTATGTATGTATATGTGTATGTGTTTGCATGTATGTGTGTGTATATGTGTATGTATGGGTATGTATGTATGTGTAAGTGTATGCATATGTTTATGTGTATGCATGTATGTGTGTGTATGTATACGTAAGTGTATGTATGTATGTGTAAGTGTATGTACATGTGTATATGTTTGCATGTATGTGTGTGTGTATATATGTATGTATGTGGGTATGGATTAACTATGTATGTGTATGGATGCATATGTTTATGTGTATGCATGTATGTGTGTATATGTGTATGTATGGGTATTATGTATGTGTAAGTGTATGCATATGTGTATGTGTATGCATGTATGTGTGTGTATGTATATCTAAAGCTTAACCTCTTCTCCAAGTTCTCCATAGGACACGAAAGTCCTTCAAACTTTTGATTACAAGGAGGAATTCCTTGGAGGGATATCCTGTCACCGTCAACCTCAACTTATATTGATGAGAGAGAGAGAGATGATGGCTGCGAGCATACAGTTTCCATTCAATGTCCGAAACAAGCTAAACTTATGTGGCATATATTTTTTTATTTTTGAATCAATGGGTACCTAATGAGGACGAACAGAAGGCGAGTAAGGAGGGTCAGCAGAAAAAGGGGAGAAGGTTACGAAGCACGTCATATGTTTGGAAGGGATCACTCATATCGGTTTCGTCGTCAAGAAAAGGGTTTTGGGGGTGGCATCAGAGCATATAAATTCTTGGGGGTGGTATCAGAGCATGTAAGTTCTCTATACACGGACAGCCGACAGGAGATACATGAAGGGCCAATGGCGCACTACAGCTGTACGTATAGGGCAAACCACACCTCCTATATGCCAATTCATAGATGATCACTTTCCTTAACCCCATTTACGCAGTCCATATCTTTTTGCACGATCTTCCCAAAAGCTATAATTCCACAGAATTTATTTTTCTTAACAATATGTGAAATTGCAAGATGAGGAGACTCGAAACGAATTTGGAGTAATATATGCTTGATGTGATACATAAAACACAAATCAAAAGACAGGTCAACGTTATTAAAAAGTTAGCATGAGATATAGAGGAAGAGAGACATCAAAGTATGTTCATGCTATGGAGTTCACAAAAATGTCCGGTAGTCGAATAAAAACTGAATAGCAGCTCTTACCCCCATTATGTGAGAAGGGTAAACATCCATTTGGCAAGATTTCTTTAACGGAATATGCATACACATACGACCATAGAAGTAAAGTAATCTCTCCAAAATTCTTA